>CM056595.1:43384115-44067040 GCA_029721355.1 Tegillarca granosa
GGCCATGTAAAATCTGATTACCTTGGTTGTTTCGTGTGTTGGCCCATGTAACCTCTGAACACCTGGGTTTGTTAGTTTGTTGGCCATGTAAAAATCCTGATCCCTTTGTTGTTAAGTTTGTTGGCCATGTAAAAAATCTGACTACCTTGGTTGTTTTAGTTTGTTGGGCCCTTGTAAACTCTTGATACCTTGGTTGTTTGAGTTTTGACCAAGTCAAACTCTGAACCCCTGGTTGTTTTAGTTGTTGGCCATGTCAACCTCTGAAACCTTGGTTGTTTTAGTTTGTTGGGCCATGTAAAAAACTGATACCTTGGTTGTTTTAGTTTGTTTGGCCATGTAAAACTCTTGATACCTTGGTTTGTTTGAGTTTGTTGGCCATGTCAAACTCTGAAACCTTGGTTGTTTTAGTTTGTTGGCCATGTCAAACTCTGAAACCTTGGTTGTTAAGTTTGTTGGCCATGTAAAAATCTGATACCTTGGTTGTTTTAGTTTGTTGGCCATGTAAAACTCTTGATACCTTGGTTGTTTGAGTTTGTTGGCCATGTCCAACTCTGAAACCTTGGTTGTTTTAGTTTGTTGGCCATGTCCAACTCTGAAACCTTGGTTGTTAAGTTTGTTGGCCATGTAAAAATCTGATACCTTGGTTGTTTTAGTTTGTTGGCCATGTAAAACTCTTGATACCTTGGTTGTTTGAGTTTGTTGGCCATGTCAAACTCTGAAACCTTGGTTGTTTTCGTTTGTTGGCCATGTAAAAATCTGATACATTGGTTGTTTTAGTTTGTTCGCCATGTAAAATTCTGATACCTTGGTTGTTTTAGTTTGTTGGCCATGTAAAACTCTGAAACCTTGGTTGTTTTAGTTTGTTGTCATGTAAAAATCTGATACCTTGGTTGTTTTAGTTTGTTGGCCATGTAAAAATCTGATACCTTGGTTGTTTTAGTGTGTTGGCCATGTAAAAATCTGATACCTTGGTTGTTAAGTTTGTTGGCCATGTAAAAATCTGATACCTTTGTTGTTAAGTTTGTTGGCCATGTAAAAATCTGATACCTTTGTTGTTAAGTTTGTTGGCCATGTAAAATCTGATACCTTGGTTGTTTTAGTTTGTTGGCCAAGCAAAAATCTGATACCTTGGTTGTTTTAGTTTGTTGGCCATGTAAAAATCTGATACCTTGGTTGTTAAGTTTGTTGGCTATGTAAAAATCTGATACTTTGGTTGTTTTAGTTTGTTGGCTATGTAAATCTTGTGATACCTTGGTTGTTTAAGTTTGTTGGCCATGTCAAACTCTGAAACCTTGGTTGTTTTAGTGTGTTGGCCATGTAAAAATCTGATACCTTTGTTGTTTTAGTTTGTTGGCCGTGTAAAACTCTTGATATTTTGGTTGTTTTAGTTTGTTGGCCATGTAAAAATCTAATACCTTGGTTGTTTTAGTTTGTTGGCTATGTAAATCTTGTGATACCTTGGTTGTTTTAGTTTGTTGGCCATGTAAAACTCTGATACTTTGGTTGTTTTAGTTTGTTGGCTATGTAAATCTTGTGATACCTTGGTTGTTTAAGTTTGTTGGCCATGTAAAAATCTTATACCTTGGTAGTTTTAGTGTGTTGGCCATGTAAAAATTTGATACCTTGGTTGTTTTAGTTTGTTGTCCATGTAAAACTCTGATACCTTGGTTGTTTTAGTTTGTTGTCCATGTAAAACTCTAATACCTTGGTTGTTTGAGTTTGTTGGCCATGTAAAAATCTGATACCTTGGTTGTTAAGTTTGTTGGCCATGTAAAAATCTGATACCTTTGTTGTTTTAGTTTGTTGGCCATGTAAAACTCTGATACCTTGGTGGTTTTAGTTTGGTCGCCATGTAAAACTCTGATACTTTGGTTGTTTGAGTTTGTTGGCCATGTAAAAATCTGATACATTGGTTGTTAAGTTTGTTGGCCATGTAAAACTCTGATACCTTGGTTGTTTTAGTTTGTTGGCCATGTAAAACTTGTGATACCTTGGTTGTTTTAGTTTGTTGGCCATGAAAAAATCTGATACTTTGGTTGTTTTAGTTTGTTGGCTATGTAAATGTTGTGATACCTTGGTTGTTTTAGTTTGTTGGCCATGTAAAACTCTTGATACTTTGGTTGTTTTAGTGTGTTGGCCATGTAAAAATCTGATAGCTTTGTTGTTTTAGTGTGTTGGCCATGTAAAATTCTGATATCTTGGTTGTTTTAGTTTGTTGGCCAAGTAAAAATCTGATACCTTGGTTGTTTCAGTGTGTTGGCCATGTAAAAATCTGATATCTTATTTGTTTTAGTTGGCCATGTAAAAATCTTGATACTTTGGTTGTTTTAGTGTGTTGGTCAAGTAAAAATCTGATACCTTGGTTGTTTTAGTGTGTTGGTCAAGTAAAAATCTGATACCTTGGTTGTTTCAGTGTGTTGGCCATGTAAAACTCTTGATACCTTGGTTGTTTTAGTTTGTTCAACATGTAAAAATCTGATACCTTAGTTGTTTTAGTGTGTTGGTCAAGTAAAAATCTGATACCTTGGTTGTTTCAGTGTGTTGGCCATGTAAAAATCTGATACTTTGGTTGTTTTAGTGTGTTGGCCATGTAAAAATCTGATACCTTGGTTGTTTCAGTGTGTTGGCCATGTAAAAATCTGATACCTTGGTTGTTTCAGTGTGTTGGCCATGTAAAAATCTGATACCTTATTTGTTTTAGTGTGTTGGCCATGTAAAAATCTGATACCTTGGTTGTTTTAGTGTGTTGGTCAAGTAAAAATCTGATACCTTATTTGTTTTAGTGTGTTGGCCATGTAAAAATCTGATACCTTGGTTGTTTCAGTGTGTTGGCCATGTAAAAATCTGATACCTTATTTGTTTTAGTGTGTTGGCCATGTAAAAATCTGATACATTGGTTGTTTAAGTTTGTTGGCCATGTAAAACTCTGATACTTTGGTTGTTTTAGTTTGTTGGCTATGTAAATCTTGTGATACCTTGGTTGTTTAAGTTTGTTGGCCATGTAAAAATCTTATACCTTGGTAGTTTTAGTGTGTTGGCCATGTAAAAATTTGATACCTTGGTTGTTTTAGTTTGTTGTCCATGTAAAACTCTGATACCTTGGTTGTTTTAGTTTGTTGTCCATGTAAAACTCTAATACCTTGGTTGTTTGAGTTTGTTGGCCATGTAAAAATCTGATACCTTGGTTGTTAAGTTTGTTGGCCATGTAAAAATCTGATACCTTTGTTGTTTTAGTTTGTTGGCCATGTAAAACTCTGATACCTTGGTGGTTTTAGTTTGGTCGCCATGTAAAACTCTGATACTTTGGTTGTTTGAGTTTGTTGGCCATGTAAAAATCTGATACATTGGTTGTTAAGTTTGTTGGCCATGTAAAACTCTGATACCTTGGTTGTTTTAGTTTGTTGGCCATGTAAAACTTGTGATACCTTGGTTGTTTTAGTTTGTTGGCCATGAAAAAATCTGATACTTTGGTTGTTTTAGTTTGTTGGCTATGTAAATGTTGTGATACCTTGGTTGTTTTAGTTTGTTGGCCATGTAAAACTCTTGATACTTTGGTTGTTTTAGTGTGTTGGCCATGTAAAAATCTGATAGCTTTGTTGTTTTAGTGTGTTGGCCATGTAAAATTCTGATATCTTGGTTGTTTTAGTTTGTTGGCCAAGTAAAAATCTGATACCTTTGTTGTTTCAGTGTGTTGGCCATGTAAAAATCTGATATCTTATTTGTTTTAGTTGGCCATGTAAAAATCTTGATACTTTGGTTGTTTTAGTGTGTTGGTCAAGTAAAAATCTGATACCTTGGTTGTTTTAGTGTGTTGGTCAAGTAAAAATCTGATACCTTGGTTGTTTCAGTGTGTTGGCCATGTAAAACTCTTGATACCTTGGTTGTTTTAGTTTGTTCAACATGTAAAAATCTGATACCTTAGTTGTTTTAGTGTGTTGGTCAAGTAAAAATCTGATACCTTGGTTGTTTCAGTGTGTTGGCCATGTAAAAATCTGATACTTTGGTTGTTTTAGTGTGTTGGCCATGTAAAAATCTGATACCTTGGTTGTTTCAGTGTGTTGGCCATGTAAAAATCTGATACCTTGGTTGTTTCAGTGTGTTGGCCATGTAAAAATCTGATACCTTATTTGTTTTAGTGTGTTGGCCATGTAAAAATCTGATACCTTGGTTGTTTTAGTGTGTTGGTCAAGTAAAAATCTGATACCTTATTTGTTTTAGTGTGTTGGCCATGTAAAAATCTGATACCTTGGTTGTTTCAGTGTGTTGGCCATGTAAAAATCTGATACCTTATTTGTTTTAGTGTGTTGGCCATGTAAAAATCTGATACCTTGGTTGTTTCAGTGTGTTGGCCATGTAAAACTCTTGATACCTTGGTTGTTTTAGTTTGTTCGCCATGTAAAAATCTGATACCTTAGTTGTTTTAGTGTGTTGGTCAAGTAAAAATCTGATACCTTGGTTGTTTCAGTGTGTTGGCCATGTAAAAATCTGATACCTTATTTGTTTTAGTGTGTTGGCCATGTAAAAATCTGATACCTTGGTTGTTTCAGTGTGTTGGCCATGTAAAAATCTGATACCTTGGTTGTTTCAGTGTGTTGGCCATGTAAAAATCTGATACCTTATTTGTTTTAGTTTGTTGGCCATGTAAAAATCTGATACCTTGGTTGTTTGAGTTTGTTGTCCATGTAAAAATCTGATACCTTGGTTGTTTTAGTGGATTGATCACATAAAACTCTGATACAGAAACATAATAGAAGGTAGTTATCAGGTTGTTGCGATGTTTGGGGAATGAAAGTGAATATTGGCAATGAATAATATGAATCAAATTATAATTGAACACTTCAGTGTGAACTTGAAATTTTCTTGTCTTCCTGCCTCTCTCTTAATCAGCTTTTGATTACTTGTAATGGATACTATCGATCCATCACAAGATCAATCGGCATTGGGGTTGATTTGACAATTTTGATTTTCTGTAAAATAAGTAGCTCAAAAATTGTTGGTTGTATGCTTATATTTTAATAACTTATTATTAAAAATTCAATATTTACACATCACAAATCTATTCAAATGCTGTTATTGGTAATTACCAAGAAAGGATGATGTCTTATACAAATTTTTTTCTTTAAGTGAATATTTAAGAATTTACTGTCATTTTTTCCTGGATCATCAAGTATTGAAACAGATTTTTAAAAACTAGAAATACAATTCCGTGTTATCCTTGTTGAATGTGGGATCAGCAATCTTGCAGCTATTTACAGCAAGGCAATTTTTTCAATCCAAAGGAAATAATCTTAGAACAATTTGGATAAGCGTGTCAGGTGCAAATGTTTATGGATCACTTTGTACTAGAATGCACTCAAGATATCTTTAGGATGCTAGCTTACCGTGAGTTCAAACTACAGTCAAGTGTTCCACTCCCCCAGTCAAATTATCCTGGTTTCGCTTAATACTCTATCCCTCTTTGCAGAGCATCAGACAAGGAAGCAGTACCTTAAACTTTTAAGTCTTATGTATGACCTGGATCGAGATCGAAACAATGACCTCTCGCTTGTGATTGACACAAACCTCTGAGCCACTGAAGTGGTAAATTTTGAGGTGACAATGCAACTGAATAAATTAAAGGAGAAATGAGACAATGGTGAATATAGTAATTATAAGGAAAGAGTCAGAATTTACTTTCATGAGACACAATTTGACAATGGTTTATACAGGATGATGGTTATGACATAGTCTCATACAATTACCCGTTAGTTGTGCTTTAAACACTGACGTGTTTATTTCTCAAACAAGGATTGATTTGTTAATGAAATTTATCTTCCCAGTCAATAATATTTCACTGATATCGAGACATCAGCAGGTATATATCTTAGACAATTTATGGATGGTGGGGAACTATATGTAATTGGTATACCAGTTACAATCTCTAGTTTAATTTTATCATTTTTGTATAAAGGGAGATAATTACAAGCAAGAAACAGATAAAATCACCAATGTCAAGCAGTCAAAGTGAGATGCTAGATAAAGGAAATCACTCTTTTTTTTTTTTTTACAGAACATGATCATGATAAGACAGACATTTAACTGTAAATATATATTATCAGGATGCACACATGCTAGTATTTGGTATCAATAGAGCTAAAAAGGAAATATGAGACCTAAAATCAAACCAAATCAAAAACAGTTGGTAACTGTAAACATAATAATGACAGACTTGTTTTTTTAGCTCACCTGACCTAAAGGTCATGTGAGCTTATGGCATGGCGCGGTGTGTGTATGTGCGTGCATGCGTGCATGTGTGCGTGCGTGCGTTGTTAACACCTATTTTCGACTTCTCCTCCAAAACTGCTGGACAGATTTCAATGATACTTGGTCAGAAGCATATATGGGCCGGTGCAATTCAGATTTGTTCGTGGCGTTGCCATGGCTACCAAAACTAGGTCAAGGTGACCTAGGGGTCCAAAAATCTTAAAAAATCTTCTCCGAAACCGATGATGGGAGAAAAAAGCTGATGTGATATTTGGATTCTCTAGGGTCTTAAGCCTATAGTTTGTTCATTTCGTGAAATTTGTTCAAAAAATGGGTTACCCGTTTTTGCGTTTGATTTTAAAAATTTCATAAAATGGCTTAAAATTGTTATAACTTGACTATTTGAACAGATGATGACATGGGGTTTTCAGTTTTGACTTTTTCTTGAAATGACCTTTAAATTAGGGTCAAGGTCACAAATCAAGGTCATGACCTTATTTGTGATTTATGCAGTTTTAGGCAATTTCTTGCAAATATTAAGAGATGCATGAAATCAAATCATTGTTAAAATGTTCAGCATGACAAAATTTATGAAGGTACCAAGTTTCGTAACTATTTGATAATCCATGTAGGAGTTGTTGCCCCTGAAATGTTATTTTTGGCTTATAAATACTAAAATTCTGCATTAGCTTGAAAACTTTAATCTTTTTGTATAGGCATGTATATTATAATATTGTAGGTATTGTGACAATGATCATTTTGATATATGGTTCAAGGTCATATGATCAAAGGTCAAGGTCACAGATGCAGAAGAAGACATAAATTGCTAATTATCTTGAAAACTATTAACTTTTTGTATAGGTATGTATATTAGAATATTGTAGGAATTGATATGGCGATCATTTTGCTATATGGTTCAAGGTTATATGTTCAAAGGCCAAGGTCACAGCTGCAAAAGTAGACTAAAATTGCTAATTATCTTGAAAACTGTTAACTTTTTATAGGCATATATATTACAATATTGTAGGTATTGCAGCAACGATCATTTTGATGTATGGTTTAAGATAATGTGTTCAAAGGTCAAGGTCACAGCTGCAAAAGAAGACATAAATTGCTAATTATCTTGAAAACTATTAACTTTTTGTACAGGCATGTATATTAGAGTATTGTAAGTATTGGGACAACGATCATTTTGATATATGGTTCAAGGTCATATGCTCAAAGGTCAAGGTCACAGCTGCAAAATAAGACTTTAATTGCTAATTATCTTGAAAACTGTTAACTTTTTGTATAGGCATTAATATTAGAATATTGTAGGTATTGCAGCAATGATCATTTTGATATATGGTTCAAGGTCATGTGTTCAAAGGTGAAGGTTACAGCTGCAAAAGAAGACATAAATTGCTTATTATCTTGAAAACTTTAACTTTTTGTATAGGCATGTATATTAGAATATTGTAGGTATTGACATGGTGATCATATATGGTTCAAGGTCAGATATGTTCAAAGGTCAAGGACATAGCTGTATAAGTATACTAAAATTTGTTAATTATTAGGAAATTATTCATTGCATTACAGTAACTTCATGCATATTCTATATGCTACTTATAAATGAAATGTGACTGGATATATTTCTGATTAAGTTTTGTGGGAGTTCTTAACTTGAGAAAACTTGTAAAGTTTCTGTACCTAATATATTGTCTTTTGCAAACAATTTTGGACGTATCCTCAGGTGAGCGTTAAGGCCCGTGGGCCTCTTGTTTATTTATGTGCTAATAATAACCATTTAGTGTTAGTTGTACCGACTATATAATATCAGCATACAAATGCTCACAAAAAATGTAAATGTTAAGTAAAGCCATGATTAAGATTTATTGAAAAAAAGTGCATTTTAAAAAAAAAAAATATTGGCAGACTGCTTAATTAAAGGCATGTCATCAACTTACTGGCTTTCAAAAGAAATATTGCATCTTTGAAACTTTGAAATATGAATCACAGATCATATTTTAATATCAACTATTTTCTTAATGTAGATGTTAAGACCATGTTAGGGGTTTATAATTGCAAATATACAGAAAATCTTTAGATGAATCCTGAAAAAAATTGTTTAAAATGTAATTTTACCAGAGTCTTAGTTGTCAGTCAGGAAGCCTATCACTGTAAAAAAGTTGGAAATGAAAAAGACCTGACCCCTACTTTTGAAAATCAAAGTGACATCATCCTCCCAAAATCACCAATCCTGCATGTTGATGCAACCCCCCCCCCCCCCTTCTCTCTCTCTCTCTCTCTCTCTCTCTCTCTCTCTCTCTATATATATATATATATATATATTGAAAAATTAAATTTAATGTAAATTTAATAGCTTTTGTTTAACAATTTTATATTACAGAGGTTAATAGATAAGACAAAAGTGACTTGTATTAAATGGATCCCAGGATCTCCAAATCAATATTTAGTGTCACATGCAAGTGGTCAAATGTATGTATATAATGAAGAACTTCCATGTGGTCCCACACAGCCACATTACCAAATATTCAAACATGGAACTGGATTTGCAGTTTTTACTTGTAAAACAAAGAGTACCAGAAATCCTTTATACAGATGGGTTATAGGGCAAGGAGCAATAAATGAATTTGCATTTTCTCCAAATTCTCAGTTTTTGGCAGTTGTGAGCCAAGATGGCTACCTCAGAGTATTTAATTATAATTCAATGGAGCTTGTTGGATCAATGAAGAGTTATTTTGGTGGACTTCTTTGTGTTTCCTGGTCTCCTGATGGAAGATACATTGCTGTTGGAGGTGAAGATGATTTAGTTACAGTGTGGTCCTTTCAGGAAAAAAGGGTTGTGTGTAGAGGTCAGGGTCATAGTTCATGGGTGAATGTTGTGGCTTTTGATCCTTATACATCAATGGTATGTAGTGAAGAAATAGAAGGAGAATCGCACCACAAAGTAAATCATAATTCTAGTTGTAGTAATAGTAAAAATGACATAAAATATGATGGGATTGTAAATGGTGGCACCCAGTCAGGGTCAAATCGTAACTCTTATGAATCCCGGACATCTTTAGGATCTTCATCCATAACTACATATCGTTTTGGCTCGGTAGGACAGGACACTATGTTGTGTTTATGGGATTTAACAGAGGATGTTATTAAACAACCATATGGTAGAAGTCGGACAAGTGTGTTAATAGCTAATCCCTGTACATCTTTATCACAGTGTAATAGTTTACCTAGATCACAGAAATCAAACTCTGTAGGAAGTGACCTTATGGATGGCAATGCCCATTCTGTTTCTAATTCTGTAATGAATTCAACGACAAAATTTGCTACTTTGTCTATAGGAGAGCGAAAAGAAAATCAGGAGAAAAAGGAACATAAAAGAACAATAAGTTTAGCAAGTCGAAGTAGTGACAAGTCTAGTATATCAAAAGCTAATCATGTGAAACCAATGGATGATGCTTTAAAGTTATTAGGTACAAATTCATGTCCTCGTTTAGAGGAAGTACCTGTTTTAGAACCTTTAGTGTGTAAGAAAATTGCAACAGAACGATTAACAACATTAGTGTTTAGAGAAGAATGTATTGTGACTGCCTGTCAAGAAGGTCTTGTCAATACATGGGGTAGACCAGGAAAAATGGTAGGTATAATAATGAGGGAAATGATTACGTATGTTATGTAATATAGTGTATTAAAATGGCTGGTCACTACATGGTGATAATTATCAACTTTAATGACCACTTGATAGAGCTTTTTTTTAGAAGAAAATTATACATGTATTTAAGTCTAATTTGACTAATGATTTTCACAATTTCTCCCCTCAAGAAATCTTGATTTGTTAATTTTCCTCTATAATTATCTATATAACTGAAAAATTTCCCTAGATTATATTGAATCATAAAATTTTACTGTTTGTTTTGAGGATAATGTTCTCTAAATTAAAACAAAGTTTGTGTTTATTTTAAGGATAATATTCTCCAATTTATGATTATTTTAATATACCATATCTATGTTTGTAAGATGTGTTTCAACAGGTAGGTAAAGTGCTAAGTTTCATGTCAACTAAAGCCACTTAGTGTTTGTAAGCTTGTAGTGTTATCACTTATCATGGGCATAAAAAAATTAAACATGTTTTAATTTGAACCAAAATGTCTGCAAGCTTGAACTTTAGATATATTATCAACACATGATTTTATACCAACTTCGAAAAGCTTTTTTTTTTTTTTTTTTGAAGACTGACTTTCTTTCAAGGTCAAAGATATTGTGACTACATGAAAAGATTTTAACATCAAATTTCCAGTTTTTATAATTTCAAGAAATGGTCTTTTGCAAATGATCATTAAAGCCTGTGGGCTTTTTGTTGCTAGAAATGTTGTTTTGTTTTGCAAATTAGCAACTGAAATAATCATTAAGAACTGATTAAGACATACAATTATTAAACAATTTCAAATGTAGTCTATGTATTTTATATTCTCTTCCTAAAATAATTTTTATAATGCTATGGCAAACTTGTATTTTGTATCTTTTAGGGACTGACACAGCATGCAGTAGTGAGTCCACAAGCATCAACAGGAGGTACTGTAGTTTAGCTCTGTAAGTCCTTACTAATAAAGGCACACCCTTCCTTTGTCCTGGCAATGTAATCATCTGTATACATTTATGTATGTCATCTTTATACATCTTTGTTTGTCATCTGTATACATTTAAGTATGTCATCTGTAAATGTATGTCATCCGTATACATTTAACTATGTCATCTGTATACATTTAACTATGTCATCTGTAAATGTATCTCATCTATATACATTTATGTATGTCATTCATCATACACATTGAATCAAATAGATGTTTTGTCAAACCCCAAAAAAAAAAAACATATACCACAAGTACCTGTATTGGTTATACAGTATACTGGTTATTACCGTAAATCCCCGGATATAAGACTACTTCGCCTATAAGACGGGGTGGGATTTTCCCGTAATTTTTTATGATTTCAGGCGATACTGCACCTATAAGACGACCGTGATTTTCAGACAAGGTCATACTGGTAACGGTATTTGACGCTACCGATGGGACCATAAACTTTCCACCAATTTTCGAATATTGTTTATATTTTTTATTTTTAATACCGTACTTGTGAAATTAATTTCTTTGCCGTTTGATTCTAGTTTAATTTTGAAAAAATCAGAAAACGTAAAAAATAAAATCAGATGCCAGAACATCTCATCATCAGTAATCGTGAAGACATATATCTGTTCCGTTTTTAAATAAATTTTTAAAAATTTCCTTTTGGTTAATTAGATTATCAATCAGCTGTTGAAGACAGGAACCCTGATACTCAAAACATATTGCCCTTTACGTGTGAAGTAGACAAAGTGTGGTTTATGTAATTTCTAGATTGTTATTAAAAGCAAACGAAAAGAATAAAATATTGTACAGAATATTTCCCACCTCCTTGATTACTGTACTTACCGAAACCTTGATGATTTCTTTTTATTTCTTATTTTAATCATTTATTATAACTTTATTTTATTAAAAGATAATTAAATATACACAACTACAATAATTTCAAAGCACGTGATTCGCGTTTCTTGTATGTTATGAATATGTAAAATATATCAACCATTATGAAACTGCAATATACAAAAACAAAGATGGCGGACATTACGATCGTGTGTGGACATTTTCTCAAGAATTTCAACCCCTCAGTTGTTTACCGTCTTATAAGACGACCCCCCTTCTCAAAAAATAAATTTTAAGGTAAAAAACACCTGTCTTATATGCGGGGATTTACGGTAATATTAAATTGTTCATTAATAATTGGAAGCTTCCTGTAAGTACTATGATCATACAGCTGTAAAATGATAGGTTTGACATTTCCTAGAGATAATTGGACCTTCTATCTAGGGAGCCATAGTAACTGAGTCGTCTAAGGTGTCTTAATGGATTGTAGCAACTCTCAGATAGTACATTGCCCTCACCAAAGATGTGTCAGGAGAGATGTTATTTCTTATTTAATTATTTGTTGAAAAACTAGTAGGACTATTACTATCTAAAATACATGAAATATCTGATGTTACTTTATGTTGTCATTGTTGCTTTTGGACTAGCACATTTTCTTTTAAGGATGAAATTGTGGATTTAACAGAATTCTGCAACTAATTAAAATAATAATTTAAACTTTAATGGAGAAATATTTTTTTTTTAATTCATCTTATCTTGTAGCTTAAATCTTCATGACAATATTTATAATAATTTTTATTAACAGTCATTTTGTTCAGATTTTTAATGGTCATAGGGACATGTGCTTGTGGTAAATGTTATATGATTATTGTCATCATTTTGTAAAATCATTATTGTGTGCCTTTGTTAAGTATAGGCTTCTTGTTATGATTCAGTAACAATTATATTTATATGTACTACCTTGTAATGCCCACTAAAGTTTGTGTAGAAATTCTGATTTGACTAGTGAAGAAAAACATTCCTCAAATTGGTAAATAAGAGGTCTAGAATCATACTAACTGCTTCAAATTGGTGAATGAGAGGTCTAGAAGCCAACTAACTGCTTCAAATTGGTGAATGAGAGGTCTAGAAGCCAACTAACTGTTTCAAATTGGTAAATGAGAGGTCTAGAAGCCAACTAACTGTTTCAAATTGGTAAATGAGAGGTCTAGAAGCCAACTAACTGCTTCAAATTGGTAAATGAGAGGTCTAGAAGCAAGTTTATGGATCAAAGAGCCTTTGCATTAGATTTAATCTTACTGGAGTAAGTAAGCTGGTGTAGAGGTCTAGAAGCCAACTAACTGCTTCAAATTGGTGAATGAGAGGTCTAGAAGCCAACTAACTGTTTCAAATTGGTAAATGAGAGGTCTAGAAGCCAACTAACTGTTTCAAATTGGTAAATGAGAGGTCTAGAAGCCAACTAACTGCTTCAAATTGGTAAATGAGAGGTCTAGAAGCAAGTTTATGGATCAAAGAGCCTTTGCATTAGATTTAATCTTACTGGAGTAAGTAAGCTGGTGTAGAGGTCTAGAAGCCAACTAACTGCTTCAAATTGGTAAATGAGAGGTCTAGAAGCAAGTTTATGGATCAAAGAGCCTTTGCATTAGATTTAATCTTACTGGAGTAAGTAAGCTGGTGTAGAGGTCTAGAAGCCAACTAACTGCTTCAAATTGGTGAATGAGAGGTCTAGAAGCCAACTAACTGTTTCAAATTGGTAAATGAGAGGTCTAGAAGCCAACTAACTGCTTCAAATTGGTGAATGAGAGGTCTAGAAGCAAGTTTATGGATCAAAGTGCCTCTGCATTAGATTTAATCTTACTGGAGTAAGTAAGCTGGTGTAGAGGTCTAGAAGCCAACTAACTGCTTCAAATTGGTGAATGAGAGGTCTAGAAGCAAGTTTATGGATCAAAGAGCCTCTGCATTAGATTTAATCTTACTGGAGTAAGTAAGCTGGTGTAGAGGTCTAGAAGCCAACTAACTGCTTCAAATTGGTAAATGAGAGGTCTAGAAGCAAGTTTATGGATCAAAGAGCCTCTGCATTAGATTTAATCTTACTGGAGTAAGTAAGCTGGTGTAGAGGTCTAGAAGCCAACTAACTGCTTCAAATTGGTGAATGAGAGGTCTAGAAGCAAGTTTATGGATCAAAGAGCCTCTGCATTAGATTTAATCTTACTGGAGTCAGTAAGCTGGTGTATGTAAAGTTTGTAAGTTCACTTGTTGAAAATCATTTGTTTTTTCTAGTATTCTAGTTTCCTTCACTATTTCAGAACTGACTGGCTAAAAATACATAAGTGAAAACATCTTGATTGGATCATAGAACACTATTACTTTACAATACTTCTATATTATACAGGAAACATTAGAATATGCCATTGTAATTGACAGTTCTGTACAAACAACAAGACATATCATATTCTACAAGTGGGAATCTCCATTATATATACACCACATATATACCACGAACAAGAATAGCAGATGATGGAAATAGACCATGTTATTCAGATTTGAAAGAAAGTTAAACTGATATATATCCCTTTTATGTTTGATACAAGACAAAATCTGAATAGTATATGTTTATATTACACATCAAGTTTGTTTAAGTTGGTTTTAATGTTCTAATAAGTATAGTGGTTCTGTGGGTGAAGTAAGAAATTTTAGAAAAACATGTTAATGTTTATACATCATAATGATATTTGTGGTTTCTTTATTGTTTTCCATTCTATATTGTAATATTACAGACTAAGAAAGAAAATGTTTTTTTGATTGGCTAATTTTGTCACGTGATAAAGCTGATACTATAAATTGGGAAATTTTGATGTTTTTGCAAGAAGTGACTTTTAAATAAAGTTATTCTTATATGAAGTATTCACACATCATTGGTTGGCAGTCAATACAAATGCAAGTGAATTATTTAATATGTTATTAATATGTACATGTTTTATTTGATAATATTGTAATTGTATTAATTTATGAGAAAATTAAAGGATCTTTGAAAATTTCCCAGTTTATAATAGTAAGATTGATTATGTCTGCATATCAGCAGACATCTTGTTGTTACTCATAATCATTATTATTATTATTCTCCCTCGTTTCTGACAGATTTTTTTCAGAGACATTTCCTCCTATCCAATCAGGTTGAAGTTTTGTCAACTGGTAGGGATTGGTCATGAGGGGGTTGCTTCCTCACCATTTTTTTTGAATTCGGAAGGACTTCAGATAAATCCGGTTAACAGAGAGTTCTTTCTAAAGAGTTCTTTCTTTCTTTCTTGGAATTTCCTCCGCTATTTGGAGCACCACTTTAGAGAGCTGATATGCAGACATATACTTGCTCGCAAGTATACATTCAAGTTGTATTTACTATTATCAAATCATGCTTGCATTTTCTTAGCTTGTCAGATTTTTGTCATGATTGCCTTATAATTATAAATTTTTTTTAAATTTTAGAATCCTACCCATTATAGCAAAAGACAAAACTAGAAACCAAGATGTATATCCTTAAAATAAAGAAGTGGACCGTTTCGAAAAATTCCTTGCTTAAGATATCCAAAAGATGAGATGACGCTAACCTCATAGTACATGTGTATGTGATATGCAATGGTAAAAAAAATGACATCACAGTGTAATAATGGAATTCTATAAAACACTTGTATGTATGTATTTACCAAATACTGATTTAGAATAGATTTAAAAAGGATACATGTACCTGATTCAAAGTATCTCTGAGACCAATATAGGCAGAATTGTGATATATATTTAATGTTCAAAACAGATTCTGATTGTCATATGTACTGTTTATTGTGGATAGTTTAATATTTATGTGCGCTAGAAAATATTGTGTGATTGGAAATGAGAATGTTGATTTTAACCTAGCAACTCCTTTAGATCAGGAGTATTGTCTACAAAAGAAAAGTGGAAATTTCGATTATAAAAAAGGGTTGGAAAGGTGATGATTTCACATGAGATTTTTTTTTAAATTTTATATCATCAGTACTTAACCCTTGAAAACTTTAACCCTTCCCATTTTCTTCGGATCTTGAAAATAAGTTTTGAGACTTGAAAATATTTAAGATTAATCATACAAACTGATTTAAAACAGATCAGTTGCTGTAATCTGTTCTTTAAAAATATGTTTGTTTAAAAAACATTTTACATTTTGAAATGTGAGTTGTTAAAGCATCTTTTGAATTACCAGACTTATTTTTAACATTTCTTAGGTATTATATCATCCAGAGTTTTTCAGATGTAATTTTGATATATTATTCCTCGTAAGATTATCCTTTATGGGTATCCATGTAGGGTAGGGAAACATCGTCCAAAGGGTTGAAAATTTAAGTTAAAGGCTAAGTTTGCAGAATTTCTGACAGAAATATTCAACCCAGCAGTTAAGATTTTTCTATCCTACATGGATAAACCCTGGAACATTTTTAGGTACACTTTGTATTATAATCTATAATAAATAAATTTGATTTAAATTGATTTGCCCTATAATCAATAATCTATTAAAATTTGTTATCAGTTTTTTATGTAAAACTTCACCCCATATCTCAAAATCTATAATCTGAAATATAATTATGTGTGATTTGCATTTTTCAGAGCATTTGTCCTTTTTTCAAGCTTATTTCCCTTTTGGACACATTTTACACTTTTTGTAGTTCTGTTTGCCAAGGCATTAAACAAAATAACATTTCTTATTGGATATTATGTTACAAAGAGTCCCAGTGCTGCCAAACCACACTTATTGATTATAGTGTGAAATAGATGCAATTGATTTTGGATGATACAGGCCCATTTATTAATTTCACTTAGTCAGTAGACCTGACTTATGTATAGTAAGGATTATCTTCTCTAGGGATTTATATTTCACTTTTATTATTCATTCTGTTTGGAGCAAGGGACTGGTATCCTGAACAAATAGACTCTGTAAATTTTTTAAAATTACACATGCAATACCTAAACTAACTGAACTTTTTAATTAGGATGTAAATTAATAATCTTCGGTAATTTAACCAGATATCTGACCTGAAAGGTGTTGAGATTAGATCGTTTCAAATACATGTATTAGAACAAATCTGTCAAACTAGCTTATTTTATAAGTATTTATTGTTTTTCCATAAACACCAAAAATTTATAAAACAAAAGATTGATGAACTGCATTCAAATAAATTCCTTATAATATCTTTTAAGATTTACTTAAAAATGGACTTATTAGTAAAAAAAGTTGCTTGAAAAAATTCAGGAAAGTTTGTGAAATATGCTGCCAGATTGAAAAAAATAGTCATCCAGATCTGTCCTTAGTAAGTATTTAACTGTGATAGATAAATGTTATTTTTATTAATCCAAGATTCAATTGGAGAAACAGATGCTAGATTTTAAAATGTGAAATGCTAAAACAGTTAATTGTCAGAAGTCAAGATGAATACCTATTTTCTAGATTGTCTTCTTAGCGTGGATCAATAGTTAAAAATGAAGTAATTTTATGAAATGACAAAAAAAACATTTTAGTTTCAACACATTGTCATATTGAAATCTGGCATCTGTTTGTTTTGTTTTGTTTTTTTTTTAATTTTGAATTTTGATGAATATTTAAGTAAAGTTTAAATTGATTTGCCCTAGATAAATACCTGTGATGTACAAATGAATGTTAATTGTTAGTTATGAATTAATTTTATGTGTAATTGTTAACCATTTAGTGCTATAAGTTTATTAAGCAGATTCGGACAGTGGTAGATATTTAATATTGTTATATAGTGTGTATTTGTGTGTGTGTTATGATTCATTGTAGGGTGACACTAGTACATAATGAATAGTGTGTGTGTGTGTGTGTGTGTGTGTGTGTGTGTGTGTGTGTGTGTGTGTGTGTGTGTGTGTGAAATTAGCTAAACGGTAATTATCTAATGTGAAAATACTGGTAGTATGATTTTTAAGGCTCAGAATTGTCATTCCTTGATTCAGACTTAAATATAATTTTACCACTCCATTTAAATTTAAGTATGTGAAATGTCATATTTATGTACTTGTGAAATGTCAATGCAGACACATAAGAAAGGAGGAAATAATGGTTCTACTGCTTTTCTTTTGAATTCCCTGCTTCCTTTCTCCTTTTTTCTCTCAACTTTTGCCACTTCATCTACATTAGCTTCCTTCTTTTACTTTTGCCACTTCATCTACATTAGCTTCCTTCTTTTACTCTTGCCACTTCATTCACTTCAACCTTTGACTAGGGGATTTTTGAGATGTCCTTTCTGATATTTTGAATTTCATAATAACTAGTAATAATACATAATGGGTGCCATTTATTGTTCATTTAAGACCATAGTTAATAAGGTCATTTTCAAGGTCAATTTTAAACCTTAATGATTCCCATGTGGACAACTTAGTAAATCCTTCCCATTGTAATTGATTTTCAATATTTTTTGGAATAGTTGCACAGATAAGCTGCCAGATATGGTGTCTTACACACTGGACATATTATTTTGAAAGGATTTCATACAATGTTATTTGTATGATATAGTTTTAGATCCTTAAGACCATATGATAATATTCCAAAAATTGTGTTTAATCTAGTTTTTACACCATCGAAAACATATTACACATGTTTACTTCTAAATGTCAAATTTTGAGACACAGTAAAATCTGTAAAGACAGCATGTACTGTATAACAATAGCATTGTTGTTTATGTTATCTCATCTAATTTTGTTGTTGATGATTGTTTTTTCCATTGTTTGACACAGAATGACACTATATATGTACTTTCTAGTCTTTTATTAATGCTTCATGTTCAGACAAATTTGTTGTTTTAAAAAAGACCACATTTTTTCTAGGGGATTTTTGAGATGTCCTTTCTGATATTTTGAATTTCATAATAACTAGTAATAATACATAATGGGTGCCATTTATTGTTCATTTAAGACCATAGTTAATAAGGTCATTTTCGAGGTCAATTTTAAACCTTAATGATTCCCATGTGGACAACTTAGTAAATCCTTCCCATTGTAATTGATTTTCAATATTTTTTGGAATAGTTGCACAGATAAGCTGCCAGATATGGTGTCTTACACACTGGACATATTATTTTGAAAGGATTTCATACAATGTTATTTGTATGATATAGTTTTAGATCCTTAAGACCATATGATAATATTCCAAAAATTGTGTTTAATCTAGTTTTTACACCATCGAAAACATATTACACATGTTTACTTCTAAATGTCAAATTTTGAGACACAGTAAAATCTGTAAAGACAGCATGTACTGTATAACAATAGCATTGTTGTTTATGTTATCTCATCTAATTTTGTTGTTGATGATTGTTTTTTCCATTGTTTGACACAGAATGACACTATATATGTACTTTCTAGTCTTTTATTAATGCTTCATGTTCAGACAAATTTGTTGTTTTAAAAAAGACCACATTTTTTCACAATAAAGCACAACTTAGAAAATCACCTCAGGGACGAGGACCTTCTGATTGTAAAGGACATCAACAAAAATCTTGATGTAAATTGAATATTTCTAAAACTGATCTAAAAATAAATTCAGCTCAAAAATATATATATATGTGTATACGAAAGTAGTAATGGTAAAGAAAAACAGCAATGCAGATAATTTTGATACAAATGGACCACACTTTTGTCTGTTCCTAAAACACCATTAAAATATTCTTTATTGCCTAAAAATAACACATTGGACTGTTAGTTGAACATTTACTTTTTCTGAAATAACTGTTTCTAAAATGTGGTCTAAATTAAATCATGACATGGTGAGTTGTTAGTAAATTCATGACATGGTGAGTTGTTAGTAAACATGTATTCTTATAAAACAGAAAATCTTTTGTACATTTATTTTGTAAATGAAACTGTTTATACCAATGGTTTTTGAACTGTTACATGAATCCAAATACAGTCGACTCTCGTTAATTCGAAATCGGTTTAATCGAGTCAACTATACATTTAGTTTGCAGTTAAACAGTGCATTATCATTTGAACCAGTCTATTTCCTGTTCTATGACAAGGAATAAAAAAATGACAACTAAAAATACTTCATAACCATTTCAATATTGGTTTGGATAATGATACATGTATATGTTTTTTACACTATGAAAATCATTCATTTTGCTTTAAAACCAAATCATTCATTATTTTCAATACTTTCTTACACTAAAATGGTATATTACCAGGCATTTTATGTTATGGATAAATTGAATCTCTTTCTATTTGATTTAAAATTTTTATATTAATATATCTTTTTTTTTCTGATTTGTTAAGCTTTATATTCCTTTTCACCTCACCTGTATAAAGTGCAAAAGAGCTATTTTTATACCTGCACGCATCTTTCACAGCATCCAGTGTTAAGTTAATGATGGACACAATTGTGAGCTATCTGGTAGTATTTGTTACTGTATGATTTGTATTCACACTTCCATTACACTGGTAATGATTGATCTAAGAATAGTTGAAGGTATTTAAGTTTATACTTGATAGAATATTACATTCTGTGTACCTGACAGCCTAACGGGGCACGATAAAGATCCCCTATGTTTATCGAAAACAGAGTAGGCGTTTACGCCGGCATAGGGCCCCTTCACTTATATCTTCAAAATTAAGACATCCATGCTTTCGAAACCCCATTATTAAAGAACCCTATTTTAGAACAGGCTTCAAATAACCCCACCCCCCAAATTTTCATCAAAATTACTAAATTTTTCTCTTTGTGTGCTCTCGTGCCTGGTTAGGGATACCCTATTGTTACCACAGGGTACTTCACTTACAGCTGGGCACCCCCTCTCCCTATGCACTTTCCTGCTCTGGCGCGGTGCTGGTATCTTCGTTTGTGACAGAGTATGATGATCCAATATTAAAAATTCACTAAAAAGTATAATAAGTCAAACAGTCTGCACAATGGCTGCAAGGTCCATGTAGACTCTAAACTTGCTTAATTTGTGTGTGAGAATATTACATCATTTGTATAAAAATCATTGTCACAATGTTGTCTATGTGTCCAGTTTATTCAAACAATTAATTATGCTTTTACAAAAAAGAAAAAAGAAATATGTTGGTACATATATTTAAGCTTAGATATAAATTACATGCAAGTCTTACCAGGCACATGTTCTAAATTGTAGCTACTGGTAATAACTTTGTGGAGTGTAGGTATGTTAAAGTATTGAGGCAATCACAAATATTGCACTGGTATGTTTAATTTTACATTCTGAACAGGACAGTTTTATGCATTTAATATTCCAGGTTCCTGTTGTTTCCCATCATTTAATATTAAATTAAAAAAAAAAACTTTATAATAACTGTTGCACATACCATTTATTTCATGACCTGTAAGGCATCTTTTTTCAGCCTTTTCGAAATGCTTCAGGGTTATAAACAAGACTTTAAACAATTAGAAATAGTTACATAAGCTATAATTATGCATGAAGTCTGAAATCTAAGTTATTCACTTTAAGTATAGAATCAAAAACAAGATAAATGTACATGTATATTAATGTAGCAATTTATTTTAAATGTGGTAGAAAGAAGAAATATAGCAATTATATATATATATATATATATATATATATATATATATATATATATATATATATATATATATATATGTAACAAGTTTTTCTGAAAAATATTTCATTTACTAAATTTTCAGGGGTTATGCAAATGACATATTATAAGCTGATTTTTAAAAATCAATAATAGAATATCAATTAGAGACCATAATATCAGCAGCTTGAATAAAAATTAACAAAGTTTGAATTGCATGAATGTCTATACTGTGTACGGTAATTGATTAAAGTGTTTAAATAATGCACCTAAGATAAGGTGAATGGAAATATCAGTGAATTCAATGATGGGCATAGAAATACATTTTGATTTTGAAATCATGAGACGGCATATACAACTGATAGAGTTTTAAAACTACCATTTTGAATATGATACTGATAATGTTATTTTTTGTGGGTAGTATGTGCAAACAAAGAATATTATGTAATTGAGGAAATAGAAATTTTAATATGTAATAATGTTATCAAATATTAAAAGTATTTCAGAAAATTAGCACTGTATATTCTGGATTTTGAACAGTATTAAATTGATTTTTGATAAATATTACTGTACATAGATTGATGCCTAAATATTAGGACTTGTTTTACAAAATATATTACATAAATTTAATCATTGAATAATGAAGCTTTCAATTCTTGCAAGTGTAAATTAAGCCTGTGAAAAACAGCATGTTGTTACAAAGCAAACAAATATGTACATGTATAATTAAGGGACACAATAAAATTATGTCAGAAACTATAAGAAATGCATAAAACTTAAACAAAAATGACATTCTACTGTCAGCAATTCTAATGACTGTTGTTTGAAGGCTGTTCTTTTTGCTTGACGGAAGTCTTAAGAATTTAGCAGGTCTGTTAATTTTTAGCTCACCTGAGCACAAAGTGCTCAAGTGAGCTATATTGATCAGTCTTTGTCCGTCGTGCGTCAACTTTTGCTTGTTAACACTTTAGGGGCCACAGTTTTAATCCAATTTACATCAAACTTGGCCACAGGGATCCTCTTGACCAAAGCCAAGTACAAGTTCGAACATGGGTCATGTTGGGTCAATAAATAGGTCACTAGGTCAAATCATAGAAAAACCTTGTTAACACTCTAGAAGCCATAGTTTTTTGATTAATCTGTCTTCAAACTTGCCCAGAATGAAAACCTTGACCAAAGCTAAGTCAAGTTCAAATATGGGTCATGTTGGGTCATTAAGTAGGTCACTAGGTCCAATCATAGAAAAACCTTGTTAACACTGTAGAAGCCACAGTTTTTGATAAATTGTCTTCAAACTTGTTCACATTGAATATCTTGACCAAAGCTAAGTCAAGTTGAAATATGGGTCATGTTGGGTTAAAAAGTGGGTCACTAGGTCAAATCATACAAAAACATTGTTAGCACTCTAGAACACACAGTTTTTGATAAATTTTCTTTAAACTTGCCTAGATTGAACATCTTGACAAAAGCTTACTCATGTTCGATTATTGGTCTTGTTGGTTCATTAAGAAGGTCACTAGGTCAAATCATAGAAAAACCTTGTGAACACTCTGAAAGCAACAGATTTTGATAAATTGTCTTCAAACTTGCTCACATTGTATATTTTGACCAAAGCTAAGTCAAGTTTGAACATGGGCCATGTTGGGTCAATAAATAGGTCACTAGGTCAAATCATAGAAAAACCTTGTTAACACTCTAGAAGCCATAGTTTTTGATTAATCTTCTTCAAACTTGCTCAGAATGAAAACCTTGACCAAAGCTAAGTCAAGTTCGAATATGGGTCATGATGGATCATTAAGTAAATCACTAGGTCAAATCATAGAAAAACCTTGTTAACACTGTAGAAGCCACAGTTTTTGATAAATTGTCTTCAAACTTGTTCACATTGTATATTTTGACCATAGCGAAGTCAAGTTTGAATATGGGTCATATTGGGTCATTAAGTAGGTCACTAGGTCAAATCATAGAAAAAACATTTTTAACCCTCTATAGCCACAATTTTTTAATAATCTTCTTCAAACTTGCTCAGAATGAAAACCTTCACCAAAGCTAAGTCAAGTTTGAATATGGGTCATGTTGGCTCATTAAGTAGGTCACTAGGTAAATCATAGAAAAACCTTGTTAACACTCTAGAAGCCACAGTTTTTTGATCAATTGTCTTCAAACTTGCTTACATTGAATATCATGATAAAAGCTTAGTCAAGTTTGAATATGGGTTACGTTGTTTTATTAAGTAGGTCACTAGGTCAAATCATAGAAAGACATTATTAACACTCTAGAAGCCACAGTTTTTGTTTAATCTTCTTCAAACTTGCTCAGAATGAAAACCTTGACCAAAGCTAAGTCAAGTTCGAAAATGGGTTATGTTGGGTCATTAAGTAGGTCACTAGATCAAATCATAGAAAAACTTTATTATCACTCTAGAAGTCACAGTTTTTGATTAATCTTCTTCATACTTGCTCAGAATGAAAACCTTGACCAAAGCTAAGTCAAGTTTGAATATGGGTCATGTTGGCTCATTAAGTAAGTCACTAGGTCAAATCATAGAAAAACCTTGTTAACACTCTAAAAGTCACCGTTGTAACAATTTAGGCAAATGCTTTTAGTCCATTGTTCTTCACTTTTTACAAGAATTTTCCTTGCAACACAAGACAAGAAAAAAATCGTATTTCTTGACAAAAGCCAAGTCAAATTCATACATACGGTACAGGTCATGTTTGGTCTTGCATAAAATCATCATCTTTTTGTTAACTAGCCAATAAGCTGTTCATTTTGTTAAACTATTGAAGAACTCTGTTAGCCCTCTGTACATTTCATTATTGAAAAATTGCTCCAAATTCAAAATATTCTCAGGTGAGCGCCCAGGGCCTCATGGCCCTCTTGTACAAAAGTAAAATTATTAAGTAAAGTTTTTTTCTCTCTGTTCTATTATTATTTCTTTTAATTATATACATATCCATTTCTGGGTTTTATAAATCTGATTTAGATTTTTCTTCTAATCAAGGTAAATTTTAGTTAAGTTGAAGTGCAGAAATAAATTAAACTTGTCAGGATGAAATAACCATGTTGGTTTTTCATGGTATAGGAGACAATTGCAATATCTACTATATTAAATGGATTAAAATGTTGATCATTTAAAAACTGTAGGAGCTGTATATCATGATGATAAATTAGTAGGTCACTCTTTGTTGTCCGAATTTGTTGATAAAGAAGGGTTTCGAGCAGTGTGAAAACAAAACAGCTGTAGACTGTATAGTAAAATTGGCTATAATGACCATCTCTTAAGACCACATGTGCTATTAAGAACTCTGTTTTAAGGTCCCTTTGCTTCATGCTTCAACCAATAAAAACTAAAGACTCTTTATTTATAAAGTTTAGTTCTTAGGATCTATGGTTGGTCCTTATATGCATGTTTTACTGTATTTTATAGTTGTACCATACATTTAAAGATTGAAATGTTGTATGTGGATTATACTGAACTGTGTACAAAACAGACTACAATGTAGATTAAGCTTTCTTTTTGATTTATGTCTATGGTAATTACAGAGGTAACAGTGAGATAACATGAAAATGACTAATGGACATTTAGAAGTTGTCAACAATCAAAAATCTGTTACATTACAAATGTCAGGGCTATTTAATTAACTATATACACATATTTTATGCATATAAAATATGGAACAGGAAATTCCCATAAAAGATCAAGGGGTTTAACCAGATCCCCAGGTGTGATAACCATCTAACTTGCTAATAGGGAACCTGCCGTTTGTGAATTACAGGTTATTTAGCAATTAACAGTTTCTTGATTATTTATTTGACATTTGTCATCATGTAGAAAAATTTATTGATTTCTTATTAAAGATAATACATTTATTAAAAATATATAAAATACTAAAATTTTATGTGATAAATAGTATAAATAAAATAGGAAATTATTCATGAAATCTAAAAATATACATAAAATCTAACATTAAACTTAAAATTATTTGAGAGTAAAAAAAAATCATCATATTTTATCCTATGATGTTTGTATTTATAATGAATATTTTTGGATATTTGGATATATTAGAAAATCAAGATATATGTACCAAGAAGGCTGTTTTGATATTTGAGTAAAAAATTTTGGAATGATAATTAGATATGGTGGTTTTTTTTTTTTAAATTACAGGTGTTCCACTTCAAGTGAGGAACACAGACCCTATTGGGCCTCTTGTTTTTTAACCTCTAGAATATGGAAAACTTTTTAACTATTGGTCAGATCCATGTGTTATTAGTTTATTCGTTATGGAACAACTTGGTTTCCATGCATACTGCAGAGTAATTGATTGTTGGTTTCTAGTCAATTTTGCTAGTTTGATAAATCTTTTAATATTTATCATTAACGGGTAAGTCACATATCAAGGTAGGACGGCCCCTTGTTTTACCATGTTTTCAAGTTAGTGATATATTGAAGCTAAGAGTGCCTTGGCTTTTCACAAATTTAATTCTACAGCATTGTATTAGCACAATTTTCAGTATTGTTAAATACATGTTAGTTTTCATGCATTAGAAGTATAGATTATTGTAATTATTGTTTTATGAAGGTTTCACCCACTCTGCTATAAACACTTTTCACGGCTTTGAATGGTCACTTGTTTATCTGTGTTTTGACAAGTCCCTGCAATACCATACTATTTATTCATTGTTTAGTATAATTAACTGGGTCCATTTTCATAGTATACATTTTTTTCTACAAAAAGAATAAATGTGATAAAAATCTTTTGTATAGTGCAAATGAATTGTGTTGGTATGTAACAGTAAGTGCTCACTACAGGAAATGTGATTTATAGAGTAAATCTAGACTACACTTTTTATGTATGACTGATTGTTGCATATTTATGTTCCAATGTAATATTGTTACTCTTGGTTGTTCACAGATTTCATATAATAATAATCTTGTCACCCCTACAGACCTGTGGTATAGTCCAAAAAGAATGGATCTGTTTATTATAGATTTAGAGGTGACAGGGTTTAAAAAAAGACATATATTATGCACCCTGTCTCTGATGTATTCTGTTAAGTCATCAGATAATATTTTTATCATCATTAATATTACATGTGATTTGTTATGTGTTTGATGTGATTGATACACACATCATAAAGATGTATAGTAATTCCAAATGTTGCATGATTACCCATGCATATCGGCTTTATGTTATAGTTTATAAAAACAAAGAAAAGTAAAATATTATAATTGGTAGACTTTGTTTCTTTTTTATTTGTTCAGATTTAATTCTTCCAGATAACTTTATATACATTTTACTGTAACAGAAGATTCTGCTAGAAGAAGTGAAGTAATGACATTTTACACCCAAGTCAAGATCCTTTCAGATATATCAAGGCGATCATTTCTGATATATCTAGGCGATCAGTTCTGGGGTGGTGGAAGTAACCAATGTACCCAGATAAAACCACTGACTGATGGCTAGTGAATTGACCTACACCCTGGCACTAAGATCTGTCCATGCGAAAATCCAATCTCTGTGTGAGAGATGTGAACCCATTAGAGCGTTGATCACTTGGCCACCAATGCCCTTTTGGCACTGAGATCTTTACTTTTAAGAACATATATTATCCCCTTTTATTACTGTTTATTTCCCCAAGTTCAAACGCTTATTATAGTAAAACGTCTTTTATAGATGTACAACATTTGATTGATCATTAAGGTTTTTCAGACCACAAAAGCTTGGTCAAGTTCGTAACTGGGTCATGTTGGAACAAAAAGTAGGTCACTAAGAAACCTTTTTAACACTGAGGACACAATCTTAATCGAATTTTCATCAAATACACGAGTTCTAACAGAGTAAGACACTCATTAGTTGGAATGAGATCCTTAGTTTTGATTAATAAAAACAATTCAAGGTGAGACTTGATTTCTAATGAATGATTTGCCCCCCCCCCCCCCCCCCCCAAAAAAAAAAAAAAAAAAAAAGATCTTCGCTAATGAATAACAGGTTTACCGTATTAAAAATGTACATAAATTTAGAAGACATGATAAAATGTTTATATTTAAATGGAAATACTGCGTGTGGTCCATTTTGTTCTAGCGTTTTCGACCGAGAATATTTTCAAAGATTCTGTTGCTTATTACGTGGAAACTGGATCATAGATAAAGTTGGAAAACCCGTAATATATTTTAAATGAGTGTATCAACTTTCTATTCTCGTTTAGAAAATCTTGACATTTCAGGCACAGGTGCTGTCGGTATTCTTCGGATATGAATGAAAACAAACCGTTGTAAAGTAAATTATCATTAATCGCAAATAGTACATTAGAGTCTTTAAGTGATCTTAATTAAATCTGTAGTTAAAATTTAATTGAAAAATAAACATACGAATGTTGAACGAATATATATAATGTAAATCGATAAAACTTTTACTTTCTTTTTCGTTTACATAATAAGCAGAGAAATACGGCGACTTGTTAAGAACCCTAAGTGTCTGTGTTAAAGACATACATGTAGAAAATTAATTTATCTGTACAGAAGCAACATAAAGTTTTTTAAAAATCGTTTAAATTATTAAAGATTAATTTTGTTAAATGAAAAAGGATGGTTCTCAATAAGCCATTTTGAACATTTCTGTCAAAAAAATTAATTACATAGAATGGGTTGGGGTACGAATGAAGTCTTATCTTAAAATTTGACTTAAAGGTATCTCAACTTTTAAACTTCAAATAGATGAAGAACATTGAATTTTATAATTTATAGGTGATCGACACTATTATTACCAGTTAGAGAGTGAAATACCAATTCCGATTTCGTTTGTGTCTCTCGGCTTTACATTGCAAATAATAGTCTCTGTCAGATTTACGGGGAAACTTACTGGTCACAAAGTTGTTTCGTTTCCCTACAAATTCGACAAGTATTGCTGTTTTAATGTGTACAATTGTAATTTTTTAAAAATACATATATTGAATTTGAAAAATAATGGGAAAAGAAGATATAAAGTCCAATAAATATATTTAAACTAAAAAGAGTGGAAGACAAATCATGAGGATTCGAACCTTAAGTTATAAGGTTATTGTTGAAAATGATACATCTTGCCATACCGCAAATTTCTATCACGCCGAATTCATATGCATAAACAGCATTTTAAGAAATTTAGATAGACGAATCTCCGTTTATTGAGAATCATTGCGATATCAATATTACTAAAAATTTATAGAATCATAAGATTTAATTAAAAAATTATAAAAATAATAAGTATTAAAATAGCAGCCTTTATTCAAATAACTGATAAAATAAATAACAAACAAAATATCGATTAAAAAATGATTTAAAAAAGTATATACGACGAATACATGTGTATATATACATATATATTGACAGTAAGCTGATACTTTCAATATAAACATTCTCTTGAATTTTCGTTTCCATTCTTGTCGATATATTTGGTATTTTCATGAATTCTTAAAAATTATATCTTTAATTAACAATTTCTTATAAGTGAATTAACACCGCTTGTTTTAATAGATTTACTGTATTCATGAACTTCCGTTGCGACTTACTGAAGTTTCTAGATTGTTCTCGATTCGAAAATAAAACTAGATCTATTTTAAAACATCTAGATTTTTCTGGAACGTTTGGTACATGTTATAAATAAGGATTCGCCAATCAATTACTCAGACTCAAGAGAAACGCGCAACGGATTAGTACCACGAATTTGTAAATTAAAATTAAGAATTTATTCACTACGAATTTTAGGATTTTATTGAAAAGGTAAGGATATTGTGTAACGAAGTTTACACTTTATACGGTCGAAAGGTGCTATAACAATTCCAACGTACTATATTAATATGACGGTAGGACCAAGGATATTCATTTCTTTTCTTTTTTTTTTTTTTTAAATTTATTATCCTCTTCTAGTAGTCGGGGTAAGTAGATTTCAGTAGATAGTGTAAATTATATTACTGTAGGTAGAATACATTTTTATTTATAGGACAAGGAATTGTACAATTTTATTGTTTGAAAGCAATATTTATAAGTTAATTTTCCTGCAATATTGAAACACGTTTACTTCTGAGCTTTTTAATTCTTTTATATTAGAAAATGTCCACTATTTAGCTTTTTCTTAAATTTTGGATAACCTATTTTTGTTACATGATTTGGGATTTCCCATATAGTCAGGTTCCTATTTGCTTCTTTCGATGTTTTGTAATCCACTTGCGCTGTAGCGGACAGGTGTCCGTAACTGGCTAGAATGTTCTAGAAGATGCGTCATTTCCGGAGAATTTTCCAGAAATAACCAAAGTACAACGAAAAACTCCGCATGCGTTATTAATAATCAAATAGTCCTCCTATATATTTTTTCGATTTCTACACATATTTTTCATAACACGTCTTCAAAAATAATGTACTTTCTATGTTTCACTTTTATTTGCTTGATAAAATCAAAACAAGTGTGGTCACGGGTCCGTATTTTGATTTAGGAAAAAATTATTACTGGGCGTAATTATTTTTGTTCGGCAAGTTGCTTCCTCTTTTTGTCAAGCGTGGTCACAAGAGCCGGCACGCTACACAACATCACTAGCTACGATCAAGTCTAACAGCATTATAACAGCATTGTAAGTATCAGAAATGTATCCTCTTGCTAGCCATTCGGGCTTAGTTGAACGATCTTTATGATAGCGCCAGAGGTGAAATATACTCAAGAAAAAAGTTCATATGAAAAGATTGGATGGGAGGGGGGGTGTCTGTGTGAATCTGAAAACTCGAATATCTTACGAAAGGACTTATCTTAACACTAGGGAATATTTCAGATAAAAGAAAAAAGTATTGACGGTTTTAAACGAATGTTATTTATTCTCGATTTATTAATTTTTAATAACATTGCTTAATTTTCCCGAATCACTGTATATATGGCAAATACCTCACGGTATGAAGAGTAAACAATATTAAAATTTAATAACATATTTTACCAAGTAGGTTCAGTACATGCAGTTTGAACAAATAATTATATAAAAAAAATGGATTTTTAGGGGGAAATAGATGTTCATCCATAACCGATATTGTTCAATACATATAAGGCAAGAACATATAGATATATAAATATATACCTGTTTAAAAGAACTGCTTATTCACCCAAAGGCATGTGTTCTTGTGTTGTGTGTGTATAGTATGTGTGTGTGTGTGTGTGTATATATATATATATATATATATGATCATTTATAATGATTTAGCATAATTTCCTATACATAGATTTTTTTTGACCTGTTTGACATGGGGAAAAGGATTGACTCTGTCCACTGTTTTGGTTGATTTGATTATCAACGGGCATTATTTAGTATGCAAGAGTTACCCCTCTTTGACATTACATAGTTCCGATGTGAACATAAAAGATTTAACAATTTATCTAGAGCTATAATATTTTTAAAGTTCATTCAGCTCTTCAAACTACATCTACTGATCTTCCTGTAGGCTGAATAAGTTGTTTTTAAGATTTCACCTTTTACTCCTGTTACTCTATACCTATCATGGATACCCGGATTAATACTAATATCAGTCTATATTTGATTTGTCATATACAAATGTGATTTGCATATAAATTCATTTGACTTTTTTAAAATCCAAAATGCCTACTCTGTTAAGAGCCAGAGATCAAGCTTACTTCTAGGATAATGTGCTGTTGTCAAACTTAAAATTTAAGCTCAAGAATGAGTAGCTCGTTCTAACCAGATTTTGGTTGGAGTCCTAGTGGACAACTTTTGAAATGATAAAGTAAAACAGAAAACTAAGGATTTCACGAGGTGAAATAGCAGTGTGGTTTTTAGTGATGTGGATTGAATAGATTTCAAATGAAAAAAGTTCTTTTGTGTTGTATAACAATTTTACATGCCTGTGTGTAAAAATCCTAAAATGCCCTTTTTTCCCTTCAGATGCCAGAAGAAAATCAGACCATGGATGAGGGAGAAGTAGAGACCTTTGCTTTTCAAGCAGAGATTGCTCAGTTGATGAGTTTAATTATCAACACATTTTACTCAAATAAAGAAATCTTTCTTAGAGAGTTGATATCCAATTCTTCTGATGCTTTAGACAAGATCAGATATGAAAGCTTGACGGATCCATCTCGTTTGGACAGTGGAAAAGATCTCTACATAAAAATTGTTCCAAACAAAGAAGACCATACATTGACCATTTATGATACAGGAATTGGAATGACAAAAGCTGATCTCGTCAACAACTTGGGAACCATAGCTAAATCTGGTACAAAGGCTTTTATGGAAGCTTTACAGGCTGGAGCTGATATTTCTATGATTGGTCAGTTTGGTGTAGGTTTCTACTCTGCCTATTTGGTTGCTGATAAAGTTGTGGTAGAGACAAAAAATAATGATGATGAACAATACATCTGGGAATCTTCAGCTGGTGGATCCTTCACTGTTCGTCCATCCAACAATCGTAAGTATAATGCTGTGATTATTCTGCACTGCATTTGTAAGTTAAGCCACCCTTTAAAATTTTGTATTAAATTTGCATCCTTGAAATTTCTAGTTTATTGAAGGAAGCTGGTCAGAGTAAATGTACCAACTGCATTTGGTAATGTGGAAAGTTTTAGGTTGCTTTGAAAAGCATGTTACATTTAAATGCTGTTAAAAAGTTCAAAAGATAATATTGTGTGTTAAATACAGTATTTTATTTTTAACATGCTTGATGTTTTATATCTTTAACTTCATGTGTATTTAATGATTTTACATTTTATTGCAGCTGAATTGACACGTGGAACAAAAATCACACTCTACATCAAAGAAGACCAGACAGAATACCTTGAAGAAAAACGCATCAAGGATGTAGTTAAAAAACACAGTCAGTTTATTGGTTATCCTATCAAATTGTTGGTAGAAAAGGAACGAGATAAAGAAGTATCTGATGACGAAGAGGAGGAAGAGAAAAAGGAAGAAGGCGATGAAGAAAAGGTAGGAATTGGAACAAGTCATTTTAATGAGCAGTTAATGATGTCTAATGCAATTGCTATTTTTCAAAATTTTCAGTTTGACTACAAAAATAACTGTTAAGGTATACAAAAAGGGCTTATTACTAGAATGGTAGATAAATGTGGGACAAAAATGTTAGTGCTGCTTTTAATAGCACTATAAGAAGCAAGTTTCATTGGATTTATTTGCAAACAATTGAAACTTCAATGTTGGACTTCATAATTTTTTTTCCTGAAATGGCAAAGACAGTTGCAACAGAAAAATTTACTCTTTCATAATGGCTCCACAAAATCAAAATCGATAATGACATTGGTCATTGAATGGTTTAAATTTCTAATCAATTTTATTTTAAAATTTTTCAGATACAAAGGTATTTACTGTCTAGTCTCTGTAAACTTAATTGCACATCCATTTGCAAAATTTTCAGAATTGTCGGAAGTCATTTTAGAAAGTAATAATATACATGTATCTCCTAGTATATTACATTTTATTATTGTAGAAAGAAGAGGATGAGAAACCTAAAGTAGAAGACCTTGATGAAGATGAAGACAATGATGAGAAAAAGAAAGACAAAAAGAAGAAGAAAATCAAAGAAAAATATAATGATGAGGAGGAATTGAACAAAACTAAACCCATCTGGACCAGAAACTCTGATGATATCACTACAGAAGAATATGGAGAATTTTACAAATCTCTTACAAATGACTGGGAAGATCATTTGGCTGTTAAAGTAAGTAAATATAAGAAGAAAGCCAGACTATTTGTATAGTTTTGGTTTTATAAAATTTTGTTTTACAAGTGCTTCATAAAATTTTCAAATCTAGGATAAAAATTTGTTTTATGGTTCTTGTTACACAAGCATCTTGGATATAATATACAAATGCTAAAAATATACATAACACTTTATTTCAATATTTTGTAGTATGTTGGTACAGTGCAACTTCCGAATACCGGCCTCGTATGGGACCGAGGAATTTGGCCGGTTTTCAGAGGGGCCGGTATTTAGAGGGCCTTATAAATCCGGTAGTCCGATCCGGTCCGAATCTCTTCCATTTCAGAAATTTATCAAACGGTGTATTGACAAAATACGTAAATGTCAATACATTCTCATAAGCATTGATCGTACCTGTAATTCTTGAACTTAACAAGTACCTAGTAAATAAACCCCAAAAAGCTTACAAACTGGCAGATTATTACAAACAACTGTACGATATCCAAAACGGATACACGTGTGCTGCTTGTGTTAGTCAGGCATACAAGTTACTGTTTCCGGTTGAAAATGAAACAATTTATTTTTCAAAATATTTTTTTATTAATTGTTCAGGCTAGTTACAACATATGAAGCAAAAATATTATCCAAATCACTTAAAACGAGGACCGATTCGTGAATTACAAGCCTGTCCTGTATCTCTAGTGACCGGTTTCCGGGTCGTGGTGACTGGAATGTTTTAATATTAAATAGTAATAGTATTGTTTAAAAAGTGTGTAAATAATAATTAAAAAAAAAAACCAGAAAATAATGATGTTTTAAATAAAAAAAAATATTTCTTAATATATTTTGCATTGCGCGGGTGATATAAACATTATAATAAAACGTTTTCATCATATTCAAGTGAGGGGTACTTGACTGGTAAAAACCTCGAAATAAAGAAATTAAAACCATCAGAAAGACAATAATTGCAATAATTAGATTATCGAACAATAAAAGAAACAGATTAAAATTAATTCAATTATTTATTCAAGTATATCTGAACAGGTAATCCTGTCTACCAGTACAATGATGAGCGCATTACAATACCGTTGTTTTTTCAGTAATCGGATTAGCAGCTGTCCGTTACGGTTCATTGATGCATTGCGACTCCCAAAGGCCGGTTTTCGGAAGTAAATTATTAAGATGTTACATGATTTCGGCACTTAAAAAAGGCCGGTATTCGGAATTCAGAGGGACCGGTTTATGGAAGTTTATTTTAATATAAACAAAGAAGGATAAATTCGGGACCGGTCTGGCATGTTCGGTATGTGGAGGTGATTGGTTTTCGGAAGTTGCACTGTATACATATATGCTTTATCGGATACATGCAATTTTTAATCCCGAACTTATGTTCGTTATTCTATAGGCTTTTAAAAATTTTTCCCCATATACATGGGTTCAACACTTCTCACATTTTGCGAATGTTTGTATTTAATATTTAAAGAAATGGTACAAGGATTTATTCTAGATTGAACATCTCCCATTTATTATTGAGCATTCATGCATTTTCAGAGATTGACAGTTTTATTGTTCTGAATTCGTATATATAGTAAAACCTTGTATGTACATTTTTCCTGTTTCGTTTTTGCAGCACTTCTCTGTAGAGGGACAGTTGGAATTTAGAGCACTCTTGTTTGTGCCAAGAAGAGCCCCATTTGACTTGTTTGAAAATAAAAAGAAGAAAAATAACATCAAATTATATGTAAGGAGAGTATTCATCATGGACAATTGTGAAGAATTGATTCCAGAGTACCTGAACTTCATCAAAGGTGTTGTAGATTCTGAAGATCTCCCATTAAACATTTCCAGAGAAATGCTTCAACAAAGCAAAATATTGAAAGTCATTAGAAAAAATTTAGTCAAGAAATGTTTGGAACTGTTTGAAGAAATTGCTGAAGACAAAGATAACTTTAAGAAGTTTTATGAACAATTTGGAAAAAATATCAAGGTATGAGAACCAGCATTTTGGATCTTAAAAAATGGTTTTCTGTTGCCAAATTCATAGCAACAGAATCTCTTGCAGCCAATTATCATTGAAAGTGTTGCCTGAGCATATTTCATAAGGCAGTATACTAACAACTTCATGTTCACTTAATATATTTTGATGGAAAATCTATTATATATACATTAATGTTCTGTTTATTGATGCTTATTAGTGAGGGGCAAAATGGTCTTTAAACCACACAAGATGCAAAATGTGAAGGAATTATAAATGGCTCAAATTGCCAATTCAACTCAGTCACCCATGTTGTACTTGAGCATTGACTAAGGCTACCGATTCTAAAATCTAAATGATCAGTCTGTTGTTGTTAATTATTTATTTTTTAATTAAATTGGATCAAAATTGAAAATAGATCTGCACGATTTTGTATATTGAATAGTTAATTGGTCAATTTTGATAAACTAGAGATGTAACATTATATATTGTATAATATTTTGATATTTTGTAATTGTAGTTGGGAATTCATGAAGACAGTACAAACAGAAAGAAACTTGCTGATATGTTACGTTATCACTCCTCACAATCTGGTGATGAACTGACATCATTAAAGGATTACGTGTCCAGAATGAAGGAAAATCAGAAATCCATTTACTACATTACAGGTAATTCTTTTAGTACATCATGCTGTAAATTGGCTGTCAATGTTTGGGAAGAAAGTTCTTAGTTGAATTGTTTAGAAATAATTTTTGGGAAAAAAAAATGAGCTGCTGCCATTACTGAAATTTTCAAGTCGGTATGAAATGTGATGGTTCATTGCTCAGAACTTTAATTTTGATTAATTTTAAATGTTGGAACTGAACAATTTCACTTTGGTCATAAAGTTTATGCATGTAATTCTATCTATTCACAGGAGAGAGCAGGGATGTAGTACAAAACTCAGCTTTTGTTGAAAGAGTTAAAAAGAGGGGAATGGAAGTTATCTACATGGTTGACCCTATTGATGAATATGCAGTACAACAATTAAAAGAATATGATGGAAAAACTTTGGTATCCGTTACAAAGGAAGGTCTAGAATTGCCAGAAGATGAAGATGAAAAGAAACGATTTGAAGAGGCTAAAGCACAATTGGAGGGTCTCTGTAAAACAATGAAAGAAATTCTTGACAAAAAAGTGGAAAAGGTAAGAATACTATCGTGTGTATTTGAACATTTAAAGTTTGATAATCCTCTGAATTAAGCAATTGTTGAATTTTATAAAGCTCTCTTCTTGAAGGGAAAAGCTATTTGATTTTAACAGTATGTTGAAGGTATACGTCGCTTGTTTCTAGGGGGGGGGGGGTTAATTTAATAGTTTGACAAGATAATAATATGCTGTCAGATATTTTAACTGGTACAAAATTGTATTAAATTTGTTATAATAAAATTGTTTTACAGGTTGTTGTATCAAACCGTTTGGTAACATCACCATGCTGTATTGTAACAAGTCAGTATGGTTGGTCTGCCAATATGGAAAGAATTATGAAAGCCCAAGCTCTAAGAGATTCCAGCACCATGGGTTATATGGCTGCCAAAAAACATCTTGAAATCAACCCTGACCATCCTATTATTACATCTTTGAAAGAGAAAGTTGATGTTGATAAAAATGACAAATCTGTAAAAGATTTGGTATTGCTTTTGTTTGAAACATCTCTCTTGTCATCTGGATTTACATTAGAAGAACCAGGTGTACATGCCAGTAGAATCCACAGAATGATTAAACTTGGACTTGGTAAGTTAAATATTTTTTTCACCAAAAATAACGTGCCATTTCTTTCCAAAATCGAACTTGGTGCAGTTTCCTTTAAATTGACTGCATAAATTGGAAAATAGTAATTCATTACAATAGATTGTTTTTGAGTTGCTGTAAATTCTAAAAATATAATAGTAACAGCTATTGATGGGATAATTTTAGATTGTTGTTTTTTTTTTTTTTTGGTGCAATTTGAATAAGCTATAAAAATGTAGAAACTCTTTAGGCTGTCACAAATTTATACCTTTTCAACATTTCAGTTTGATATTTTAATAATTGATAAGAAAGAATTTAAATTTGATTTCTAGAAATGATAGCCCTATGCATGACTTTTTTCACAAAGATTGTGAAAAAAAGTTGGATATGGATTGTAGAAATCAAATTTTGAACATAATCTGTGGCATGATCATCACCATAAAAAATTTGTTTCTTTAGTACTGTTGTCTCATAATGAACATTTTTGTTCAATATATTAATATTGTATTGTTTATTTCAGGAATTGATGAGGATGATAGCGGATCTCCTGATGGCCCCTCAGAGACTGTAGATGAAATGCCACCATTGGAAGGAGATGAGGATGATGCTTCTAGAATGGAAGAAGTTGATTAAATCAACATATTTATAGAGACAATGAACAACCTTAAGAACTTACCTTAGAAAATGTAAATTAAGACTGTGTTGTAGTCATTCATTTTTGTTGCTTGAATCAAAAAAAGAGCATTTTTCATTTGAGACATTACCCTCATTACAGAGTTTTATCATCTATGGACTTACAGACCGTGCATTTGTCTTAAATTGCATTTTCTTTATTTTCCATGTTTTACGTTCTGTGATTTTTTTTATTTTGGCATATGTTGTTAAGTGTCACATTAATAAGATTTAAAAAAAAAACTTAGAATAAAAAAAAGAAAAATTTTTTAAAACTTGTGAACTTCTTTTGTTATAGCATTTAGGCAGTTGTTTGCAAAATGCAAATAGTGTTGAATGAATTTTTATGTGTGATTGGATATATGTTGAGGAAGGGTTTCTGCAATTGGCATATATAATTTGCCATCATGATAAAAGTGAAATAATCCTCATGCTGCTGAAAACTGCTGTAAGAAGTAGTGGCCATTTTAAATCTCACTCAGAATTAACTGGTGATTAAAAGGTTCACTAATAAGTTTTTATCTGCTTGATACTCGATGTGCTGGAGTAGTGCAGTTGTGCAGGTCAGTATCAGTGTTCACTTTGGTAGCATTATGGCTATTGGCAGCATGGCAAAAGACTACAGGCATTTTGTAAGTTCACATGCCTAAGCCATGTGGTTTTCTATGAACACTCGGCTGGGGTGTTTTTCTATCCCATGTACTTAAATGCAATGACTGCGTAAAATACATGTACTTAAATGTCAGTATGGAAAAATAGTTCCAACGAGAACATTAATAAGGGTAGAATCTACTGCGATGTTGAATTGAGCTATTTGGTCGGTCATCAGTTAGTTTTGTGAATAGATGTCTGTAAACCTTGACAAAAACTTGAGAAGCCTTTCAAAGGTTGCAGACCTTAATTTGATCACATCATCATAATTAAAAAGGCATATAACAGTTATAAAGCATTAGTACTTAAAAGTTTTGTGATGTAATTGCTTCATTATAATTGTTGAATCCAGCAAAAAGATCTTTATATTGAATTTAGTTAGAATCTACCTACACTCAAGTTTACAATGTGAGTGAACTAGTGATATACATTTTCTATATTTTCATTCCTTGCTCAAAAAGCAGTTGACCTTTCGCTGACTGGACCTGATATTGCAGATCCTAGTGTGAGAAAGTTTGTCAGTTCCTGTGTCTGAGATTAGGATTTCTTCAAACCTAGTTTCCTCAACCATCTCAGAACTGTCTGCATTGATATAAGTGATGGAATCCTGCAAGGGCAATAAACACCATTACTCAACTTCACTCAAATAGCTGTTTACACCGAAAAATTTTCTTCGACAACTCATTAAACTGATGCCCAATGTAGTGTAGAAATATTTCTTTCCTTAAGCAAACCACTGTGGAAGCTCAGTTGGTAGAGTGCTTACTCCGTAAGTGGAAGGTTTTGGGTTCGGACACTGACCCAAGACTTGAAAGTAGGTAGTGACTGTTCTTTTGCCAAGCACTCGGCATTACGAAATGAAAGTTTCGGTTCTTTCGGATGGGATCTTCAAATAAACGAGGTCCCATGTCATGGCAGGCATGGCATGATAAAGAACCCTGCTCTATAATGTCATCAGTGCACTTTTGCCTATAGCTGACGACGTCTCGATGTAAGTGAAATATTTTTGACTGGGATGTTAAACACCATTACTCAACTCATTCGTTTAGTAAATGTATCTAGTAGATTTTACCATTAAATTCAAAGCACATGTAGTTCAGAAGTGCGTAACTGGTATAAATAAAAGTTCAAAAAATAAACTACCATGTTTTTAATACTGATCAATTTGTGACAATAAATAACAACATTAACTTCTGGTGGTATACAATAACAGTCTGGATCAATAAAAATATATATATATACATATATATACATCATAAATATATTTGTTGAACAAACATCTTAAACAAAACCTTTAATATTTTCAAATTATTATCTTGTCAAACAATGTATCTTTTTTTCCAAAAAGCTTCTTTCAACGAAATGGACTGTTTTTTTTTAGTTAAATATTATCTTTGAGGACATTTATTATCTTAGTTTTATTTGTTTGTAAGAGAAGTGTCTTGTTGATAAACAAGAGAAATTTCTCTTTTAATTAGCATGATATTTGTTTGCATGTAAAATCCCGAATTTGTTATTTACCATTCCTATAACACATTTTCATTAAAAAAATCTATAAACAAAAATTCTGCTATAATAAATTTACTATGTATACTGTAAAGACTAAACTGTTTTAACTTCCCCGAGAACATGGACGGTTCAACAGTGGATAAACACTGTACTTGAAATGGTTTTATACTTACTGAGCATTGATGATTAATAATTAGTCTCTTGCAATTTGGAGAACCTTTAAAAAAATTTACTCAAACAAAAAAATCAGTAGGTTATCAAGTTTGACAATCATAATTTAATTTACCAAATCTACGATGACAAATTATTTATTTGTAAATAAACACTCAATGAACATGTTGTATCGATACTCATGAGGAGACAGTTATTTACAGTGCATGTACACATCCTTGATTTGCAGTTACATGAAAGTTTTCATGCACAAACATTAACATATTCAAAACCATAAATAGAAAATAGTGGCAACAATTTTATCTTCATATATTTTGTCTTGAATATATACAAAAACAGCAACAAGTTTTAATACTTATTTATAAAGGGTTGTTGTAAAACAAATGATATATTTCATTCATAATATAAAACAATGGTACATGTGTCTTAAAACATAGGGCCATGTTGTAAAAAGTTAATAAAAGTCTATATTGTTTATTAAGTTAAAATTAAAACATTTTTATCGGTTAATTTCAGTTTATTGAATAATTAAATAAGTTTCGTTTAACTGGTATTCATATCATATGACAGGTTTTTTTTTAAGGAGGTGACTAGTACAAACCCACACCTTTGATAATGGAATCTACTAAATAAATATCAATGTGGACAGCATAAAATTTTGGACTAACCTTGATTGATTAGTCAGAACATCATCATTAATATGTTTTATGTGTTTACAGAGACAATTTTTAGATAAGGTTCTTATCAATTTGTAAAGAAAATATATGGAGGTAGTCATAATTCTCTAACAAAACAGAATCTTAAGGAGTTGAATAATGGATAAATCTTTGTTGAAAGCTTTGGTACACAGGAAAGTGAGCCCTCTATATATTTCATTTGTGACTACCTACACTTATACATTACATATATGGACAGGTGCATTTTTTTTTTTACATAACCATTAAACTTCAAGCTTTCAACTAAATACTTTCTTTTTTAAAAGTTCACTTTCTTTTGCAGAGCTTATTTTAAAAAATTCCAGCTTTTTTACAGATATTCAATAACATTTTTGATTTTTGAAACATTTGTAAAAAATTCCTGAAACATGATAGAATACTTTTAGTTGTTTCTGGAAGCACAATACTCCCAAATACTGATTATTCTCAAGCTTCTTCATCAAGTACAGTCCAGTATCAAATAAAATATCTTCTATATCAGGATTTGATGTACATCTATTACAGAAACAGGAATGAACACAAAGGGAGTACATGTATATCTGTTCCCCAAAAGTGAAATCGGGTGAAATATGGACAGAGTATCTATCTTTAAAAGATGCAGTGATCATACTTTGGGAAAACAAAAAACTACAATAAGTAAAATATGACTAAAAAGGCCCTAAATTAAAACAATAGTCAACAGCATATTTATTACAACATCAGTCCCTAAAGAAGTGAGAAATAGTCTGGACTTAAAATTTAAACTTAAAAAGACATGTTTTTAAATTTGAGCAACAATTAAGGCCCTATATATATATATATATATATATATATATACATGTATATATATATATATATACAGTATAACCTGTGTATAAAGTCCACCCAGGGGACTGAGTAAAAGTGGACTTAATAGACAGGTGGTCTTTATATAGAGGGTCCCCTATATGTACGAGTAAACTTAGTGTTTAAAATAGTTAAAAAATTGAAAATATACAGCACCTATTAAAAACTTATTAATATATACATTAATAAAGTTATTTTCATTTTATTTTTTAAAAACAGATTATTAAGGAATAATTTTGAAAAAACCAAACTATTTAAATTTGATAAACTGTACATCAGAAAAGATTATTTGGTTAAACTCTACATATTATATACACTTGACTAATTGTGTCTTTGTTGTAATAAGTAGCAGCAAAGGTGTCACTAATTAAACAATTATATATAAAACATAATAGATAACAATGGGTATTTCTGATGGCTTCAGTTGACATGATAAGTATGACTTCATTTATTTTTCTTCAAAATTTTACATAATATCAGTCAATACTGTAGTTTAACTACAGTAGATTTAAACTATGTAAGTTACAACATTGTATTTAGTGTGACCAATAATTTATATTAAAATTATTTATTGCCAATCTTCATACATCTCAGTATCAAAGAAATGTGGCTGATATTTACTGCAAAAAATTGGGAAATTATAAAATTTAATAAAAAATTATATTAAAGAAGTGGACTTTATAGACAGGTTCTGGAGTCATTTGGGACTGAAAAGGGTGGACTTTATTCACATTAGACAGGTGGACTTTATATAGAGGTTCATTATATAGTAAAATCCATTGGGGATAATTCAGACCGGTTGCTATAGACAGGTGGACTTTATATAGAGGTGGACTCTACAGCAGGTTATACTGTATATATATATATATATATATATATTTATCTTTGTGCATCACATAAAAGCACCAAACAGGAAATAAAATGCGGAAATTTAAATAATATAAAAATTGAAAACATATTTCCATAGCTAGCTACATCTACCATATAGCATTTTGTATATATCTATTGTCTGGTGTTTTAATGATTACATATGGGCTTAGAAGTAAACATGCTGTAAAAACCCTGAAGATACACAACACTTTCCTCTAAGCACTCAACTGGGAGACTGGCCAAATTGACATCAAGGTAGTTTACCTGATGTTGTTGATACATGTATTATTTTTGCAGAGAACATTTGGATTTGTAATTAGGACAAATTTTAGGCAAAAATTTAACCATGTCAACATTAAATTTCTGTCTGTCTATAAAAATACATAGGGGAATATTAAGTTTCATTGGTCAATTTGATTGCCATACTACAAACCACAATCATGGGGGAATATCTTGAAAGTTTCATTGGTCAATACAACTAACCAGCTTACCACACAACACCCCCATGACATTTGTGAAGAACAATTATTTCTAATGACATCTCACATTCTAAGAATAATGCCATTTTTGTGGAAAATATTTAATTATGCTACTTGATTTCATTTTGCAAAGGGCCTCAAGTGGCTGTGTGGTCTAAAACTCAGGCTTATAATGCCTTTCACTTGATAGGTTCTTATCTCACTCAGGACAGGTATTGGTGTGAGGAAATTGTCAATCCACTTGCAAAATGTTAGTTTTTTCTTTGCACACTCTAATTTCCTTCACCATCACTGAACTGACCACCCTGAATCTCTGATACATGTATTAGTTAAAAAAAAAATCTCAACTGAGGCAATAAACTCCATTACTCCAACTATAGTTCATTCTGTATAAACATCAGGGATACATTGTGTGGTATGTTTGAGACCCCAGTTGTAAGAACTTACCTGAGGAAATGTAAAAATTTGAATAATTTAAAATAACAATCAAATATATATTAATGTACATTGTATATGATTTAACAAATGAACAAACTGGCTCCTTTAATAAATAAGCATTATATGATAGACACTAATGGCAGTGAGAACATCTAACTAAAGTGCACAAAACAGCAAAATATAACAAATAAAAAACAGCATAATGTGAAGGTTACCATGGTTTTTAACCATCATATTTAAATTACACAGTGATACAAATAAATTAAAAATACCACTTCATAACTAAATGCATTTTTGTTGCATATATACGACTTTTTGAAATAGTGATAAATACTACACTGATCCTTCTGTAAACAGCCAATGTGCTGCCTTTTCCCTTTTTTTTTATTGGAAGGCTGTTTTTCTTAGGCATAAGCATGGGTTTTGGAGGTTTTTTTTTATCCCAGACTGTAGTGTTGGAAAGGAATTTTTTTTAAAACCAGACAGGCAGAGGTGTGTGTGTGTGTGTGTGTGTGTGTGTGTGTGTGTGTGTGTGTGTTGTCTTTTTGATTGTTTTGATTTTGGACAGGTTTTCGGTTTTTCTCTCCAGGCAGGTAGGGGTGTATGGTTTTGAAGAGGCTTTTATTTCCATGCTGGAAGGAGTGTGAGATTTTAGAGAGGCTTTTAATCCCAGACAGGTAGGGATGGGTGTAGTTTTAGAGGCTTGTAGACCCAGGCAGGTAGGGTGTATGGTTTAATTAGGTTTTAATTCAAGGTAGGTCAGGATTTGAGGTTTTGGAGAGATTTTTTGTAACAGATAGGGGTGTGAGGTTCTAGAGAATTTTTTTTTTGTTTGAGGCGGGTAGAAAATGGTTTGTATTATAAAGGGGTTATAATGTATCTGAATAAAAAATCACAAAAAAACAAAAACAATAATTTAACTCAATAAATATCTTTTTTCTAGAGCCACGATAAGGCTGGACAAAGATTTTAAACTCATTTAAATGTACATCATAAAATTTTGGAAAGCTAACACTTGCTGACACAGGAGAAATAAAACATCAGGCTCCTATGATGACTATATATTCTCTTTATAAGTCATGTTATAAATAACATTTTAACATCACAATCAGTTTGATTTTAACTAACGTTACTGGGTATAAAAACAAGGTCACTGGTTAAAAAACATTATGATAGTGCTTGCTATAAAAAATATTAAGTTGCATTTGCATATGATTTAAGGATGACAAAATTAAATTTACAATAGTTTGATAAATGGAAAATGATGAAAAATTTCAAATTTAGAGCAGTTTTATGATACAGAGAAATGTTTATGCTGTTTTTGTCTATATGGTGGTATGTTCTGAAGTGGAGTTATATTTTCAATCAGCAGTAAAAAAGCATTGGTGTAAATATCACAAAGTACACAAGTGTAATCAGTATTATATAGCAATGATTACATAAGTATCAAATAAATAGATAAATGAAATTTGAATTATATCTAACAGCACTTACATCTACATTATATGAAATAAAATTTCCTACAATTTAGTTTTCACTTAAATAGTTGTCTCATTCTTTGCCGTGTTCAAATTAATGAAAAATTTAACAAGTGTGATTTGTGTGTTATTCTGCAAATGTAGAAAACGGAATACAACCCAAATGGTTTTGAGATTTGACAACTCAAGTTATTGTGTAAAATCTCAAGATTTCACAAATTCTAATGACATTTAGTATCCTTTTTTTTTTACATTCATCTTCAAGTCAGAGGTGTAGCACCCAATGAAGCTAGTCATTGAGAAATAAGACTTTAATGACCTTTTAATTTTTCGGACTATTTAAGACCAGAACATTGATGACATTTTCAGCCAGGCAAAAAAAATATTTTAAAAATATGGCTCAAAAGAAGCATGTGTACTTAAACATTGATTTGAAGCAAGAGGACTTACAATTTTGAAATACAAAACAAGAAATGTCTGAATACAAGATGACAAATTTTACAATTTTCACAATAAAACATTCTTTTCACTTGCATATCATTTCCAAAATTTAATTTTTTTTTTTTTTCCTAACTTTTTAAAATAAAAGATCAATAAAAAATAATTTATCATAATTGCAGAAATATTTTATGGTAATCACAGAAAGATACTACATGTATTGTATTCGAAGTTATATTCTATGTTAATCACAGAAATATTATATGGTAATTGCAGAAATATTCTATTATAATCAAAAAAATATTCTATTGTAATTGAAGATATATAGAAATATTTTATGGTAATAGCGAATACACATTGCAATATCCTATTAAGACTAGACACAAGTAAGCAAAAGATACCAACTCGGCAACCCCATTGAAAGATTGAGTGTTAAATTATACAGAGTAACAAGTATCATTTAAAGTTGGTGTCAGGCTACTCTACCAGTATTTAGTACTATTTACATACAATCTATGGTATATTTCTATAATTTATTTACTAGTAGTATAAATGGCACCATAAAAACATTTTGAGAATCTGCATTCCTGATCATAAAAAAATATGAATTTTATAACTGAACACTATTTCTATATAATTATATATAATGAACAAAAAATCTTAAGGACTACCGGTAGTTCAAAAAAGAATGTTTGTTTGCAACTGTAAGTTAATTAACAGATATTGTGTTTTGTCTAAAATAACATTAATAAACAACCTTTATAAAAAAATAATTTAAAAATAATTTTAAAGGCGTAGGTATGAAAATGTGACTCAAACATCTTCAAAAGTTTAACATTCTGATCATTGATTACCTTAAACATGTTTTATGGATATATAAAGTGACCATAACTGGTAAAAACTCTTTTATTTCAATTTGCATCATTTATGTTCTTTTTAAGCAGCTTCATCACTTTTTTTTTGAAAAAAAAGGCAATAAAATACCATTTTTATACAGTGTGACCTTTGACATCTACTTGATATTGTTGAGTTATTTTATACCCATTTGTTTCTCTTTCCTAAATATCACTGTTCAGACGAAGTTTTCGACCATAAAAAATCATAATTTTGGCATAATATTTAAGGTTTAATGACAAAATAAAAAAATTTATGTTAATGACATCATAATGATGTCATATATTACACAAGCTTATTTTTAAGATACATTATCTCTAAAGACATCTTAGGATTTCCTATATGAATGGTCACTAGTAAAAAAGTTTGGGGACATTTGCGGTATCTTACCATACCTTCTCCTTTGTACTCTAAATTGGTTAAGCATTGAACTGGTGAAACATGGTAATTATGTTACATCATTAGATGAATAAACCAAGTCACTGGAGTATGTTATCATGTGACAATTGTTACTATGAATTGATGTAAAAGTGATGTATTGTTTATGTCATATATTTGTCTCTCCCACACTATGACAAATATAGTCTAATAATGTGATTAGGTTTACGGTAATACAGCGGTAATGATGAAAACACACAGTTAGTGTGAAAATATACCCAAATAATTCCCAGTTGTCCTTAATAGTTTTTGTTCAATGTATACATACACACATATATATATATATCTCTTTTTAAATACTGTATAAGTTAAGAAGCAACAGTAAAATAAATAAATTAAAAACTAAAAACCTAACTGAGATCAAAACTTCATGACTTATCAAAGGCTATTTACAGTTTTCCTTCATATTTAACAAAACACTTTACAGAAAACTAAATAAACAAGTCATGAATTTAAGATCTGCATTTAGATTATATTTTGAGCAATAATTTAATCAATGTCTAAATTGTAGGCAATCTGTCAAGAATCAAAGAAGTCGTCTCTTTCTTCTGATAAATGTGGATGCCTTGGTGCTGATGCACTTGGTGGTTTTCTCTGGAAAGCATTATCAAAACTGTCAATAGTGCTGGCACTTGGAGGAGGTTTCGTGTTACTGTTTTCATTGTAAAACTTTCTGGGACTTGTCCGTCCCGAGTATATTCTTTCATCTGCATCAGAATTATTATTTGATCCATCCAACCAAGAATCAACTAAAAAAAAAGGAAAATAGAAAAATAAAGATAAAAACTAAAAAAAAAAAAGAAAAGAAAAGAAAAAAAAAAAGTTTAAACTTCAACAGGATGCCTAAACTAGTATCTAAAACATATATTTGAACATATACCATTTATAATTGCTAAAACATTGTATACAAAATAAAACTTAATTTGTTAAAATAAGCATGGATGCTTTTCTGAGCAAAAAATGGAATATTGCAGGTACATGTATCAATTCTGGCCACCATCTCTCATATAAGTTTAAAAATCACCAGCAATTAAACATATTGATATTTTTTCTTCATATATCTATCTGTCATTACCATTTAATGATAGGCCATTCATTATTAGAATTCCCTATCAAAAAGTTAAACACAAATTTTTTTTTAAATTTTCATCCTTCAAAAACTACCCATAATAAACAAAATGAACCAATTTCATAAAAGGCAGAAATAAAAAGTGAAGCAACTTGTACCAGATTCTCATCAAGACCAGGAAATCTAAAACTAAACATGGAAGCATGATTTTTATATATGATAATGTGCCAAACTTTTATGTTCCAGAATTTTTCAATGGCTATAAATGTTAAAAAGAATTTTTTTTAAATTACCCTGAATTTCTAAGCCAATTTTATTATGTTCTTATTGTAAGAAACAAAACTAAGTTTTCTCATAACTTTGGCATTTTTGTCTATTGCACAATTTATTAGACAAATACATTGTACTTTCTTATAGTGAAATTTGTTATGAAACATTTAACCTTTTGTTAAACAAAAACAACAGATCAGACACAAGTTTTGAAACTACATGTACAAGTACTAGAATGTTATTGAAATACATGTAATTCTGTCTAACAATGGAAACCTAAATTTGGTTTAGGAATCATTAGGAATTTTCAAAAAAAAAAAAAAAATTGATTTTAACATAAAAAGCAATCAGAAAATGCAATTCATAATAGAAATTTTTGCACTGTACTACGGTGCACAGGTTCAGTTTATTTAATGGAAACAAAATACATGTATAACATTAAGGAAAGCAAAACTAAAGTCAACTTAAACAATATAAAAGTATGTAATGAATGGACATTACAACCAGGTGTGCAATACTATACATGTATGTATTTCAGGAAGAAGGATGTGTGTATGTGTTTATGAACAGCATTTATGACATAAAAGAAAAAATGGACAACTCAATATCAAAAGATATCTGATACATAGTAGTGAAATACAACCTGAAAATAAAGAAACAGAAATTGAAAGCAAACTGAAGTGTCTTATTGCATTTTTAAATAAATACTAGCTCATGGGATGTGCTTAATTAAATGTGCCCATTATGAGACCTCTGGTTGAAAAAATACCAGTAAGTGGGATGGTTAGGGCCCTACAAGGTTACTTAATCCTAACCATGCACTTGATACCATTTTGTCACATTTTCAATGTCTGTCTAAAGTCTGGAGATTTATAATCAGTGGGCATCAATATTATGTGTTGAGCTTGATTTGTGTGTTTGTTGCATGTTCTATGTCACTTTGGCTAATGCCAATTACATGTATATGTTTGTAGCTCAAATTTTTCTATTTACAATGGAAAACAAAAGTACCAGTACTCCAAATTGTTTTAAGTAGGAATAAAAAGGAAAGATATACTGTGTCACAATCACAGGCTACAAACAGGTTTGAACTTGAATAATATCACCATTCTTATATATACATCATCATACAATTTCTACTTCTCAAGTGAATGTGAGGGTTCTTTTCAAATCTTAATAATCTTCTAATCAAATGATTTTTTTTAGAAAAAAAAAAAAAAAACAAATGAATTTAAGGAAAATGATTATCGGATGATTTTTCCATAAATTTCTTATTTTCATGCACAAGATAAATATATAAATATATTTAGTTTCTCAAACAAAACAATAGTCAATATTTACAGCATTTAAATCAAATGAGATGTTATGCTGAAATCTAAGGGAGATAACTACCAGAAAAAGGACAAAGAATAACTTGAAGATGAGAAGGCAAGTTGAACACTTATACATGCAACAATATCATGCTTTAGTGACCAGAGTATGTATTACGAGGTAAATAAAATAATACATGTATCTTTATTGCACAGTTTACATCAAGGTTCAGCTAATCATACTACTCACCGACCAAGTTATAGATTAATTACAATAGGAATCTATTACAGACCTAAGATAAAATATGCAGAATTCATTTCAATGGTTAATTATAATTTGATAAAAGCATTTTCATTCTGGGTATTACAAAATATTTACTGCATATAATAGTATCTAGACTCAACATTTAAAAGCATGAAATGTGTTGAATGTAATAAGCCCAACAAAAGACAGTTGCTTATTTGCAAAAGTTTGCTATACTTGGTTGATAAACATCACTCAATCTGTTAAACATGTAGTACTCAACAAACTAATAGATGCCTAGAACAAGGAAAACCGGTATTTCTTATTTGTGGTGGACTGGATCCAAACCACTGCAGGGAGAGACCTTGGATTTAAATGGCTAAATCACTTGGCAATTAAACCCATGATAATTTTATAAGTGATGATGTATTCATGATGTTGTGTATCATGTTATTATCTATAATGTTATTGATAGTTGTGCTTGGTGATGACACATTATCATCTGTAACAAATGAATGCATTCATGATGTCTGTATCATGTTATTATCTATATTGTTATGAATAGTTGTGCTTGGTGATGACATGTTATCATCTAACAAATGAATGTATTCATGATGTCTGTATCATGTTATTATCTATATTGTTATGAATATTTGTGCTTGGTGATGACATGTTATCATCTGTAACAAATGAATGCATTCATGATGTCGTGTATCATGTAATTAATAGTTGTGCTTGGTGATGACATGTTATCATCTAACAAATGAATGTATTCATGATGTTGGTATCATGTTATTATCTATAATGTTATGAATACATGCAGTTTTGCATGGAAGTGACATGTTCTCATGTAACAAATAAATGCATTCATTATGTCCATATCATGTTATTATCTATAATGTTATGAATAGTGGTGCTTGGTGTTGACATATTATCATGTAACAAAATGAATAATGATGTTTTGAAAGGTGTCATAAAAAATGTAGTGATGAAAGTTCATGCTATAAACATTCAAATCTATTCTTAAGGTAAAAAATCCTGCTTTTCAAAATACATGTATACATATTATCTAAAAAAGTTATAAAACAAAGAAATAATACACACTTAGCATGGAATTGTTTCAGCTTAATTAATATGCTAATTTTGACCATCTTATGAACATGAAAAACAATACTAAGTAAACAGCTAGCTAGCTAAGTTTGACCTTGTTTGAATGAAACACAAATTTATATACAGGTAAAATTACCTTTGGTCTTGTAGAAAGATTAAAATCTTTAAAAAAAAAAAAAAAAAGAAGAAAAATCATTTTTCTGTTCTTATTTACCATCATCTGCATTAAAATTTTCATCTTTTTCCACATCAATCCCTCCCAAATCTTCCTGATCACCTTCTGTCAACTTCTTTGCCTTTAATTATATACAAAATAAGATTTTATCTTTTAATAGGTTTATCAATGTAATTTCAAGATTTGGTAGGTTTAAGTTATATAAATGTATTAAATAGTCAGCATTGTCTGTTTTTTACTGAGCAATAATACACTGACCAAAGTGCACATGTGGAGGAATAAATCAGAAGGTGATGAATTAGTTCAATTATAATATAATTGAACCAACTTATTTCAGTAAGTTCACTGAAATCTTTCAAATATTCATTTGATGTAATCAATAGGATTTATAGCTCATACAAACACTCCTAAGTCTGATGGAAAAAGATCATTACAAATGTAAATATTTGTTACTATTTGACGGAACTTCAGATAAATCTAGTAAATACAAACCTTTTCTCTGGTTCTTTTAGCTCTCTCTTCTCTAATTCTTTGTTTTTCTTTAATCTCTAGTAACCTAGCCTCTCTTAATTTATCTGCTGTCTTTTGTTGTTCCAAAATCTGAAAGAAAAATGTTTTTAACACATTGAGTTATCAAAAGTGCATACTCAAGGATCACAATGTCACTAATCACCTATGTTTGAATTGAACTTGAATGACCTTGAGTTTGTGTTTGTTGGTCTGCTTACTAGAGGTGGGTGATTTATTAATAATACTAGTTTCTTTCACCATTAAAGATATGACCGCCTCAATATCTTTCACCATTAGATATATGACCACCTCAATATAAGTGATAGAATCTTGACAGGAGGTAAACCACAATTACTTATATACAGCTTTTAGTTATGATTTGTCTATTTTACCTTCATTTCCTGTTCTTGCTGTTGCTGTTTTTCAAATTCTTTTGCTTGCATTAAATCTCGTCTTCGTTTTGATGACCGTCTTGATGCACTGGCTTTTCTTTGTAGTTCCTAAAAATAAAATAACAATAGATACATGTACATTTAGTGTTACTAAACCCGTACAGGTCACCTGTACAATAGATTGATGATTATTCCCCTTATACCATGGATCTCATCATAAATATTACATGTATGTAATTAGGCATCCATAACAGGAGTAAAAGACGTGTAAAGATTTTTTTAACACCAAGATTTGATATCCTGAATATAAATTTAGTCAACTAAACATCATATGTGTTTTATAGTCATTGCTTTTTTTCAGGACATTTGAACATTTGGCTTGTATAATTTATGATACTTAAAATCATATACATTTTTTATAAGATTAAGAATTTTTATATAATAGATGGTTTTTATTTACAAAAATGTGGTCAAATTCTGAAAATTTGATGGTATTGTAAACAATCTGTATCTGAAGTGTCTTGGATAAATATGAAGTACATTGCTAATGTCTCTGGTTTAAAAACTAGATTTCAAGGCATTTTATTCTTGCGATTACATTTTCAACTCTTTAGAATTGAAATAGACTCCTGACATTTATAAAGAATCAGTTGTGTTTTTATAGTTCTAATTTTGATATATAATGTCAAGACTTTTCACATTTCAAAATTGTTATTTTTTAAAATAATTAAAGACATTTTTTTTAAATTTACCTTTAATCTTTTTTCTTCAGCTAATCTTTGTTTCTCAGTTAGCATCTCTGGTGTCAATGTAGGAACATCCAGGGGTTCTAACCTCTGAAATTAACAAAATATGTTTGTCAAATATTTGTATAATCTACTTGACTAAATTAACTTGGATGTATAGACTGTAAATTAAAAAAGATTACCCCACCATAATCCATGAGAGAAACAATATACAAATATTAAAACTGTCTAAAATAGTAAACGATAAAACAGTAAAACCTCTGTAGAAAGACCACTCAAACTAAAGAAATACAGACTTTACAAACAAGTGTTCTTTATACAGGTATAGGTGTTTCTTTTTTACTGAAATATGAAGAAAAGAGACCCTAAAAGCAGTCTTAATAGACAGGTGGTCTTTACCAAGAGTAATCTATGTAGCAGGTTTTATCGTGTTTACAATTCCATTGCTCTAATGTAATCTAAGTTTTGTATTTGTTCTTTCTACCATTTTGTATTTTTTCTTTCCACCATTTTGTATTTGTGCTTTCTACCATTTTAAATTTGTTAGCTACCATTTTGTTTTTGTTCTTGCTACCATTTTGTATTTGTTCTTGGTACCATTTTGTATTTGTTCTTGCTACTATTTTGTATTTGTTCTTGCTACCATTTTGTATTTGTTCTTGCTACCATTTTGTATTTGTTCTTGGTACCATTTTGTATTTGTTCTTCTACCATTTTGTATACGTTCTTGGTACCATTTTGTATTTGTTCTTGGTACCATTTTGTATTTGTTCTTGCTACCATTTTGTATTTGTTCTTGCTACCATTTTGTATTTGTTCTTGTTTCCATTTTGTATTTGTTCTTGCTACCATTTTGTATTTGTTCTTGCTACCATTTTGTATTTGTTCTTGGTACCATTTTGTATTTGTACTTGCTACCATTTTGTATTTTTTCTTGGTACCATTTTGCATTTGTTCTTGCTACCATTTTCTATTTGTTCTTTGCTACCCTCCTACTCTTGTAAATTCATCTGTTCTTACCTTGAGTTTCAGTGGGGGATGCTTCATTATAAGACTGTCCTTTTTCCTTTCATTATCATCTAACATAACATCAAATGCTATAGACTTCTTTACTACAATATAAAATCAAACAAATTTTAATTCAATGATGACTGAATGGATGGTTTGTGGCCAAGTGGTCTGCTTTGAGCCAGAGTTTATTGATAGGGACTTTCAAGAGTACAAGTGTAGCATATTTCCCATCAGGTAACTTAGGAAAAAATATGCAGGACTAAAATCACAAGACATGATCTGGTTATATATGTTTCAAACATATCTGAAAATCATATAAAATATAATTCTATGGCAAATTCAATTCAAATTATCTTTACAATTCCCTTTCCTATTAGAACGAAATAAAAGAGTGTAGAAAAGTTTAAGTCTGGTCAAAAATGTAAAAGTTATTTCTTGTATGATTCTGGTTTATGTTGTTGGTAAAATCATGGTCATCTCAACTCACTAATTTTTTATCCATTTGGGTTTTATTTTTTACCATATTATGAAATCAAAAACTCAAACTCTTGGATTACTTGAAGTAAAATTGAAATCCTTTCTTAAGTGAACAAAGTTTTATTGTAAGATGATGTAAATAGTTATTATATCTAAAAATGCCATTCAATAAAATTAAATGAGGAGTACCATATTATAACCATCTTTGAATCAAACATTCGGAGAAAAGGATAGACTTCAGACATAAAACTTTTGTTTATACCATTGTTGTCTCGTAGGTAGGAAATAAACGTATTAACAACATATATAATGAATGAAATGGAAGGATAATTAAATTGATTGTAGCCCACATGACCATATTACCAATCAACCAATCACAAACTAATGAATATTTCAGGAAAATTATCTGCAAGCATGAAACATTTATTACAAAGTGTATAGATAACATCAACATAAATAGCTATCACTTAAAACAACTTATAAGTAATTCATGTCAAATTCACAATATTGATTTTAAAATAATTTGCAAGACAAATTATAATTTCCTAAATCAGTGTCATATTGCAATCCCAGCATTTGACTTCATTTGATTGATATGCAAGTGGAAATTATGTCAGCTTCAACTCCCTTAATGATATTTAAACCTAAGTGTTCCTGTGTAATTAAATTTTCTTGAGGCAGATTATAACTTTTTAAGTAAAATTCCCTCAATATGATCAAAACTTTTTGTGCATTTTGATTTAGCACTTCATTAATGTGAAAACAGCAAAGTTAAAAAAAAAATTGATTCAAAATGATAACACATTACTACCTTCTAGCGACAAAAACTTCCTGTGAATCATTAAAACACTAACAGTAAATAAAACATAATTCTTAGTTTCTCAACATGAAGTTTCACTTTCTGATTTTCTTCTACCTTCATGTTTTTCAACCACTTGGTTTAACACTATAAATACAATCTTATTCAATCAAGTCTACCATTTTGCAAGACATTTTGTCTAGGTTTACAAATGCCCCTGTACATAAATATAATTACATCATCAAAACGAGGGAACATATTTAAAATGAACATCAATAGAAAAGACTTTATTTCTTCTTATCACTGCCTAGGTTCAAACTCCATTAATATTCTGGCATATTCTAGTGCTAGAACCTTTGTCAGTTCACTTACTGAAAGTCAGTGGTTTTCTCCAATTTGCTTTACCATCCCTGAACTGACCACCCCCATATAAGTGAAAGATTTTCAACTGAGGCACAAAGCATCACGACTTTACTCCACATCTCTTACAGTTACCTATTTTTAAGCATTATGACATTAGTTGCTGCAATAATAGATATAATACAGTAGATTCCACTTAATTGCATACCGGTTAATTGCATATTCCGGTTAATTGCATAATTTTTCTCTGCACCAAACCATTTCCTATTTAAACAATGTAAAAAAATTCCGTTTATTTGCATAAACAAAAGTCTAAATTCCGCTTAATTGCATAAAAAATTCTGAAAATTATGCGATCTTGGTCTGAAGTTTCATGATTACAAAATATATTTGCCGACAATGCAAAGGTAACCTCGACAGATGTTTACATTATATAAACATGTGTACAGCTAACACAAGGTGAGATATGAAGCCAGTTAATTAGTGTTCACTTTGTAGAGTAGTCATTCAATTGGTCTGTCAATACGCGTTTGTCAGGAAACGTAATTAATTATGTTAAGCCAATTAAAAAGGGCTATGACAGTCAAAAATTTGTACCCGGGTCACAAGTTTTTTAACGATTTTTTTAACTGAAATTTATTTCCATTACATTTTCTAAACCCAGACATGGTTTTACTGGAACTTCGGTGCTGGGTTTTTCAAACAAAGATTAAATAAAGCCAAAAACATTTTTTAAATTAATGTTTTTGTTAACATGGTAAAGGAATGTGTATCATTGTATGTACGTTGACTGTTATCCCATAGCAAGTTTAATAACGCGTATATACAGTTCTTTTTGGGTAAACTCAATCAATCATACCTTAATCAAATGCTTTATTCTTTATTTATTATTTCCTCATTAAGATAAACTGGTTGAAATCGTCGTTTACGGCTGAAAAACCCTTTATGTAGTAAGTTTTGTCGGTATACAGATTCAACATCAAAGACATTTTTTCACATAAGGAAGTGACGTTTTATTCATTAATTTCATTGGATCAGACCTAGTTACACATAACAACGGGAATTTCCAATTTATGACTGATCGAATAATTGGTCAGTAAACAATTAAAATATAACTTTGTATAAAATTAATAACAAGATAAGACATCTTTCAATTTATTTACACAAAATCTGTTTGAAATTTAATTTTACCGGACATCGTGCACATTGTCAAGCAACTGGATTTTTTCTGTGTCACATTTAAAAATAGATTATCGTACCGTGAAAGGGGGATAACTCGAACAGTATAACTCAGTGCCATGTGCGAACACGTGGATTTTTAAAAAGAAGTAAATAAACAAGAAATACGAATATCGCGAGTGTTAAGCAACAATGAATTAAATACCAACAGATGTTCTAGTTACATACAATTTCTAGGATTAAACACAGATCGATGGTCTGAAAGAAAAGTCCACCCATACCACATTTTGGAATCCCATGTAAATACGAGGTTTAAAACAATCAGCTAGAATTTTAAATCTTTATTTAGTAAAGAAAATATATTACAAGTCTTGAGATTTTAATTACATGTAATTAAATATTTTTTTCAATTATCTTTAATTATTTATTTTTTTATGTCAAAGGAATTACAAATTTTCTGCTGATTCTACAGTACACCGACTTTGATGTTTACTAAAAAAACGGCCTCACCGGGAGTATCCGTCAATCGATCAGCTAGAATTTTTAAAACATTATATACAAATTAAAAAAAAAATAATTTTTTAAATTTTTTTATTCTGAATTATTTATTTCATTTTTTAATTTCAAAGTAATAACTTATTTTCTGTTGTTTCTACAGTGTTCTATGATGCCTACACAAGTACTAAAATGGCTCCAACCCATGTATCCATCAAACAATTGTGCCCAAGGGGCATTTTCGGTTATTTGCATATTCCGCTTAATTGCATAAAATTTTCTGACACACAGACTATGCAATTAAGCGGAATCTACTGTACCTAGTTTTTGTTTTATTTCACTGATCAATACAGTAATATATGTACATATCATATATTATAACAAGACTTGTGATTTTCTTTTTTTGAAAGAAGAAGAATTCAAAATGGTTATGGTTTTACGTAATGCATTGCTGTTTCATTGTTTCATTTCACTCCTCATGCATTTCATGATTTTGTAATTTCATTCTGCAGTCTTAAATATAATGTGTTAGTCAAGTTATAAGTGACAAGATGAACATTTGCCAATATTATGTCAAAAAACTACAGGGACTAAATATGAACATGTAACAAAATTTTTTACTTGTAGTTCTACCACATTGCTGCATTGTGCACTTTGGTCGATGCATTTTGGGCACAGAAAATTGATGAGAAGTAGTTGTTTTTTTAATTAAGATAAGCAGGTGGGAATGTTTTGGGGTCAATAAAATTTATGAAAGTCATCAATATTTATCCTGCATTAATATATCCAATTGTTACCTAACTACTTTATATAACATTATTATATATACATTGTCTTTTTTCACACAAGTATATAAGATCAATATGTATGTTCTTTAAGATAAGCAGCAGCTCAGAAAGTGCAATAATAAGGTGTTTGATCTCAAGATGAAAATTACAGAGTTCCATCCCAAAACTTAAATAACTTATGCAGTAAAGCAATGTGGAGTTTGTTATCAAGAGGGAGGATATAGAACCCAATCCTAACACAGCAGCAGCTAAAACAGTAAGGCAATGTGTTGTCTGCTCTTAAGACAGGTGATGTAGAATGGCAACTCGGATAGCAAGGCAGCATTCTGTCTGCTCTTAAGACAGAAGATGCAGAAAAACAACAACAACTGAGACAGCAAGGCAGTGTGGTGTCTGCGCTTAAGACAGAAGATGTAGAACGGCAACTCAAATAGCAAAGCAGTGTGATGTCGGATCACAAGAAGAAGGATCTTGAATTCAATGCTGACAAAACAGCACTCAGAGAGAAAAAAAGTTCGTCTCTCTTAAGACAGGAGATGTAAAACAGCAACTCTGATAGCAAGGCAGTGTGGTGTCTGCTCTACAGAGGGGGATATGGAATTCAAAACTATCAGCTCAGTAAGACAATGTGGTGTCTGCTATTCTGAGGAGGGATGTGGAATTCAATGCTGAGAGAACATGTAGTAAGGTAGTGTGGTGTTTGCACTCAAGAAGGAAATCCTAACAGGATCTGTCCCAAGAAGCAATAAGCAACTGTTTTTAATAAATAAAATTTATCAAATTCAGCAACTTCACAAACTATGAAAATAATGAAATAGATCTAAAAACACGCAATTAAAATAACAAGTTACTTACTGCAATTTTTAAACATTATCCATTAGATTATAAAACAGATGTCAACTGATCATCTGACTGTGTTTTAAATTCATACTTATTGTGAACATTACTGTATGTTAACAACTTAATGTATACAGCACAAACCTATAGAGTGATCAAATATGAATATAAAACAAAGCAGTATCTCATAAAAGGCTACCTATGATTGTTTTTTTTTTTTTTTAAGTCAAATTCTCAAATTTTAAAGTTATCTATGGAAACATATTGAGTAAATTAATTTGGCATCAACTGAAAAATTACTGTAAAACAACTGTGAAACAAATTAGCTTGGGCATATCAATAAAATGTCACCAATTACTAAAATACCTAGTGGAACAACTGAAATATAAACATGGACAACTTATATTAATGAAACTGATTTTTTAAAGTACATAATATTAAGTTTTAATTATTCTACAAATATTACAGTTAAACATTCTTAAACTTTTTATTTAGAAGGACTCAGCATTTGTAATATCCACCAAAATTTTAATTTTGACTTAAAAAGCCTGAATAAAGGAATCAAGCCATTTTCAGTACAGTTTTTCCTTAAACAACTGACCTCATTTATATGGTCAGAACTTAGGGTCTGGTAAAAATCACTGGAGTGTTACTAAGAAAAAACACAAAAAAATTATACTTTGGGATTTCAACACTTTGGTGATAAGCAAGGTGGAAAAATTATTTAGGGGCATTATTAACAAGGTTTTACTGTACAAATTATAACAATTCATTTGCATTACAAGTATCTTCTTGTATCAGTTATATGGTGTTGTACTTCTAAACCCTTACAATATACAATGGGGATTTTTTCCCCTTTTTTAGATTTCTAATATCAGTAAAACAATTCTGAAAAGTCAAAGTTTGATTTGTAAATGACATACTGGTAACATACTTTTGTCATGTACTTACAATAAGTACAAATATAGTGAAAATAAAATACTGATACCAGAAAGTAAAATCTATTTTAGACATGGTTATGTTGTAATTGACAATAGAAAGTTATATATACCCAGCAAGTAATTAACAACTGTTTATACTGTATTTATATAACTTTAGAAATAATTCACATACTGTTTATTGTTCCTCAATGAACCTTTTTTATATTCATGTAATAGAATAATAGTAAGACCATGGAACAAGTTAAATCAATGAAACACTAACTACTCATATTGTCAGTCCTATAATACTTTTATACAGGATATTGAACAACAAGATTGTTTAATTCTGCAATCTTTAATTACAGTTTACCTGTATACAGGTGAGTCAATAAAAATTCTCGCTTATTTAAGATATAGTCACATCATTAATTAAGTAGAACGAGTGATGTATTTCACACTTTAAGCATACTTAAGACATTTATACAAAAGAATCCAATCTAAACATCAGCGTGTGAACAGCAATTCAGGATTTAATTTTCTGCTTTTACTTTTATTTTAATAAATCAATCATTCAAATGAATGTGAATTTTCTATAGTATATGTCAGAACATGATTAAAAAGTCTAGCACCACTATAGACTCTAAAAAATACTAAATCAGAAATTCAAGGTTCTTTATCACTAGTTATACTGACTTTCAAAACATGAAAAATATGCTTAAAATTAATTAATCATAATTTTTTTTAATTTCAATTTTTTTATGTTATTTATTTATCATTTTTATTGTTAATGACAGAAATTATAAAAGAAGCTAGATAATAAGGACAAACCAAGATAAATTAAGATGAAATAAGATTGGGGAAAAAAATACTGTGGCAAAATTGGGATTTGAACCACAGACCTCCTTCCCAAATACTAGCAGGACGCTTGAGTGATAGAGCTAATCAGCCATCTATCAAGTCAGGCAATCAACACAGACAATATGAATGGATAACTTTTAATTAAATAGAATTTAATTTTTCTAGATACAGAGTATTTTGGAACAAACTGTGTTCTTTGGAGGTACAAGGTTCTATCTGTGGTATTTTCTTTTTTGTAAAAGGAAAATTGCTTTAAAAATTGAAAGGCAAGAAGAACTTAAGTTGCAAGTTCCATAAAGTTATCATTATTACATATTACAAGGTGTGTGTGTGTGTGTGTGTGTGTGTGTGTGTGTGTGTGTGTTACATGCTATTTACCTGCATTATTTGTAGAGATATCTTGTCTATTAGCATTTGTGTCGATTGTATGTTTTGTTGCTTTGTCATTCTGTCGGGTTTCTTCATGTACATGTCCATTTGTTAACTGATGACGGCTTTGGCCTCCAGACTTTTGTGGTTGTCTTGTGTTTTCTATAAGAATTTCACCATCAGGTCCTACCTGTTTACTAGCCCCACAGCCCATCTTGAATGAGCAGATTTATCTATACCAGTATAATTGTCAATTATTAATTTCCTTCAATATATCCAGATCCTGAACACATAGTTAACTTCTGGAATGCTGACACATGTCTTATGATACCATGTTGACTTAATTGTATCTTCTGTTTAACTAGAGAGAAAAATCATATGTAAGTGATGTAAATATGAAATCGAAAAAAAAATCGACAACTACGAATAGTCAGTCAAAAAACTTTTCACGTGTAAATTAAGTGTTTATAAAGAGAGATAATATCAAATAATCCATTACTTGATTAGGTTCAAACTTAATAAATCTAATGTTTCGATAAAAATTACTTTTATAATCTTTTAACAAAACTAAATCTCTTAAATAATCACTTGTTTCTTTCCATTATGTTTACCTATCCCGTACTATTGATGAAGATTTATGGTCACGTTCTGAAGACACAAAATAATTTGAGCTCGTCAGGTGTTTAAGTTAAAACAATTGAGATGTAGAACTAATGACAAGATCTGTATATTACCTGATAAGCTTCTTTATCTTCCTCTTACCGGCTTAGTAAACACGCGAATGTTTGGTGAATGGAGGAATGCCATCAAAGGGTCAAGTGCGTGCTACGTCATGTCGTATCATGGCGACATGTAAACAATAGGGAGAAATCATTATTTATTTACGTCTTTTTGGTGATAATCATCACAATTAAGATTTAACTTATCACGATCTATCTTCAACTTAATCAAGTAACACAAATAAAAATCATTTCAGATAATGACGGGCGGACATAAACTGCCGAATCTGTGAAGGGAGGAAATTAATCAAAAATCAAAGCACCGAAAGTACTGAGTGCAAATGACCCTATCAATACAAATAATCTTCATTTAGAGTAGAATGTTATACCTTTGAAAGTTGGACCTCCGTCATCAACAAATAAAAAGTTTATATCAATAAATGAAAAGGCCTGGTCTACATCAATAAGAAATCCTTTATAATGTTTAAACTGTAAAATTTAAAACAGATGTTTTAAATACTGCTGGCTTAATTTACCATAAAATTATCAGAATTCAAAGTTAAACTTGATCTTCATATTGGTTTATGTCTAGTGATGTCCAATCGAGCAAAAATTAATAATCGATAATCAGAGAGGCACAATCGATCAATTAATTGATTAATAATCAGAATTCCTTAGTAATTGTACATCAGTATTCAGTAACAATAAAGCTGAATAAAGGTACTTTTTTTGTGAAAGCCAAATGTTCTTGCTTAGTGATTGCCAGTTAATGGCCAGATAGCTCCTTGCCTTGACAGACTGACAGTGGCCAAAGTATCTCACTAGTGTAAAAATTGTCTGGATATGGATAAATTATCTGATCATCGTCCGTCATTTTTGTAAAGTACTTGCCGATGTAGGCGATAATCAATTATTTATCTCAGAGCTGCCAACCATATTTAATGTAATTGCTGGTCAAACATGAACACACCAAAGGTGCATAGCCTACCATAGGTGCACCTGTCCTCGGGGGGAGGGGGTCTGGGAGCATCCGCCCCCCCCCCCCCCCCCCCCCCCCGAAAAATTATGAAATTTGGGCATCAAATAATGCATTCTGGTGCAATTTTACAGAAGAATAATATATACAAATGTCAAAACAAAAACCCAACACTAGATATGAAATACACAAACCTTTTGCATTGTTTTAATGCATTAGATATGTAAGATAATGATATTCAAACTGACAAAGTTTTAAAGACAACCAAAGCTTGGAGTTTTGGTTTGTTTAAAAAAAAACTCCAGACATCGTCATTTGCGAGTCAACTCCTCTTAGCGGGTCAGCGGGTATTTGGACCTAAAAGAGGGTCGGACCCGCAGGTTGAGGGTCAGTTGGCAGCTCTGTTATCTTGTGATTGATTATTAGGATCACTGCCTTGACAAAGACTGACAATCGATCATCGCGATAATTGCGACATCACTATTTATGTCTACTTCATTTCAAATGATAAATCTTATGATAATTCATCAAAACCCTTGAGCTGTTATATTATGTTTTTAGAAACCATAATATGTATTGGAAATTTATCCATATACATGTATTTGAAATGTAAACTTTAACACTCAACCATTCATCTTAACCAATATTGTAAACGGAGTTTGAGCAGTAAAGATAATAATTATTACTGATGCAATATGGACAAGTTAGTCCTCTCCCTAATCATTCTATTTCACAATAGCAGTGATTCTGCTCTCAGGTTATCTATGTTATATAACATGTAACAGGACAGGGAAAAAATGCAAACTGGGACTCAAACCCGGGTCCTTCCAAATACTAGCAGGGCGCTCTACCGACAGAGCTACCTGGCCACCTATTACACATATTGATTATTTTTATATTTTGTTTGATCCATATCGTCATAAGCTTTTCTTTAAATTAATTGGGTAATTAGTTCTAATAAATTCCTACAAATTCCCCCTGTAATGAGCATTTGCTTATATTCATTGCTTCCATAAATAAAAATAATTTTAAAACATATTAACCTAAACTTTCACAAGTTTATCCTGATAAAAAAAAACTAAGGAAGGGTTTTGTCTTACCATTTTTTAAAAAGCCACTGTTTTTTTTTTTCCCTTTAAAAAAAATAAAGTCAATCTCATTCCCTTTCTTTAAACTATTTTGAAATGAATATAAGCAAAAGCTTATAGTGGAATAAATGAACTATGATAGCTTTAGTATAACTTTACTATGTATCGTTTTTAGATTTTGTCTCTGGAAAAAATCAGAAAAAAGGTCAAGCATGTTATGGAACATGCAAAACACCCACTGGAAGACTATAACAATTGTTGATGGGATGTATTAAAATGAATATAAAAATTTAAAGGTTTCAGTTATGTTTGTAATTTAGGTATTTTGTGAATTTATTGCATTTCATAAGTTTATAACATACTCTACCCACAGAAAAATTCATCAGCAGAACTGATAATTTTTTCCCCTCCACTATTTAATACATGTACTTGCTTTTAAAGAGATTGTCTAGCAATATATTCACCTAATCCATGATAGCAATTATTGAAAACGTCACAAGTTATGAAGATTTTCAAACTGTTTAGATAAATTCTCAACAATTTTTTGTTGATTTTATACAAATGTTTCCGATATTTATACCAATGTGTGTTCAAGATGAAAAATTTAGAAATAAGTAATTTTAGCCAAACCAATTAAGGATATGTTGACATCCATTTGACAGAATGACAAATCAACTAACAAAACAAATTCAATACACCTGATACATATATTTTTTTATATAATTCAAACATTTTATGGAGCACAACAGTCAAAATTACCATTACATAAGGACAGCAAATACCACCAGATACTTTACTTTTATGGACATCATTTTATAGAGATTGCCCAAATACCGGTAGACTAAAATTTAATGCTGATGCAGCCATAGGGGTTATGACAATGGCCTTTTTGCACTCTGTGACGTGACCTTAAAGTGATACGGTATTTTAAAACAATTTTTTTAGTATTGCTAGTTTGATACTCATTCAAACAAAATTCACAAAAAGATAAAAAAAATTGTCATTTGTCAGGAAACTTAAGAAAATAACTGGACATGATCTAGCATTTTCATTTAAAAATATGTTTAAAAAAAATTTATTGGTAAGTTGCATTACTACTTCACATAATTAAAATTAGGTAATAGTTTACTACTAGATGTTTACTGAGATATTTCTATAAAAGATGGCTTATATAACTGGTTATGTTGTCCTTTCATCAATTATAAATCCATTTGGTTGATTAGGGCCTTGGTGGCAAAGTGGCTTTAAACACACATTTACAAATCAAATTATTCCTCACCATCTTGATTCAAGCCAAACAGAAACAGATTATAGTGTGAAAAAATTTGTTATTTTTTTTGTGGAAAATCAGTGATTTTATGCAGACACTCCAGTTTCCTCCACCATCCATAAACTGACTGCCTCTATAAAAGAAAACAATCTTGACTAGGAAGTAAACTCCATTAATCCACTCATTCAGTTAATTGGGAAATTAACCAGTATTAGAAGTGTTAATTAATGAGATTACAAAAAGCTATGTAAGTATTTTTATGCTCATTATTAATTTTGATAATGGATCTGGAAGGTGCAAAATAAAACAATAAAAATGTTCATTCAGTTCTTATCAGCAAAGTAATTAAACTAAGTTATAAAAAGTCACATTTTATTTTCATGAACATGTATATTAATCTAACAAATTGACTAATTCCATTATCCAACACCTTCTATGTACATTGCTAGATGCATTTTAAAACAGGGTTGGTGGAGATAAGAAATGAACATACAATTTTTTGAAGTCTTTTTAATTATTTGAAAATACTGTCAACAGAACTGCAGTTTGCAAGTTCAATCTGGAAATGCATGTTAACCTCTTACTAAATAAAATTTGGATGTGAATGTCTACAGCTGTGATCGTAAACTATTCACAAAGTAATTTAATCCTTGACTTTATACTCCACTTCACTTTATGAAATTTTTCTATCTGTGTGTGTTATACATTTTGAATAAGGATCAATTAGTATTTATAGTACTTTTTAATATCACTAGACATCTGTAATACCTGCTTTAGTTTTATTTTGTCTTTATACTTTAAACAACATAAATTTTTAGAGTGACTCATTTTAAATAACAACTGGAATGTACATAAGTTGTAATATGAAGTAAACTCTTTTACGATTTTAAACACCAAAATGGATTTAACTCACTTTTATGTTTCCTCTAAATAAATGCACATTAAGCAACAATGAAAAATACATGTCCTATCTAGAGGAATATGGAAAAGAGAAGTAGAACCAATGAACATGTATTCTAGAAGTACATAGTACATGTATTCTGCCTAAGGCTTTAAGGATGCTACAAGTGCATGTACTAAAATAATCCATAGTAGCTGACAGTTCTTAATGTCTCCTATGTAGATGTTCATTCACCAAGGATATTTATATCATCTTTATGTTTAATTAATGGGTGTCCTTATTCAACTGTTCATTCACCAGTAATATCAAGATCACCCTTCTGCTAAATCAACGCATGTCCTTGAACTTGACTCTTGTTCAACTGTTTATTCACTAGTGATATCAAGATCACCCTTCAGCTAAATCAATGCATGTCCTTAGTCTTGTCTCTTGTTCAACTGTTCATTTACTAGAGATATCCAGATCATCTTACTGTTTACCATTAATCAAAGTGTGTCCTCGAACTCGTCTTGTTTGTTTAACAGTTCATTTACCTGTGAGATCACTGATCATCTATCCGTTTAATCAATGTGTGTCCTTGACCTTGTCTCATTTGTTCAACAACTGTTCATTCACCAGTGACTTCAAGATCATCTTTCTTTTTAATCAATTTGTGTCCAGATTGATGTTGTTTTCTTTTGTTAAACTATTCATTCACCACCAATATGTGGATCATCTTTCTGTTTTATCAATGTGTGTCCTAGTATAGCAGATTGAACTTGTTGTCTTTCATCTATGAAAAATAAACCAATTTAAATATAAGATAATAATATATTTCATAAGGACTTTAAGTATAAGACCTATAATATTTTTCTTAGTTTTTGAATTATGAATTTATTTTTGAAAATAACAACACAAATGCTCTATATCAATCCCTTGTTGAGCCCCAGACTTATGGGACAGATATATGGATAAAAGGACAGGAATTCAAGTCAAATCGCCCCATGGAAAATTCGCCCCCGTCAAATTCGCCCCCACTTTCAACAAATTCGCCCCCACTTCGGGCAAATTCACCCCCACTTTCAACAAATTCGCCCCCATTTTTTTCTAAACTTCATTTTGTAGTAATGACTTATGAGTTGATTTAGAATGACATGCTAAAGTAAATTCCCCTGGTACCTGTGCTCTCCATCAGCGACAGAGGTAGTAGGTCTAAATGCGGTAGCTCAGTTGGCAGAGTAATTGCACTGTAAGAGGAAGGTCGTAATTTCGAACCCTATGGTCTAAGACCGCAAAGCACTCAGCATTATGATAGCTGGTGACGTCTCATTATAAGTGAAATACTTTTGACTTCGGAGTTAAACACCATTACTTAACTCAACTCTAAAGACTGGAGGCTACTAGACGGTAGTGGACGGTAGCAATATTTCACTTAAGAAAAGTTTTTGTTGATTAATTAAGAAACTATCCATACAAACAACAGCTATCGTCTAGTACCGTCTAATAGTTCCATATATTTGTCCAAGTTGAAACTGTGGACAGTTGGTGGTTAGAGGTAAATAGCAATTCTACACCTATGTATAAACAGAAGTCTCATCGCATCCATTTGATGTTACCAGACACAGAGAAAAGATTTCGTAAGGTGCACGTGGTGTGTTAAAAAGGATGTTTTTTTTCATGATTTCCCTCAACGATGTAATCTATCAATACTCTGCTCTGATGTGATCTTTTACAAATACTAAATATTTTCTTTTTTCTGTACCTACTGTTGTGATTATATCATAATTGTACAAAGGACTTTTGATAATCACCATTTCAATATAAATTATTACAGTAATCACAACACTGTCTTATGTGTGAATTCAGTAAAGGCATTATGAATACTTGACATACCGGTAAATTGCAACACACACAATGCATATTTACAAATTACAAATAAAATAAAATTAATAATAATAAAAAAAAGTTTAAAAAAAAAGGTAAAATCTCAATAAAAGTTGGGGGCGATTTTTCAAGAAGTGGGGCGAATATGAAGGGGGCGATTTTGACATGGGGGGCGATTTTGCAAGAATTGGGGGCAAATTTACCTTGTAGCGAATTGACCTGATACCAAGGACAGGACAGAGATACTAAAACCTAGTAGATTATAAGTGTGGGGTATAAGTCAGGGTAACATACCTGCTGTTTTACACTCTCTCAGCATGGAGGGTAACTGTTCTCTGTTATAATTTATTAAAAATTTCTGACAAGTTCTGATTGTACCTAAAAGATAATGAAGAATACAAAAGCTATTTAAAAATAAAGCATGCTAGATTATGCTTTAAATATATTAAATAACAATCAGGCTTTTTTTTTCTTTAAAAATTGGTCTCGATACCCTTTTGTTAGCTTGTTAATTTACAACATTACCAGTATTTAGATAACAAAAAAATCTGTAACAAATAAAGTCTGATAAACATTTTTATTGTTATGATCATGTAAAAATATTTTAATAGATGGTTTTGTTAATTTTCCTAAATATTTAAAAGAAAGTAAATTGTATCTTAATATTCAATATTTGCAAACAAAGAAATAAAATACTGGTACTTAAAAGCATTATAAAATTGTTATTAATGGTCAGTATCAATAAGTAAATGTTAGGTCTAACACCCATATAAGGGTAAATTTACAGATCTGTTGTTTGTTTTTTAACATTGTTCATATTATTTTGTTAATTTGGAATTATGTAAATTATAGACCAAGCATGTGAATATATTCCAGCTGCTCTTTGAACATAAAATTACATGCTTATATGTCTTTTAGGTGTAATATAATGCATGACCTAAAACCTCATGCCTAATTAACAATCACACGATGACATCATTGCCACTTTTAATACAAGAACTTTATAAAATCCCATATTGTGATATGAAATTTTGTAATGTTTTTAACAACTGGCTTCTGGTATAAAATTTAAAAGTGGAATGATCACCCTACTTCATGACTATATTATACTTGTAACAATATATACCTCCTATATGAAGAGTTCTCAGAAATGCATCATATGTTCCAATCTTGTTGATGAAAAACATGGCTGATTGTACCATCTGATGAGCTCCTCGCTTGGCTCTCACTAACACTATATTTGTACTTGGATTGACATATATCACTGAAATGTTAAAAACAAAGTAATCCACAGTTTAACAGATCATCTGATGAGCACCTCGCTTGGCTCTCACTAATACTATATTTGTACTTGGATTGACATATATCACTGAAATGTTAAAAACAAAGTAATCCACAGTTTAACAGATCATCTGATGAGCTCCTCACTTGGCTCTCACTAACACTATATTTGTACTTGGATTGACATATATCACTGAAATGTTAAAAACAAAGTAATCCACAGTTTAACAGATCATCTGATGAGCACCTCTCTTGGCTCTCACTAACACTATATTTGTACTTGGATTGACATATATCACTGAAATGTTAAAAACAAAGTAATCCACAGTTTAACAGATCATCTGATGAGCACCTCGCTTGGCTCTTAATAACACTATCTGTACACAAACTGACACATATTGCTGAAATGTTAAAACAAAATAATCCACAGTTTTTCAGATCATTTATCATCTGATGAGCTCTTTGCTTGGCTCTCAATAACATTATTTGTTTGGGGATATATATATATATATATATATATATATATATATATATATATATATATATATATAATTGAAATGCTAAAAACAGATAAAACCAGTTTTACAAATCATATTTTAGGATATTTATAAAGTATTTATGTATAAGCAATATATAGATTTTTATACAAGAGATGGTTCAGTATGGAATTCACTAATCATTTAGAAAAAAATGATTAAAAAAAATTCACTTTATTTTTAAACTACATACCACTTAATGATGTTAAGAGCACACCTATACCATAATCGCCATGGTATTTCATTACTGCATTCTTAACAGCATTGAATACATCTTGTCCATTTAGATTTCTCTGAATTCTCTTATTGTCCACATATACTACTTCACATAACATATACCTGCAATAAAATGTTGCAATTTTTCAAAATAAACTTACAAGAGAATTTCTAGCTCAAAAGGCAAAATCCTTAAAAGCACATAACATAGGGGTCAAGGTTGGTTGGTTGCAATGTTATTTACCATCAGATCAGCAACATTTTAGCTGTTTGCAACAAAAGCAAGTTTATTTATCTTTAGGGATTAATCTAAGAACAAAGTTAATGTATGTGTGAGATCTGTGAGTATATACATGTATTATTGTCTGCTTGTATTAACACACACTCAGGGAACACTTTTTTGTTCAGCTCTAGCTCACCAAGTCAGACTCAGTATGTAGCAGATAGTCATACCACTCACCAAGTTACACTATTCTGGTATCAGGAAAATAAACAGCTGCGCCTGGAGCGCGTGATACGCCCGTCAGATATTTAAACTTCTTTTTTAATGTCTTAAACAACTTGATATTTAGCTGAAACATATTTTTTTAAAACAAAAGTAGCAAAGTTATTACTCAATGTTTATTCACAAACCTTTTTGATTATAGGACAAATATAACACAAAAGTTTTAAAAAAAGTTCAAATGATTTTCGAGTTATAACATGCAAAAAAATGCCTAAAATTTGACAATTAAAGGCCAATAACTCTACAATAAGAAAACATACGAATCTCAAAAATAAAAGGGAGCTCTCTGCCATGGATAACAATATAACAAAAAGTTTCATTCAAATTGTTCAAAGCATTTTTGAGTTATTATACAACATGCAAAAAATGCCTTAAATATGACAATTAAAGTCCCATAACTCCGCAGTGACAAAAAAAAAGAAGGAATCTCAAAAATAAAAAGGGAGCTCTCTGCCATGGATACCAATATTACACAAAAGTTTCATTCAAATTGTTCAAAGCATTTTTGAGTTATTGTACAACATGCAAAAAAATGCCTAAAATTTGACATTTAAAGGCCAATAACTCCGCAAGGAGAAAACATACGAATCTCAAAAACGAAAGGGAGCTTTCTGCCTTAGCTACAAACATTTAACAAAAGTTTCATTAAAATTGCTATAAGCATTCTTGAGTTAGTGTACGACGTGTGGACATACGGACGGACGGATAGATGGACGGGCAGACTGTGCCATACCATATTTACTTCCCGTCATAGACAGGTGTATAAAAATAGCCCATACTCTAACTAATAATGCTTGGCAAGCACAAAACAGAAATGTGAAAGTACATGTAGTATATCAAATTTTTAAGTGTTATGTATGACCCGGACAGGGTGCAAACCCATGAGCAGTAAAGAGATTTTAATGTGAAAATGCATGCAATGATGAAGTGGAAAGGGTTGTGAGGAACATGTCCCCACAGGCGTTTGTTTCCATATTGTTATTCCATATCCAACATGTTAGGATCAAGGGTTTTATTATCATTTTTTAAATATCGAAACAAGCACCTGTGATGTCCCCAGAATATTTTGGTGCAAGATGATTAGCAACATTCCAGTTAAAGAGTGATATTCTAGCAACACACTAGTAACGTTTGTTAAAATGGATTTCAGGCAAAGTTATCGATATGTATAAACTATAAACCTCGCATGTAATAAAAACACAAATAAATAATCTTCGAAACAAAAATACAAAAATCCTGACACCAAGCCCCTGTGAAACAGGCATAATATATGAAGGTAGTCCTGATTTGTTTAGGGCTACTAAGCAAATATGTATTATCACGGGTGCTCGTGACGGGTAATAACGTTATGTTACACAAATTGTTGTTAATATACTTATAATTACACTTACCTGTTTTTAAAACGAACCATTTTGTAGGTACCTACACAAAATGAGGGAAGCTTTCACTAATGCATTGTCTCCCTTGATTTAGTCGTTATCAGTCAAACTACATTATATTAATTTACACTCGGTATTTCCTTTAAATATATTAAAAAGAGATCGGTGTCTAAAGATGCGAAAGATATATATTTAAAAAGTTTTCAAAATTTAACATTCGGAATGTTTTTCCATTAAAAATGTAGGAAAGAGTATGGATGTATGATGTTCCTTATTTGTCATTGACGTCCAAGAGGGCTTTTTTAATGAAAAGTTAAAACACTGATGCAACAGGTTATTATATATATATATATATATATATATATATATTTATTTATTGCACGGATACAATTACAATAATTGATCAAGACAATCTAATTAAACATAAAATGACAATCTAATTAAACATAAAATGACAATCTAATTAAACATAAAATGACAATCTAATTAAACATAAACTGTCAATCTAATTAAACATAAAATGACAATATTTACAAGGAAAGATGAGAAAAATACAAAAATATGCAAACTCTTCAAACAATATACACAAAAAATGTAGCGAGTCTGTAACCTGCAAGGCGGTAATAATAAGGAAATTGTTTATTCTAATGAACAGATTTTGGTATTTCTTATTACTATACTATTTCTAATGTAGTTAGCAGTAATTTTCAAAATATTTTTTTTATTGTTATCAAACAGAAGTTTGATTTTATTATGTGAAGGTAGAACAAAGAAATTAGGGTAAAAATTATTAAGTTTTAAGTAAAATAGTGATCTACCTTCTGAATATAGGGGGCAGTGAAATAAAAAATGTAATTCATCTTCAACTTCATTTAATATGCAACAACTGCACAATCTATCAAAGTAGTTGGTATTGTTATATCTCCCTGTTTCTACAAAAAGATTATGAGCACTTAACCTGAATTTAGCTATGGTAGATCTATCAGTATAATTACATAAAATATTTGTATAATTAGATTGAACAGTAGAAGGAAGTATTTCATTCAAAATTTTTAATTTATGAGAGGACCTGATAACATTCAACTGATCTTGTTTAACAACATCATGTATTCTTTGTTTCACATGTGGGAGTTTTTTATTTAATAATTCAAGATTTGAGGAAAGATAAGAGAATCCCAACTGGTCTAAAAAGGTTTTAACTCTTATTGTCCATTTATTTGTGGCTTCTGTTTCTCTAAATATTTCATATAATAGACTGTTTTTGTTTTCTGTGATATGAGATAGGTATTTAATGACCCTGTACATTATTTTTTCTTTTAAAGGTAAGCGGTTCAGTTCATACCTACAAGCACTGGTTCAGTTCATACCTACAGGCACTGTTACTAGTTTTGGAGTGTACTCCTAAAATGTTTTTAAGAAATAAATTTAATATGCAATGATTCATATGGTTCATTTTCTGTAAAGGTGCAAAAAGCTCCCCAAACCTCACTAGAGTAAAGCAGTATTGGTGATACTAAAGTGTCAAAGAGTTTCCAAAAGACTACATGAATTATTGTATCCTATTGTTTTTTTTAATTTTAAATAATGCCTTTTGGGCTTTTTCTTGTAAATCTATTTTTGCTTGATGAAAAGAACCATTAAATTTAAAATTTATACCAAGGTAATTAACGCTGTTCACAGTTTTAAGTGCAGTATTATTTATATAAAATGTGTCTTTAATATTATGACCATTAGAATTGAATATCAGAATGTTGGATTTTCCAGTATTCACTTTTAATTTCCATGTACAGCAATATTTGTTAAGTAAGTTCAAACTATTCTGAAGACCTTCAGGAGATTTTGAAAATAATACAATGTCATCAGCATAGAGAAGTAAATTTATTTTTCTTTTTCCAATGATTATAGGATCACATATATTATCATTCAGCCAATCTGCTAATCCATTTATATAGATATTAAATAATAATGGGCTTAAATTATCACCTTGTTTAACCCCATTTGTAGATCTAAATCCGTCACTAAGGCCATTCCTAAATTTGATTTTACATGTTGTGTTGGCATATATACTTTTAATAATGTTATAAAATTTTCCATTAACTCCCTGTAACATTAATTTGTACATCAAACCATCTCGCCAAACTGTATCAAATGCCTTGTGTAGATCAATAAATGCGGAGTATAATTTTTGTTTTTTGCTTTTTTGAATGTCAATTAAGGTTTTTAGCACAAACACATGATCTGAACATCTACATTAGTGATATCACAAAATAGAATTAATGATATCACAAAATACTGAATAAATAGTAAAACGGCACCTCATAGGTTGGCGACAGTTTAAACGAGGTGCATGAAAGCGCATTTTAATCAATCTAGATTCTGTATATGACCGGATGGCGAATGGGATAAAAACGAGACTCGTGAAACTTGACAAGAGTTTTCAGAGGATCTTGGATATTCTTACAACATTATTTGTGTGTTTTACTCTTTCGCTTATGTTGTTGACAGAACTTTGACCGTTGAAAGTTCTGATGTAAATTGGTCTGCAACCACATCTTGCCAATCCTGTCGACACAGTCTGAAACCCTACTGACACACGTTATGCCTGACGGCTGTGTGTAGGGTCATATCAAAAACCCGGGATTTTCCGATACTAACTGGTGTCGGAAGGGGCGCCACCTCATTTTGCTTCAGATTGAAATCGTTAGTTGAACCGTGTAAAACAGTTAACATCAATAGATAGGTCAATGATTTGTCTTCCAAAATATTGAAATATTTCAAGATGTCATCGCAAAATTCTCACATTTCAATATTTTGGGAAATAAATCACTCACCTGTCGATCGAGGAGGGTAATTTTTATACAGTTCCACTAATATTTTCAGTCTGAAACGAAATGAGGCGACGCCCCGTCCGACACCAGATAGTATCGGAAAATCCCAGGTTTTTAATATGACCCTACACACAGCCGTCAGGCATAACGTGTGTTCCAGTTGGCTGTTTATATCATTGGCGGAGTAATAATATACTGTATATAAAATCCATTGCGTAAGTCTCAAATAAACGTGATAAAAGTGACGTTTAAAGTTGCATTAAGTTTTCCTTGGAAAAAAAAATTAAAACGGTGCTGATCTTATAAATGATGTTCCTAATGAACAATGTTACATTTGGTTCAACGATAAAAGCTCGAATAAATACAGAAAAAAACAGTAATTTCTTAGCGAGATGAAGCCTGTGGGATCTAATTTTAGAAAATGGTTATGTCATAAAAAACCGGGTCATTTAAACACAACTTACAAAACGATAAAATGCGATAAATTAAACAAAGATTTTCATTAAATTTGTTATTTGTGACTTTGTAAAGGATACATAATACCATTGCGAATACATTTGGATATTAATGACGGACAATTAAAACAATTTGTCAGGTTTCACGTTCGATTTATTGGATTTTCCGTACATCCGTGCGCATGTTCCAAGCAAATGATAAACATCGTTAAGCATTGACCAACCCGTTAAGCTTAGAGGATTCCATTTATTTACAGCTTATAGGAATGAAATTTTAGGAGATGAATCTCACGTATCGTGATTAACGTTAGAAGTTATCTATTTTTAAAAAATATATTTTTAGAAAATAAAAAAAAAATTCAGAAAATTTAAAAACTTAATACAGCTTTACTTAAGGCGTTATTTATCAAAATTACGCGTTATTTTAAAATATGCGCTTAAAAGTAACAAATATACTGTATAAAAAGGTAAACACGTTATTTTTCATTTCTAATGTGTTACTTTTGTTTTTAACCCATTAATTTTTATAGTGTAAATTTTCAATTTTACGCATATCAGTATTTTAGCAAATAACACTTTAACGCGAGCTAATTGTTAAGTTTTCTAATAAACTGTTAAACGCGTTAGTTTTAATAAATTTATGTACACTATATTATACAAATGGCCTTTCATACAATAGAAACAATGTATCGGATACAGTAAGTTTTTCTAGGATACGCAATCCATAAAACAATAGATTTTCATAGTTAAGATGCCCTTCATTTTTGTAAACAAAAATCAAATATTGTTTTCTAGTCACAAAACAAAAATCATAACTTCTATTGTTTTTACATCATGTTTCCTGTTAATTGTTCGAATTTAACGATTAAATCTCTTGTTATAGAGAGAGGTTTAACACCTTGTTAAACTAACCCAAACCGAGATAATTTATAGTGAAACTAGAGTCAGTTGAAATTATGTCAAGTGTACAGTTTCTCACGATGGCTTCTGTTAGGGTTTCACCGAGGGCCAATAGGTTACCATTGACAGATAGAACACGTGCATTTTTTCACAAATCAACATTGTCTACAGAACTATTACCATACTACAGATGGCTGACAACGGGAGGAAACGTGTTGCCATTATTGGAGGGGGGCTGGTAAGCTATATAATTATATAAACCGAACTCTAAAATCTTTACTCGAGTTACATCCGTAAAAAGTTATAAATGAATTATGAAATTTGTACGACTGAAAGTTACATATGTAAAAACTTATATAATCATACATGAAATATTGGAGATACATACCTGTTTATAAGAGACTCGTATACCTTAAAACTCATTTGAGGATATGCCCCATATAATTTCAACAGAAGTCCAATAGTCTTTATATTAATTAAAGGGACCCTTTAGGTTTCCTCTAGTTTGAACCTCATATAAATAAGGAATCATTTTTAAATTAATGTCATTAACCCTTATGTCTTATACCCTTTTTAATGTACTGAATGATAAATTACCAAAAAAAGGTATATGTCACTTGGAATATTGCATCTGAAATATCTAAGGTCTTACTACAATATATTTATAAACAAGTTTACAAATAGCAGGATAAGCAAAAAGGCATCAAATGAGATCATGCATTTTTTTTTACTTTGGGCCTATTTCTTTAAACATAGCCTTAATATTGCCTTGACCTTTAACCTTAGTACTACAAAGATAACAAAAAATGACCTGGCATTGAAAAATAATGCAATCTAATTTGAACAGTAGAAAATACACTTAGGTTAAAAAGGCCATGAAATTGATAAAATTTTGAAGGCCATTTGAGGAATATGTCAGTATGAAAGTGCCATGTCAAAATCTTTACATGTTGTTATAATATCACAACTAAAATTCTTAAATATGATCATAAACCTAAACTTTTACCTTGGCTTTATGCATGCAGAAAAAACTTTGCTACAGAATGTGAAATGATAAAATCTGTACTGAAATAATAAAAATTGCCATATATTAGAAAAAGACTCAAAGGTAAAAAATAGACATGACTTGACCCAATTTTTAAGTTCAGGCATAAAAATGTAAAAACTGAAAATCCTGTCATTATCTGTCCATGTTGTTTCAGAAAGCTAACATGCTTTTATAGTAGTTTTATGCATCTGTAACCTTGACCTTTTGAACCAGCAACCTTGATCTGTATATTTAGACATGACCCTGACCCCATTTTTAAGTTTATGCATGAGACAATGTCAAAACTGAAAACCCTATGTCATTATCTGTCCATGTTGTTTTAGAAAACTAACATGCTATTAAAGTAGTTTTATGCATCGGTAACCTTGACCTTTCAACCAACAACCTTGATCTATATATCAAGACTACCATTATATAAATATCTATGAGTGGTGTTCTGTTTATATGAAAAAAATCATAGATTGGATGGTTGTTCCAACCAACTGAAGAATCTGATAATCTGTTAAATCCAAATACTGATTATAAACAAATTTAAAAAAGTTATCCAACAACTATTTTGTTTGCTTATTATCAAATACTTTAGTGTATGCCAACTTTCATTGGTATGGTGATTTCCAATTGGCTCATTTTCATTTAGTATTGGGTATAGGAACTCTTTGCCCATTATAATAGGAATATGGCTTCTTTAATAATTGTAGACACAAACAAGGAATTTCTTCAAGTATTATTTTTCTTTTTTACCTCTTTAATTTTATTGATGGTGTTGTTGTAAAGTGAAAAATATCAATAAGGGTTACAAAACCAGTTAATAAATCAGATAATGAAAAAAGCATTTTACATAGTACATGGAGTTTTTTAAAGGTGCATAAGTTACACACACACACACACACACACACACACACACACACACACACACACACACACACTAAAATACAACTGACATGAAAATTGGGTCAGGATAAAAGTATTATCTCTAACATAGATTATGTTTTAAGTATATCCTGTCTCAACAGTGAAGAAAGAATTTTCATTGCACAACACTGGATACAACAACAATATTTATAACAGATATACAACTAGTATATCATAAATTTGAGTTAAAATATTCTCTGTGTGGTCTAAAAAATAGATATATTATCTCAACAAAACATCACACTGTCAGAGGAAAACATTGTATAAAATATATTTTTTAAAAGCTCACAATGAGAGCATTCAGCTAGATCAAAAAAAAAAAAAAGGAAAGCAACAGAACTGAGAAGAAAAACCAAAATTAAACTGGGTGAAAAAGCAAAAACGAATCTTTCAAAGTAAGGTCAAGTTCAGACTTAGATATTTGTGTTCATTCATTCATTCATTCATTCATTCATTCATTCATTCATTTCTTTGTTAGGTTATATCTTTCTTTGTTTCTTTGAGTGTCATGTGTCATGAAACATTATAGTATATTTAAAATATAAAGGCTTTACATTACATCTTCAACAATTTAAAAAATATATCAATCATAGACTTCCAGCCCATATTACCATTTAAAGCATTATTAGGTATTTATTTTCCAAAATTCATAAAAATCATATAGCTTTATATTGCATGCTATCAATACATGGAAAACTTCTTGAGTCCAAAATCCTTGCACCATATATAACTGATTACTGACCACACTGTTTATCCAAAAGTTAAGCAAATGTACTTGTTTTGCACATACACATGTATTAGCTTTGCTTTTAACAATAAGCAAGCTTAAGGCATATTAACCTGCTTTACTTACAATATTTGTCTTTTTAATATACCAATAGTCTAAAAATTTTGTTATTAGAAGACCAAGATATTGATAATGTGATGCAATTTGAACGATAATATTTTCATTTTAAAATGACTCGTAGTTCTAAGAGTAGACACATTTCTAAAATGAATAACTTTTACAAAATTTATAGAGAAAAGTTTTTGATACATCATGATTTTAGAACATCTAATAATAGAAGTAGATATATCATATTTTGCTATAAAAACCACATCATTTGCATCTAAAATTATGCCTTTATCATCTATTTTAATATGAATTTTAAGTGTTTTTATTTCATCAATCAAATCATTTATAAAAATATTAAAAAGTACTGATGGTAATACCAGATGTTACTAAAAACTAATCAGTCATTTATCCATTCTATCTGTGCTTACATTGTGTTTTTGATGTAAAAGCTTATATTTATATTTCAATCATTTTATGTATGATTTTAAGTTTAATCTTTTGGAGAAACAGTTTATTATGAAGCAAATTTCAAATGTTATTTAAAAAAAAAACCCATTCAGTATTATTTTTTCAGAGTTTGTGGCCACATTTTACAAATAATATTAATAATAAAAATTAAATAAATTAAGAAAATAAAATGATAAATAAATAAAAAAAATAAAACAAAAACAAGTTTTTTTTTAGTGTAATTTTATTTAAAGGTGACCTAATGTAAAATTTCAACTGCTACTCAAAGTTGATTTACAAAAAAAACTACACACTCCATAAAATTTGGAATTTCACTATCAACTCCAGTTTTTTGACCTTTTAAGACATGATTGATTACTGGTCATGTGGATGGTCACTTTACAAATTATCTGACTAATAATAAGTTAATTTTAGTAACATGTCACATGTCTTAATACAAAGATAAAAACATACACAATACCAAAACCAAGCCAAGCCACACATTCTTATTGTCCCTAAGGGACACCTCAAAACATTCACAGTTCAAAATATATGTAGTTACATTGTATTATTATCTAGTCAAAATTATATTGTTTTCCCATTATTATTACTTGTCTTAATCAGTATAAACCCCCAAATAATCAAATTTGTTGTAATTTGATAAATGATAACTAGAACCATCAAGAAGAGGTTTTTTGTTTTGTTTTGTTTTTTTTTAAAATAATATTTTTGAGAGTTTTGAAGCAAACCTCTATATCTTGAAATTTCTTTTAGGAAATGCACTAAAATACACTCTAGATATTCAAAATATAATAATTGTAACATCATTTATAAATGTTTAAATCAAGTATTATATTTATACACATTAAGTTTTAATACATCTACAATTTATTAAGTACATTTATAGATAATTTGAATTTTTCTACTATAGTTTCAAAAAATGAATGCTTTTTCAGCATTATGATAGGTCCCTTTGAGTGTCTGAAAAGTTGCTGGTCATTTACATCAGTTTCTTTCCATTACTTCAGATGAAAAACCTCAGATCACATTGCTCATGTTAGTCAACTTATTCACAGGGTGGGTGGACTAACTTTCAAAATGTTACAAGAAACTTGGAAATAACTGGACTGAGCATAGGGAAACGAATATGAAAGCTCCGCAAACCAACAAATAACCAGACCATTGGACAATATTTGAAGATTTGTTGTGATTATATTAAAATAGTACCATTGCATTAATCTGTTACAGGTTGGGGCACTTAATGCATGTTTTATGGCAAAGCGTGGATACCAGGTGGATCTCTATGAAATGAGGGAAGGTAAGAATCAGCTGAGATTAAATACTAAGGTTACAGGGTAAATGTCATCTTTAAAGGGCACTTAAATAGTCTGCTATAGTTTTTATATGCCTGTCAATATTGACAGGACATATTATGTTATGCCACTGTCCGTCCAGATGGGTGGGTGGACAGGTGGGCGGTCGGGTGGACAGCTGTCTGTTAACAATTTGGTTTCCATGAATTTAAAGACTCACTGTTTGTCTGATTGAACTATGAAATTGTCAACTTCTTCCCTGTGATAAGACAATGCATGGGATTGTAAATTAGGTCACTAGGTCGAAAGTCAAGGCCACAGTTACTTAACTAGAAATTCAGTTCCCATGCATTTAAAGACACACCACTTATCTCAAACTTGATCAACTTATTCCTTGTGACAAGACAATGCATGGGATTTCAAATTGGTTCACTAGGTCAGAGGTCAAGGTCACAGTTACAATAAATAGAAATTTAGTTTCAATATAATTAAAGACACACTGTTTGTCCAATTGATCTCAACATTTTTCTACTTATTCATTGTGATAAGAAAATTCATGGGATTGCAAATCAGACCACTAGGTCCAAGGTCAAGGTTACTATAAATATCAATTCAGTTTTGGTGCATTTTAATTTTGATTTCTTTGCATTTAAAGACACACAATTTGTCAGATTAATCCCAAAATTGGTCAACTTATTCCCTGTGATGACATATTGCATGGGATGACAAATCAGGTCAAAGGTCAAGGTCACAGTTACTATAAAAAATTTAGTTTCCATGCATTTAAAGGTGCACAGTTTTTCTGTTTCATCTCAAGTTTCTCCAGTTATTAAACTGATCTAGGAACAACACGATTCCAACAAAATCTTGCATCATACATAGTGATGGGTGTATATTGCCCTGCTTGGAGGTGCTCTTGTTAAAATAGTATAATTGATCTTTTATTAAAATATAATTTTATTTGGGCTTTGTACCACAGTTAGACTATGAAAAGCTGTATGAAATGATGATAATTTTCAGATTTTTGCAAACTTCAAAATTTGTTGCCTAAACTTGTTTTGCAGTGTAAGCAGAAATTGGGTTTCAGATAATTGTTTTAAAAAAGCATCATTATGGTAACCATCAGATAAGATAACATAAGTAAATTAAATATAACAAATATGCTGTTAATTAATCTTACTAATTTACTAATGAAAAATCTTTCTTTTCCCATAATACTGGGAATGGAAGCAAGATTTGCCCATTTAAAAGCAAGTACTGTTAACCATTACTCATAAAGATACTCAATAGATGAAACAGTATTAACTTTTCTAAACCTATAGGAAGCACACACTATACAATATAGCTGTTTTGGCAACATAACATCTCTAACCTTATGTTTTTGTCCCCTAAAGTTTTATATGAATATGTAATATAGACAACTGTAGATGGTTAGCTGCCACATTGTTTAGACATGTAGCATGGCATATTTTTTTTTCTACAATTCATTTTTATATTTAGTTCACATTGTATGAATTGAAGTAAATCTGTAGTAATTCTGTTAAGCTTTTTATTTGTCAAGATATAAGAAAGATGGAGGTTGTTAAAGGGCGTAGTATAAATCTGGCCTTGTCAGTGAGAGGAAGAGAAGCACTACGGGCTGTTGGCATTGAAGACATAGTTGTTCCTAAAGGAATACCAATGTATGCCAGAATGATACATGGATTAGATGGAAAATGTAAACCCATTCCTTACGGACGTAAAGATCAGGTACATAGATACATTCATATACAATAAAACCTTGCTTCCTTGTTGACTTTTGTTCAGTCAGATTTTGCTATTATAAAGGGGTTTGGCAATAAGTCAAAAGAGACGTTAAAAACATAAAAAGACACTTTTGCACTTCATTATATTATGGCAATAAATGAGGTGGCAAAGTTATAGAAGGACATTTTAGCAAGGTTTTACTGTATGTTGAGAAATGTTAGGTGCATGTGTACTGGTACCTGAAGATGAGTTAAACAAAGCATCATTAAAGTTAATACAGTCGAACCTGCCTTAAAGACCACCTCTTTATAAGGGCCACCTGCTTATAAAGGCCAATAAAATTCTATCCCAATTGCTTTTTATTCATATTATTTGAACTTGTATATAAAGGCCACCTGATCATAAAGGCCACTTTTATTGATTCCCATGGGTGGCTTTTATAGACAGGTTTGACTGTAGTTTAATTTCACTGTATGATTTTCCTATTATTGTTTAATTAATGATTAATTTTTATTTATGCTTTGTGATACTAAACCTTTCAGTAAACTTCTTGTTCTTTGGTAGAAAACATTAACATCCACTGATAAATACATGACTTTTTACTTACCTGGCTGATAGGCTTTACAAAAAATATTTTGGAGCGACCTGTCTTATTTTTTATCCTGCAAATGTTAAACATGTTAAACAGCCTGTATTGAGGATGATTGGGTACCTTACTTTAAAACCAGAATGCTATATACATGTATTACTTTATTAAATTTTTAGGCAATTTGTTTTTGCAAATGATTTGACTGCAAATTCAAATTTTGCAACACAATTTTAAATAATTACACAATTAACATTCAATACATACACAAATTTATACACTAAAATTTGCTTTAAAACTATTACAGAGATATTTTCATCATTTACATTTAATCATATTTTCTTATTCATTATTATGAGTGCATGTTGTAATAACCATTCATATGCCAGGTGAGCATAAAAGCCATAGGCTTCTTGTAATTGCAATAAAATGATGAATTTAAGGTATTGAAATTGTTTGACTTGTCTCAAGTACGTTAATGGAAATTTATGAAACAAACATTGAAATTGATTTAATATGGGAAACTTGGTCTTGAGTAGATAGAATTGAAATGTATTGAACAGCCTTTGAAATGGATCACTAGAACAACCAATGAAATTGATTAACTTGGTCTTGAGTGATTAGGTCAATATTTTTGGAAATTTCATATAAGTGAAATAGAAAATTTAAAAACCTCTGTTTCTTTTAAAAATTTGCAAAATGCAAGTTTAACTAAAACACAAATTGTCCTCAGATGTCAAAATTTAAAACCAAATTATAATTATTAATGGCAATTTTGAAAACAATAATGATGACTTCAAGACTTTTATGTTGTCATAGAGATGATAAATCTATGAAATAAATTAAAAGAAGAAATCAAGTTCATTTTAAGTCTAATCAGTCTAGCAATGAATGATATGTAGCCAACTGTGATTAAATGGATGGCAAGCACCTTACCAAAGGAGGTACTTCAATGATGCTTCCATGATGAGTATTGGTATTATACTTATAATGTTTTCAATGTAACTATTTTTAATGATAAATATATTATCTTTATATTTAATTAGTACATTATGTCTGTAGACAGAAGAAAGTTGAATGAAGTACTACTTACTGGTAAGATAAAGTGTATAAATGTAAGGGGATGGGGGTTTGTGGGGTGGGTATGTGCCATTTGTGTTGGAGGTTGGGCACCAGAATTGGTTACTAATGTGTCTAGGAATACCAATATTCCTTAAAGTGCCATGTCTTTATTATCTTAATGTCACAAGCTACTTTTTTGATTTTGTCAAATTTTAAAGGTTTTAAAAAATTCTTTGACAAAAATAAAATCCTAGACAGTTTTGAGCAATGTATGCACACTTTCTCCCTTTTTATGCAATTATGAAATTGGTGAGATTATGATGTGTGAATTGTGCTGATACATGTATTGATACTTTTATTTACATTCTATTAGTGTTAAAATTTTGTAAGATAATGACGTATAAACCAAACCGTATGCTTGTTAACATAAATTTTTTTCTGAATTTTAGGTGCAGAAAACTTTCCAAACCTGACTTGCCATTTTAATCATAAATTTGTGAATTGTAACTTCGAAACAGGAGAAGTTGTATTTGAAAGGTATAAACACTTATTACAAAGTGCACCTGTCTATAAAGTGCAACTGTAAATATAGCACACTTGTCTAAAACAACCAGTCTCAAATTGCATTGATAATTCTATAACAAGAAGAAGAAGAAAAAATGCATGTTTATACCTTTGCTCTATAAGCAAGTGCTCTATCCATTGAACATCCTTCTCTGTTTTATTGATTTTCTCATAGCCACATTAGAATCTTCCCTAAATTGCATCAGATTGAATTTTTTATGGCCACTGGGCACCAAACTTTACAAAAAAAATTATAGTGTCAGACTGGGGCTCAAACCTGGAACTTTGCACATTAACTGTTCTACGAAGTGAGCTACCCTGGCCAGAACTACTCTTATTCCTTTTCAAGAATTATAATTTGTTGGAATTATATGTGAACAAATTTCTATTTCTTTTTTTTTAGTAAGGATAGTGAACTAGTAAATACAACAGTAGATCTGATCATTGGTAATGATGGAGCGTTTTCTGGTGTACGAAGACAAATGATGAAGGAAACCTTACTCAATTATCAACAAGAATATATACCTCATGGTTATATGGAACTTAATATACCACCTACAGCAGACGGAGAGGTATGACTATTAATGCAACTTTCTTTTATGGGCTGAATGAATAACAAACATTTGTTATCATGTTTTAAGTTTTTTTTTTAATCATTGGAATGGCCTGGATAGTTTAGGTAGGCTTACACTTTCAAATTTTTTTTTTTCAAAAGCATGGTAAATGTGTTTAAATTGTCAAAGCTTGCATTGATGAAGTTTACATAATATTTATTTAATATCTGTACTAGTCTTAACAAGTTTCTTGAAATTTTGCTTTTTTTATGGTACTGTTCTAATTGGGGAAGCTAATCCATTTAAAACTAGTATGCTTCTTGCAAGTGTGTAGCTTGAACTTACTGGCCTAGCTTGATAAGAATTATGACTGGTTTATTCCACTGACTTTAATAAAAGTTGTAAGATAAAAGAATGGAGTTGTATTCAATCAAAGTTATACATGACTTTAATCGAAATGTTTTATTCAAGTGTTTGTTATTTTGAAGCTATCACAACATGATGATAATTGCCTCAAAGGAGGGGTTAATATGAATCTCTGAATGCACTGTATTTAGTATGGATAATTATGCCCCCCAACGAAGTTGTGGTGGGCATTAAGAGTTACCCTTGTCCGTCCGTCCGTACTTCACAAATTGCTTGTCCAGGACATATTTCCTGAACCGTTTAATGTATTGAGTTCAAATGTAACAGCATTGGGCGGCATGTCGCGTGCAAAAATGAGGTTTGTCACCTCTAGGTCAAAGGTCAAAATGTAGGTCATGTCTCAGAAAAATGGTTGTCTGGGACATATTTTCTGAGCTGTTGCATGTATTGAGTTCAGACTTTGTATGGATGTAAAACAGCATGGAACTGCATGTCACATGCCATAATTGGGTATGTCACCTCAAGGTCAAAGGTCAACATGTAGGTTAACTTGGCTTGGATGTGTAATGGTGCTCAAGGAACAATAATTGACTTCATTTTTAGCTCACCTGAGCTGAAAGCTCAGATGAGCTATTGCTATCCATCTTCGTCCGTCGTGCGTCGTCCGTCGTGCGTCGTGCGTCCTGCGTCGTCCGTCATGCGTAAACTTTTTACATTTTAATCTTCTCCTTCAAAACCACTGGGCCAAATTTAATGAAACTTGGTAACCATCATGCCTGGGTGAAGCCCTTTCAGGTTTGCACAAATGAAGGAGTTATGTCCCCTTGGGGCCCCACAAGGGGGGAAATAGTGAAAAACTTTAAAAATCTTCTCCTCTGAATCTACAAGAGATATACCTTAGTAATTTCATTTATAACATCCTTAGGTCATCTATTTTCAGATTTGCACAAATGGTAGCCATGGGGCTCAAAATGGGGAAATTGTAAGGCACTGAGTGGGGAAATTGCTGAAAATTATATATTTATCACTATATCTTGAAAACTATTAACTTTTTGTATAGGCATGTATATCAGAATATTGTAGGTATTGACATGACGATCATTTTGATATATGGTTCAAGGTCATATGTTGAAAGGTCAAGGTCACAGCTGCAAAAGAAGACTTAATTTGCTAATTATCTTGAAAACTATTAACATTTTGTATAGGCATGTATATTAGAATATTGTAGGTATTGACATGGCGATCATTTTGATATATGGTTCAAGGTCATATGTTCAAAGGTCAAGGTCACAGCTGCAAAAAAAGACTTAAATTGCTAATTATCTTGAAAACTATTAACTTTTTGTATAGGCATGTATATTAGAATATTGTAGGTACTGCGACAACGATCATTTTGATATATGGTACAAGGTCATATGTTCAAAGGTCAAGGTCACAGCTGCAAAAGATGACTTAAATTGCTAATTATCTTGAAAACTATTAACATTTTGTATAGGCATGTATATTAGAATATTGTAGGTACTGCGACAACGATCATTTTGATATATGGTTCAAGGTCATATGTTGAAAGGTCAAGGTCACAGCTGCAGAAGATGACTTAAATTGCTAATTATCTTGAAAACTATTAACATTTTGTATAGGCATGTATATTAGAAGATTGTAGGTATTGACATGGCAATCATTTTGATATATGGTTCAAGGTTATATGTTCAAAGGTCAAGGTCATATCAACATAGGAATACTAAAATTATTAATTATCTTGAAAACTATTAACTTTTTGTTAAGGCATGTATATTAGAATATTTTAGGTATTGACATGACGATCATTTTGATACATGAGTCAAGGTCATTTGTTTATAGGTCAAGGTCACAGCAGCAGAAGATGACTTAAATTGCTAATTATCTTGAAAACTATTAACTTTTTGTATAGGCATGTATATTAGAATATTGTAGGTATTGACATGACAATCATATATGGTTCGAGGTCTTATATGTTCAAAGGTCAAGGACATAGCTGCATTAGTATACTGAAATTGATAATTGATTTGGAAATTATTCATTGCACTTCAGTTACTTCATGCATATTATATAAGCAACTTATAAATGAAATGTGAGTGGATATATTTCTGATTATGTTTTGATGGAGTTCTTAATTTGAGAAAACTTTTCAAGTTTCTGTACTTAATATATTGTCTATTGCACTTTGCAAACAATATTGGACATATCTTCAGGTGAGCATTAAGGCCCATGGGCCTGTTGTTTCAAAAGAAAACAAACCTCTTGCCATCCTGATTCAATTTGATATCAAAACAGTTGGAATAGAGGCTCTACAGCAAACAAAATTTGACTTATCTGCATATGATTCTTCGGTGACTCCAAAAACTCCCATTGATGCCAAATCTTCACTATCAAAATCCAAGCAATACTTGCAAATACACAGATCACAGTTTCCACTCAGATTATGCTGGGCAAGCACTATACACAAAGTACAGGGACAAACTGAATGCAATTGTTGTTTCATTTGAAGACACTCTGCGTGATGGACAAGTATATGTAGCTCTTAGTAGAGTTAAAACTTTGGAAGGCCTTAACATACTCAAATTTGACAGCACCAAAATTAAGAGTAGTAAACTATTGGAAGCGGAAATGCAATGTATGCAAACGTGATATAGATCACCATCAGGGAAGATAACAACCTTCGTCGAAAACTTAATTCAATATCTAAGCTTATATCCACTGCAGAATTGCCTTATTCTTGGTGACTTCAACATTGATAAAACAAACTTTCCAACTGCATATGCAGCACTTAAAACTTTCTTCAAATCCAAGAATTTTGACCAGATCGTTGAGAATTCTACAACACTGTATGGAACGCAACTAGATTTAATATTTTTTAACATACCTTCACACCATGAAGTCAGACAGTTTGGAACCTACTTTTCTGATCACAACATTCAGCACCTGTCAATATCCAACTAGGTGTTTCTTTTCATTTTTATTAATGAAATCATTCATGTCATATTATGAAGATATTTAAAAATATTCATTGTCATTTCAGTAAATTAAATAGACTCTCCTCTCTTCAATTAAATGAAAAATCATTTGATTTGTAATTTTTTTTTACAAATTATATATGTGCCACTGTCAAACATGTTGTCCTTTCAAATATTCCATCAATGTTTGATTAATATCAAGCACTATAAAAATGAGTGTGAATTACTTTTATATTCCATTTCCATCAATTTGACATCAAAACTGATCAATATATTGAACAGTTTTTTTGTCACCATGACCTTTGCCTTGTATATCTGACATTGCAAAGAAATATGTGCATAAAACTTGTGACATCACATAAATAAACATATTATAAGTACAAAGTTTCAATACAGCATGCATGATGAAAAATGTAACAATCTGCATTCAAGCAATGTACAAATAATTGAAGGTTTAACCAGTTTTATAACCCATACAGCTTACCAATGCATGTAACACAAACTGGAATCTGTATACCCATCAGGAAGATGAACTGTGGTTTACCATTAAGTTCTCATCCTGACAAACCTTACAGGAACCTCATTAGTCAAGCAGTCTAGATCACTGCATCTTAAGTGATCAAAATAACTTCTCATCTCATAGATTACAAGTTCAAATCCAACTCAAACGGATTAGATTATTGCTATGAGACTTCTACATCCTAGTTTAAGACAATTGCCAGTAACCCCAGAAAGTTGGTGGTTCGATCCACATATTCTAGGATTTTTCTCCATCACTAGAACTGGTATGGTTGTATATAACCTGTAATCCAACAATACATCCATTGCCCACAAATCATAACAACAATGCATAGCCTTTTATGTGTAGTGTATTCTACTGAAGTAAGTTACAACAGTGACAAAAACAGTGCGGGGGCACCATGTCCGCCTGACATATTTCTAATTTTTTTTTAAATTATTGATGTACAAACAGTGGAATTTGTATAAACCTGAAACTTTTGGGATAAATTAACTAGTTATGAAGTTCAAACAGGTTAATATTACAAGCAATATAAACAGCGTTTCTTGATTATATAAAAGTCAAGACAGATTTTTAGTTTATTCCAGTTTAGTTTTCATAGGGTCAGATGAAATACGAAAAACAAATGTTGATTTATTAACATGAAATTGAAAAGAATTAGAATAATAATTAAAAAATATGTTTATATTACAAAAATTTTAAACTTACTTAAAATTAAAAATGTGTTGCTGATTTACAAAGTTTAAACTTACTTAAAATTAAAAATGATTTAATTTTAAATCAATCTTTTGTTTCAGTTTGCTATGGGAGTAAATTATCTACATATTTGGCCTAGGAATGAATATATGATGATTGCCTTACCAAACTTGGACAAAACATATACTCTTACATTATTTATGCCATTTGAGATGTTTTATGCCATAAAAACAGAAGATGATTTAATGAAGTTTTTTTATGAGAAATTTCCAGACTCTGTAGAATTAATTGGAGAGTGAGTTATCAGTACTGCAATGAAAACTTACCTAAATTAACATAACCAGCATATCAAAACCATCTGGATATAAAAGTCTACCATTTTTATTTTCTATGGGATCACTCAGTAGCTGAGTGGTCTAAAGCATGAGCTTACAGATCAAAGTGCAACTCACTGAGGAGTTCCAATCCCAAATTGTCAAATTCTAGCATTAAAATGTTTTTCAGTTTTCATTGCTGAAGGTTTTAGTTTTCTCTGGTTCCTCCAGTTTTTCACCATCCCAAAACTGATCCCCTTCATAAAAGTAAAAATAACCTTCTTCTATGATACTGATGAAGGCAAGATGGATGCAGCATATTTACAGGGGTGTTTTCCAGATCTGAAGTTAGTGGGATCATTCTTATCCTTGATGATTGTTTTGGAAGGAGTGTTATACATCAGTTTGCAGTTTTTTCTGGGTTATCTGGTTTCTTCCATCATCCCAAAACTGACCAACTGATTAAAATAAAAGAATCTTGACTGTGTTGTAAAAATATGATCATGATATTGTTTTTTACTCCAGTGTTTTACTGAATTTCACAGTTCACATTTTAAATATTTACAGAGATACCCTGAAGAAGACTTATTTCAGTAGCAAACCATTACCAATGATATCTGTTAAGGTTTGTAATAGTTACATTTATAATGCTTTTATCTCAGACCCTTTTCAAAGTGCCTTATTGCATTTTAGTGTTCAAGTGCAAGACATTGCAAGTTAAACATTGGAAACAACACAAAGGTAGTATAACAAAGTAAAAAAAAACAAAACAACAACAAGTGTAAAATAATGGTATGGAAAAAAATTGGTTATTACATGTATTTACTTAGGTAAACAGTATCAGAAGACAACACGATAGTAAATGAAAACAAGTTAAAAGCCTTTTATCAAAGTTGAGGTACTGTGTTTGTAATAGAAAATTATGAGCAGTTTTCATAGAAAACTCAATAAATTTAATAGATTAATAGATATTCTTCACTAATTTGGACCTATTATTTGAAAATCACTATGGCCATCTTTGATTTCTGTAGAAAGAAAATGTTTCTGCTTTGACAGAAAGACAGTTTTCTGTTCTGATAAGGATCAAATAAATAAAAAAATCTGAACATTTTGATCAAGTTTATTGCATTTTCAATGAAAATAAAGCACAATTAATGGTCACAAACAGTGACTATGATAGTAAAATGATTTTACACTACAGTGGTATACTAAAAAGATAAAACTTGGAGAAAGTTTACTTAGACTTGTAAACTATAAACTTTAGATATCTCGTATTTCAGTGCTCACCTTACAATGTGGGAGGAAAAGCAGTCATAATGGGGGATGCTGCTCATGCCATGGTGCCTTTCTATGGACAAGGAATGAACTGCGTAAATATATTTTAAATTTATAGACGATATGTTTAAGCCTTGGACTCACTATTTATTTATTTTCAATAATAAATTGATGGTTTTTTGGTTTTTTTCAAATGTTCAACTATGATCAGTTGAAAATTTCATTGTAAAATAAGTATTTTTTTAAAAAATTTAATTAACTGTGATATTTTGTTTATTTTGTACATAGACCAGTCTACTTTACATTAAGATTTTTTTTGATGACAGAAGCTTTGTGATTCATCTATTACAGGGTTTTGAAGATTGTATAATACTGAATAGTTTCTTAGACAAGTATAATGATGACTTTGGTATGTATATATGTGTATGATGCACTTAGTAGAGATGTTTTGATGACAAATGTTGTAATATTTTTAGTCCATAAACCATTTTATTTCAAGAAACATTTGAAGTATCACTGTCAACATAATGTTTATGGCAAAGTAAAGAAATTGAACCTTGTTCTTATCTTTTGTATTCACACACCACTTCCAACTTATGTTGAATTTTGAATTTTAATAGAACTTGTATATTTTGTGGTGCAAGAAATAGAATCAATCACTACTTATGGTGTCAAAAAGGGAAATCCTCCTTGTTCAAATATATCTGGTCCAGAACTCGGCAAGCCTGGTTCTGGACCAGATATATTAGAACTCTGGTTGAGATTTCCCTATCTGGCACCACAAGTAGTGATAGATTCTTTAAATCTTACCAATAAAGTCCATGTATGTTCGAGTGCAATGGTTTGACTTTATATACATGTTTTACTGTACATTCATTTGACAAAAGAGATAGTGTAGAATGTGTTTGCATGACAATTTCTTTTTAAAATTTTGTACAATGTATGTATTGTATTGTATTGTATTGTATTGTATTGTATTGTATTGTATTGTATTGGATTGGATTGGATTGGATTGGATTGGATGGGTGAATAGATGGATGGATGGAAGATGATCTCAAGACATGATCATCAATTAAGGCATCAGATGCTAGTTGTCTTTATTGTCTTGGCATATATATGACCAAACAAATTGTCTATTTTTATGTGCACAGGTGTAAATGCAGATGCTTGCAAATCTTTAAACAAAATATGATCCATTTTGAACCTTTAAGAAAAGGTTAAACTTTAAAATGTATTGAAAATGTTGATTATAGCAAATCTTGATTGAGTTGTCTCTCTTAGTCTTCAAATAACCTAATGGTGTTGATGAAAACTGTTATGTGTAGTATGAAATATTTTGTAAGACAATAAACTACACAAAACATAATGAATGAAATATGAGTGTTTTTATACTCACACTTTTTATTGATTCCAGTCAAAAATGTTTTTAGTGCCTTTTTGATCAAGGTTAAACTTTCACTTGACAGATCCTGGTGTAAGAATGCAAGTGTGTTTGCTTTAAGAGTTGTGTTTTTTGGGCACTGCAGTGTCTTCACCATGCAAGCACCTCACTGTTTCAGTATATGTAAAATGTTGATCAGAGTGTATACATACCATTACTCCACTCTTACCTTTTTTCCTGGTTTATTCTTAACTGTCCAACATCTTTTGTTCTCCTATAGGTAAATTTCAAATCTTGGTGTTGGACAGTTGAGAATTGTGTTCTTATGAAGGATAATAGAAATTCAGTATAGCTTGGGCTATAGTCTGTTCCAGAAAAGGGTTCAATTTATGAAAAAAAGCATAAACACACTATACTTATATTTATCAAAATAAATTTCATGTTTTTATTATTAAAATAATTGCAAAAGTACAATATCAAACAAAAGCACTAGAAATCAAATACAAAAGCACTAGAAATCAAATACAAAAGGGTTAAAAAATATCTCTTTCTAAATTATATTATAGTATTAAATTATTAATATTAAATTAAATTATATTTTCACAAAAATGTCAGAAAGTATTTTTTTAATATGCACATGACAGTAACCAGAGAAAACTAAAATTTGACACAAGAAAAGACAAACCAAGGGATCTTTTTACATGGCCTTTCACAATTACAGATATAAGCATTATAAAATAATCAATCACAGTTATTCAATATGAAAATTTAAAGCACAAAGTTGATTCAAATCACAATTTTGCATATAAGTATGATAAAAAAATTCAACAAGTTTCACATCAAAAAGCACTAATATTTTAGTTTGATACAGTTATTTTAGAACACAATGTTATTTTGTAGCATGAAGTATCACAGTCAGCTTTTGATCAATCTAAATGTAATATATAGGAAGCAGAATCAGCAAAACGAATCACGTCAATATCACCATTCTGTAATCGCTGTTTCAATGTGGCAAGTCTATGGTCAATATCACGGTACTTTCTTCTTTTAACATTACGCTTTCCTCCTGCAGCATATTGAAGAATGGTGATTTCTGTCACAGCTTGAATCTGTTTAAGTGTTCGAATAAGATAATAAATGTTCGGATGTGCCACTTTCACTTGTTTCTTGAGTTTGTTGTGACATCCTTCTAAGTGGTTGTTTGTACGGGGACCATCAGTTTCGAAATGATTCTATATATTATGATTGTTCTCTACCCAATGGTCAGTCACGTAATCTGTTTCATCATCTATATTACTGTTAACAATATCCTCTAATGCATTTAACCATACATCATCAACAAACTGAGAAGGAATGAGCGGGAGGACTGCTGCACGGCGGACTAGTCTATGGACATCTTGGTTTTCACGATATAAAACTTGTAGGCCATGTTTTTGGGCATTTCTCCAGATGCACTGTGTATAATGGAAGAAACACCCTTTTACGCTAATTCCTGGGAATACTAATAATGTGGCATTTTTAATGGCAATTTCAAAGTCAGCAAAGAAAGCAGTTGGTTGTAACTGGATCTGATGCTGTTCTGCTGTTGTTTTTATGAGCTGTAGGAACCTTGTATGGATGTTTTCACTCATCCCTGGGAGAAGGCCGAATACTAATGGGAACATGGATCCATCAACAAGAACATGCAGAGTATATAGCTGGGAGAATAGTCTTGGAGAGGTGTAGAAGGTTCCATCGCCGTTTATAGTGTCTGCTGCAGCAAGATGACGGAGATTGTTGATGGTACTGAAGACGAGAATCTTGTCATTCTGGCCATCATCACACAAAAGGAACTGTTGACCTGCTGTTGTCTGTGTCCATTCCCCCTGGAGATCTATTTGCTGACGGAGAACTGGAAGCTGTGGGAGAAGCTTAGACCGTTGTGAATAGAGTGTAGTTTTGCAGGAAGGAAAAGTTGGTATTTTTTCAATAACTTGTTGGATTTCTTGGTCCCATTCTGGAGTTCTTAGTTTTGCGATTTCTTCTTCATAAATGGATAGAACAGGAGAAATTTCTTCATGGACCCTTTTCTTAATTTTGTTCATGATTTCTTCAACTTTCAGGGATTGATGTTCTGCTGCATGGTTGTGATGATTGCCAAACTTAGTAATTAAATTATTCAGGGTGTTTACTGTAGCTGGACATGTTCTGATGTGGCAGACCCAGTATGTTCTCTCGTTTCGTCTCTGTTTCACATTGTATCTGAAACCATTATGTACTAAACTTGGAGTACCTCTCTGATTTGGGACAAATTTCACTTGAACTTGTGCATCTGCCATACTTAATATAACTGGTGAGATTGGACATTATACCTCTATAGATATGAATGCTAAAGTGTGTAGCATTCCATACTCAAGTGTCAACTGACTCAACCAGGTTTCACCTTGTCACAATCACCAATATAGCACAAGCTAATTTGAGTGAACAGTATTCAGTGGGAATGTATAATCATTTATTTTAAACATTAATTTAAACTGAATTTATTGATTTCACGCTTTTACATAATAATAATAATAATAGAAGTTATTGATTTCACATTTTTGAATAATAATAATAATAATAATAGTAATAAATAAATAGATAAATTTTTCTATATATTTATTTTCTTTATTTAAAGATGTTATTTAAAATGCTTGTTTAACTTATTTAATTGAAATATTTACACAAAGTTTTTAATTTCTGGCATTTTTTAATTTGAATTATTAAAAATTACATTTTTAATATATTTCATTTTATGAAATGAAAAGATGAAACATACATTCAAAAATATTAATATATTATATAATATATTAACAATTTTATGATTTAACTGAAATAAACTTTAGTTCCTAAATAAACAATGGTCTTAAATGTTTATATAGACAATGTTGGACAGTTAAGAATATGTAATTTATAAATGTTGGACAGTTAAGAATACACCTTTTTCATATGTTACTGACAAGTTAGTCATACTACATTTGTACATGTATGATAAATTATCTTTGGGTATTCTGTAATTTATTGACATTTACTACTAGATTTATTTAGACACTTACACAGATTTATAGGAAGTCTTTTTATAGATGCAGGTTTATTAAAACTCATTTTATGATAAAATCTATTGTAGACAAAGCACTTAAAGAATACTCAGAATACAGATCTCCAGATGCAAAAGCTATGTGTGATCTGGCAATGTATAATTATATAGAGGTATGTATATGTCACAATCATCTATACTGGCCCCAGTTTCACAATCGTTCCTAGACTAAGATTTTCCTTAACTTAATTTTAATAAATTTTAGCAATCTCTTTTAAAACTATGAAATGACCATTTTTTCATAAAACTAAATGTGTATATTATAAGCTTGAAGTGACTTCCAAATAAACATTTTAAATTCCTGTATATCTGAACAATTAAAATAATTATTAGGATTTCAAATTTGCAAGATTTTAGTTAACGTAAATCTTAGTTAAAGAAAGATTGCAAAACTGAAACCTGACCTGTCTATCCATTCTTAAAATTTAATAAGCTCCTGGTTCATCTGAAACACATGGCAATTTATTATTTTTTCTATGAAATCCAAGGTTGTAATTGTTACGGTAAATAGCAACATCAACTGATATTGATTTTTCTAGTTTTGAAGATATTATTCAGGATATATCTACCTTTATTTTTACACAGACATATTTATACCGATACAAATTTATTTTTATTTGTTTTTTATTTTTATATTCTGTAGATGAGAGCATCAGTGAATTCTAAGTTGTTTCTACTGCGGAAATTCCTTGATAATTTACTTTATGCTGCATTTCCAAACAAATGGGTTCCTTTGTATACAATGGTGTGTATTTTTTGCACAATTCAATCTTTAAATCTGAACACTGAGTTAACTAAAAATCTGTCAAAATAGGGTCTGTAAGTCTAGTCATGTGGCCTGTATAAAAATGTGATTTTCAGGTATTTTTATGTATCAGTGTCCAGTGTATGCATCTGTATCAGTGTCCAGTGTTTAGTTTATGCAGCATCTCTGTAAAATGATGCAACCAAAACAGCTGAACTATGTAGGGGCAGTTACAGTCTACTTGTTTTAACATACACAAGTATAATACACAAAAGTTTGTGATTCTAAGGGTCAGCATTGAATATTTCAAGTTTTTGCTAAATTTTTGATGACCAACTGTTGAAATTGTTAGTTACCCTATTTTTATGGATTTATAAGCACTGAGCTAACATCAAAAGCTAGCTCCACACTTTGATAGGTCATCAATTTTTGACAAACATAATACATTATGGTTAGAGGGGGATTATGATTTTTGATTCAGAAATTAAAAATGGAAAGTATGAAGAAAAAATATTTTAGTAAGTCATAAGCAACATACACATTATAGTGAAGTATTTTATCTATATAAATAATGTTATTAGTTTGATTTGTCACAGGTGTCATTCAGTAGAACCAGATATCAAGAGTGTATCAAAAACAGACAATGGCAAGATAAGGTAATAATTATATTTAATGTGACAGGAATTCTGACATGATTCTTGTTTTGAGCTTAATTCTATTCTCATGCAAGGAAGGATTTTGAAATAAAAATAATTCATGAGCATAACCGTCTTGAAGAGATGTTGTTTTTTACATTCATGTTTTTACTTTAAAGTTCAAAGATCACATATAGAGGAGAAATATTAAAATTTGTCATTGCTTGTTTTTACTAATGTTTTTTACATTAAAAAGTACATATATTTATCTGAAGTAAATGGCATGTCACTCACAAATCTCTTGTATAAAAGGTCAAGGTCACATAGGTCTGTACTATGAACCCTGAATTGTTTAGGAGTGGCATGGAGTAATTAAGGATGTTATATGCCCTAGTAGAGATCCTTTGATTTACATCAAGCAGTCAGTTTTGAAATGGTGGAGGAAACTGGAGTATTTGAAGAAAACCCACTAACCTTTAACAAGTTAACTAGCAAACTTCCTGAAACTAGGATCTGTCTAAGTGGGATTCACACCTAGGTGGTGAGATACCCTGTGACTCATAAGCCCCTGCTTCAGGCCACTCAGCCATTAAGGCCTCGGACAATTGTTGGAAACATAGCTGATTTTGAATAAATAGACACAAATGTTAGTTTACATGATAGAGACATATTAGATATGTTTCATAGATATATAATTTATTTTCAGGTACTAACAAGATCATTTTATGTTGGAAGTTTGGCATTTACAGTTACATTCAGCATTTTACTTCATGGACTTATTTTCATGGGTAACTCGACATCAGAAATCATAAACCATATGAGAGATGTCCTTGACTCAGTTGTAGAAAAAGTTTCCTTTAAGAGATAAAATATCCATAAGAATGATGTATGAAGGGTATTTGTATCTGATTGGATTACCTTACAGAATTTACAACAATTTAAAGACAATTAAACCATGCAAATTCAAAATAAGTGACAAGAACTGCAAGTTGTGGCAACAAAATATGTTTATACCTGGAAACTTTGTTCATTTTAAAATCATTATTCAACATACAATATATGAGACTTATGATATAAACAACTGATGTAAAATTTGGATAAGGGAGACAACTCAATTGTATTAGAAGTGTAGCATAGACCAAACAATAGATGTTGTTTTTAGTTATAACTTAATTGTTTTTTCACTGTGATAACACACACACACACACACACACACACACACACACACACACACACACACACACACACACTGTACAGTGGCTCCTCTAGAAAATTGACCCCCTACAATAGCCCATTTTGTCTGGTTTAGATACTGAGGGATCCAGTGTTGGAATTTGTTATATAGAAAATCTGACCATATGGTCCTTTTTAGGGAAGGTTTGCTGTATTTCCTGTGATTTGAATAAGAATGTATGGTACATATTAGTTTACATACTTAATTTCAGGAAAATCTGTCCAATTAATATAATATAAATAGAAATTAATATTTTTCTTGTTTATATTAACCCTAGTGTAAATATTTGATCAAAACATAATATCAATTTTGAAATTGGTTTTTGGGTTGACTTAGTGCTGATTAATCTTTTAATCTGACAATTGATACATAATATATACACCTTTGAGATTTCCACTTGTAATAGATCATATTTTGTAAAGTACCTTGTTTATTCATCAGTGAGCAGATTTAAGACGGAATTTCACATGTGAGAAGGAGTCAGATTTATAGCTTTATCTGGTGTAGGTGTCACAGGGTGTTTTACTTATACCATCTCCTAAATTCAGATTATCTTTGATAACGTCAATCCAAATAATCTGTCATAAACAAGAGCTAGATCATGTGAATTTACTGCATCTCACTAAAAGCTTGTGGACATGTAAGGTTCAAATATAGCACAATGGATGTCAAATGTGACAGTGTGTCATTAACACATATTTAGGTCTTCTCCTAAAACTCAATGAAAATTGTTGACAACCATGTGCTGGTATAATTCAACCAGTTTGTGGCATTGCCAACATCAAATATTGGTCATTATATGACTGAATAGCTTAATTAAACCTAAGTTCAACTGGCTTTAGCACCTAATACATGTATAGCACATTGTGGCATTGTCTGAATTCTAGCCTGATACTTTAAAGTTGTGACAAATCTGCACAAAGGCAGAGATAAAAATAAAGAAAAATGTTTCAAAATTTAAAGAAACTATATTTGTAGATTTGTGCAGAAAGAGTGAGCTGGGGCCAGATGTTAGTACATTGTACTTGATTATTTTGACTGTCCCTAATTACATGTTTTTAGTGACAAATTAAGCCATGTGATTTTACTAGTACAAATGTACTATAAAATCTATATAAAAAATAACATACCAGACTTAAGAGAAATATACTTGATAGAAAGGTGGTCTAAATACAGACAGTCATTTGGACTGAAAAAAGATGGTCTTATTGGGTATGTGGACCTGATATTGAGGCAGTGTCTATAGGAGATTTTACTTTATTTTGGCTATAATTGCAGATATTTGTTGATAATTTCCTTTTTTATTGTGTGTGTTTTTTGTTTTTTTGAAGCAAACTTCTTGAAAAAAAAAACTCAATAAGTTTATTTATTATAATACCTTAGTAAAGTTTTAATTTTATTGCATGAAATACAAAGAAGCTTATAGTTTTACTTCATTGGATTGGATAACAGAAAGTCTGAACACTTGAGAATTAGATTACAAAAGTTTAAACACTTGAGAATGAGATGAAAAAAGTCTGAACACTTGAGGATTAGATAACAAAATGTCTGAACACTTTAGAATGAGATGACAAAAAGTCTAAACACTAGAGGATTGGATAACATTAAGTCTGAACACTAGAGGATTGGATAACAAACAGTCTGAACACTTGAAGATTGGATAACAAAAAGTCTGAACACTAGGGGATTGGATAACAAAAAGTCTGAACACTAGAGGATTGGATAACAAAAAGTCTGAACACTAGAGGATTGGATAACAAAAAGTCTGAACACTAGAGGATTGGATAACAAAAAGTCTGAACACTAGAGGATTGGATAACAAAAAGTCTGAACAATAGCTAATTGGATAACAAAAAGTTTGAACAATTGAGGATCGATAACAAAAGTCTGAACACTAGAGGATTGGATAACAAAAAGTCTGAACACTTGAGGATTGGATAACATAAAGTCTGAACACTTGAGGATTGGATAACAAAAAGTCTGAACACTAGGGGATTGGATAACAAAAAGTCTGAACACTAGAGGATTGGATAACAAAAAGTCTGAACACTAGAGGATAGGATAACAAAAGGTCTGAACACTAGCTGATTGGATAACAAAAAGTTTGAACACTTGAGGATAGGATAACAAAAGGTCTGAACACTAGCTGATTGGAAAACAAAAAGTTTGAACACTTGAGGATTGGATAACAAAAAGTCTGAACACTAGAGGATTAGATAACAGAAAGTCTTAACACTAGAGGATTTGATAACAAAAAGTCTGAACACTAGAGGATTGGATAACAAAAGTCTGAACACTTGAGGATTGGATAACAAAAAGTCTGAACACTAGGGGATTGGATAACAAAAAGTCTGAACACTAGAGGATTGGATAACAAAAGTCTGAACACTTGAGGATTGGATAACAAAAAGTCTGAACACTTGAGGATTAGATAACAGAAAGTCTTAACACTAGAGGATTGGATAACAAAAAGTCTGAACACTAGAGGATTGGATAACAAAAAGTCTGAACACTTGAGGATTGGATAACAAAAAGTCTGAACACTAGAGTATTGGATAACAAAAGTCTGAACACTTGAGGATTGGATAACAAAAAGTCTGAACACTAGAGGATTGGATAACAAAAAGTCTTAACACTAGAGGATCGGATAACAAAAAGTCTGAACACTAGAGGATTGGATAACAAAAAGTCTGAACACTTGAGGATTGGATAACAAAAAGTCTGAACACTAGAGGATTGGATAACAAAAAGTCTGAACACTAGAGGATTAGATAACAAAAAGTCTGAACACTAGAGGATTGGATTACAAAAAGTCTGAACACTAGAGGATTGGATAACAAAAAGTCTGAACACTTGAGGATTGGATAACAAAAAGTCTAAATACTTTATGATTAGATAACAAAAAGTCTGAACACTTGAGAATTGATTAATAAAAAAGGCAAAATGACAGGATTGGATGACAAAAAGTCTTTCTGCATCACTAACAAATTAAACGATAATACAAACTTAACAATGGTGCATTAACAAGACTCTTCAGATTTGGTGAAGTAGATTTATCTTTGCTATGGTTCACATAACATATCAGCATTGATGTGAAGAATACGATCTTAATTTAATACTGAGTCATCCAGTGTATACCGATATAGGTTGAACACTTCTTGTAGAACATGCCTTAGTTGTAATCTGTCAATAACCATATTAAGCCTTTTTAGTTTTTTTTTCTCTGATTTTATTTAATGTCACCAATAAATTTTATCAAATATTTTTTATTAAAGCACTTTTAGCATTACTGGTTCGTCTAATAGTGTTAATGTTGTCAAAAAAAAAAAAATCCATATTCTCTCAAACTTAGATAAGGGTTTTTAATTTGCACACACTTGTATGGTGTAATTGTATATATCCAGTAATTCGGTTCTGTAACTGACATTGATTTTAAATAAACTATCTTCTTTGTTGATGATTTGATGAGTGAATTTTTCCTAATTTAATACATGTATCTGATTCACAGAGTATGTTTTTAAACAAGGATCATTAGATCCTTTTGAAAATGTTTTAAATTATCATTTTGTTGTGAGAAATGAATTTTTAGCTCACCTGAGCTGAAAGCTCAGATGAGCTATTGCTATCCATCTTCGTCCGTCGTGCGTCGTGCGTTGTCCGTCGTGCGTAAACTTTTTACATTTTAATCTTCTCCTCCAAAACCACTGGGCCAAATTTAATGAAACTTGGTAACCATCATGCCTGGGTAAAGCCCTTTCAGATTTGCACAAATGAAGGAGTTATGTCCCCTTGGGGCCCCATAAGGGGGGAAATAGTGAAAAACTTTAAAAATCTTCTACTCTGAATCTACAAGAGATATACCTTAGTTATTTCATTTATAACATCCTTAGGTCATCTATTTTCAGATTTGCACAAATGGTAGCCATGGGGCTCAAAATGGGGAAATTGTAAGGCACTGAGTGGGGAAATTGCTAAAAATTATATATTTGTCACTATATCTTGAAAACTGTTAACTTTTTGTATAATCATGTATATTAGAATATTGTAGATATTGACATGACAATCATTTTGAGATATGGTTCAAGGTCATATGTTCAAAGGTCAAGGTCACAGCTGTAAAAGAAGACTTAAATTGCTAATTGTCTTGAAAACTGTTAACTTTTTGTATAGGCATGTATATTAGAATATTGTGGGTATTGACATGACAATCATTTTAATATATGGTTCAAGGTCATATATTCAAAGGTCAAGGTCACAGCTGCAGAAGAAGACTTAATTGCTAATTATCTTGAAAATTATTAACTTTTTGTATAGGCATGTATATTAGAATATTGTAGGTATTGACATGACAATCATTTTAATATATGGTTCAAGGTCATATGTTCAAAGGTCAAGGTCACAGCTGCAGAAGAAGACCTATATTGCTAATTATCTTGAAAATTATTAACTTTTTGTATAGGCATGTATATTAGAATATTGTAGGTATTGCTAAAGCCATCATTTTGATATATGGTTCAAGGTCATATGTTGAAGGTCAAGGTCACAGCTTCAAAAGAAGACTTAAATTGCTTGTTATCTTGAAAACTATTAACTTTTTGTATAGGCATGTATATTAGAATATTGTAGGTATTGCGACAAAGATCATTTTGATATATGGTTTAAGGTCGTATGTTGAAAGTTCAAGGTCACAGCTGCAAAATAAGACTTAAATTGCTAATTATCTTGAAAACTATTAACTTTTCCTATAGACATGTTTATTAGAATATTGTAAGTATTGCGACAACGATCATTTTGATATATGGTGCATAGTCATATGTTGAAAGTTCAAGGTCACAGCTGCAAAATAAGACTTAAATTGCTAATTATCTTGAAAACTATTAACTTTTCCTATAGGCATGTTTATTAGAATATTGTAGGTATTGCAACAACGATCATTTTGATATATGGTTTAAGGTTATATGTTCAAAGCTAAAGGTCATATCAACATAGGAATACTAAAATTATTAATTATCTTTTAAAGTTTCTGTACTTAATATATTGTCTATTGCACTTTGCAAACAATATTGGACATATCTTCAGGTGAGCGTTAAGGCCCATGGGCCTCTTGTTACAAATTAGAATACATTGTAAATATATGGAAAATGTTTATAAGTGTAATGGATAATAAATCAAGGTAATTTAATTAACCCATTTAACCAGGCAGATTAAGTTTCCATTTATTTGTTTTACGAAATCAGTTAAAAATTGATTATTGTTTAGAATATTAGATTACACTAATTGCTACAAAGCCTTTTGCCATTTATTTTCATGAGTTTTAATGCCAGATTTAGACAACAATGGAAAATTCAAAGTAGATTGTTAATGAACATTTATCTGAATTTAACATTGGTAAATTCTACAGCAGATTTTAGGAGTAAATGGTGGTAGATTTTAAATAAGGTTTTAAAAAAATGGGAATTTATGTTAATTGTAATAATTATTGCTATCTTAGCATAAGCAATTTTTCAACTATTTGCGTGGAGGGCAAGTTTATGAATTTCGAAGGATCAGATCAAATGCATGCATGGATTGTTCGAGTGCCTTTTATAGACTTAATATCAGACACAGAGCGACTTTAAGATGCTAGCTCACTGAGTTGTATGCCACAGACACAAGCATTCCACCTCAGTCACATCCTGAGACCAGGTTAATCAGTCGATAATCAGTATTTTTAATTCCGAGGGCCAGGCGAGGAACAAATGTCTCAAATGTTTAAATCTTAAGTATGACCTGAGGGTGGTTAGAACCCATGACCTCTAGCATTCAGGGGGTGCTCTTTCCTTTGAGCCACAGAGACCTGATGATATGATAGGAGTAAAGTGGTGTTTTTTATCACTCATATTTTAGTGAACATCAATAACAAGTGAACGGAATTTTAGGTTGCGCAATAAATTTTGAAATGTATTAGTCGGATTAAAATGGACACTGAAATGCCAGAGCTATTGGTGAGAATTTAACTTCAAAACTTATTAACAGAATGGTATACTAGTATATTCAGTGAAAAAGCTCCGATTCTCAAACGGCTTCTCAGAGTTGGATATCCTTTTCAACAGGTCAACGTTTAATATAAAAAGAGATTTTGGACAGTAATTTACTATTCCTACCTACTTTTTATCACCAGAAACGTTGTTTAATCCACAAAATCTTCGTGGTCTACTGCCGTCAAATAATTATATATGTATTGGCTTTAAGCTTAACAAAATGTTAAATTTATCATTTTCAGAAATTAGAAATTTACAGTATCGTATGGCAAACTTGAGAATTATACTTTTCTCATCAATGTCTTGTAGGCAAAATACTGTTAATGTCCTTAAAGTTGAAATCTGAAATGATTGCAACGCTTATATTCCAATAAATGGTCAGAACGAAATTTTGGAGTCAGTTTTTTCATTTGAGAAAAACCTTAAACAGAAAAGAACTCAGAATAAATTATGAAATAAAAGGCTTAAGAATGTTATAGTAATATTTCGTTGTTTCTATTGAAATTTATCTGTTACAGGGGTAAGATGAAGAAATGTATGCAAATTTATTTGTCAAAATATGTAAAAACCAGTTGAATTACTTGTATTTAAATGAAATAATGACAAACGACAAGAAAGAGGAGAAATATATTGTATCATATCTGTATGATACTGGATAACGCACCTCTCATTAATCATGGTTTGTAGAATTACAGCATGCATGTGTATTACGATATCTTGTCCTGTGTATATTGTATAGGATACTCTGAATCATACCAGAATTGCAAAACTAAATTATTTAAATGTTTTTTTATTGATAAATTGCTTACAAATGTTAAGTTTATATAATCAGTTGCCTACGGAGGTTAGAATATCTGTTTTATTTGTAAACTGTTAAGCATCATTGTCTGAGGTTATTTATATCGCAATACAATCAGCTAAAATTGATGTTTCAGAAATCCCTACCTAATGCTATGTTATAGTCCAATAAAAATAAGCACTAAATGCACTTTAACCATGGAAGAAATGCAGGACCTAGAGCTTAACTCATAAAGAATGACCAGTTGACTTTTAAAATCAGTTTTGATACCGAATTTCAAGATTGTTTAGAAGGGTAGTTATCTGTTTTGAAGTTTGAGAAATCTCTAATAAAACAAAGTGTTAAATTGTTTGGTGCGTAGGTTAAAAGCCAGCGTTAACAAAATTAGAACGTGGAATCTAGTTAGATTTGTTTTAAGGTTTTTTAAAAAGTAAATGTTTTCAAAAACTTTTTTTTTAAATTCTGATTTTTTAAACATTAATACATGTACCAAAATATTGTCTTTAATACAATGCAGTCAAGATATATAAAATGTTTTACGGTCCAAGTATCGTAATTATTCTTAAGAGTTTTGGCATAAACCGAAGAAAATATCCATGTTATCTTTCAGAACTTGTCGATTTTATGGTTATATAACCGGTAAAAAAGCCTAGATACATTTATAAAACATTTTACTGGCGCAACCTAAGAGAGTTAAAAATAATTGTTGTGAACGCTTTAAATGAAAAAAAAGTTAAGGAAAATCGTAGTTAATAATGATTGTAAAACATCTGAATTGAATATTGAGTAGCCATATACCATTGCTTTTATAAAACTTGAAGCTTTTTATAAAAAATTAAATGTTGCAGGAGTTGCATCCTTATAAGCAACATATATATCATTTTAATTTTGAAGTTGAATTTAAGACAGTTTGAAAAGCACCTAACTCCTTGTTTTCATAGGATATCACTAATTAAAATTAATTAATACAACGTCTTTATTTTTTTCTACTATGTATCATGCACATCACGAAATATTTATTACCGTGTCAAGATTTTCAGCCGTCTTAATTTTTGAAACATTTTAAACTAACGTTTGTTCCCTCATGCAAAGGATTCCTTTGCTGGATTTGCATTCATATAATTTTGGAACTTTAGATTTATTTTTAACTGTTTGGTTAATGTTTTTTATTTATCGAACTTTTTGGCCCCTTATATTACTGATGAGGATTGAATTTACGAAATGTGCACATATGGCAATTAAAGTTTAACAGTAATTGTGTTAGATATTTACGCTATATGAAAAAAGCCCTGGTTCAAAACTATGAATAAAAAAGTAGAAAAATCTGCATCGTTTTGAACCGTATTTGATGTTCAAAAATTAATGTTACAGAATTTGTTCACAATTTCGTTAAAAATGTTAAATATCAGCCCTGGATAATTATATTGTCATTTTGACGTGCTTGAACCTCACTCTTAAATTCCTTAGAGGCAAGAAAATCCTTTGATAACTCCTGGCATATATTTCGTTAATCGAAAAATTCTAGAATACTTGTGAGAAAAGCGATTTATCTTTAAGTTTATGCTGTCACATATCTTTGAAGAAAGCATTATAGAAAAGAATGGCGTACATATATTGTATGGTAAATATAATTATGGTGGATTTTGTTTACATTATAATTTTGGATTATATTTACATATAAGTAACATTAGACTTTTTTGTTTGAGCAACATCATTATAAAAAAATTGAAAAAACAAAACATGAAACTGTATAATCTAACCTCATTAATTTTTTTAAAGCTTTTGCACAGAACTTATGCAAAGCTACGACTAATTGGCATTAATGTGACACTATGACTAATTGGCATTAATGTGACACTATGACTAATTGGCATTAATGTGACACTGACTAATTGGCATTAATGTGACACTATGACTAATTGGCATTAATGTGACACTGACTAATTGGCATTAATGTGACACTATGACTAATTGGCATTAATGTGACACTATGACTAATTGGCATTAATGTGACACTTTGACTAATTGGCATTAATGTGACACTGACTAATTGGCATTAATGTGACACTATGACTAATTGGCATTAATGTGACACTATGACTAATTGGCATTAATGTGACACTTTGACTAATTGGCATTAATGTGACACTATGACTAATTGGCATTAATGTGACACTGACTAATTGGCATTAATGTGACACTTTGACTAATTGGCATTAATGTGACACCATGACTAATTGGCATTAATGTGACACTATGACTAATTGGCATTAATGTGACACTATGACTAATTGGCATTAATGCGACACTATGACTAATAAGCATTTATGTGACACTTTGACAAATTGGCATTAATGCGACACTATGACTAATTGGCATTAATGCGACACTATGGCTAATTGGCATTTATGTGACACTGACAAATTGGCATTAATGCGACACTATGACTAATTGGCATTAATGCGACACTATGACTAATAAGCATTTATGTGACACTTTGACAAATTGGCATTAATGCGACACTATGACTAATTTTCATTAATGTGACACTATGACTAATTGGCATTAATGTGACACTGACTAATTGGCATTAATGTGACACTATGACTAATTGGCATTAATGTGACACTATGACTAATTGGCATTAATGTGACACTTTGACTAATTGGCATTAATGTGACACTATGACTAATTGGCATTAATGTGACACTGACTAATTGGCATTAATGCGACCCTGACTAATTGGCATAAATGTGACACTTAGACTAATTTTCATTAATGCGACACTATGACTAATTGGCATTAATGCGACACTATGACTAATTGGCATTTTTGTGACACTTTGACAAATTGGCATTAATGCGACACTTTGACTAATTGGCATTAATGTGACACTTTGACTAATTGGCATTAATGTGACAATTTGACTAATTGGCATTAATGTGACACTTTGACTAATTGGCATTAATGTGACACTGACTAGTTGGCATTAGTGTGACGCTTTGACTAATTGGAATTAATGTGACACTATAACTAATTGCATAAATGTGACACTGACTAGTTGGCATTAATATGACACTTTGACTAATTGGCATTAATGTGACACTATAACTAATTGCATAAATGTGACACTGGCTAGTTGGCATTAATGTGACACTTTGACTTATTGGCATTAATGTGACAATTTGACTAATTGGCATTAATGTGACACTTTGGCTAATTGGCATTAATGTGACACTGGCTAATTGGCATTAATGTGACACTAGAACTAGTAAGCATTGATGTTACACTTGTTACTAGTTGTCGTTCATGTGGCTAGGACTACTTGTCATTCATGTGGCTAGGGCAACTTGTCATCTATATAGCTAGGACTACTGATCATTCATGTGGCTATGACCTCTTGTCATTCATATGGCTAAGGCGACTTGTCATTCCTGTGGCTAGATTCATGTGGCTAGGACTACTTGTCATTCATGCGGCTAGGACTACATGTCATTCACGTGGCTAGGTGACGTTGTCATACTTTGGCTAGGACCGCTTATTAATGTGACACTAGACGTACTTGTGGCTAGGACCACCTGTCATTCACGTGGCTAGGGCAACTTGTTATCCATGTGGCTAGGGCTACTTGTCATTCATGTGGCTAGGAGCACTTGTCATTAACGTGGCTAGGACTACTTGTCATTCATGTGGCTAGGGCAACTTGTCATCCATGTGGCTAGGACAGCTCGTCAGTCATGTGGCTAGGACCACATGTCATTCACGTGGCTAGGTGTCGTTGACATTCTTTTGGCCAAGACCGCTTATTATTAATGTGACACTAGGAGAGTACTTGTCATTCATTTGGCTAGGACCACATGTCATTCACGTGGCTAGGTGTCGTTGACATTTTTTGGCTAAGACCGCTTATCATTAATGTGACACTAGGAGAGTACTTGTCATTCATTTTGCTAGGACCACTTGTCATTCACGTGGCTAGGTGTCCTTGTCTTTCAAGTGGCTAGAACCACTTGTCCTTCACGTGGCCAGGTGTTCTTGTTATTCATGTGGCTAGGACCGCTTATCATTAATGTGACACTCGGACCACATGTTATTCATGCGGCTAGGACCACATGTCATTCACTTGACTAGGTGTTCTTGTCATTCATGTGGCTAGGACAACTTGTCATTATATGGCACTAGGAGTACTTGTCATTCATGTGGCTAGAACCACTTGTTATTCATATGACACTATGAGTACTTGTTATTTATGCAGCTAGGAGTACTTGTCATTCATGTGCTAGGGACATGTGGTCAGGAAGACTTGTCATATATGTTATTAGAGCTACTTATTATCTTCTAAGCTAGGACTTATTATTTCTAAAACGATACAAAGATAACTACTTTGCAATGGTAGCCAAGTAAAAGGTGTGGTCGGGTGTTTGCACGATTATTTGGGCGGGGTCTAGTCAGAATTTTGTCTGACCCTAACACACGACATGCCTGACGGCTGTGTGTAGGGTCAGAACAATTTCTATATTGGAAACCTGAGATTTTTTTTATACAAACTGTTGTCAGAAGGGACGGTGCCCCAGTTTTCTTTAAACTGGAAATACATTGTATAAGTTTAACTGTAGAAAAATACAAACTTCAAGCGGTAGGTGAATGATTTGTCTTCAAAAACATTTAAAAAGTATTTCAAGATGTAAACGCCGTTGGTTTGAGAATTCGGTTTGCCGACTTTTCTTCCTTATCTAAAAACAAGACCTTGTGCCTCGTAAACTTTTGCATTCAAAATAATAGTTTTGAAGACGAAAATCACTTATCGATAGTCAAGTATTTATCTTCTGTTCCACTAAAATTTTAGTCTGAAACTAAATGAGGCGACGCGGCGCCCCTTTCGACACCTGTTTTTATTGAAAAATCCCTGGCTTTTGATAAATATATTTTTCTGACCCTTTACACAGCCGCTAGACATATCGGAGGAAATTCGGACTAGGTGGGGTCTAGAAATCGAATTGGCAAGACACATCTCCTGTTTTGCTAACAAGATGTTATGCAATAGTGAAATAAACAAACAGTTAAACAACGTAGAAACAAAAGTACACAGAGTAAGTTCGTGTATAACTATTGAAGAACTAATTTACACTGTACACAACCCTATAGATAACAATTAGGTGATAGTATCATGATTATTATAGTATTAACCACATTGTTATCACTTAGTTAAATGGAGTACTCGGTATTATTATCATCTCATTACGAGTTAACAGTACAAATAAAAAAGCGGTCTAATAATAAAGATAGACTTCGTGTTGCTAAAACATTGCAATTAAGAACTGCTTCAATGCTTCCATATTTGATTAAGGTTGTAAGCTGCAGCAAAGAAATAAAACATTGCAATACAATAGGGATCGATAAAAGATATTCTAGATTTTTATGTATTTTTAAAATTCTGTTTGTTGTTTTGTGTACTTAGTTGCAATAACCGTTATAAGCTACAATAACTTCATTTTACTATAAAGATGCGTTCTTTGTCCGCTTTCATTGAGATTCAGTTGCAAAATGTCCTTAAGAAAATCATTTCAAAACTACATGTATACATCCTTTTTTGTAAATTTAAATGTTTGGCTGTCGATATTTTCGTCCTTTTTAAAAGTCTCGACAGGTAAGAAATTTTAAACTGGCTTCCTGACTATTGCCTAGTTTTTTTTTACCTGTATTTTTCAAAACATTTCAAGCTGCGTCACTGGCGACATACAAGTTATTTATTTGAATATTTTAAATAATTTGTACTTGTTAAATCTGGCATTTTGTTTGTCAGAAATAAAGAATTAAAATTATTATCATACATTTAGACGAGTTGGCTACACATTAATTCAGTAGTCTAGAAGGCGGTAATAACAGACAATAAGACATTAATTTAGTAATACTGATGCGGAGTAAATTATATATATATATATATCATACATTCAATTCAAGGTAGCAATTTTACCATCTTCTTTATTCCGATGAGAGTATCATCTTTCAAAAGACCATAAATAATAAATGACTTTAATTTAATAGAAACGAAATAACGTGTACAGTGCGTCTATAGAAACCAGATGAAAATTGAAATATTTCGTCTTTAGTAATTATTAAACAGCCTTTATCTCAGGAGATGTCTATTTTCAGACGTTACAACGTGAATTTTTTTGTTATAATTAAGTGCTTCTTAGTAGTAAGGTGTTGAGTAACATAGACTATTACATAACTTTGCTATCTGATTGATACATGCTGCCATCATGGCGAATTTAGACTGAGGAATAATTAGTAGAAAAATTGGCAAATTTGTTCACTTTTCGATACAAGAATGAAATTTGGTACACATGTTCTTCAAAATGGCTCCAAGTCATTTAGATTTTGACCATTTAGAAATAAGCGTTTAAATTTAAAATAGCGACCGTTTTCATAGATCGCCTAGCCTTATCTATATGTGTGTAAATTCACTGTACGACTTAATTTTTAGTTTCCGTTAGAAATAGATGATTTCGAAAACAAACAGTTCATTGAAATGTTTAAAATGCTGGTGGTGATTTGTCAAATGCGAATTTAAGCAAACCATACAATTAAATTTAAAAGGCAACTTTATCAAAAACGAATTACGACGACACTCTCAAATTAAAAATAAAAATAAAAAGTTTGTAAAAACTATCTCCATGTAATCCTATAATTTTGATTTTTCTAAAAAAAATATTGCTTTAACTAAAATAAAAAGACTACTACCGAGTGTAAAAATAAAAAGGCAGAAATTCGAGGGCATCATTAAATGAAAAATACGATGGCACGTTAAAATGTATAAAACAACAGTATGTTAATCCAGAGTTGCAGCGGTACCATCAAATTTAAAATCCTGTTTTTAGGTGTTAAATACAACGGCTGTATTAAAATTTATGTAATATATAACGGAACTTTCATATGTAAAAGTACGTACTTTCCCATTGTTTCTGTAATGAAACTTATGAGTGGTTCATCTCATATGTCACAAGGACACTTATGATTCCCTGTTTTAATAAAAAAAAAAATTGGGACCAATATGAAAACATACTGTTATCCTGAATTTTATGCTCATCGTTACAGAGACATCCGTTTTAGGTGGCACAAATAACACCCACTCTTTTAAGTCCGAAGTGTTCGATTGGATGATACTTATTTCTTTCATGAGGAAAACGCTCAACCAAGAGACACTACTGAGTTCAGTGGATAAGTTTGTTGGAAAGAACGGAAGACATTAGAGGCCTTACTTGTCACCTGTTTGTCATTTGTTTGTACCACAATGCATTGCCTTTATAGTCAAAGGTTTTACAAGCAGTATTTTTCTGTACAGTCAGATAATACTAATAGTCATCTTAAATTTTTACTGCAATCTTATGTTGTACAATGTTTTTCTATTGACCGACATGTTTGTTTTGTTCTAGATTTCCGGTCAAAAAGCAGCCTTGATTTATACATAACCCTTTTGTTGTCTTGGACACATATTGGAGTTCTTTTTAATATATCAGCAGTCCAGTTGCTATATCAAATAATTGATTAATACATCAGCACGTCAAAATGGTTCTCTCCTTTAACAAACTCTTTAGTGCTTAGTCAAATGAGAAAAAAAAAGGATATATCGAAAACTTATGCCGATTGAATCTTATGTATGATATCGAATTAAAGAAACCCCCTTTGTTAAAACATATAGCGCTAGATCTATATGTATATAGCCTGTTACCTAAACTTCAATCACCACTTCATCAACTTTCTAGCAAAATCAAATAAGGTTTTTTACGGTATTGTAAGTGCTTTAAGTATATTAAATGACATAAAATCAATCATCGTTACTTTTCCTGTAAGATTTGTCCAGATATTTCTTAATAACGTTAATTAATATTGTAGTGCTGTCATGTGCTACTTTTAGATAGACACATATTTCATTTATAAGAATTCAAAAGAAGCGTTTGGCAGTACTGGATTCGGAAATAGGGTTATATCATTTTCCACACCTCCCAATCGTGATTTATATTGTCATTGGTATACTTTTTATGATGTGTATATGCAATCCAATGTGTTTTATAGTTACTACTAACCAAACCTAGCATATACAACTATACCTGAATGTTAATATACGGGATCGTTTCAGTGCCCAAGGCATTTATCAATAAATGTAACGCGTAAAGCTATACTTACTTTTCCATTTTTTGTTTCGTTTTGAACAAATAACGTCAGAAAGTTGCGGGCGTTAATTCCACGAATGAAGGCAATTACTGACTCGAAAATCATCCGTGTTTTTTAAAAACATTAGAAAGTTGTCGACGTTCACGTAACTATTGTAAACAACAAAGTATGATAATCATATATATATATATATATATATATATATATATATATATATATATATATATATATATATATATATATATATATATATATATATATTCCAGAATGTTTGTGAACATTTTTCTGGATATAATACCATTCGAACTGACAGTTTTAAATTTGCATATATTTCATATTATGTAAAATTGATAGAAAAAATAACTTAATTTTGACTTTATTTACATTTTATATTTTGTATTTACATTTTATATTTTGACTCTATAGTTTAAGAGCAAAGTTTGGGAGTATCTAAAAACATGGAAAAGTGAGAATAAAATTTATTGTTTAGCATAAAAATTAAAACAAATAGTAAATGCTCAAAATTTTTAAACATAAAGAATTACTTAGGACTGAAATGGAAAATGTTTTACTGTTTAGGTTTAAGACGAATTTAAAATTCAAACAATAACTTTATTCACTCAGTAGCTCAAAGAGTGGAGCATGAGGGTATACAATGTAAACACATAAATGACAATACATTACAATACGGTAACAACAACAACAACAACAACAATATTAATAGTATTAATAATGAATGAATAAAAAACTTGATGGATGAATATATATATAAAACTTACCATTTCATATAAATGATGCAACGGATAAAATGCTAAAAATATTGAAATGAATACAAGTAAAATAATATTTACTGAAAGTCTTTTGAGATAATTTGAACAAATGTGTCTGTATAAGACAATCATTAGACATTACAAAGACTTAACATACAGAACAATTTGTTATGTTACATGACTTGGCATATATTATTTCTTATATTTGTTTATTTATTGCAAATAAATAAAAATGATATGCATCACCTCCTAGCTGAAGACAATAATAACAAAGCTTTTCTTTCCATTTAATGTTGAGCCACCTCCCAGTTTCTATTAGGAACTTATGATTTGAAGTACTTACACATAAAGCTTTAGACATTTGTAATTGAAGAAGATAATTTCTAATTCAAATTTTAACTTAAAAGAAAAATAAAAGTTACTTTTTCGTGAATTACTATTATTTAAACAATCTTGTACAAACACATTTTGTAATACATTATAAACAAAATGTATTTATAAACAGATATATTAATACAAATAAATTGGCGTTGCCATTAAAAACCTAACCCTGATTGACATAACATTTTATACATTTGTTTTAACCATGATGATTTAATTTTACCTTTTTTTATAGATAGACCATACTATTCTATTGAAAAAATGAAGATAACTTATTACATTGTGGTTGTACTAATCTACAAAAAAATCTATCATTCTTTTATAAATTTGTGAAAAACAGTGTAAACTGGATATTTACCCAACACTATAATGTATATAAATTTTGGTGTAGACTTTCATTTACAATTGTCATAATCAGTCATTATGTTTATCTGTACTGATTTCTCTCAAATGTGCCAAACTTTTTCATTTTTATTGAGTGAATTTCTACCAATACATAATTATGAAAATGAATTAAGGCTCAAATGACCGGGTTGCAAAAAGCTGTAAATGCAATATATATAGGAACTTCTTGTTCAGTGCTAAAATAATTTGGGGAAATCCCCAAATATTTGTTTGCATAAAGCCATGTGCATATTATATATATATATATATATATATATATATATATATATATATATATATATATATATATATATATATATATATATATATATATATATTCCTTATGATACGGCAACGTTTTTGTTTTTTATAAACTAACTATTAATAAATGGCAACAGTGAAAAATCCACGTCTGAAGCAATATCATGTGGCAGTCTATAGAGGGACTATAAAAAACAATACAGCCGGTTCATAAATACCTCATGGAGAACAATAAAACCTTATTGCTTGAATCAATATTATATCTTCTCATTTTTTCCCTACTATGTTGTCCTGGATCCATGCTACGATGTCACTTACTGGACTGAATTTTGACGTTATCAATGGAAAATACTATGAAAATAATGTTATTTACATATGATGCAATGTATCAAAAGTAATCTTTACTCTGGCTGACCGAAAACATAGGGTACTTTTCAGATTTAAATCGTTACGAAAGAGGGTTTTATTAACTTAAACTAAAAAATATATATATATTTATTATATACAAAAAATTATAAGCAAGCAGTAGTTTTGTATAGTTTGTTATTAAGTAAAACTATTGAATAAAACAGAGAAGCTTTTCCTAGCAATTTGAATCAAAGCTTTTTAAGGCAGCCATATTGAATTGTTTGTACCTTGATGAGCAATAAACGAAAGCTTTTGCAAAAAATACTAGTATAATTTTAAAATTGAAGCAAGAAAGGGGACATTACCATATTTCTTAAAGGTAAAAACATTTGTGTCTTTATTAGCTATAATGAACAAAACTAAACCAGTTAGAAAAAACAGCAACAGACACAACTGCACCTATCACTGATTATTCCTTTGAAGTTTTAAATTTAATTATATAAGATATTATTTTTATGAAATGTTCCGGACAAGGTTGTAGCGGAAGGAGCGAAAAAAGTGTAGAAAGACAAAAAAAACTTAAATACAAAGTTTTATGGTTTATGATAGACAAATTGCCATATCAAAGATTGGTAGGGGTCCAGAAATACTGCACTATAACTGCGCCAATGGAGACTTGATGATCTTGTGCCCATTCAATGTAGAAAATTTAATAATCAGTGGTCTTAAGCTATGTTTGTTTGTTTGTTTTTTAACTTTCTGTATATTTTCCTTGTGTTCTTGTAGTGTTGAAAAATTCCGTTTGACTTGCTGATAACACAAAACGCTGATTTTTAACAGAGACTATTTTTTTTTTTAGAGATGTCATCAAATGATTTTCTTAGCTTGTGAAAAGTATGTTTTTGAGATAACAATAAAGGAATTATAACAAGATTCCTTAAGTAAAATCATCAATAGTGAGACTAACACGAGCAAGTTATACAAATTCTTATATGTAGATATCAAAACAAGGATTCAAATGTTGGGTGATTTATATGTATGATATCATCAAGGTATCGAGATCTGTCGAAACAGTGTGAAGTATCAATCGTTCTGTGTCCTTAACAAGTTTGTCTCTGTATTCTTTCTTTTTTCAATCAAGAAAAAGATCAGTGATAAATAGTGCACAGTTAGTTCCAATAGGAATTCTAATATTTTGTTTCTAGATCTTTATGTCAAATTCAATGAAAATAGTAAAATTAAATTCATTATATTTATACAATGTAGCATTTTTATTGTATAAGAGTAAAATAATGATTTCGTTTCTTACTTTATTTTAAAAAAATTATAAATTCAAACAAAAAGATGTTGCTTTAATAAGATGACGTTAGTTACCTAAGAGACCAGAGTCTTATTGCATCAGTGTATCATAATTTTGTTATTTTCTAAGTATTGTTTTGTTAATTTTTTTTTTTTTTTTTTTTTTGGGGGGGGGGGGGTGATTTTGTAAAAAGTTACTTTTGTGTAACTTATAATGTAGCGGTAAACACTAGCTACCATTCTACTTTTTAGTAACACAATTTGCCACATATGCATATGTTTGATTTGATGAAACAGATTATCAGATTCTGCTTATATTCATTGTATTAAATATAAGATTTTGGTATCCAGGTGAGCCGCATAAGCCCTTAAGGGATTCTGGTTACATCATTATTTCAAATATTTGTTCGTTTCTGCTTATTTTTGCTCTAATATAGTGTAATAAAATATTCTGACAAATATATTGCCAACATAAAAATGGAAAAAAAAAACAAATTGGAGAGAATCATAGGCTGTTTATTGGTGTATTATCGCTGAGAAATAATTCTCTTATGGGTTGGATTTCTTTATGACTAATACTGTTGTAGTCTGAATTTGAGATAAACATATGTCTACGATAAACGTAGTGTTCATGTTTAAGTGTTTTGAACATAATTCTGATATACTTAATCCAGATGCTCAAACAAGGAATGGTTAAATGTAACAACATACTCAAGTATGTATATTAGTAAACTAAAAGACGATATCAGACCTTCACAAATTGTATGATACATTTTATGTTCCTGTAGAAAGTTTAACAAAAACTTCCCTAAAGAAAACAGGTTAGATCGTAATAAGACTTTGCCTGCTGATGGTGGAATTAACTTGTGCAAGCTTAAATGTATTTGGCCTAGTTTCATCTGAGCCGAAAATTTTTGTTGGAAACAATAATGAAACCACTCCAAAGATCTATTTAGGTGACAGGTTTTGATTAATGTTCTATATTTGTGTTGATCATAGTACAGAAATATTACTCGTCGTTATGTCGTTAAAATACATAACATCAAAGTAAAGTATCTGTTGCATGATAAAAACTTACTATTTATTTAATTTCAGTGGACATCGTTAATTAGATACACGTAAGGGTGTGGATAAAAATCAATCATGTTTATTTATATATATTAAGCAGCCTATGAGTCTTAATCGAGATTATATGCTTATATCGAGACCGTTAATTTTAGGATTGAAAAAAAAGCCTCGGAGGAAACCAACTGGCAAATATTAAGCAGTATTTACCGAAGTGACATTGGAACCTAGAAATCACCCAGTAACTAAAAACGCCCCTCTTTATGACAAAAGACTCGAAGTCTCTTTACTATGTCGTCTTAAATTAAGAATTTTGATTTCAAGATTTTTTGTTTTAATTATTATTTATCTGTTTCTTACAAACATTCGCTATGCTTACAGACAATAATGTTTTAAATTGAATTACATAATGTTATTTAATATAAGTACTGTGTACTGTTGCATTTTAATATCAGTTTTAGTAAAACTGTTTCCAGTCAGTCGTGTATAATTAAATCCTATCTTATTTGTTTTATAAATGGTGATAAATATAATTTGATTGTATTTCTAGTTTTCAAAATTGGTACTTTAGCAGCAAACAGACTATTATATACATACATATATATATATATATATATATATATATATATATATATATATATATATATATATATATATATATATAGTGTGTATGTGTGTGTGTGTGTGTGTGTGAGAGAGAGAGAGAGAGAGAGAGAGAGAGAGAGAGAGAGAGAGAGAGAGAGAGAGAGAGAGAGAGAGAGAGATTTGTTTCGTTTGTGTTGTTGACTTCAGTATGAATCATTCACAATTTAGAATTTAGGTGAAAATCGTTAAGTGAATTTTATTTCGTAATACTAATGGCGGAAAGTGTTTGAAGCCTTGCGTTATAAGTTATAAATTTTAATTTCCTTCTATTAAAGCAATAACATACTGCTTTGTGCACGGTAACATTGTCGATAATTTAGAATTATTACTCTTTCTTCTTTTAAAATTGTTTTAATGTTAAGAGCTTTCATGTTTTGTCGTCAAAACTGGATGATTAATTAAAAAATCGATATATATCTTTTATATCTATGAATTGACGAAACAACTACTAGGTCCAAAAATCTAGTTGCACACATTGATAGAGCAATGTATGAGACCCATGCCAAGATGCTCTATAAAACGGAAATACGGTCGTCTGCGTCACAGTGGTTCAAATCCAAAATTAAGCTGAAATAACACACTTAATCACAGTTTTTCTGTGTCAATACACCCTAACAGATTTTCAAAACAACAAAAATTAAAATGTGTTATATCAAGAAAATCAACTTCATTTTAATCATGACAACAGTGAAAGACAATAAAAACGATTTAGCATATTTATTATCAATTCCTGTTGATACTAGCAATAACCAATAGGAACTCTGAAGATATCTAAATATATCTTTCTAACTTTCTGAAAAGAGTGAATATATCTCGTTTTGTGTTTTCTGTGATTGAAGGATTACATTTAACGCGTTTTTGACTGCTAAGATACGGCAATTTAAACCCGTTGAACTCGAGGTTTAATTAAATTAAGTACAATGACATTTTCAATCAATGTGCTTTCGAGTCTCATGAGACCTCTTTACTTCATATCACATTGTAATTATCAAGAAAACTCTAGTCACGTCCCATATGGTTTTTCTTTATTCCATTCAAGTAAATCAAATTGTTAAAATATTAACTGATTTTTTTTTCAACAGACAACAGAACAAAACCCTTAAAAAGACACGTTTTTTAACTCCAAGATCAGCAACTAAAGCCTTTTGTTCTTTAAGTGTTCATAAATAGCCTCTATGTTCCTCGATGTATGTCAGTTTTATACAACTCAGCAGTCCCAGTATCGAACAGGTCGTTGTTTTTAAGTGTTCCACGATGCAAATTTGCCGAGTAATGTACAGTTTTGTATAGCTCAGCATTTTGGGTATCTGACCAAATACGTCGTTATTCTTCTCGAGTGTCTCTTCAAACACGCTTCTGTTAAAAGTGTTCTGCAAAGTAATTCGTGTACTAAATACATGCTCTTTTTGTGAGTGTTGTACCGATCAGTCAGAGTATCTGATCAAACACGTCGTTGTTCTGTTAGTGTTTTTATTGCATCTTTGACAAGTAACAATCAGAGTATCTGATCAAACACGGCGTTGTTCTGTTAGTGTTCATTATTACAATTACGACGAGTAACGTTCTTTATTGGATCTTTGACAAGTAACAGAATATCTGATCAAACACGTCGCTGTTCTGTTAGTGTTGTTCATTATTGCATCTTTGACAAGTTACGTTTTTTATTGCATCTTTGACAAGTAACAGTTAGATTATCTGATCAAACACGTCGTTGTTCTGTTAGTGTTCTTTATTGCATCTTTGACAAGTAACAGTCAGAACATCTGATCAAACACGTCGTTGTTCTGTTAGTGTTCTTTATTGCAGTAACAGTCGGAGTATTTGTTCAAACACGGCGATGTTCTGTTTGTGTTTTTACTACATCTTTGACAAGTAGCAGTCAGAGTATCTGATCAAACACGTCGTTGTTCTGTAAGTGTTCTTTATTGCATCTTTGGCAAGTGACGTTCTTTATTGGATCAGTGTTGGACAAACATCAACGGTACAAGAGTCTGATTGAAACTTTGTTCTGTCGGTGTTCTACTGAGCGATCCAAATAACTGATAAAACACACTTTTATTTTGTAAGTGCTTCACTGTCTGATTTAACACGTGTGTGATGTGTAAATGTTTTCACATTCCATGAACCTAATTTTGTTTAAGATTTATGCAAATCGAGTTGAGCAAAAATGATTTTGAGTTATGACTGTCATCATGGTAATGGAATTAATGCATTTAAATGTTACAAAAAACCGCAGCGGGTCAAGCGAAGCGTTGTTGATTTGTTTAATGGGTGGTGTTAGAAATTGCCATATGATTTTAAAAGCCTAATTTATAAAAATCAAAATAAAGTCTTGACAGTCGTGTAGAGCTAGTACTTATTTACTTATTTTGTAAATTTTCGGCATATTGTTTTAAAATGGAATGGTTTCAGATTTTTTTACTCGTTTATATGTCAATAATATCTAGTAAGGTTTGAAATTATTTCTGTATTATTCAAATTGATCCATGGAAATCATTTTAAACTGAGTAGTTTTAAGTCATCATGTACAAATGAAATAATATTTGTCGGCGGGAGGGGGGTGGGGCGGAGTAGTTCGACCTTTTGAAAAAAAAATTGATTAAGTATTGTACTAACACGAAATTAAGTTACTTAATGTAGTCATTATAATGTCTAAGCTATTAAATTAGTTCTTAATCAAAACCATCAAACTCTGACATAAGTAAACATTCTGTCTAAGAACATTGTTGACTTAACTGCAATGCAAACAAATGAACAACAGAATGAAGCAGTAAATATCGTTCTTAGTCAATATAATTAGCAATCATAGTGTTTCTCCTTATATTTACTTAATCTCTGACCAGGTTAAAATCGATGCAGTGCATTTAATTGCTACATCGGTACATAGAATTATGTCATTTTTTTCGAAATATTTAATAATATCTTTGCAAACATTTATAGTTTCTTATGCGATAATGTTCGTTTTTGAAGAACAGAACATATATTTATATATGATACAAACATTTTTCTTTATTTTTTTTTACACAACAACCATAATCCATAAATATCTCGTCTTTAACAAGTGTATTAAACGGTTTGTTTCGATCTGACGTGTACTTTACGCCTATCTTTAACGGCATGTCTTGTTTGTTCTTACAAGTCAATAATATTTCTACGAGGTCTTATTTAATATCGCACGTTGTATAAAAGGACTTTTTTTGTATATATTTGAAACATGATATATAATATATAATATATATATATATATATACATATATAAAGAAAAAAAAAAAAAACAACTATTGATCAAATTAACAGCTTGTCTGGCTATTCGGGAGCTCGGGAGTAGTTTTTATCTGAAATAACATTACATTGTCACATTTCCTGTTATGAAATAAAAATGAAGTTATCTGCCAATCCTACTATATTTCATGTATCTAACTTTTTCTCTCTTGGAAGTATTGACAAAAGAAGTTATTTTTTGATATTACGAAAAAAACCACGAATTATTCAGAAAAAACAGGATCAATTTACATTTTGCTGTTTCATTAATTGTTCTATTGTTACAAAATAATTTTGTAAATTTAATAATTTTGTATATTAAAAATGCTTGAATAACAGTTTAAGTGTTGAAATTTTACTTAAATTTTATTGATTTATCATGTTTATTGAAATGTTAATTATTCTTAACTTGATGATAATTTAATTATAAATTCATAATATTAGCCAGCGAGTAATGCTGGACCCTCGGACCAAACTGTTTGGTCCTTAGTTCAAACATTACACATAGTGACATCAAGCTTTTGTTATGCAGAATTAACAAAACGACATTAGTGTCGTTATTTCAGCTGATAATACAGTATTCACGTTCTTTCATTATAACCACAATGCATCAGGTGTTGTCAGACAGCTTACAACGTTCGTTGAACAATATATTTTATAAACAAAATGCTCTTAAGAAGTAACGGTTTTTATACAGACAAGTGTTTAACAAACGAGATTCAATGTAACACTATATGTTGCTTGTTGGAAAATACATTCTATGAACCGAAATGGTTTCTAGCAGTAGAAACCTTCCACTGCATAAAAAAAAGCGCGTGCTTAGAAGACCGCTTAGCATCCGACATCCCATGTCTGACAAACGATCTTTCCTAATAAATACTGTCTGGTTCATAAAATGCGCTATGCAACTGAACATCCATACTGTCAGAAACCATACATGAACCTGATGATCTTTTACATTAGAGTACTTTTGTTGGACATAGGACCTCAAGGGCTGTGTGTGGTCTAGAGCTCCCGCACTTACGGATCGCAGAGAAACTAACAGTCTATATGTTTACACCCCACTCAGACAAACCCTAGTATGAGTGAGTGAGTTTCTGTTTAGAGCTGTATCAGCATAATTGCAGCAATTCGCGGCTAGAAAATGTTATATATATATATATATATATATATATATATATATATATATATATATATATATATATATATATATATATATATATATATATAACATATATATATATATAAATTAAATAAGATTTTAAAAATAACTCTTAGCTGATAAAAAGTTATATTTTCCCGTATGAAGTTTAAGATTTTTAGTCCATGGACATTTTAAAACAGATCTTGCATCGACGATGCTGAATAAAAAGTATCCCTTGTAGCCGCAAAGTCAACACAATTCAGCAAAATGTGCTGAACAGATTGTTGACCCTGAAAAGGAACACACTGAGGAGATTGTTCTCCCTTCAAAATAAATAAATGGGTAAAATAACTATGGCCGATGAATACTATAAATCATAATATGAGAAATGTTGTGAATTTCATGCACCGAAGGTATGTGGTTTTTTTCCCCGGGTATTCCTGTTTCAATTTCCAACTAAAGCGACAAAGTGCAGGAATCTTGGCTAGAGCGTAAGACAATATTACTAAACTCACCTCCTGTTGAACCCATTGAAATATATTTCATCTTTTCATTATGAAGGACAGAAGTATTGAATGGTTCATTCGGTGCCAGGATAATGTGACTGGGAGTTTGTTTTACCTTCCTTCATCTTAAAGTCGCCCTTAGTGGCATTTGGTTCTTAACAATGAAAATATCTTATCGAAATAACACATTACAGCCGGCGAAGAAAACAAATTTGAACAATACATTATGCAATGTAATGTGTTTGTATGTGTTTGGTATTATCAACGTGGGGGTAAGTTTTATTTTGAGTTTAATATCGGATTAAAAGTTGTGAAAAGCATTAAACCTGGTATAGAACGCCTCTCACCACCTAGATTTGAATGATATTTGAAGCAGATTCTAGTGAGACAATTTAACTAGTGTACTTGCTGAATGTCGATGGTTCTTCACTTTTCTGCAGCATACGAGAAAAACACCGCTTCAAATTATCGAAAATTCTTCAAATTATCGAAAATTTAGAGACATGGATGTATTTCACCATAACTCCACTCTACTCAAATTGTAAGCGAATGCGTAAATACATTGAGTGTTTCTGTTAAATAAATGTCAACTTTTTGGAAAAAAACCCTGAATGTGAAGAACCAGAACAGTTGATTAATTATTTAATTATCTTAATGGCTATAATTTAAATTGTGTGCCTATCATTAATCTATATTTAGTCTCGAAATACTTTCAACAAAATGTACCCCTCGTCTTTTTGTAAAATAAAATACTATTTTAAAATTACTATAAATTCCATTTTAAGTGAGATTTATTATTGTTAATAGATGACTTGTCACCATTAAAATATATTTTGCTTGTGAATTGTTCAATATGACACAATTTTGCTTTTACCAGCCAGTGTGATATAAAAAACGTAGACGAAAAAAGAAATTAAAAGAACAAATAATCACTATGTGAATGAGTTTTTATACCTCATACAGAGAATGTTTTGCATTTTAGATGTAACATAATAGACAAAAAATATTTACGCATGCGTAACTATTTGACGTCATAAACCGACACTAATAGGTTCCAAAGTAGAATAAACTTTTGCAAAACAAAAGAACTTTCTTATTTCTTAGTGAGACTCTATTTCTTATATAATTACATGTCGCGTTGGCCGAATGATTAAAATGAGTTTACGCACTGTCGTATTAGATTTTTCAGATGGTGCATTGCCACTTTTCAAAAGAGATTTCAAACCTCTGTCAATTTTAAAGAGGGTCAATAAAAATTAAAACTGCTGTGACGTAAAAACATTCAATCAACAATTAGCTTTTAAAACAATGCTGTGGTTGATTTTAAAGTTCATTCTATTATCAATTAAGACTTATTGTGATTGATTTTATTTCCATATTATTGCTATTGAAATACTGTTGTGATTGATTATGAAATCCATTATCCTTTTTGCAAAAACGGTGCTGCAAATAATTTAACTTCTGTTTTTCTGTTAGTGATTGATTTAAACAACGTATAATATAACACAACACACATATTTTTTTAGAGAATTTCGAATGTCTATTTGATTTTCATTTTGTTTAAACATAGTAACGCGATTACAAATACATTTTATTTACAGAAGATGCATAATGGTCAAGTGTTCAACTGCAATAACTTTTGTTTGATTGTGAAAAAATAGATACTGTTCAACTTGATTAAACAATCTTGAATTATTGTTATATATTTCATATAAATTTGCTATATTAAACTTTAGTCAGTTGAGGTAGAACCGCTGTGAATAGCCTTAGCTGTGCAGTATCTCTGGGAGCGTTCGCTTCGTAAAGCAACCTAACAGCATAGATTGATCTACGACCTCTAATAGTACAAGTATTTTGTTGGACAACAACAACAACAACAACAACCACATTTTCAAATTTTTTGAGTTTTAAAAAGTAGTTTAATTTAACCATAATGAACTAAGTGGTTGTAACGTTTATTTGCAATCAATTGCCTCATCGCAAATGGCTTTCAAATTTGTTGATGCTATGCTACATACAAACTTCGCAAAACAAACAACCGTAACAATTTGTTTAAAGTGCTGCTGTACTAGGTTAAAATCGTATGATGTCCCGACAAGTTTAGACACATATCACCGATATCATCAAACGTCATTATCTTTGATTTATCACTGTAAATTACTTACCGCTGTTTGTAAATCCTTAACCGTAACTAACTGGAGTGTAACATTCGTTATATTGACGAAACAAATAAAATCTTTCTTGTCGAAAAATGACAAAGCGTGAGTAATATTATAACATTTACGGGTTTAACTCCAATTTTCGTAAAAAAAAAGTATTCTTAATTTATTTTATGTTTAAAATGTTACTTCTCATCCTTGTGAATTTTGATTTTAAAACCGGCAATCTGAATCATTTATATGTAGACAAAGTAAATTAAGAAAAACGAAACTGACATTTACGTGCCCTTTTTCATTTAGAACAGACTGCTTGTAACTGACAAAACAAGAGATCCATAAAGCGTTTACATGACAACGTGCACTTTTAATAATGTTATTTTGGCTTTCTTTTTACTGAACAGGCAAATAACAGTTTTATTGTGGTGTGAATAAAAACAAATTTACAAAAAAAAGACAAAAACAATAAAAATCACAGATCTGCAATATGGAAACACTATTTCGTTGATATGTCCTCTTGCTATGCAAATCCATCGTTTCACTGTTTTAAGAGTAATGATGCAGGCATTGAAATAAATCTTGACTTAAGAGTCAGGCGCGAGTGCACTGCACTCTAAACATCTCAAATAGGATTCCATTTTTATTTAAAAAAACCAACATGCACGGACTTTGAAAATTGTCAGTTGACAAAAAATATAATTATATATATATTCTAAAAGATTATGAAAAAAATGTTTGAATTATATATAGTTCTTGATTAATGAACTATTTTTTATTTTTTGTTAGACATAGGATGTGATTGACGTGAAACTGAAAAGTAGGCGGATTTAGATATGACTGATTGACTGTACCAATTCTAGGTCATGACTTACGTTCATTTCTCATAACATCGAAACTTTTAAGGACGGAATTATCAATTCTACGAAAGCTTCTTGGTGCCATTTTTAAAGTAATAAAAAATTTAATCGTAAAAACAGTTTTAAAAATTGTACAAAGGATTTTTAAAAATCGTACAAACGAATTCTAAATTGTTCAGACGATTTTAAAAATCGTTTGTACGATTTAAAAATCGTTTGTTCAATTTTTAAAAATCGTTTGTACGATCTAAAAAATCGTTTGTACAATTTTTAAAAATCGTTTGTACGATTTAGAAAACCGTTTGTACGATTAAGAAAATCGTTTGTACGATTTTAAAGTGTCGTTGGTACAATTTAAAAATCGTTTGTACGATTAACTTTTTTTACTTTTAAAATTGACACTTACAAGCTTTCATACAATTCAGCTTTTGAATGAAGAAAAAACATTGCAAATTTAAGCATTGATTACCATTTTTCCTAGGAAATCGAGTTATGACCCAAATTTAAACCTAGTAAATCTAAAATGAACTGCTTCGGCGTTTATAGGACTTGCTAGTTTTAAAATCTGTTTCATAAATCGACGAAACAAGTAAAAATGACAATCAATTTTAATTAAGGGGGCATAGAAATATTGATAGAAGTTTAAAGTTTTATTTGCTGCTTTGACCTTGGTCTCCATGCACCATGTTCTTGCACATCTTTTGAATTTGACAAAACTTGCAGCAAATTTTGATTAAAATCTTTCATATTGCACAAGAGTTAAGAAGCAGAAGGAAAATAGACTGAATGTTGGCCAACACATTTATATAATATCTTCGTTTATACGGACTAATGTTAATAAGTAAGCTGCACACACACACACACACACACACACACACACACACACACACACACTTTTCAGATTCACCCTTAGATGTTTTATAGAATTATTATCATATCCAAACAGCTACAATACCATCAATTTTATGTGTTCAGTACTTTAAATCCGGGAAGGAGACTCAGACATGTAAACATAATTAGTATTTTTATATAAGTACAGACGGGATATATATTGAAGTAGTAATAATCATAGATTACACATCTGAAACAGAACATCAATTATACTGAATTATACGAACAAACATGCATCTAGCGCACCAATCATTTAATTGAGTATTATTTATTGAATATACTGTAAAACATGACAGATAAATTCTTAGTTTGCATTTCCGTGGATTACGGGATCTTACTTCAAGAAATATATATATATATATATATATATATATATATATATATGTATACAGTATATATATAAACATCGTTTTGTATAAATCAAGACGGTCTCTGTGAAAGAGAAATTCAGGAAAATTATTTCAAGATTATTTTGAATAATTATAATTATGAAATATTTCATTTCATTTTATAGATTATTTGCAATACTCTAAGCCATTACAAATCATTTGATTGTTTTTCTTTCTTTCTTTTTTCGGTTCTTTCTTCCTTTTTGTTTTGAACAAGATGACATCCACAACAGAGTCAAAATAAACAAAACGCACTTTTCCGGCAACACATGTATTGGCTATTTTTAATTTTTACTTCAATAATTAATTACATGTATATCTCTAATTTAGCAACAATGAATATTTTTAAATCTAAAATTAAATTTCCGGTTTGGGATTTCTTTGGTTATATTTTATTTATTATTATTATTATTAATTATCGAATGGTCAAGTATTTAAACAAAAAATTACATTGCGCATGCCATTTCAAACAAAAAAAAGTACAATTTATTGATAGTTTATGCAAAAGCAATAATTGCGGTCAATCATTAATGCCTTTAAATATTTATCAATATTTCCGGTGCATTCTTTTAATAGGAGTGGAGCTTTAATTTTTTGCATATATATTTTTGCAAGACAAAATCTTTTATCTGGTTTTCTCTTTAAGATTAAGTTGATATGCCATATAGAATGGAAAACTAATTATTTATAGGTAACGAATTTGTATCCCAAATGACAGTTGGATATAGTTAGGCGACATGTTAATAGCAAGGGAGATTACCCTACGCAACACCTCTACGGTCTGCAGGAATTATACAGTGATGGCGCTGTATTGTATTTGTCAACGTTAGTAACCATACAAAATAACTATTCGTTTATAAACTATATCGTATGATCTAATTATAATTTAAAGCTATGTATCGGTAACAGTACCGCAATAGAACCAGGTTTTAGAAAAACGCGGAAAAAATGTAAATATTTACACTAAAACTCATGAACATAGGAAGATCGATTAAATAAATGCTGAAAACAAACTGATTTTGTACAATTATGAATAATTAATAATACCTTGAATTAGACATTAATTCAGACATCAGTTTAATAGAATATTGATTTAGATATTTTCTCGTTTATTGTGAAATAGCATTCAATTTAATGAATTGATTAAAGAATTACTTAAGATTAAAGTTAATGCTTAAAATTAATTAACAAATGTACAAAATAAAAACACGTGGAGAAAACGAACCCACACTTAACTGTATTTACATTATCACATAGTTATCGTCTATGTACGAGCTTTCTCATTAAAATAGTGTTATTTACTTTTAATAAAACTAGATTGGTGTCTTCGGGTACGACTGGTGCATCGTCTGACTATAAACTGTGCGCGGCTTTGCGTTAAGGTAGAACCGCAAAACGCGCTTAGGTTGATGAATTATTCAGAGTCAACTTGAGTCAATTGTCGGTTTCGAGGAGCTTTTGGATCAATCACACGTATTAACTTCACATGTCAATGAAATATGAAAAATGTGACATTTCTGTACTATCCTCTGCCATACAGCTGTTCTTTAAAGGATATTTGCCAATCAATGGTAAACAATTTACAAAATACATCATAGAAGATGCAAGTCTTTATGTTGAATTATAAGTTTAAAATGTAAATGTTAGAACTTACATTCTGTTTTTTATCGTAAACATTAAATAAACATGTGTAAACATGAAACAAATTACATAAAATTCACTCTTCTTAAATGTTTTGCTATAGTCACTTGTTTCATATAGCACGAACAAAACCCTAGCTTCTTCTGATCGACGTCAAATTGTACATTAGAATGCTATTATGCAACAAGAACATAACTGAAGGAAAATCTTAAGTTGAAAGGCTCTTATAATATATCAACTACATAGTATCTATTGGCGATTAAAATTTGCAAGAATTTCTGTGAACTTTACAATACACCCCAATGAGGAAAACACTGTGACATTTTTACACTGCCAAACAGCTGTTCTATAAAGGATATGATATGACACAGTTATGGATGATAAAAAATTACAGAATACATATTATAGAATATATACTACAAGATGTAGCCAGTAGGCAAAATAACATTGCATGTTCTTCTTATAACGTTTTATTGTGTCCCTCAACTATTCTTCATTGTTTTCTTAGCCTCATATTATATCTGCTTCCAGATGTATACTACCTCTAATAGTAATATCTCTTTCCCTTTCCTTGCATTCGTTTTTATGAAGTCCATCTTATTTTATATACCTGTGTTTTTTAATTTGAATTATTCTATTACAGCTTTTTTACCTCTTGTTCTGTAATGTCATATGTCTACAACAATGTTGTTCATTTAGTCAATCTTGATCTATGACGTCTGAAAATTAATCCTAAAAACAGTGCCAATCCCTTTGGCTGATCTCTAGGAACTCTTGACATTTAATGCATCATATCTATGTCTAGAAACAGGTTTATCGCATTAGCCGATCTCTAGGGTTTCTTGCCTTGTCATTTCTCATATCGAAGTCTAAAAATATGATTCCCTTGTGTCTATCTATATTGTTTTTTCTATCTTCTTTGTAGTGGTCGCACAACCAAAGAAGTTTTCCTCTATATTTGTATAAGGTTTTCAATTTCTCTATTTCCAAATAAGTGTTATGTAATAGTGCACTGTGTTCTCCACATTAAAATGCATTTTTCTGCATCAACTAGAGATTACTCGATAAACTTTAGTTTTCCTTTGTTGTCTTGTAAAAACAGTATTGATTTTTATAAAAATAAACTGGATAATTTTTATGAAAAATTGACAATAATATCATGACACGAAAAACTTTTTTGTTCAGTTTGGTTGTGTACAGGTATTTTTTTTTTTACCAAAGTATGCGATAAATTCAAAGGACTCTTTTTTCATGCAATATACAGTGAGTGAATTTACAAAGAATTACATGTATTAATGTAATAATATTGTAAAAGTATGTTAAATATGAATAAAAAATCTTGTCTTTTCCCTTATTTAAGTTATCTCTCTGTTTCGCTCCATTTGTTTTTAAATTGTTGAAAGGTATCTTTATTTGCTCTTTTAAATGTACATATCCGTTTTTCTGTAAAATATCCATGTTGTATTTGTTATAAAAACTTTCTCTTATTCTTAATTTTTAGTATTTTTTCCAATTTTTAAATTAAAATCATATTTTTTCTACCGCAAATATTTTATAGTTTCTTTAGGACGGTTTTCTTTAAGTCGTTAAATAAATCCGATGGTAAACATATAATTCACATCAATGATTTTATGTTTTTGAAAATAGATCAATATATCTTTCTACTTAACTCCTTTCGTGTTTTAACTCAATTTAAACTTTCTTTTAACAAATATACCGATGAACTAAACTTTAGTGAACACCAAGTCTAAAAGTTATCACAAAGCGATAATTATGCTCCAATATGTGCCTGCCAAAACCTAAAATGTGTAAACATCTTCTTATTTTTTCCGTTATTATTGAAGGTCACAAATCTTAGTCTTTCTCATCCATCAATTTTTAATTACCTGTTAGAGGCATAGAAAATGAATATATTTAGAATAACTCAGAATATAATACATATTCTATTATTCTAAGTATGATTCATTGCATTAAATTAAATAAAATGGCCAATTTACATGAAGCATTTGTCACTGTTTTAGCTGACAGATTTCTAAGTTTTCTGAATTCCATAAACGATCTCGTTTTTACAGCAAAAATTCTTATTTCATACCTAAATCAGAAAATGAAATTCAATCTTTACTAAAGAAGTCCTATTTTTTTTATAAAGAAACTTTTACAAATAAGTGCTTTAACCTTTTTCATCAACAATATTGTGTCGAGTTTAAGAACAAAATACACCGAACAATGATTAGAATACCCTTGAGGACAATTTGGTAATCATTATTTTCTGAATTTCCCCTAATCACTAAGAGAGACAATTTATGGAAAAACAATTCCAGAAAACACCTAGTTTCTTTAGAACAAAATCTCTGGAGACCATGATGATATATTATCTCACAATAATCCTGATGTTGAAAAAAATATTCCTGAAATTGATCCTTAAGGTATTATTAAAACCATACAAAGCATTATACATTTTTTATCTTGATGTAACAATAACTATTGTATATATCAATGAAAGTAAGATTAACGATAAAGGGTATGACAATGCATTACCAATGGTTCTTTTCTTCGTTCCATAGTAAAGCACTGAAGTTACAAGAGATTTCAGTTACCTTACAGCCCCTGAGCGGGTAACTCTGCTGGTGGAGTAAACGCCCTGAGGTTATCCATAACTCAGTAGGCGGTACTTTGTGCTATCAAATATATACCATTTAGCAATATTTTCAGCCGTCTTAATTTTTGAGATTTATTTAAACAAAGGTTTGTTCCACCGTGCAAAACATTCCTTAGCTGAAAAAATACCATGTAGCAGAATTTTCAGTCGTCTAAATTTTACGAAATTTATTTTAAACTAAGTTTTTGACACCTAATTTTATCTTATTTCTAACAAAAATACCAGTAAATTTTGATTTGCCATATGTGCACATTTCGGAAAGTAATTCCTCATCAGTGACACTAAGGGTTAAAAAATTGAAAGATACCAAAAAAAAAAAATAAATAATAATAATAATAATTAAAATAAAGTAAATAAATAAATAAATAATGTTAAATAAATGAAAAAAAATTATAGTAAATCCAAACAGTTGAAATTTAATAAGTTCAAAAGTTTCAAATTTATGTAAATCAAAATACAGCTTAAGAGTCCTTGGCATGAGGGAAATAACCTTAGTTTTAAACATGTTTTAAAAATTTTAGCCGACTGAACATTTTTGCTGAATGGTACTTTTTCTGTCAGAACAAAGTACTGACTTCTGAGTATACGAAATCCACATTTATTATTCCTAATAATATCGCAAACTTAAAAATGCCCTCGTTCTTTAATAACTATTGTTCTTTTCTCAAACTTTGTTAAATTGTCTTCCCTAAATATGATCCCTTTATAATAAGTAAAAAACATTATATAATGTGATTCTTTATTATAAATCACTTCTTCAAAATTCCTCTACATCAAATGAAAAATGGAACGATTAGCACGGGTTAAGTTCCATTAAAGAGGCTTAACCAATCAACTTAATAAGCATTCATCAACAATACATACAATGGTTAACGGAAGTACAAACATAATTATTCTCGTCTGCTTTCATGTAAACTAAATAAAAATGAACGTTAAAAGTTTGACTTTGGGTTAGCTAGCTAAACAGAGGTTGCTAACCTTTCCGGAGCACCCAACCTTACTTCTTTGATGGAAGTTCACGTATAACTTAAATGTCCGGTTTTCAAACTTTTTACTTTGGTTTTTTTGGATTATAATTTGGACATGGACTGGTATGTTTTTGTTATTTTAAATACCTTTTCATCTACAGCTCTTATTCTTAACAGAAGCACCAGTTGTCAGTTGGCTCGTTTGATCTAGATTCATACTCATTTCTATTTTAATTATGTTGATAATGACATATAGACAAACTATCTATTGGTCTTTCAGCTTTTATTATTGACATATATTGCTTCGTTGAATTTAAATGACTTTTGTGCCAGCTGTTTCAGTTATTTGTGATTAATTTGTTTTTATCGTAAGGAATAATCTTCATAAATGTTTAAGTAGCGCATGAAATTTCGCAATTTTTTCTGGTCCGCTTTTCACATACTAATGACTAAACGAGTGCCAGATGACACAAACTTAATCTCATACGGTATAGTGGTATTTCATACATGAGTTTCCAGTATCTTAGTGATAGGCTATTTAGATATTTGTAGAGTTTATTTGGTAGAACTCTCGCTTAGAGTGCGGAAAGTCATATTTATCGTGAATACACTTGAACATAGCATTGACAGTGATCATAAATTCATAAATATTATATTACACTGCCACGGCACAGCCCCCGAGAATAACCTATTAAACAACATTATCAAACCAGCAAGTTAAAAAAAAGAACTCATCAGTTATTTACCCTGTTCATATGCACACAACAGAAAGTAAAATAAATGCTGAGCAATCGATTAAAGAGGATATCAGCTTCTATAAATCTGAAATCTATGTATGAATGTGTTTGACAGCAATGATGGTATGTGGGATTGAACTCAAGTTAGTATCAGAAAGTTACAAACGTACTGTTATTAAATGTTCCCCAGTTGCAAGGAAGGAAAGGTTGTTTACTAAAAGCATTATTTACAAGTAAAAATTTGTCCTTAGTAAACCAAGCAAAACTATCACTGTTTGCCTTTTGAATAATCATTAAGTAATAATTTCATTCTTGAAATATTTATTTAGTAAAATTGGGTTGTTTATAATCTGAAATTCCCCCCCCCCCATCTCATCCAAGCATCTTGGATGTGATGGATGAAAGGGATTCTTTGTAAGACGATCGAAGACTGAAGATGGTAAACTATTGCAGTTGTTTCACTGACCAGGCACGTGATCCTGTATTCAAGCGATAAAAAACTCATGCGACATACGGGTATCCTTCCCATTTGCCTATAAATAAGGGGCTCAAACCCAGAGCCATGCTTTTTTCAGATTATTGTTGACAACATAATTGACGTAGGGAGGGATACCCGTAAGCACAGTAGTTTACCCTCTCTAGCCTTCGGGCTTCTTACAAAGAATCCTTCTCATCTATCACATTCAAGATGCTTGGATGAGATGGGGGGTCTTTTCTATCAGCCCTTTGGCTGCCTTGGTTTAACTTTTGCAGACTTCAAAGTGTTGTCAACAAGTTATACATGAAAGATAAAACGCCGTTTAAACACTTTATATAATCAAAAATCAATACAAAAAATTCAAATCTTTGTGCCAATCACGACTCCATGGAAAATACCATACTTTGTGCCCTTTGGGCAGTAGTTAACGCCAGAAGACAAACAAGTTTCTTGGACAAAGTAGCCAAGTCTAATCTATGTAACAGGTGTAACTTTTCTAGGTATCTCAATAAAGTGGATACATCCCATATAAATGGTTATCTGGGATTTGGAGGTTTAACGTTAAATACCCCCTTAATGAAACGTTTTAAAACAATGTTATTCACCAAGCTAGGATTACCTAGCAAAGCTTAAGTCTGAGTGATAGTACATTTATGAGTGTTAACAACACTACGATTTACTACAACTTAATAAAGTTGATAAGTAATTCAGTACTTGTGCTTCAAAAGGTGTCAAGGAACTAATTTTGTATCTATGACACCAAAATACCCATTTTTTATAAGCCAGACTGTATTGTTTGTTAGTGGAATTCCTCCATAAAGACAAGAAAACTTTGGTTGCACTCTCTGAAGGTCCTTGCAAATGGAGATGTCGCCGGAGACATGCCAAGCGATCAGTTCCGACTTTTTCCCCATTGGATGGGAAGGTTTGTTGGAGAAAGTAACAAATATTTTCTTGTTGGTAGTCTGGCTGGAAAGTCTTCTAGCATAACTAGAAAACTTGAAACCAAATCAGGTTTCTCAAAAGTGGTACAGCTAATATTGCATGTTTTACCTTGTTTTCTTTTACTTTTATCAAAGCTTTGTTTACCAACCTGAAAGGAGGATAGATATATGGTGAATATATGCTCCAATTAACTGCAAAAGCAATACATAATACAGCCTTAGAATATGGAAGCCAGAAAACATATCTTTTTACTTTATTATTTAACCTACTGGCAAACCAGTCAATAACCGGTGTTAAAAATTGAGCACAAATTCTCTTAAAAATAATGAGATCTAAAGACCATTCGCCAGAAGATGAAAAAATTCTGGATAAAAAATCAGCAGTTAAATTAAATTTTCAATTGACAAGTGAATGTTCCTTCCAATGCAGCATAACCATATTGTTTTTGTTAGTTGATTTAAATAAGGGATTGTGCCACCTTGTTTATTTATGTAATAAACCTCAGTCATATTGTCCGACAACAAGCCCATGTGAATATTAAGATGGTGCACGCATAAACTGCAAAAGTGCAAAATAAACTGCCTTCAACTCAAGATAATTTATATTAGTATTGGAGATTGCATTATCTGACCAGTGACCTTGAGTGCTGTGTTTGCCGCATTTAGCACCCCTAGCCAATAAATGAAGCGCCTGTCTCTAAGTACAATTCTGGAGGTGAACATCGTATCAATTTTCTCACATTTTGTTTCCACCACTCAACTTCAGCAAGTGAATTTTGTGATAAGGTGATAAAATCATCATATTCAAGACCTGAATACAAGACCATTGTCTTTTCATGTTCAGTAATTCTATGAAAAAAATGCACTATTTCTAAAGGCTTTCAATGATGATGTTATCAATCCCAAAATTTTAGAAACAGTTATAACAGAAACCGATTTATTTGTTAAAATGTAAGAAGACATGGATATAATATTTTCAATTTTCTGTTCTGTCAAAAAACAGAAAAATTATCTGAATAATGATGTATCCCAAATGAATAATTTCTTGAGATGGAGTAAAACATGATTAGTCCTCGATTATCACAAAACCACATTTTCGAAAAATGTCTTTCAGAACAAGACAATTTTCACTGCAAACATTAGCAGTAGATGCTTTTGCAAGTGAATCGTCTATAAAATAATATGCGGAGATTCCAAGACTCCGTATCTGAGCAAAAATTGGTTTTAATATTTTTGTAAAATCATGAGGTGCTGATGAAATTCCAAACATTAAGGACGTAAACTGCCAAAATTGGTTTTTCCAATAAAATCTCAGAATTTTCCTAAAGTGTTTGTGTATAGGAATACTGAAGTAAGCATCCTTCAAATCAATAGAACAAAAATAATCTCCTTTATTGATATTGGAAAGAATGACATCTAAAGTTTCTTGTTTTAAATGATGTCGAGAAACAAAGTCATTTAGTTTTTTTAAATTTAAAACATGTCTAAACTTCCCATTCTTTTTCATCACCAGAAAAATGTTGGACACAAATTGCCCTGTTTCAAAAGAACATTGCTCAATTACATCATTCATAAGTAAATCATTGATTTCTAGATAGATTTATTCAATTTCACCCGTAGTGAATGGATTTTTACCAGGTTTTTTTTTTGCTCAGGTATGAAGTCAAAATCAATTTTTAATCCCTGAATTGCATCAAGCACCCATTTATCACTGGTTAGAGATTCCAAAAACTTGATGTGAAATCTTAGTTTACCTGATAGATAACTTACCATATCTACTTGTTTTGTGTACTCTGGGGTTTTTGACTGAAACTGCTCACACCCCTGCCTCGTCCACGACACCCTTTTGGGTAAATATTGCCTTGGTTGCTAGTACTTGTTGTAAGCACGGCGTAAAAAACGACTGAGAAAAAATTGTCGATTTTTCCCCTGTAGTTTGTGCTATTATTGAACATTTTATTGGCCTCAGATATATCTTTGATCCTCTTGGCGAGATCATCGCCAAATAACTGAGATGTAATTGGAACATTTTTATCGCATAAAGCACTGTTAGATTTAGGCAAAACTTGTCGCATAAAGAATCTACGCTTTACTGAAAGCTGGTGAAACACATTACCAAACAAACTTAAAGTGTCACCGCATAAGAGACGTAATTCTTGCTTAAAGGTAGGAAGAGAACTTAACTTCTCTGTTAAACTGGCAACTACTGAAATGCCAGAAGACAGTTTTTTTAGTTTCTTGGATTAACGAATCTTTTAATTGTGACTGCTTGGGCAATTTACTCCAAATTTCGCGGTTACATTTAGATTTTACTAATTCCTTACAATTACTAGGAATCAAGTATTTTTCTGAAACTTTTGAGCATCAGAAGACTTATTACACGCTTTAGATATAAAAGTAGCAAAGTTTGTATTGATTTCAGGGCCAAACTTACCATCGCCAAAAATATCTGGCATATCAAAATTTTCATGGTTTGATTCAACAGTGCTAGACACTGGAAAAATCGTAGAGTAATCATCATCGGTCATGCAACCTACCCCACTATCGTCAAAATATAGGGTTAAATCAAAATTGTTTATTTCGTCAATATAGCCATCTGCTAAATCATCAAAATCTACCGTCATTGACGGAATTGTGGTAGTTTCATCAATGTACACCTTCCTGTTTGCCCCGGTCGCGCTTATCATTATAATTGAAGACCGTAGCCGGGTTTGGAATTGTCTCGATATCTACAAAATACTACAATGACTTAAATGGCTAGACTGTATATGACTAGCGGTCGAACATTTCAAAAAAATTTCAATAGCATTGGATACCTTATCAAGTCTATCTCCGATAGAACCTAACCTTAAAAATACATTACGTTGGGTGTTTTTGTCGGTTTCACTAACCTTTCCAGTAGATATTGTATTTAGCTCATTACCAACCGACTTTTTACTGACAACGTCAGTGTCAGGCACATGCTTTCGTTTTTTCATTTTCTACAAAAATTTACCATGTTTACAGATGGCGCTACAGCGTCTTCTTTTTGAAGAGCTACTTCCGGCACAAAGTCACCGGCATGTGCACTTTTAGTTTAGTTCTGTGTTAGTTCTTCAAACATTTCGTCAATATTAAAATTACAGTCAGCAATTTCTGGCTCAGAGGGATGAATAGAATGACACACAGGATCACGAAAAAAATGCTTAGAACGGGTTTGACCGAGCGTGGGCATACCAGCTAATTCGTTAAAATTAACAATCGCAGTTACACTGCATGGTTTAGACTTTTTTGTGATACGCAAAACCACAACAGGTTTTGAACGCATGTTTCAAACACTGTAGCTGAAAAAATATGTGAAACTTCAGTGAAGATCATCCAAACACCACGTGCGTCTGAAACAAAAAAAGCATTGCCCTGGGTTTGAGCCTTGTATTTATAGGCAAGTGGGTATGATACCCGTATGTCGCATGAGTTTTTATCTTTTGAATACACACAGGATCACGTGACTGGTCAGTGAAACAACTAGTTAACCCGAGGCAGCCGAAGGGCTGATAGAAAAGAATTATTATTTTTCTTTGTTTTCAAATGTTAATGTTTTTCTTTTTGTAACGACTTGAAGAATATAAATGTCTTACCAAAAGACAAAACAAAATTTTTTAAAAAATCAAGTTTTAAACCACGCAGTTTAATCTTCAAAACGTGCAAAACATCATCATGTATATTACATAACATTTCCTTAGATGTTCAAATATTTTCCGATTTAAATCTCAAAGATTTCCTTCTATAAAGTCTTGTATTCTTTTTCACTGTTAATTTGGATTTTAGTAAATCGATAAGAATTATATTATTTCAGTAATCAACCTATGAACACACCGCTCTGATTACATAATGGTGTTTTTAATTTACTTTGTTGTTAAAGGATTATGAATGTTCTCATGGTACAGATATGTTGATTCACGGCTTTTTAAAATCCATTATGTAATTTTAACATCGAGTTTAAATACATATTTATTCTTATCAAGTACGTGGGTTTCTAATTTAATTTCTATGAAACACTGCTTGCTGTCGTAAAAGAATTGTATTTTAAGTCTTTAATTAAAACCGAAAAACATACATTGCTTATGCTTTTTAATATATATATATATATATATATATATATATATATATATATATATATATATATATATATATATATATATATATATATATATATGGGTTTATTTCAGATTGCCATTTATAAATATTTTTTTCATACATATACGAATAACGGAAACTAAGGTTTGTTTCCTAATGCAAAGTATTCCTTAGCTGGATTTGGACTCATATACTTTTGAGAACTTTAGATTCATTTTATTTCAACTGTTTGGCTCATGTTATTGATGTATTAAACTTGTCTGCCCTTAGTGTCACTGATGAGAAATGATTTTCCAAAAGGTGAACATATGGCACATCAAAATTTAACAGGTATTTTTGTTATATAATTAAACTCTTAGTTCATTTGTTCACAGCACGATCGCAAATCTCTCCAATAATTCTAACCAACAAAGAGTAAACAGCAAACATTAAAATTATTTATATCTGATAGCAACCAAAAAATAAATAAATAAATGATTAACAGAAATGATAACATCTTAAATACAGCATTTACTGACAAATAACAAACAAGCAGATGATAATTTGTATAGTTACACTTTTTATTGTTACAGCGAAAGTCTTGGGTTTTGTGTCGGGTCGAAAATGACATACTTTAATCTACTTAACTTAGTGACCTTCGACACTTTTAGTTGCAGTAAGTTAACCATTTCCAGAGCAGATTTCAAAGAATCAGTTACTGATAATCCACCAAAACCATTATAAGGTCAAAATTAAAATTATGTCAGACCTAAAAAGAGATTTAAAAGGTTTTAAACTGGGTTATACCACATGAAGAATTTTTGTTTTTGTGTTTTACATGGGATTTGTTCTATTTAAAGCTGCATTAAGTTTTCCAAAGAAAAAATTAAAACGGTACTAATCTAACTAATGATGTTCCTAATGAACAATGTTACATTTGGTTCAACGATAAAAGCTCGAATAAATGCAGAAATCACAATATTTACCGATCGAGATGCAGCATTTAGGATCTAATATTAGAACATGGTTACGTCATCAAAAACCCGGGTAATTTAAACACAACTTTCAAAACGGTGAAATACGATAAATTAAACACAGAACTTCGTTGAATTTGTCATTTGTGACTTAGTAAGGGATACAAAACACCATTTCAAATACATCCGGATATAAATGAAGGACAATTAATGTAATCTGTTATGTTTCACTTTCGGTTCTAGGGTTTTTCCGTACATCCGACATGATCCATGCGCATGCTCCAAGCTCATAATTACCATCGTAAAACTCTGACCAACCGGTCAGAGGATTCCGTTTATTTACAGCTAAAAGAAATGAAATTTTAGAAAATGAATGTCACGGATCGTGGTTAGAAGATATCTATTTTTAAAAAAATATATTTTTAGAAAATCAAAAAAAATTCAGAAAATTGATAACCTTAATGCAGCTTTAAGATATGAGGAAGCTTATCTTAAAGCATCAAACAAATCATTCTTACTATAAGATTGTCTTGATTTCATATTTTGTTTATATATTCTATATGTCTAGCAATTTCTATGAGGGCCTGCTATCTGGGTATTGGTATTTTCCTGACTCTCATAAATACATTAAAAAAGTAGGGTAAAGAAATCAAGTTTACACCCCAGATTATCGGTTTTTCTCTTATAGAAGCTCCGAGATAGTGGAGGAAAGCATATTTTCCATAGAAAACACAGACTTTTTTGCAACGAACAGACAATTCTCTTTATAGCTTAGGATCTGCTTCAAAGGTTTCAAAAACCTTGGCGACGAGAGTCACTGCGATCGGGTTAAAGACTATTTAGTAAATAAAACGAGGCCTTTGAAGGAAGGATGCAAAAACAGATCAAAGACGAAAATTCCTATAGAATGATATCAACAAGGAGAATAACAAACAAATCATATATATATATATATATATATATATATATATATATATATATATATATATATATATATATATACATGTATATATATATATATATATCCATTCGTGCGCGATTGGAAAAAATTAACATTTACATTAGATATTGTTCAAGGTAACAAAACGTTTGAAAATGTCTTATTCCTTATGTGTTTATTACATATCTACAATGTGTAAACATAGAAAATAAAATGACGTTTGATATTTCAATTTGAGTTACCAGAATGAAATGTAGACTACCCTTGGGACAAAGTCTATAAGCAACCGTAAAGACACTGTAGAATGCTATCTGATAAATCTTTATGTTAAAACTTAACACTAGTCTTACTATTAACACTAAATCTATGGCCTGTACAATAATAGTTAATGTATGACACTCACGTAATATTACCAGCTTATCTCTAGGGAACATTTCTGTCACAATATCATGTTAGATGGAACTATTCGCTTTTTTTGAATCAATTCGGCTATACTGAGTTATAGTTTATGATATGAGAGGATTAGTTTAGCTTCACTTTCATTTTTTGATAATTACGATGACTTGTATTGATTCACATGTATGAAATTTCAGAAATCTAAATGATCTTTTTCTTATTGGAAATGTTTGCTTTTGAGATAAAAATAAAACAAACATACCAGTCCGTGTCCACATCACAATCCCAAAAACAAAGTAAAATCTTTGCCAACTGGCACAATTAGTTATACACGTGAACTTCCATCAAGGAAGTGAGGCCGGGTGCTCCGGAAGGTTAGGCACCTCCTGTCTAGCTAGCTACACCCGTCACGTGCAAGTCAATTTTGAGAATGAAAGGAACAAAGAACTATGGTAAGTCAAATATATCTATAAGTTGGGATACAGTGACTACATACTTATCAACAATATTGTGATGACGGCCATAAAACTTTTTAAGGGCCCTGAGTAGCCTAGGCTTGCAAGATTGAAAGAATTAATTAAGTTTCCCATTTTATTCCTTGGTCTTGAAGAAAGTGGTCTAGCCTACCTATTAATGAAGACACTGGTCTCGATCATTGTATTTTCTGAAAAAGATCTTTTTTATATGTTAAATCCCTTGATCCATATAAGCTGATATCAGAGAACGGAAAATATTATTCTAGTTTTGCTGGTTAAAATATAAGATTTTGAGTTTTAAACTAAAACAAAACAATTTTCTTTTAGAACACCCGGTTTCATTTTATTGGTGGCAGTTCTGATTTGTCAGTTTTCTAGTTTTTAACTTTGCTTTTGAAATTGTAATTTGAACATGGATCGGTATGTTTGTTTGATTTTTTGATTATAGAAGGAATTGCTAATCATCTGTTTATTGGTTTTGAGGGCATTTGTCTTGTTTCACAATGAAGTTATTGTTTAGGTAGGAACAAGTCTAGTGTTACAAAATTACGAAGAAACATGTTTTGTTTTATATGACCACGAAGTGTCTCTTCTTTGTACGAGTGCTGCTGTGACCAAGAAGGTAGTAGATAATGGCGAAGTTGGACCACAACAACCTGAGAAATTCTTGCAAGCATAGGGATGACATAATATTTACCAACAAGTAAAGAAATCTGTAAGGGGGAAGCTTATTTATAAATTGTATTACACATGTTGCAGAGTCATTGTTCATTAGACACAGCTGATCTGCACTAAAATTTAAGTCAATTATACAATTTTACATCATGAACTCTCGAGTTTGGAACAATTTATGTATACAAAAAGGGGATTACAATATCTTCAAAATGATTGCTTTACAGATTTATTATAAATTAATTCTTTCTTTCATCTCATTGTAATTGTAATAAATTACTAAATGAAAGAATACATATGAAGCTATATGACAAACGCGATGACTTCAATTTTTCTAGTGTCAACTTTCCGTTTCTTTGCAGTAATATCCCTGCTTCTCCTGCGTATGGTGTATATGTTTCACAGTTAATACGGTACGGTAGAGCTTGTTCCCACTATGGGAACTTTCTGCAACGAAGCAAATTACTTACAATTAAATTGTTGACACAAGGATATTGCAAGCCTAGGCTACTCAGGGCCCTTAAAAAGTTTTATGGCCGTCATCACAATATTGTTGATAAGTATGTATCACTGTATCCCAACTTATACTGGATATATTTGACTTACCATAGTTCTTTGTTGTTTTCATTCTCAAAATTGACTTGCACGTGACGGGTGTAGCTAGCTAGACAGGAGGTGCCTACCCTTCCGGAGCACCCGGCCTCACTTCCTTGATGGAAGTTCACGTGTAAAACTAATTTTGCCAGTTGGCAAAGATTTTACTTTGTTTTTGGGATTGTGATATGGACAAGGACTGATATGTTTGTTTTTTATTTATTACTCACAATATTTGTCATTATCCAATTCTGAGGACACGGAGAGGATTTTTTTTTTAGCTTTTACAATAAATTTTATTAGTATATTTTTAACTTAGAATAAATACTTTAGTTAGATTATCAAAATTGTAGTTTTGTGTCCTACGTAACAGGTTATTTATATGTACTTTTTTGAAGCATTTATTTAGATTTTTTAAGTAAATGTCCAAGCTATGATCCTCTTTTTTTTTAACCTGTACGTCACATTCCAAACTATCCTGTGATTTCATTTCAAACTTATTCTCAATGACAATCATGGGAAAATTTACAGGGAAAGTAAAACCGACTTTAACTTTAATCAGAAAGATTTGAAGATTTTAATATAACTATGTCAAATGTTATAAAATGCTAGTTATCTGAATACTTTAGAAATACAAGAGAAGCAAATGAAGTGGGTTTGAATAGAACGATTATATTTCAACAACTTCTTTAATGTTTTTGAGCTTGTGTACAAAACTGGATTTCAACCCTCATTTGAAATATATTTCACTTTGTTAAAATTAATAGAAAAAGATTTTAATGTGAAATAAGTGAATACATGAAAATAAATCGTGGATTAACACACGAATTACTTATAACCTCAAAAACTACAATGGAATTCACCTTACAACCAACTTTTTTTGTAAACAGGGCATATAAAAAGTATTGTTAATTAAATTTTACATATGGATACTTTATAAAATTATTTCACTATTTTTAATTTTTCCCCCAAATTTCAGCCATTAATTCTTTATATACCCTGCGCCCGGCCTTTACATTGGTTTACTTGACTCAAACTTCCACATAAAAAACAATTATTTTCAATATGTCTTCAAAGCTTATTATTCTTTTGAACCGGTTTTTTTTTTACTTTATTCTTAAGAAATTTTTTATTATTATGTCGAAGAAGCTGGTATGTATTACATGTTCTATTCAGTAACTCATTAGTCTATTTTCGCATTTTGTTAACAATACAAAAAATTTGTTGTAATATCTTTAAAGAATATTCTAGATTCACAAATTGAAGCTGATCTAGATTTACCTGTATCCATAGTAATTTAAATAATACTAGTATAATTATACATTATTTATTTTTATAGTTGTTAGTTTCGCATTTTTTAATACTTATATATACGAACTGTTACGTAATTATATCAACTGTACATTCACATAACAAATAACTATGTACTTTAAAAACACAATAACAAAGGTTGAAATAATGGAAAAGGTTATAAATAAAAACAATAAAACTAAAAACAAAAAATAAATAAATAAATAAATAAATAATTTCCCTAGGAAAGAGAAAAAGGATAAAGATAAGATCATAAGACGGTCAGTTAAGGTATGGTATAAACATCAAAGTGCTAGAAGAAAATCGCCTATGTTTTAGACTCAAGCCGAGGTAATAGGAGGGGCTGTGAGCCTGTAAGTCAACACTTAGGATAAAGCAGGACAATAACAGATTTACAACTTAGTGGTACTGATGAAATATGTATATCAACGTCATATCTTTGATAAACTTGGCGGCACTAGTTAATCATAACAAACGTTGAAGATTAAAAGTCGTAAAAACTACAGGTTTTAATGGTATCACCAAAAATCACTAAAGAACTACAATTTTATATGGCAAAAATTAAATAACTGAACTGTTTTAAAATGATGTTTATTGTCAATATGAATGCAAAAATTTTGCAAGGCAAACCATTCATAACGCGCGTATATTGTGTTAAATATATTTTTTAAATATTCATTTATTTTAAGACCGAAAATTCCCTTCTATAACACACGCACATCAGGGGGTCCAGTAGACGCAATAGCCATAAAAACGTGTATTTTGGACCGAGAACGTGATCTATGACGTTTATTTTGTTAATATTAAAATTATTATTTTTATCATCATTATTATTATCAAAAATTATTTTGAAAAAAAAAAATTATGTTTGTGAAAAAATTGAGAAAATACCATCAATGTATATAAAAACAATATAAGTTTTCAAACCAACAACCTCCCCCCCCCCCCCCCCGGTTACCCAACACCAGAAATAATGTAAATTAATAACGTGTGTGTAAACCATTTAACCGGGACACACATCACAATATTGTTAAGTATAAAGTCACTGTATTCAGACTTATACTGGATATATTTGACTTACCATAGTTCCTTGTTCCTTTCATTCTCAAAATTGACTTTGCACGTGGCGGATGTAGCTAGCTAGACAGGAAGTACCCGGAGCACCCGGCCTCACTTCCTTGATCGAATTTTACGTGTATAACGCGTGTTTTAAAAGCTTTTGCTTTAGGGGTGAATTTGACATGGACTGGTACGTTTGTGTTTTATTATTGATTTTATTTGTGTATTTTTAACAATTGAATTTAATAATATATTCTCATAAAAACACTTTTTAGCCTTGCCTCGGATGTAAACAAATGTCAATTGGAAGCCGTGTTTGTTTACCTATGTTTTTGTAGCTTCGGATTGTGTATTGCATTTTATATCTAATAATACTCAGTCTCATGGTTTTTTTGATTAATGGTATATATTAATGCAAACGCTCTCAACCTAGTATAAATGGGAATTTCACACGGCAAACGAAAATATTATTTAATAATTTATGAGCTGCTGTTGAAAATATTTTATAAAACATGTAAAATGTATATAAAAGAAAACCGAATTTTTATATTACTTAAATTTGAATCAGTCGTTCTAGTGTGATCAAAGATCTTGTTAATCACAATCTAAATTTTTACAGAGAGGCTACCGTACACATTACACGCGTTGGAAACAACATAGCACTAATAAATTATACGAGGTAAAGTTTGAAGTAAAATATGAAGTTTTATTGTGAATAAATAACAATTTAACAGAATTCAAAACGGATAAAGAAATCTGCAGCTGAAAATTAAAACTTGGCAACAAGACATAGCAACCAAGACACTGGTCAATAATAAATCAGAAAAATATATCAAGAAAAAAAAAGATTAAAAACAAACTAGACAAAGTGATGTCCCCCGCCTTCTGCTTTAAAACCAATGACACTAATATAAAGCTGATTTGTTACATATCTACTTCCTGGCATAAACTATGTAGATATTTTCTGGAATAGCAATGAGCCTTTATTTATTTATATTTCAAAAAAGGCCAAAAAAATTCCCTGATTACTAAAACAACTCGAGAGGGAAAACAAAATGTTTACTAGTTCATTTTACAACATTTATTCTCAATATTCAACATTTTTAAGTTTAAATGTTTTGTTTGTTATATCGTGTTTCCGGTGCCTTTAATTAATGACACTTATATATAGCTGTTAGATTCTACACGTATTCTTTTTCAACAGTAACAGAATGAACAATGTATGATGCTTTAACAACCCTAAAAATCGCTGCAACATCAAACGATAAAAAGGTTTAAAAAGAAATTACAGAATTAAAAAAATGACATACAAAGATATATGATACAATAACTTCTTCAGATAAGAATAATTTGTAATAAAAAAGTTATTTAAAAGCGATACTGATGATGCAAAATAGAACGTTATAAACGACGATCTTCCTAGTATCTACATTGTTGCATTGAATGTATTTGAGCAGAATACGTCATGCAGTATTTAAACACCTAGAAAAAAATCAGCAGAAGTGAAAAGATAATATTATAATTATTGGGAAACAGAATTTTAAAAAAGGGGAATCTAAGAAATCTTCAATCTTTATTTTAATCATCAGAATAAAACAAAACACACTTGTCATTGGTCTTTATGGCGCGTTCGTCTAAGTGTGATTAGTAGTATAAGTTTTAAATTTTAACAAGCTTTGATTTAAGCGTTCTAAAAGCCGTTCTATCATAGAAGAACACGTGTGGTAGACGATCATTTGTTTCATGCACCTAATTACTGTTGATTGCTTTTATCATTCAAAAGATGTTGCTTTCTTATTAAATGGCTAAGATAGAGCAATTACGGTTTCATAACCATTTTAAGCGTGAGGGTAATTATTTTTTAACTTTTATAAAATTACAATCAAAACAATCCCTATTCCGATGGTGCTTCAGTTTCAAATTTCCGTCATATACAATATGAGAAATTATTCTTAATGTTAGTTTACCTATACTGTTAAGTACACATTTTTTATGAATGATGGTCTTCAATTATGTTCTTAGCACACCACTAGATATTTACTAACTTATTCGTTATTCGTCCAAAGCCGGGAATTTTTGTTATCATTGGTTTCAATATTTGTTGATTTTATTTTTCTTCTTGAATTGTCCTGTTTTTGTTGTGTTATCAAAGACTAGTATCGTTACGTGTATTTATTACATGTTTTCAATTGCAAATGTCTTTTATTTCATGACAAAGAACTAGCTTTATAATCATTGTGACAGTTTGAAATGTTATTTGTTGTGTAACTATATTCTCTAATCTTTAACTGTTGAACACAGACCGCATGGCATTTATTTATGGAAAGGAAGGATATTGCATTTATAAGTTGAAAACAAATATTTAGTAGCATGTATACTGTATAGGGATGGATAATGATGTAGATAGTAAAATGTCACATATCGATCCGTGTATCTGCTAATTCAAGTCTAGTATTAAGTAGTACAATCTAGTTTTTAAAAATTTAGTCAATGATGTAAACGTATTCAGAGGGAGAGTCACGATATTACAAATTTAGATGTCAACGTATTTTAAAAAGTCACAGTTGTGCGGATATTGATATAAACGTTTTCAGTGAAAGCCACTTTGCTGCTTGATTTTTTCTTATCAGTTTCTTGTTTAGCTTACTGTGTTTGAAATTATATCACTTTCTTGTTCAATGTTGTATCTGGTGGAAAACTACTTAAAAAACAGACGGAAATGCTTATGGTGAAATGTTTTTATTTCTTAATTATTTTGAGTTATTTTTCTGTCATGTTTATAAGATTGGTGGATAAGCATTTATAAAACCGTGATAAGTATTTACTGTTTTTATGTTGATCAAAGTTAAATAACAAGAAAGCGGATTTCCACAGAGCTGGATAGAAGAAAAAATGATCACTTTATTAATATAGAATATATGAGAACTTTAAGATAGGTTATGTAGGAATTTTGGAGGAGAATCATTAAATGTGGAAAAAAATTATGCTTGGCAGTTTCGAATTATTAAAAGAGAAAACTAAGGCATTATTTGAGAAACAAATGCAAGACAATAACGAATTATCCGAAGAAAAACCTTACACAGGGTAATTACAAAATATTAAAGAAAAAACCCACAAAATAAGTAAATACGGTATATCCTGGGAAAACATTCAGCTACGTAATTACGGATTATTGAATGAGAAACTTAAAAAAAGATTCTTTGATGATAAAAACATTAGACTAGGTTGTCATGGATAATCCTTTTAGCTAATTTGTCAGGAAAAATGGAAAAAACTTAAAATTTGGAAGCTGCAGGTTACCTGATGAGAAACATTTAGGTAGGTAATAACGGATTATCGAGGTAGAACATTAAGCTAAGTAATTGCGGATTAAACTTTATGCTAGAAAATTACGGGTCATTGGAGGAGAAAAAAACATTTAACTAGGTAACTAAAGATTATACTCGTATCTGCTTCAGGCCGCTGATGGAATTTTTTTTATTATACTCAGCTCTTCATCCTCATAGAATTAAACTGTTCCCATCACCGACAAGCATTAGGTTTTAATTGAAAACGTAAACCTGAATCAGTCATCAATTTATGACGAAATTAAAATAACAAAGATGTCAAGGAAAATGTTGCCATGGCAAATAACATTTGGACAGAAGAGATTATAACAATACACTCCAAGTAATGAAATAATTTGAAATAATTTGATAGTTAGATATTGAGGGTTTAATGCAATACAACGGTGAGCTTAAAATCAATTACCTCAAGTTGTTACACATGAAAAGATAGATACAGATGGATATAAGCTAGCGTTGCTCAGCTTTGTCGTCAAACGTGGTGGAACAAGTCTATATACCTGTATCAACGATCTGACACGACAATATATATATATATATATACAAATCTATAAATACCAAAAGCAACTATAACTGTTTATGAAAAATTATCATGATGGTTTCAATTTTTAAATTATGTTCAGGATAAATGACCATTGTTGTAGAAGTTTGATCTTTTTTGTTGAATAAGTGGAATTTAAATATATATATATATATATATGTTTGTTTTCTTATGTGTTACAACTTCCTCTTTTATATAAAAAGGAAAACATTAAAAAAAATTATGTGATAATTTGTATAGTTTTCATACTAAATGTTTGAACAACGAATATCGATGACAGATTCCTGAGATAAACCATTTATGGTTAAGAAAAAAAAGTGGAAAGGACTCGATGTGAAAAATATTAATTTGACTCGCTCTGAATGGTTTACAGTTTTGGAGGTATGGCGCGTCCTTCCCAACATGGCTGCTGTGCGACACTTCATCTGAGGGAGGATAACGCCAGGTTCATTCTTCTTTTTCTTGTGATGATTGTGTATATGTTAGTTGGAGCCATAATCTTTATGTTGTTAGAACAAGAAAATGAACAACGAGAAAAGTTGTTGTATCAAGCTACACTAAATGCATTTTATGAAAAATATGATAATGTCAACAAATCGGATTTGGAATCATTATTACGGACACATGCCGAAGCAGATGCTGCAGGTATTGTTGGAAACAGAAGGGCTCGCTGGGATTATCCTGGGTCATTTTATTTCGTTGGAACCGTTGTTTCAACCATAGGTCAGTATTACATTTTAAAAACTTTTCAGTTTTGCCCTGCTTTTGCCCCTTCCAATGTATTTGCTTGTCAAAGCATTTACATCTTAAAAATGTTCTAAAAATTGTTGTGCCATATGAGAGATAAATTCTGAACAGAACACTGAGGGATTTGAAGTACACTGCTTTAGTTAATTATACAACTACAGCGTTTGCCTCAGCTGTGCTGTAATAATTAGCTATTATACCGAATGTATCTGTAAAATTAAATTATATTCCCTTGTATTCTGAGAAAAGCTTAATTTTATTAGAGAAGATGAGTTTTTCACTTTACTTAACAAGCTATGGAGCTTTAGCAACTCGGGAATTATTTCTGAAATAATTGAGAACGGTAAAAAAAAGTATGTATTACAAGGGTTACGGTTTTATTTAAAAACAGCAAAGGATTGGCTTTCATTAAGGTGGTGATAAGTTATATAACACGGGGATTTTTTTCCTTTTTTTTCTTTTTGAAATAAGGGAGAACGGTAGAAATATATGAAATATATATATTTATTACAAGGGTTATGGTTTTATTTGAAAACAGCAAAGGATTGGCTTTCATTAAGGTGTGTGTGTGTGTGTGTGTGTGTGTGTGTGTGTGTGTGTGTGTGTGTATGCGTGTGTTCAATTAATTTTCCCCACAGATAATATAAATTTGTGTATTATTCTGGGAAATCATTTGGTTTGAATTGTAAAAGGAATGTCAATATAGAAATATAAAAGTTAATATTATGATAGAATAAAGCATTATACTCGCTGATATTGAATCTATAATTCTTCAGCTTAAACCGTTTAAATCATATTGATTGAGAGGTTTGTCATTGTTGTTGTTGTTGTGGTAACATCATGGATTTTATTTGTGTATTTTTGCTTACACAGTAGAGAGCGAGAGAGAGGCATATATCCAGATGTACAAAGATATGATTCTATATTTATTCTATATTTAAAATAACAATACTAACGGATAGATCGTTTTGATCGATTATTTCAATTATTGACAGGCTAATACGAAGCACTGAATGTAGCAACAATATTAATATCAACTGCATCGCAACAGAAATCAACATCTGTTGACATTGTAATTTGCCTAGTAACGGTTAACAATGAATATTTTTACTGAAATCAAAGCAAAAATATTAAATGAAAAAATAATAAAAATCATGAAGATAAGAAAGAATGAGAAATGAATTAAGAAAGCTGCCAGAATTTTTATATTTTTTAATTCCAATAAATTGGTAATATGTATCTGCCTTTAATTTAAATGCGTGAATGACAACAATTTGCATGTTGTGTTAAATTATTTAAATCATGTGATAGAGGCGGCCATTGATCTGTAATATTGGTTGCCACAATAACGGCAGAAAACGGAAGTCAGTTAAAATTTGTAGATTTTCCTGATAATATTCTTATTGATCTTAAATTAGTCGTGCCATCTTGCATTATAATAAATAAATCTCATATATATATATATATATATATATATATATATATATATATATATATATATATATATTGAACATTAATTAAATAACACAAAAAGGTGCGCGTGATCTTGATTATTAACGATTGCACGTATTGGCACTAAACTTCTATTTTACAAATAAATTTGTAAACCTTGCCATTATGATTGTGCCCTTAGATTTTAAAAATATCACAGTTAAATAATCAAATATGATTCTTCAATTTTTTACGAATAATACAAAATCGTTAATACTTATTAATTTTACAACTGAGGGGAATTAAAATGCTCTAAAGATCTTTGGTTCTGATGACTGCTTAGTTCGTCTAAGCTGTATGCGTTAAAATCTGTAATTTTAGACAATTGACCACCGAAACTATTTCTTAAAAACAAGAGAAATAATGAGTTGTTAAAAAGTTATTCAGTCAACACCCGGATAAAATTTTGTGATCATACCCTACCCAGTGTAAGTTCTAATTAACTAGTTACATATTAGGTATGTATTTGTGTTTGACTAGTTGTTGGTATCCTTTTGTTTTTTAGTTGCACCGGCTGTTGTCAGTTACGTATTATATGCTAGTATTTCATTAAAAATGTTATTTATGCTGAAAAGCTATATCTATCTGTGAGATCATATATTCTTTAACGTACCAACATAATATCTGTTATGTCACTCTGTGTTCAGATGTGTAATAAACTTTGTCAGTTTGGCGTCATAATTCTTAAGATTTTCCGTTGTCATAACGACATAGTATCAAATAAAGATATATAGTAAGTAAGGGTATCAAAATTTTCTTTCGTTACGATTTATTAACACCTCTGACTATGTATTTTAGGCGCTGTCATTGTTACTACTAAGATAGTATGACATGAGTAAAAAAATCTTGACAAAGAAATAAACCTCAATGATAGTGTTTGTAGTTGCTATGATGAAATTGACAATAGAAAGATACTTGATACAGATTTAGCATTCTATTTTACTGTCCATATTTTGAATGTTGCTTTCAATCGTTGTCAACTAAGATACAAAAAATAATATAAATAAAATAAAATAAAATAAAATAAAATTAAATTAAATTTAAAAAAATAATAATAAATAAATAAATAACTAAATAACGCTATCGTGAAATTTTCAAAATCTGTTTTGTCATATTTATAAATGTATATATTAATGACTGATCGAAGCATTAGTGGCCATGGCAACATCCCATATTATACTCAAGAAATTCTAACGTTTTGTTTCACAATTTTACAAAATTGTAAGACTGTTTACTCTAAGTTGTTAAACCGACCAACAATGGACAAATTTACCTAAACGAGTATTTGATCCATCTAATTTGATCAGTAAACTACACTGATACCCAATTTTCTGAACATTGATTATGTATTGGTGATTTGCCTGAGAAGAATCATAAAATGGCAATGTTAATTTTACAAAAGGGCAAGGTAATGTAACAAACCATTGATCATTGTCTAATAATACATTATTTTCGATTAACTACTTCATGAAATCATTAATAGTTCCGTACTGTTCATCGTATAAAACATGATGAGTAGAAGAATTTATCATCACGAATACTGTTTAATTATCCCTGTAAATAGTTGTATATAGCACGAAGGTTGTTAATTAGGTTCTGATACTTATTTCATTCTATATATTAATTACGTACTCCATCACCATGATGTGTTTCTTCGGAAGTACAATATTTTGTCTGAACAATATTTACAAGTGTATATTGGTGTGATTGGTGTACTGGGTAGTGGGTATTGGTGTAGAGAAGTGCCTGGTTAGTGGGTATTGGTGTAGTGAAATGCCATGGTAGAGGGTATTGGTGTAGTGAAGTGCCTGAGTAGTGGATATTAATGAAGTCAAGAGACTGGTTAATGGGTATTGGTGTAGTGAAATTCCTTGGTAGTGGGTATTGATGTAATGAAGTGTCTGAGTAGTGGGTATTAATGAAGTCAAGAGACTGGTTAATGGGTATTGGTGTAGCCAAGTACCTGTGTAGTGGGTGTTGATGTGGTAGAGCGTTTGGGTAGCAGATAGTAGTGTAGCCAAGTACCTGGGTTGTGTGTATTGATGTAGTCGAACGTTTGGGTAGCAGATAGTAGTGTAGCCAAATACCTTGGTAGCGGGTATTGATGTAGTCGAGCGTTTTTTTTGTGTAGTGGGTAGTAGTGTAGTTAAGTGCCTGGTTAGTGCGCATCGTTTTATTGTGTACTGGTATAGTATGCGTCTTGATAGTAGGCTTTTGTCGGCGTCTTGGTTGTCGATATTGGTTTATTCGTTGTCTAGTTAGTCGGTATTGGTAAAGTCGAACCCTTGGTTGTCCATATCGGTGTAGTTGGCGTCTTGTTAGTAGATATTGGTGTAGTTAATTTAATATATATATTGGTGTAATTGGGGTAAGTATAGTAGGTATTGGTGTAGTTTGTAATGAGTAGTGGTTTTTTGTTAGTCAGTGTTAGATGTAGTTGGTGTCTGTGAGTGGATTTTGGTGTAGTCAGTTTTTATGTTACGTGTATAGTTAATCGGTGTCGCGGTATTCCGTATTGGTGTATATAGCGTCTCGATAGCCAGTACTGGTATGAACGCTGTGCAGGGAGTATGAAGTAGTTAAGTAGAACCTTTGAATGTCGATGTCGGCGTTTTCGGTGTCTGGTAATTGGGTATTGGTGTCGTTAGTTTTTGTGAATTGGGTATTGGTGTGATTTTTGCGTGTAAGTCGGTTTGCGGCATCCCATATTGATGTAGTGTGCGTCTCGGGTATCCGTTATTGGCAAAACGTTGTCTTGGTAGTCAGAATTAGTATGTTGGTTATATGTGTCTAGAAAATGACTATTGATGTAGTCGGTGTCTGAGTGGTCGGTTTTGTTGTAATTGGATTTAGTAGGTGTCTGATAAGTCGGTTTTGTTGTAGTCGGGTGTAGTCGGTGTCTGAGCTGTCGGTTTTGTTGTAATCGATATTTATGTAATTGGTATAGTGAAAGTTGGTAGGAGTATATATGATGTTTGTTTACTGGTCATTGATGTAGTCGATGCATTGGTAATCTGTTTGTACGTAATCTACTATAGTGTAGGTATGTGGAAAGGTGTAAAATGTATTGTTTCACTTTACAAAACATGTTTCACAAATAAATAATATCAAATAGCAGTTTATATTAATGAATTTTCTGACTTGTATTGATTTATCATGCTACTAGTACCAGAACACAATGTTTCCGGGTTACATAAATGTCTGTGATAGTTATATTTATATATTAAAATAAACTGTTGTGTAGTACGTAATACATGTAGTAATGTCACATCAAATGCATGTTATATATATATTCTTCGAGACTTCTAGACGAGCCTGTGTTATATTCTCATTCTCGTCTATGTTTCTGCCGATTCAAAAATAAGTTTAAGGCATGCATGAACCGATTAAAAAATACAGCATCAAATAAAATAATGACCCGATATTGTTATGTAGATTGAAAGTAAATCGATAGACTATGATTTGCTTTTCTTTTTGTTCATTAACTTTAAAACATATATGTACTCAACAAATATACAATATTTAAAACTTTGAATTAAACTTTTGATCAAAGTCTTTCTTTGATAAAAGTTTTAAGTGTTTGTGCTGTAAAATGATCAACGTTATTTACCGTTATTTGAATTTCAAAAGACATGCGCAGTCTTTTGTTTTTTTTTCTTTTTATTCATTATTATTATCATTTTTATTTTTCGGATGTCATGAATAATCTGCAAGAGAAAAAAGTCATTATAGACTTTTTATATACAAAAATTATTTCCATTTTAAATAATCGATTCAAGTTACCAATACACGAGATTTCATGTGGTTGTTCCACATTTTTTGTTATGTATTTGGAATTTTAGCTGTTTCAATGTTTGGTAAAAATGGCTTTTTTAGTATCGAAAAAAATGTTGTTAACATAACAGCTAGTTGTTTAGTAACATTGTATGCACTACCTGTAAGCATTACAACCACACCACTGGATGTTAATTTCATATACCGGTATATATATATATATATATATATATATATATATATATATATATATATATATATATATATATATATATATATATATATATATATATATATTACCACTTCTGTCTAGCTTGCTACGAGTCAAACCGAAATTGAGAATGAAGGAACATGAAGATATGGGATATATAGGATAAACTTGGATATAGGGACACCATACTTATCAAGAATATTGTGATGACAGCTATAGAACTTGTAAAGGCCTTGATAAGCCTAGGCTTGCATTATCCTTGAGTCAACAATTAATTTGTAAGCAACTCGCTTTATTGTATTAAGTTTCCGTAAAAAGAGCAAACTCTACCATACCGTACTAACTGCGAAACCAACACACCTTTAGCAGGAGAAGAAGATATATTGCTGCATAAAAATAAAAAGTTGACAGTAGAAAAAAACATCGCGTCTGTCATATAGTTTGGAATGTAGTCTTTCGTTAACGTCATAAGCGAGGAATAAGTGTTACATCACTTACCACCCACCCCACACACCATTTTCTACTTAACAGAATAAGCAAGTGACGTTTAGTGAACAAGGAAGTGAAAGTCATAGGGTTTTTAAAAATCCGGATTTTATACTTAAGTATGCATGAAAAAATATATTTTTTGTTTTAAAAAGTATGCCTTAATTAAAATATTAGTATGCACCGCTAAACAAATTAACTGATGAGGGTCTAATTTCAACTCCTTTGGTCTCAATATTCAACGTTCAAAATGAACTCCGGGTCAATATTCTTCGTTACACCGGGTGGTCTAAAGAACACAGTCCATTTCACTGTCTAGGTTTAAAATCTCACTAAAATAGAACATTGTGTGGGCATAAAAAAGGGAGTTTTACCACATTACTCCATACAGTTTCTATTTCAGGGATATATTTTTTTCAATTTAAGCTATTAAAACATGATCCGATACTTGGAAATTAAGAAGTCTTCAACGACATATAATATCTGTGCCTTTTTGTTCATTAAGAGTCAGCTCGGGTGTTTTAATTCAACATCACACAATATTTTAGTAAAATGAGGACAATAAATCAGAAAAAGAAAACGGCAACATCGTGACACTTTAATTACTGTTTATCGCTCGATCATCTATTGATCGGAGAAGTAATGGCATAATAACATCGTTGTAAATCGTATAGATATTAAAACAAGAAATCCTAGTTTAAAAGGGTATAGTGGAATGAATATTTTTACATTTGTATAGTAGAACGAATATTTTTATCTTCATATATATATATATATATATATATATATATATATATATATATATATATATATATATATATATATGCAATCGAAAACACGACACTAAAATTTAGCAGAAGTACGACAATGTCCTGAACAAAACCCAAAAAGCAAATGATATTGTAACATCATTGTTACGACTTACCAAAATTTTATATTTATATCTAACCCCGGGGAATCGCATATTAGATCAAATATCCAAATTTAATCAACGAAAGTGTGTTTAAAGGAAATATGCGACAATTGAATTTAAAAATATTTTTAGCTTAAAAAAGATTTGATTCATGATGAACACAGTTTTACAAAATCTTTAAATTGTTACTAGAAAAAATAGAGAGAAAATATGCTGGTTGCTACAAAACAAATATGAAATATTTATACTCTAGGGAAATAATTCATATTGTCCTTGTTTGCTTTAAACTTTATTTATTTAAATATCTTTCCTAAATTGACAGGCCAAACTATTTGATGTACAGGTTTATCCACTCATTTCGGTGGTCATGTCATTTAGTACATTGCATTATCCACTTTATTTAAATCCGTCGACTTTTAACGGAGTTCAAATGTATCAACGAATACTTGTCCATTGAAGCCTTCCTAACCACTGCGGTAGCTCAGTTGGTAGAGTGCTCGCTCTGTAAGTGGGTGGTCGTGGGTTCGAACCCCGAGCGGATCTGACCCAAAACTTGAAAGTAATAGTGACTGTTTTTTTCGCCAAGCACTCGGCAATAGGAAATGAAAGTCAGTGTGCTTTGTGATGGGAACTTAAAATAAACGAAGTCCCGTGCATGGCACGATAAAGAACCCTGTTGTATAATGCCATCAGCGGAACGCACAGGCAAAATTTTTGCACTTTCGCCTATAGCTGGCGACGTCTCCATATAAGTGAAATATTCCTGACTGGTGCGTAAAACACCATAACTCAAATCGGATCCTTACTGTTTCGAAAGGCTTTATTATTAATGGTTCTCTGTATTGTTTAAGCGTTTTTTATGCTTCTTCCAGTCACAGATTTATTTAGCAGAGTCCGAATCTAAGCAACATAACATTTCTGGACTTAGAATTCTTAAGGCCTATTCCATCATGGTTATATCACGCGTAGCATTTACTATAATTTTATTACATTCAGTTATTTGTTAATACAATGTCAATGCTTTCTTTTGTATTCTTTCATTTATTGTGCAAAACTTTGAAAAAGTTATTTATTATTGAATTGTTCCAAATGGCCAAACTTAAAAGTACTTCCAAAAACATTCCACCATTTTATCAGCTATGCTAGCAATGGTCAGTTGAACTTATATGAGTGAACATTAAATGTATTATGACAATTTACATGCGTTTTATTGTGGAAGAATTACTGGTATGTGGTTTGTCACAAGAGAGATTCTTGGTTTTCTAACCAGGTTAATATCATTATCACTATAACCCTTGATACTAAAGAATCTGAATGACTTGTATTTGTAATGAAACAACATCTGAAATTGCTTTTTGTCAAGCACTGCACGCTATTTCATTCTGACAAAAGCGCATAGAAACAGCTTGCTGAAATAACTGAATACCAAAGACATTACTCTAGTTATGATTTGAAAAGCTGACGGTATATTGACAATTAACACAATAGCGCATTGATTTTAAGGAATTATATATATATTGATAAACCCCATCTTGCATAGATATATGGAATTGTATATTAGTGTGATAAACGATAGGGTTACACTAGGACAGATTTTAAGCATGTTTTGTAACCATATCTTGATTTCTGTTAAGTTAACATTTTTAAGGTAACAATAGTTATATAATAATATATTTGACTTCTGAAATAGCTCCTGCTACATGTAAAAGATTAACACAGAAATATTTTAAAGTTATTTTCATACAATACTTTTATTTTCTAGCCTTGTCATTACAGGATTATTGATTTTTTGTATACAAAGATATTAAAAATTAAATATAAAGCGCCTCTCACCACTTTGATTTGAGTCTCAATTAGAACATATCACATTGCGGAAGTTGAAAGTTGCCAGTTCACTTGCTTTCGGTGCTTTTTTACGAAAAATTGAGTTTCCTCTGTCATTCCTGATCTGCGATCCTTGATATTAGTGAAAAGTCTTGACTACAGCGTCTTACCGCTGAATTCCGTTTCACTTCACTCCAGTACAGCGGGAGACAAATCTTGAAAAGTGAGGATACAAATGATTTTTTTTTCGTTAAGAAAACGACGCTTCTGGCTTTCTTAACCATAGAAACTACAATCAGAGCCCCCAAGACCCTTTACAGGTAGCATGTATCAGGGCTTATTTGCGATGAACGACTATATACTAACAGATTGTACAATGTTTTTTTATAGAGTAAAATTGGATCATGGTCTCATACCTTTCTCGCTCATGTTTTTTTTAAATTGAAGTGCATAGTTTTTTATTGTCAACAACTGCACTTTTTTGGCTGTTTAGCTACGCTTTACCGGCCATGACATTATGTAGAAGTTAGTGTTATTAAAACCAAAAGCTGCAACACAATGGTGATTTTATAAAAGTCTCTTGATTGTTTTGAATTTTTCCATGGTGTAACAGCAAAGAACTCATGCCAAGGACCAGTTTATCAAAACATATGACTCATTGTTTTTTCTTCATTTGTTTTAAAATGAGATAAAATTATATCAATGATCATATACATGTAAAAGACAGGAACATAATGAGGATTTTGAGTCGTGACAGAGATGACTACCTTTGTCTCAGTTCTGTGGGAGTGAAAGCGTTGTTGAATAGACCACATTCATTTAAAAACAATTATGTAAATGGAGAATGACCTCATCCAACAAATACCTTGTCAAACATTTAAGGGATACTTTTACATTGAATCTTCAGTGGAAGATATTTTAGCCATGTCAATGACCAAAAGGTTTGGGAGATAAACTTGTTCAATAAAATCAAACATAATAACAAATATGTGTCCTTCAATGTTTTAAAATAACTTATCTGTGGTAGTACTGGTATGAGTTTCTTAACTTTTATAATTTGGAACTACTTAGTTTCTCTAATTTTAGTAATTTATTGATACTTTTTGATAGAATTTCTTTAGGGTACCATTACGTTACTCATGAAAAAGGTGAAATTATTTTTTTTTTAAATGAAACAACACATTTCTAAAAGAAAAATGAAATGAGAATTTTAACGACACTTCCAGGTACTCGGACCAAAAGGTCTGAAGGTAAAACTAAAATTTAAGAAAAAAAGTTTACAAATCAATGGTCTAACAAATATATTTATGCGAGAAGGTATACATTATATTTTACAATATATACAGTTAATCAAACAAATAAACATTGCTCACTGTTGTTCGTAATAACTAATGATAATTAATGATCTTTGACAATGTATACTGTTAAGCAACAGCATAAGTGCATTATTTATCGTTGATCATAATACTTAGTGATCATTTCAATCGATATATACCAGTAATTCAGAACAATATAATAATAACATCTTGTTTTATTACTGTTATGCAATTACAAATGTGCATGCTCATTATAATTAATGGTTGCATAGTAACGCGCGTTATTTAGTTTGCCTTGCAAAGTTTTTGCATTCATATTGACAATGAACATCATTTTAAAACGGTTCAATTGTTGAATGTTTATTGTTTATCAATGTTAAATATAACTAATGGTTGCTTCAATCGATAGATAAAATAGAACATTATTTTGTAGGCATGGAATCATATAAATATCTTACTTATGTATTTCCTGCTATATTTATCCAGGTATACGCATTTTATAGGAATGTAAAAGGAATTAAAACGAAGATTCACAAATTTCTAAAAATTCTCGAATTTAAATTACCAGTCAAAATTTTTTCCTTTTATTGGGTAGTTACAAGCTAAAGTTGAAACTATATATGCAATAAAAGTGAGGGTTCTTCAGTGGGCCACGCCTGTTAAAATGGATATTTTGCCTTTCTATTGGTATTATCAATCATTATTCAGTTGTCACAGCTGTTACAAGTATCTCCCCGCATTTGATACATTGCGTTATATTTATGTAGCTGTAAATTATTTTTTTTTATAAAAATGTCATAAAGTGCGGGACACTTTTTTGTGGTTTTAAGAAGCCTTGAAGGACAGTGTCTACAATCATTTTAATTAAATGTTGATTGTAAAAACTAACCATATTCGATTTATTTGGAGGAGTTCTATAATGAATGAACTGATTTGCAAATTACACCTTTTCTATATTGTAAATGCGTTAATTTATAGAGTCTTGTGATAAAAACGTTCATTTGATTCAAATCGATATTCTTTCGACTGAAGTACCCGCTTGTGTTTCCCTGGAGATAATAAGCTTTTTAATTTGACGATGACAGTTGCTTTCATTATTGACTTTTAATGACGACATAAGAATCAGTTAACCTTTGTAACTAAAAATTAGACATTAATCTAACATACGCTTTTTGTACACTTTTTATATTTTTAAATACGGTATAAAATATAGTTTTTATTATGACAATATCCTGTTTATTCAAAGTAAAAATTATTTAAATAAATGTAAGCAAATGACCAATCTCTCTCTCTCTCTCTCTCTCTCTCTCTCTCTCTCTCTCTCTCTCTCTGCGTTAATTTTACTGTTTTGTGACGTTTGACACCTGATCACCTGATAAACAATGACAAAACACTACATCTTCAAAAATTTGGTTGCAAATCAAGGTTATCGTCTTTCATTGGATTTATAATTCATGGTTCTGCCTGTGCTTACATTTTAACTAAAAGCATTCATGCAAAATACTACCATATTAAACTAAATCATATTGAAAATTGGGTGTATATACTATGTCCTTTGGTTTCTATGGCCGTCCTACATAAAATGACTAAGGAAAATCGATGTGTTTCAGTACATATAACTGAAATCTTTAATAAGGTGTTTAACCATTCGTTTAGAATTTGGACATTTATACAATAAGTACATTTTTTTTACCATTTTTTACGATAACTTGCCTTACATTTAAATTTACTCCCTTAGATCTTTACTGTATGTTTTCAAAACATGAAAGTCCACCTATTATATATAATGTTTTCAATGGTTTATCAATAAATAAAGCGTATTTACTTTCTAATATTAAAGACCGATTTTCATTATTTTCCATTTTAAAAAGGTTAGGTCAATAAAAAGTATAAACAATGTTCGTTAATTAAGAAAATTGAAGGGCGCAGTGTTTATTCCGTCAGAAATGGGTTTATTTTTCTAAAAAAAAATGTATTGCGCTGCTATTTAATCGAACTTACAGTATTAACGGATTTTAGGTTTAAGTCCCATATGTTTTTATATTTTGAAATTAGAACGACACATTAAAGACACGTTTTTTTGCGAGGGGACCGTTACTTATATGCGTTTTTGCGCGTTAAACATTTTGATTCATCAGGCTTTATAACTAATATCAGCAGTTTTGAAAAGGCGAAACTTAGTCATATCATAAAAAAGACTTATCGTCCTTAAATAATAAATGTCATCGAGACGTTTTAATAAATTTATTCCTAAAGTCTGCTTCGAATGGTAAATTTCTCGATAAATTTTCATCATCTTCATTGCATGTGCAGACATTTGATTTTTATCTGTATACAGAAAGAAATGTTCTAAATGAATAACGCTTATATCAGTCGTATATACTTGCAAGACTTCTTGCATGAAAAGAAGTTATAGTGATAAGTAACAAACAAGCCATTTTCTCGCAGCGGGAGATTAAACAGAAATCAAACCTTAAACAATCTTTATATACATGGCAATTCTTGGTAATTATCGTTGTGTGTAGCTATACTGATGTGATTATATCTGTCCAATCCGTTACCCTAGTCGGCCACAAAATTACATACAACTCAATCATACCTAGTCGGATGAAGTACTCAGTTGATAACTATTGGCTGAGAACTATTGAAAAAGCGAATAGGGCAAATCAATTATACGTAATGTATTGAAGTTGATCAGTTTCTATAGATGAGCGATATTATGATGGTTCTTAAAGGAAATGTTCAAATTTACATTGTTTATTTATTGATCTTTCTTCATTAGTTTGTATGGTGAATAAAAGCACTCTTTGTCCTCTGCACTAAATACTGTACTAATGTTAAACAGTAGATGTTCTTATAATACCACAGATTCTTACTTATTGCTGCAAGAAAACAACGTTTATCGGTATTGCAACAAGCACACAGAGTTTGCGAAATTTCTACCAGGGTTTTTAGTGCCAAAACTAAATGAGGTTTTTACATTGTACTCGGTTATAATCATTATTTAGATGTTGTTAATGCATAATGTATTTGACACATTTAACTAATATCAACTGGTATTTCCAGACCATTTAATATTGAACAAAGGCTTTCTTTTATGAATATTATCTCTCAATGTAATAAATATACATTTAACACATTTGTTGTTTGAAGCTAGTTTAACACTCTTAAGTCGACAATCAGTGCAGAAGAAATACAATGATTTATTAAAAATCAATAAGATTTCAGACACTATCAATGTACTTCTGTCTCGCTGATTAAATACTCTTTACTTCCTAAAGTAGTTAGAAAATAACAAGCATTATAATCATTCTCACTGAATGTTAAACGTTTTTAGATAAGTTATAATAAGAAGCAAATTACAAGCATCGGTCTATGGCGGAATATATCTATCATTACATAAATTTATCAAAAAACATCAATTTTCAGAATTTTACGTATATTAGAGGGGAAAACGAAAGGTTTAACCCCCAAAAGTGGAATTATGTATCAAGAATGTCCTTTTAAAGGGAAAATAGGAAATATAACCTTATCATGTAGGCAATAATTATGTTTTTAAATTCAAAGACTTCCGTCAAAAGCTTGCGTTTTAATATTTAAAAACTACTGCAAATTTTAGTGTACGGTTGTTACCATTAAATACGGAAAACTGAACTGTATAAATATTAATAAATGTTTCAATAACATTTTCTTGTGAAAAGAAAGAAAAGACTCAATATTTTTAGCTATATCCATAAAGACCTTTGATTATTTTCTAATCATATTTTGGTGTCAACTATGTAAACTGTATTACGTTTTTGTTAATATTGAGTTGAAATAAATTTCCACTTGAAGTTGTATAGTAACATTTGAATTGATTTTCTGTGCAATTGCACAAGTACTTAATTTCTTTAAGCAAAAACAGATACAATTTTTGTACACAATGATATAGTAAAAATGAAAAATAATTTGTTAAATTACTAGACATCTGTCTAAAAAGGAAAAGGGTAAGAATATGCCAGTGCATAGGTGAATGTTCAAACCATAATTGTTAATGTACGGGTACTTTCTGTATTATAAGTACGGCTTTTCAATAAGTTTACCAGAGGTAGATTTTGTCAATATACAAGCTTTACATAGTGGTTGGTAAATAAGTAAATAAATTATATAACTTTGAAAAACGATAGATAATTATAAGATATAAAATTGATTATTTAAATAATGACAAGAAAATAATGCTTTCAAGTGTCATAAGCTGCTATGCTTGTAACTTTAACACACAATATAGCTTTTTATGCTCTTTTATCAATGTAATAAATTCCATATAGAAAATGTAAAAAATGCACACATGTAGTTAATATTCCCTGTGGGCGTCAATAAAAAATAAAACCCCCAAGAAAAGTAATGAACAAATCTTACATTTAAACCGAGTAAAATATTTTAAATAAATGCATTTGCAGTCAAAGGCTTGTGTAACCATTAACTGACTGCAAGTATCGTTTATTTAAAGTTAATTAAAAATAACTTTCCAATATTTTTGCATAAAAGGAATCAAACTTAATTGACTCCATTTCTTTAAATTAATATTTCAAAACACTTTCATAACAACAGATAGAGGATAAAACACTGATGTATATTGCATAAAGAAGTGTCTTTAAGTTTTTCTTGTACTTTTTAATCTAGCACTTTTTCTAGTTTTCATTTTCATTTTATTCTTTACTGAAATATTTTAATACCATAGAGTTTGTATGATTTTACATTGTTTTATTGCTCTTCATAGTTGTCATCATTGGCAAATTCAAGCTTCTTCATTGGGTACCTAAAAATTTACAGTTGATGATATCCTTTTTCAAAATTATCCAAATTAACCGAATGATTACTTGTAGTCCTTTGTTCCATTATTATGTTTTTATCATTTTTATTATAATTCCGTCTTGAATATCTGTTTGTCGTTTAAAATTTTTTTCAGTGAATTTAAATTTTATTGGCTATTTTTTAAAATTCAAACCTGAAATTTCAATTGGCACATAGCTTACGATACTGTCCCTTAGATAAACTTAGTGTTAATAATGGTCTTTAGTTATTAAATACATGTGTTGGGTAGCCCTGACGATGTTAATTGAAAGCTTAGTTCTACAAACTCTTGCGTCATGTCTTTTGTATTTAAACCTGAAACAAATCCTAGATAACGCGACATTCTTGAAAACTCTACGAACGGTTTGAGTTTTTGGTCATTTCATATCTCCAATGGGTCGAAAATGTTATTCTTTTCTGTTTACTAACTGCATCATTTGTCTACTTACCTATCTACGTACTCACGGAATACACTACTTATGTGCGTACTGGGTTTCTGCAATGTGAGAACGTTCAAGTGGGGCACATCTCGATTTGCTGTTTTGACTGATGAACTTCAAATCGTTTAAGTGCACTTTTCCAAATAACCAAAAACGCAGATCAGGTTTTAACATTTGCTTACTGATTCGTGTCATGAGTATACAAGCCTAATAATTTACTTACTAGATCGTGGTCCGTATATATTTTAAATTATTTCAAACAATACAAAATATCAATATTAAAAGTGATAACTCGATTTTACCATCCAAAACTTTGGACTTAATTAAGATAAGCAAGTTGCCTGTTTCACGTGTGTTAAATGTTCATCAGTAGTCATAAGTTGCAAACTTAAAAAAATGTAGGGGAAGTTAATAAAGATCATTGTATTGTTATCCGATCAAAATGAGTCTTTTAAACAATAAGTGTTATACAAATCTATTCTCTTCCGAAAAAAACGCATGTTTTAACTTCATAATGCTCAAAACTACATATATTGATAATTGCATCTGTTGTCGGTTGAAGTATCTTGATTTTGTTGATACAGAATCTACCTAAATCAATAAATATACGTTTTCTTTGTTAATTTGTCATGGCCATCAAACCTTTGTCAATAATTTTATTTTGTCACACCTGTGACAACTAGATAAAACTCTAAAACCGCAGTAAACATGTGGATGTACAGACTGCTGGTATCCCTAAGGTTTAATCAATAAATATGATCCATTTTAAAAAAATGTCAAAATTATTACATGTGTAATTTAAAAGAAGCATCTGAAAAGAGTTTGGTAAAGCAAAGCCATAGGTATAAATGCAAAACAAAAAAATAAACCAGCTTTAATAATTGTATAGGGTCAACTTAAATGTGCACCACTATAGGGCAAAAAATCAATCGTTCTTTTGAGTTGTACGTTTTTCTTTGTCACTACACTAACAACCACTGTTGGTGTAATACTTCTTACGTGTGCGTTTCTTTTTGGCATTTCATAATGATAAAGAACTTTTAAAGTTTCTTCCATTTTTTTTCATTATTTATAATTTACTTTTAAGAACTACAATACAAACTTGTGTTGCGTGTAGCTGTCTCTTATAATTGCGTTTTACACATCGGCATAAAGAACACCTACAATACAAGTACGTTGAAGGTGTTTATTATGTGTTTCTATCCTGGCAAATTTAACATGTTTTAGACCTATTTAACTGTAATAATATTTTGGTCTTATTAACTCAGTAGTCAATAATTTGTGCTGTCAGAACAAATACAATCTAGCACAAATTTCAGCCATATGAAGTTTTAAACTTGTTTAAAACTAAGGTTTGTTCCCTTATGCAAAGAATTACTTACCCTAATTGGATTCATATAATTTTAGAACTTTGGATCCATTAATTTTTAAATGTTTGGCTTTTCTTTTTTAATTTATCAACATTTTGGTCCCCTAGTGTCATTGAGGTATGAATTTCCGAAATGTGCACAAATGGTACATTAAAATTAAACAGGTATTTTAGTTAAATATTCAACCTTCTTAAAGAATTATGGAACTATGTAATGACATCTTTTTCATGGTTGAACTTGAAAATCTTTAATATTTGCAACATTGTTTCCCGCAAAGCCGAACAGTCAGACAGTTTTCATGTGTCTGCCAGAATTCCAAATACCATCTAGATCATGACTACGGAAGGCGATTATAGTTAGAGACAGCAGTTAGTGTGATTCGTCTGAGAAGACGTTAGTAATAACATGATATAAAATCATTAACTGTTATAAAATAAGTTTACGTTTAATCTTTTGTATTTGTTTTAGCTATTTGTACTACCTGCTATCGGAGCCACTGTTATTTGAAGTAAATCATGCTTAAATGCCATTAAGCTTAAATAAAAAATAGTTAATTTCGCAAACTTTAGCACAACCAGCATGAGAATTTTCTATTCCTTAAGCAAAGCACTGTACAAATGTTTGAAATAAGGGCATTTAATTTTATTTGGACCTGAGGGTTTACATACATAAAGTTTATTTAGTAGTTTGATAGCTCCATAACATTGAACTATAAGTAGTGCTAGTTTGAATGAACATTATTAAACTTGCAAGACATCGTTTTAGTCAATAGTGAATATTGTTCTGTATTGTTCTAGCAATGCTTTGGTTGTTTCTTACTATCAATAACGGTTTTGTTGTCATTCTTAAGTGCTGCCACTCTAATCTTAATTTTTTGATATAATATACAACATGTATATCTTAATTTTCTACACTCTCTACTGATTTTCCTAAATGTCCACATATAGCACATCAAAATTAAACATTTATTTTTGTTAAATATTTACGTATCTACACAATAATTCTGAGTCTGATTTTACAATGGTGTTCTTTTGAGTGATATATCTTTGTTACGCAAAATACTCAAGTTTCGTCTGTGATTTCTAAAGAATCAAAATGGGTTAGAATACAATTTATGTTACACAAGTTCTACAAGAGTGGTATATTTACGTAGAATTTATTGTTTCTTTACAAATATGGCTGATACTCAGAAATAACCGTCATGAACATGATAGTGAATAAATCTATATATGGCTCTGATTATTGTCATAAAATTTCAACATCTTGACATCCATAATACCTTACTTATTAATAAACGTAATTGTCGGTTGTCAATAATGTATTGAATACTTTTTCAATTTAAGTTTCAGAATTGCCGCAAATCGAAATGAATTTCCATACATATTTCACATTATTAATTAATTAGCGGCTAATCAATTTGTAATTAGTTGTCATGACACTATGTGTTGAAATAAAAACACGATATGAAAAGCTTTTAAGATATTGAATAACTAATGACAGTGAACAAGGCTTAAAACTCAACATTGCCACTAAAGTACTGATAAGCCCACTTCCGAGACCAGAGTACGTTGTGTCTTACATCTAGCTCATACAGTTTTGTTATTTGATATTTTTCATGTCAAAAGGGTCGTTTACAGTTTTTATATCAATATTATTTAATTATTCAATATATTTTTAATGGTTATTACTTTAATGCTAAAACTCCTTTGATTGTATATAGGTTTATATTTATCCTATAAAAGCAGTATTTTAAGTCGGGTGTCACTTTTTTAACATTTGAAATTAAAAACTGGTTCAGAGAGAGTAAATGTCATCAGAAGTAAAAAGTTTACCAATTAATTGACAATTACAATAATAACACATACATAGATGTTCTATCAGAGGCTTATTAAAACACGTGGATTTCCGTTATCAATTTTATGAACATAAAAGAGAAATTAAATCGTTCCGAGAAGTAATCTTTTTCCCTTAAATATTAAGGAAATTACCCTAAAATATCTGATTTGAAAAATAATCAAATCCTTGACTTTTGTCTTATTTCAAACTCACAATTTTATTTAACATTTATTTCAGTTTTAAAATTTTAATTGAGTTTGCAAGTGCACAGCCTGATACTTTCTTGAGAAATAAAGAACACATAAGCATTCAGGGCATCGACTTAGTTTCATATCAACACATTCGAGTTTTCCTCTGGTAAAAATAATGGCTGATCCCTTGTCTAAACCTAGTTCTACCTAGATATCCCACCTGAAAATCTTAGGCTGAATTAGATGCTCCGATGTGAAAAAGAAACTGCAACGTGTTTTCTGGAAATGATTTCGCGCGTATTTTATCCTAGAAAGATAAATTCGACAGCGTTGTTTACAGGTTTTTGGTACATATTGGAGCGTTAAATGAATGTCCTATTTTATCAAATTTTTGTTCTGCTTTTACAATTACAAGTTTTTTATCTATTTCAACTTCTTGGTACTCGAGCTAGAGATTTGCATTTGATAAACGTGTTTCTAACTAAGGTTTGTTCCTTCATGCAAAACATTCTTTACCTGGATTTTGATCCATATAATTTTGGAATTTTGTCTTTAATAATTTTCAACTGTTTGGCTTATGTTTTTATCCATCAACCTTTCCGGTCCCTATTGTCACTGATGATTTTCCGAAATGTGCAGATATGACACATCAAAACAGACATTTTTTAAACCATATTTCCGAGTCTTTAATTTTGTTGATGGGAAATAAGTATTACAGCAACAATGCTTACTGGTTTTTGGGTGGAATTGTTAAATTATAAGATTTCTTTCAAGCCAAAATCAAGACAATTTCATATCATAAATTCCGATTTATGTTTAATGTTAATGGAGAGCTCCGACTATTCAGAATTGGAAACAAATACAAATTATAAGCAGAATCGCATTTGATTTTGCTTCATTCTTTTAATGATATCTGTCCTTGTTGTCATTTTGCTCTTTCATACTGTATAAAGGAAATTCCTTTAAATTTCCAATGGTCATTGAAGTGACAAATTTCTAAGAGTGAATGCTTCCTCTATATTCATTTGATGTTACATATCATAAATAAATTAATAGCCTCTGTCACGAACCAAGAAACATTACTTAGGTATACTTAATGAGACTACTTATATATAACAAAATAATCAAATAATTATTAAACTTAGGCTTTGAAGAATGATTTGTCATCATACTAATCTATAATTTATTATTGTAATTTCGTTGTATATCTTTTTCATTAAAACCAACCTCAATATTAATAAGAAAATTCCTTTAGACAATATTAAACATGATGATTGGATTTAAAAACGAACACATTCATATATAAAGTCAATTTAGCATTTACTTTGGCTTAATACCATTACTTTCTCTCAGTATCTTATGACTTTGTAATTATAAATAACCCTGAACCCTAAATTCATCGTTCGTATATTATTCATTTTAACAGAAAAAAAAATTCTTTTGGTGATCTTGCATTACATATTAAAATGAAATTGTAATTATCCGTCAAGTTGTTAAATTTGAATTAAGTTAAAAATCTAATTATATTTTTCCAATTCTGTTATATTTTAATACTTTAATAACTCATCTCAAAGAAAGAGAATGCTACAAAAAGATTATATTATCAAATAAATGGTAATCTCTAATGATGTTTTATAGAAAAAGTCACTAAAAATATAGAAATTAACTTCTGAACAACTGAACATGCACCAGAATATGGCTAAAATGATTTTTTGGTTTTACACTTTACATGATTTGACTTACACGGACTGGTTGTAATTTTTCCAAATCTTCAAATATCTTTAAAAATATATCTGTTTTATTTTGCCATGCCATATGTATCCAAATCCATTGAAGGAATGCTTTGCATAGGGAACAAACCTTAGTTGTAAATGAATTTAAAAAAAATAAGACGTCTGAAAATTTTGTCAAGGTAAATTTTTGCAAAGCCATTTTAATAGTTTATTTCTATTTATCTAGAGTGCAGGGTTTAAAGTACTTAACTTATTGTGACAGCATCAATCACTGCACTGTTTTTAAAATGAATAAAACCGCTGCATATGTCAACACAATGAATAAGAAATTTTTAAAAAATATTAAAAAAGTTAATTGTTTTTCTTTAACTTGAAATACAAGAATATCTTTTTAATCGAGATAGTATCTACTCTTGCATTGACCATATTGATCTAGTTAAATGATGTAAAAATACCTTTGCACTTAATACGTAAATTGATACTTTTCTAATTTTATATTTTCATGCAGTGTACAAATAATTTTTATGCTGAATTTTATGCTATTTCTCACTTATTTCGGCAAAGTTATTATAAGAGAATATTGCCAGGTAGGTTCTGGTATTTTTTACAAGACAAGGTTCATTGACACTGTTATCACTTTATCGATATATTCTTTTTTTTCAAAATAATTAAAAACTTATCTGATTTCAACCTTGTACTGTAAGTAGATCACTAAAGTGACCTGCCTTACAAAAGAAAATTTAGGAAAATACTACGGTCATCAACTCGACAAGACGTCGACGTCAATCTGGCGTTTATATACACAGACAGCAACACAAAAACATAATCATAAAATAACAAGATATAAACCAGAATTTTTTTTAAAAAAATCTTTATTTAAGAAAGACGCACGTCTTATATTATCATATTAAGGATATTCTTTTGAAAACGTTTTACCACTTGTAATGATTAAAAGAATTACAGTATGTCGGTAGTTAGTTAAAAACCAATCAATGGGTTGCTGTTTAAGTGACATCATCAATTTTGCTTCTATTCGCGACTAGAAAAAATAAAAAAGATACAACAGTATAAAAATAAAATCTAAATAAATGTAAAATTCATTAGTATGAAATTAAAAATTAATTAAAAGTCATAGGTATAAAACCCAGACTGTGCTGTCTTGGAAATAGCTTATAAAGTTGTTGTTTATTTCAATGACTTGATCACTGGTCATTAATATAATTCTATACCATTGGTTTTAAAACATTACGAGGAATTAAACAAGAAGTCATCAGTTTTGATAACGCTGCTTTAGTAGCTGAATCGGCTCAAGATTGCCTTTTAAACCAACATGGCTAAGCAGTTTCAGAATTTCATGAAGAAGGCTAATCTATTTTTGCGTTTTTTATTGCCCGAGAAACAGATAAGGAGTCGAAGCGTATTTTAAAATTGTAATGAAACGATTTTGAAATATATTGTAAATAAATTTTATAAATCAACCGACATTTAAGTGCTTTACTTTGCAGAACCTTTGAAATTGTAACTAGAAAAAAATCATATGAAAATAAAAATATGAAAAATATGAAATATATTTATACTCTAGGGAAATAATTCATATTATCTTTATCGGCTATACTTTTTGTTATTTATTTCTATATTTCACTGTCTAAAGCAAAAATTTGTCCCGTCATTAATTATTATTTATAAAAATTCGTTTAAACAGTCATATAAATTCTTGACTATTGCATTGGACCTTATCTGTTGAATATTTATACTCAAATATCGTCATATTTATTTTAATATTTCTTGTTTGATTAATAAATTGTACATTTTGTCCTGTATTTTAAATTATTAATATATACTTTATGTTGGAAAATATGCTACAAAGTTCGGTTTTTTAAAATATAAACTTGCAAGCAGTGACGGAATTTTTTGAAATACATAAATGAATCGCTTGGTTTATTATTATGCCGTGATATTATAAAAAGAAACCCTCATTTTGTATAGCGTCTCCATAAATAGGGAAATGCTTAGCAATGCAGTGATTAATTTAAATTTTTTCAAGATAAATTGTTATAAATTTGTTTCATTAATTTTCAAATGTTTGACTTATGTTTCTTGTATCGATCAACTTTTTCGGCCCTAGTGTCACTGTAAAAAATCCGAAACGTGCACATATGGCACATAAACACTAAACAGGTATTTTATTAGATAAACATTTAGATAGTTTGAGGTTTCATTCATTAAAAAAGCCTAGTAAACTTCGATTTTTCTGATTTACGTTGGAAAATTTATTCATCACTTTTACTTTTCAATAGTTTTTTCACCCTTCGTGATTTGCCTTCTCAGTATTAGCAAACGACCTAGTTTAAAGCTTTTTCTATTATAAAGGCACTAAAGATCAATTTACCAATATTAACTCCTAATAAGCTACGAAATAATATGGTTGTTGATTTATTCACTACATGTTATCTCAAAGCAAAGCAGGTATGATATTAAACAAAGAATGTACAGTATTGCTATGTTCTTTATGTTGTATTTCGTTCGTATTTAACACTAAAGTTGTCTTTGAATGTCTAATCAGACAAAGATGCTTGATGAAAATAATCACATTTAAGGGTTAATTTGCCTATGGAGATAGTTTTACTAACACAACTTGTTATTGAACAAAACGACAAATGTCAAGCTGTAGTAAAGATCAACAATTTTTAAATGGTATATACATGTTATTTATATCTTGTGTATGTAGGGATTTGTATCAGAGATAAAACACAGGTAAATGAGTGGAATGAAATCCGAGTGGTACCACGCAAATCAAATTTAACGAGATTTTAATGTGAAGGGCTATCACATATCACCATTGGTTTGTACAGTGTATTTTGTAAAATAATCCGACAGTTTTGTTTCATTAGGAATTAAGTTCTTTGTATTTTCATCGAAGTATTTAGTGACAGATAACGTATTAAAGGTTTTATAGATTTGTGTATCGCAGCGGTAATGATAACACACGAGTAATAATAATAATAATAATAATAATAATAATAATAATAATTACGCGTTGTTTTTTATCGCTGCGTTACATAAAGACGATAATGATACTTAGTGGAATACCTTTCCCTGAATGCATTACACTGAAAAAAAAACGTATTAACGTTGATTTGATTTTACCATCATCTGAGGGGTAAGAAAAACACTTCCAACATGCAATTTTAATATGAATTGTATGTTTTATCATTACGAAGATATTGTTTTAATACATTATTCTTATGGTCAAGATAATATTTTTACAAATTAAAGATATGAAGATCTATGATTCGAAATACATCTGTTTCTATTGATCTTCTTTATTATGTTGTGTCTTACAGTGCTGACCTGATGTTGCCTCCCTCTAAACAAAAACAACAGAGAGATTTATGTTGCCTTAGTAGACATATAACCATCAAAATATGATAATTTTTAACATTGTTTGAATCAAACTGACAAGTTATGTCTATGGAATGTTTAATTGATATCAACTTATTATATGTTCTTGTTAATGTGTTTAATGGGAAAAGGACTGGCTCAAAACATTATTTTGCCTACAATATTAGTATTAGATGTAAAACATTTCAAAAAAAATTTAGTGGAATCCTATCATTGGCTCAAAGCATGTGTGTGTGTGTGTGTGTGTGTGTGTGTGTGTGTGTGGTTTTCAGCTATTTTGTTCCATATACCACAGTGTGCTATCATATTCATATATATATATATATATATATATATATATATATATATATATATATATATATATATATATATATATATATTATTATTATTATTATTATTATTATTATTATTATTAATCAAAGTTGTTGACCAAAATCTGTTTTCAATCTTATATTCCAGGTTTCGGGATGACAACACCAAGAACCATAGCTGGCAAAATTGTTCTCATATTCTATGGTTTCTTTGGATGTGCTGGAGCTATTTTGTTTTTCAATTTATTTCTTGAAAGAATCATTACATTTCTCGCTTATATTCTTAGAGCAATTCATGAACGAGAGTTACGTAGAAAAGGATTAATGGACAGTTCTAAAGATTCACGTGATAGAAGAAATTCTCAAACGTCAGATGATGAGAGATTAGACACTTGGAAACCTTCAGTATATTGGGTGATTCTGATTCTTCTTTTAGGGGCTATAGTTGTTGCGTGTTGTGCCTCAGCTATGTATCAACCCGTAGAAAACTGGTCTTATTTTGAGGCAATATATTTTTGTTTTGTTGCCTTTGCAACTATTGGGTTTGGTGATTATGTAGTTAGTCAAAAAGACAACTATGATAATGTTCACTGGTACAGATTTGGAAATTTTATTTTTATTGTGATTGGATGTTGTTGTATATATAGTTTGTTCAATGTGACATCAATAGTGATCAAACAATTTCTAAACTGGATGATCAAAAAACTTAATTGCCATTGTAAAAGAAGACGAAAACGATCAAAAGGGAGACGGAATGCTATTACTCCCGGACATCTACAACGAGGTTCATCGAAAGTAGCGAAAAATACCGTGACAGTTGAACAAGATAGTGATTCAGACTGCAGAAGAAATTCTGATGAAATGATATCAATGAGAGATTTCTTAACGGCTAATAAAATATCACTCGCAATAATGCAAAAGCAGCTATGGGAAACCTCTCAGAGGGGTCACTCAGGAACTTCAAATGGGGGTGGGTTCCAGGGACCTGTAGGTCCATTAGCTATATTAAACAAAAAACTTGGTCAGGATGAGGTATGACAAAAATGCCCTTTTGTTGCTTGCTCAAAGTGGCGTGTGAATTATAATTGGTACCTTTAATATGCATGGCAAGGTTGTCCTTTTCTTATCCGATGTGCAATGCGAAGTCTTAACTAAAACTGTTCCTAGACAATTAGAGATGATAAAATTTTGATATGTATGATAAGAACAAACGAGTCCCATGCAACCATTTCATCAAATAAAGGCTGTGATTAATTAAATAAGGACGTAATACATTCTCTCAAACAGTCAAGTACTGACTGCTTGATAGATAACAAGTTACATCACAGAAAAAAAACTGTGGTATTTACGATACTGATATAATCATGCTGATAAAATCTTCACTAACCTTTAGCTCTGTATTAGTTCTTGTATAATTTTATACTTTACATTGTATTGGTTAACAGATGAATATAAATATGATTTTGTAAAAAAAATAATTTGGTATTGTTTTATTTTGACTAAGTTGTTTTATACCTTTGTCATTCCTCATACTTCACATTTGATTTAGGCAAACAATCATTGTAATATAACATTGCTTTATGTTATTGACTTTTTATGAGGTATGTAGATTTATAACCCTGAAAGGCATTAAATCTTTTTGAGGATTAAAGACTCCTAAATTTTCTGGAATTAAAGTCAATGATTTTTTATTACATAATAACAATAAAATTAGTGATTACAAAAAATAACTTTCAGAAGTAGAACAGAAATTTATTTCGCGTGTTTCAAGTAAAAGCATTTTTATCTGGCTAAACAAGTCTACTCATGACACCATAATCGATTCTAAAGCAAATAGAAAAAGGAATTTTTGATATCATTAACCAGTAGTTTGTATTTCTATTTCTATATTTCCTCAAGATATCGGTATTCATCATGTAAGTCGCACTCGTTTTGTTTTTCAAACTGTTATCATCATAATGACGTTTACCAACAAAGATGTCAAAAGCAATTTAACATTACCATTGCACATGAGCTGATCGTGTTTACAGTTCCGTCCTCCATGTTGCTGTGTATACAACTGGCGTGTAACCTCGAGTTACATTCTTCACAGTAACGTGTTTTGTCGATGGTTTTGTTTTGTTTCTTTTAGATAGATATTTTACAGAGAAGAAATTCTTGTTACCGAAGACTGAGTTTAGTCACGAATTGTATCAATCATATAACGTTATTATTTCCTCTTACAAATGAACCTTGTCTTTTATCTTGTGTCGTCTGCATTGTTTGACTGTTTACATCAACCAATAATTTCCTGTTGAAGCAAACAACGGTTTTATCCGGCGCGGTATCGTGTTCATGTAAGCATAAAATAACTTCTTTTTGAGATAAATTTACCGTTTTAGTGCACATTAATCAAGTTGAAAGTCTAAATAAGCTGTTGCAAGTAATACTACGTACATTACACAGTACAATCTTAAGGTAGATTGACACTATCAAATTGAAACGGTTAAAAAAAAACGTTAAAAACATTTACTACCCCTGAGTGGGTACCGCTGCTGTTGGAGTAAAACTTCCCGAGTGTATACTCGGCTCGCTAGTTAGGGCTTTGTGTTAACAGATAATGATACCATATAGCTGAATTTTTTAAACACTTTTGAAACTAAGGTTTTCCCTCATGCAAAGCATTCCTAGTGTTTATCCCCTCATGCAAAGCATTCCAAGGCTGGATTTCATATAATTTTGTATTTTTTTATTTTCAATTGTTTATGTTTTTATTTCAATCAATAAAAAATTCAAAAACTGCTTTGATAAAAGTATTAAGAAAAAGAAGTTATTCTTTAAAACTTTTGTTTTAAAGAAAGGTTAAATTGCTTTTTATATATTTTTAAAAGTAAAAATTACATATTACTTGATTTGTTGATATGCCATTCTTTACACCTATATTTAAAAGATTAGTCATTCAGGACTGGCTTCTGATTGTTTAATAGACATTCAAGTCATACGGTTGCAATATTTCAATACTTGACCAGTTTTAGTCACTGGTAAACCCATTACACTTTAAAATGAATACAATATAATTTAAACAGCACACAATTACAAACTTTGAACTAAATAGATTAATACTTGTTGCACTTTGAACACGAATGATAATTGTCACCCAAATTTTATCGCGCGACTGATAAAACTTGCTTCATTTGGTTTTTAGACTTGGTGTATAATATCTAATTATAAATTTCAGCATATAAACAATAACAAATCTACTAAATATCAATAAAAAATGTATCGGTGATAAACGTTGGTCAGCAGAAAAAAGAATAAAACTTTTACTTCGTTACATTTACATTTTCAATGTGTTTGCTTTATATAACTGTGTTTGAGACCAATGGTAATTATACCAGCTATAATTACCAATGATATCGGCTATAATTACCATTGATCAGCTGACCGGTGTATGAACACATTGTTCGTACGGAACTACATTATCTAAGGTAAACAAACATGGCCGCTATCCATAACAACAAAAGACTTTTTACACCGTCTGCAGTTGATCCATGCGCGGTTGCTGCTGTGGCCCAAAGCTATTTTTATCATAATTTTATATTAAAATAAACAGAGAACATTTGCAGATTAAATGTTACAATAGAACAATTTGTTGAAAAAAAGAATTATTAAATTAATGATGTTATCTTGACTTCACTGTTATCTGTTCCTATTTCTCACGCACTATTTTGTTCGGCTGTTCCAGTGACTGGACAAACTTGTCGTAATCGGTAAGTATTTAGACATTTTTTAAGGATTAAAAATACATATGTATCAAAATAATTTTTTAAAAATCGGGAAATGTAAATATAACCATTAAACTGTTTAAAAATTAGGCTTCTAGTATATAACTTCCAATGCCGTGCAATGCAAACTAATCATAATATGCTTGCGCGCGTTATTCAGTTTGCATTGCACGGCATTGGAAGTTATATCGACTAGAAGCCTCATTTTTAAACAGTTTAATGGTTAAATAAACTTATATTTTAAATTCAGTCACATAAGGATAAGAAATCATATGGTAGAAACATGATTTAATTTTGAATTTTTATTCAAATTTACTGCCCTACAGAAAGATAGTTAATGCTGTGAGGACTGAACAAAACAAAAACAAAGTTACTAGTTTACAAATGAATTGTCAAAAGATCATTCTAGTATATTTTGTATACAGTATTAAAAACAACTTTAAGGCTTTATGAAATTTAGAAAATAATGGCGCAGAGGTTTTTCTAAGATTACTTTACCGTCTGAAAAGCTTTAATTCGGCTTAGTAATAAGATTCTTAAATAACTTATAAACTTAAACATAACTAGTCATTAAATCAACATTGTTACACAATGCGTTTTATAGCATTAAGGCGATTTTTCGTTTTATTAAAAAACGTTTCCACACTTGGAATGTTACTGTAATCTCGATATTCTAGAATCATCTATTTAGTAAACCTAACTAAATTTAACCCCATCTGCCAATCTTTCAAAATTAAAATTGTGCCACTAGAGAATTACAAATACCATTTAAAATACACAGTTTCATGGAAAAAAAAAAAAAAAAAAAAAAAAAAAAAAAAAAAAATATATATATATATATATATATATATATATATATATATATATATATATATATATATATATATATTATTTATATTTTTATGTTTTTCTCAATTTAAGAAATATATCGTTTGTCATTAAATATTCTGAAATATATTTTGTATTGTATTTCTTTCCATCTGCTGAACTGTCTATTTTTTCACCTAAAGTAATACTTGATCTGTTTACATCAAGTATGGTTATCAAATTATAACTGATTTCCTTGTTACAAATGATAAATTTGATTTGTAAACTTTATTTTACGTTTGAAACGGTTCTCACAGTGAGTACGCGATAATGCCAGTTACAAAAAAATTAAAAATTACAAAGATACTTTTTTACTATTAAGTAATATCTAATATACCTGGTAGCAGGCAGTTTTATAAAAAAAACTTTATGTTTAAAATAACATGGAAATGCACTTTCAGCAGAGTGTTATCAATTTTCCCCTTTAGGTTTTTTATATGACCTTATAAGAATGTTTGGTTAATTTTATACATGGATGATAGAAATATTTTGTAATTTCACAGTTATTGACTGCATTTCAGGTCAATATTGGTGCTTATCAAACTGAAACAAAACGTTATATACACCGAAGGCAAGTATGTGATGAAGAAAACTAATTTCAATTTATCTTGGTACTCGTTCGATACCATATTGACAAATTACGACATAATTTATACTAGCAATGTGTAAAGTCGTTTCAGACCATGTCAGGAAATTACGATATCTCTATTACTTAATTAGTTTGCAAAATTTTTACTTTGTTTTTGGGATTGTGATATGGACAAGGACTGGTATGTTTGTTTTATTTTTAATTATAATTACATTAGTTGTCCATAAATATTCATTTACTTACGGTGATTTATGACAATGTGCAATATTCATCTTTTGCAACTTAACAAAAACTGTTAAAAAGAAATAGAATAAAAGAGCAAGTCCTTTAAAAGTAAATTATTACAGCTACAGTAAGTATCGTGTTCTATTTATACAGTTAGTAGTACCGAATAGTTGAGGCATTAGCTTTTAAACCCATGATGTCTCATTGTTTTGGGTTTAATTCCGGGCTTCCATAAGTAAGAAAAGGTGTAGAACTTAATTGAATGAATTAGACCTATATTTATCTACGAAATCGCTAGCGAGTTTACTTATTTAGTTCCAACATAAGATAAGTGGACACTAGTACAAAGCAAAAAAGAATACTTACACAATAATCAGGCATCACAATAACGTGCATTAGATTAATGCGTGATATAAAATAGGGAAAATAGTCAACTCAAGAATAGCTGAAAAATTGCAGATGAGATGCAGTCAACATTTAAACAACCAAGCAAGGATATAATCAGTAAACTATAAAACATGTGTTTTTTGTTGTTGTTTTGTATATATATATATATATATATATATATATATATATATATATATATATACAGGTCAAACCAATTAATTTGGAGGCCCCAAGTATTTTCCACATTTCCTTACTTTACATTAAATGCATAATTCTAGACATAGTCTGAATTTATTCCAGCAAAGCTTTGCACGTAAAAGCAACGTTTGTATCTATAAGGAATTTTAATGTCAATTTATGCAAACAAATGAAAAATTGAACAAACGCAACAATTTTAAAAGTATATAAAAAATAACTTTAAAATATTAGATCCATTTGAAAACTGTTCGAAATGATTCTTGTTTGTATTTTCTGTTTTTAAAATAATTTATCTTAAGATACTGTTGGTAAAAAATTATTGTGATATTGATAATTCCCAAAGAGAATGCATTAGCAAACGAACAGAAAGAAATGGCAAGAAAACTAACACTAAAGAAGAAAGAACAGAAGAGAAAACCGAAAGATAAACGAAGGTAAGTGTTAATCTACATTTTGATCGTTTTATGAAAACTTCGAGATACCGAAAAGGAAATTTTCCTATCCTGCGAACAAATTGTTCTCTGCAGCAACTCTTGTACCAGAAAATATATAACACAAATACCTGTTAAATTTTGATGTGCCAGATGTGCAAAATTTTGATGTGCCAGATGTGCACATCAAGGAAATTCATTCCTCATCAGTGACACTAAGACCGAAAAGTTTGATAATAAAAAACATAAGCCAAACAGTTGGAAATTAATGAATCTAAAGTTCCAAAATGATATTAATCCAAATCCAGCTAAGGAATGCTTTACATGAAGGAACAAACCATAGTTTTAAACAAATTTTACAATTTAAGGCAGCTGAAAATTTGGTTAAATGGTACATTTTCTGACAGCACAAAGTACTGCCTACTGAGTTATGGATACCCTCGAGGAGTTTTACTCCACGAACAGCAGCACCCGCTCAGGAGTAGTAAATATTTAACACAAACACCTGTTTAATTTTGATGTGCCAGATATGCACATTTCGGAAATTCATTCCTCATCAGTGACACTAAGACCGAAAAGTTTGATAATAAAAAACATAAGCCAAAGAGTTGGAAATTAATGCGATGCAACAAGGCTTAAGGTTGGGCATTTAAGGTCTGCTGGATTGTCGCAGAAAAATATACAGTCACAAGTTGTAAAACAAGATAGACGGTTAATACACAGAAGCACATAACAAAGAAACTGAAAGTGTAGAAGACAGAATGCGTCCAGGACAGCCACTTAAATTAACATATCGTGAAAAACACTTTTTGAGAAAAGAATGTGTTAAACAACGTCATGTAAGTTTAACAGAAGTTAGAGTATCGTTGTGGAAAATCAGCTGATAAGAAACTTTAAGATGCATTTTAAGATGCATTATAAGTAAATGTGGTCTCAAAAGTTATGTTCCGGAGCTAGAACAGTTAATAACAAAAAAAAAAAAAAAAAAAAAAAAAAAAAAAAAAAAAAAAAAAAAAAACCCGGAAACTTAAACGATTGTAGTGGGCAAAGGAGCATTTAGATAAATCGATGAAATTTTGGAAAAAAAGTAATTTTCTCAGATATATCAATCTTCAAATCAAATAAAAATTGTAGAAAATTTAGAGTGTGGCGTTACAAGAATGAGAAAAACAGCAAAGACTGTATTCAGACTAAAGTAAAACATCCAGCTCCAGAACATGTCTGGGGTGTCATCTCACCAAATGGTCCAGGTATTCTTAAAAAGGTTGATGGGAAACTAAATATTGAATCTTATCAGGAAAATATAATAAATGATATTGATGTAGTGTCACAATGTTTGTTTTTTTCCCCTCTAAATCCTTCGTATTCAGCAGAACAATGCTGCATGTCATGTTTTTCGTTCGTCAATATCATTTCTTGACAGGAGGGTGTAGCCACTATCAATTAGCCTGCTAATTCCCCTGATATGTCCCCGATAGAAAATGTGTGGTACTTCTTATGTGAGAGGGGAGCTAAACTTGCACCACAAACATCAGCTGAACTTTCGAAAGCTGTAAAATCAGAATATTACCAATCGGATAAGAATCACTTAAAATCTTTCTTCAAAAGTATGCCAATTACAGTTTTTATAAAGTTAGGAGTGGGCATGCAAAAAACTAAGTTATTGATGATATATAATGGCAAAAAATAATGTTATTTTCAGAAATAAATTGAATCATGAAAAGTTATTACAGTTTTTCTGAATTTTTTTTGTGGGGGCTCCAAATTAATTGGATTGACCAGTATATATATCGTCTGAAATAACAAAAGATTTATTCATTTATAAAAACAAGTCAGTATATTTTTACAGGCTTATCAGTTATGCAGCAACATATGCTACCCCGATGGCGACTGCTAACGATTATTTTTACGACCAGATACGCTTAAGGGTCCTTAAAAATTTAAACATGACTGAAAACTGTTTTGATATTTATCGAATTTATATCTTCAAAAAGCAAACAAAAAATACATTTCTGAAAATCCTCCAACATCACTAATGGCATCGAACAAGTAAAATAACGAACATTATGGAAAATCGTTATGGTATGAAATACTAGTCACGTGACAACCATGGATTATCAGAACAATCGACGTAATTAGGAGCTCCATTAAAAACATATATTAACACACACACACACACAAACACACACACACACACACACACACACACACACACACACACACACACATATATATATATATATATACATTCCGTCAGGAAATATACCGTTTAGCAAAATTTTCAGCCGTCTTTATTTTTGAAATTTATTTAAAACTAAGGTCTGTTCCCTCATGCAAAGTATCCTTAGCTGGATTTGGATTCAAATAACTTTACATTCAGTAATTTTCAACTGTTTGTCTTATGTTTTAACTATCAAACTTTTATTCCCCTAATGTCATTAATGAGGGATGATTTTCCAAAATGAGTACATATGGCACATCAAAATTTAACTGTTATTTGTGTTATATAGTAACAACCCCTGAGCGGGTGCCGCTGCTGGTGGAGTAAAACTCTCCGAGAGTATCCATGACTCAGTAGGCAGTACTTTGTGCTGTCAGAAAATATATCATTTAGCAAAATTTCCAGCCGTCTTAATTTTTTAAAATTTATTTTAAACTAAGGTTTGTTCCCTCATTCCTTAGCTGGATTTGGATTGATATAATTTTGAAACTTTAGATTCAGTAATTTTCAACTGGTTTATGTTTTTATATATCAAACTTTTCGCGGCCCCTAGTGTCACTAATGAGGAATGATTTACCGAAATGTGCATATATGGCACATCAAAATCCAACAGGTATTTGTGTTGTATATATAGCTTTTGGTCTTTGCTTCAATATTGTAAGGAAACGTTTTATTTCGGGGACAAAATCACTCTCGTTTCTATATCTATTGCATTTTCTCCATTGCTAAACCCTTCACTGATCCATCAAAACAGCAGAGGGAAGTAAATATATAACACAAATACCAGTTGAATTTTGATGTGCCAGATGCGCACACTTCGGAAATTCATTCCTCATCAGTGACACCAAGACCCAAAAGCTTGACAACAAAAAACATAAGCCAAACAGTTGGAAATCAACGAACCCAAAGCCCCAAAATTATATAAATCCAAATCCAGCTAAGGAATGCTTTGACTGAGGGAAATCCTTTATTGACAGACTGTAAATAGACTTCTTGTTTTCAACAAATATAAATCTAATGTTTTAACACATAACTTTGCTCGATAGAATTTTTTCAAATGTATCTTGTAAAATGGTTGGAATACTCTTGATGTCGTAAGATGATTTAATTTTGAAAACCAAGATCTTTTCAAATAATTAAGATTTAATGAAATAAGTGTTTTAGTCTGGTAAGTGGTGAAACAAGAGTCGTCAGGCTTGCCAATTTTAATAAATATTCTGTCCATGCCAATCTTATCTAATGGAACTAGTTTTTATTTACAGTTTCACAGAATATAAAAATCGAAATGTTTGTATGAGTTCAAATTTTACATAACAAAAAATACAACATTATTCTAGCGTTACTAGATAACGCTATCTAACATCGAAAATAACATTTACCAACAAAGCCAAGTTGTTGCTAGTATTCCTTGAATTTGATACATTTAATACATGCCTTGTAGATTTCCTGTAAAAAACTATTAGTTGTTATGTAGTTTTAAGACAAAAATGGTGCTGTCTTTCAAGTAAAGTTATGATATCTATTAACGTAAATTTGTTAAGGATACAATGAAGTTTGAATTTGTAAATTTTACTCTTCGTTATTTTTTCTTCTAAAGTGATAAATCTGAAAAAGTTTTTCATTGTCCTGTTTTCAATCAATTTAGGCAATCCCAGTTAACCATAAATTAATCAGACATTAAAATAAACTCATCTACATACATAGACAACATCTTATCAGTCGTCAATACGCTACATATAAAACACTACTATGTTGTCAAAATGTGTCTGTGATAAACACTCATTCAAAAGACATAAAAATATAAAATCAGGTTGGAATCAGAGATGGGAATTTAGCAGCGACTCGGTCCATGTAATTAAACAGACTAGTAATTACAATTAATGTCGTTATACGTTTGTAAAATATCGTTCCTTGACACTTGGCTAATAAATGGTAGAAGAGAAAAATCTTAATTATATATCAGTATTGGCATTACATGTACGAGAAAAACCTGGTACCGATGGCACTGTGACGTGCTTGATTTTTAAAAGATTTTTTTTTACTAAAATGACAAAATGAAAACAAGACAGTAATGATATATGAATCTTCATAAATTGTGAGAACAACAACACATTTTTCAGTAGCAACCAAAGATTAATTACTTTTGATTTATCAAAATAGACCGCTTTGAACAACGGTTCCTAAACGTTCGAGGCAAGATCATTCCGCTTCGTGGATGACCTCCGCCATGAGAATCTGAAAATATTTGAAATCTTTCTGAAAAATTTGTGTTTTCTATAGAACATGGGGCATTTGGCATATGATTCCGTCATGGCCTCAGTGGATACTTAAATGTTTATAATCACATTGTTTTTGCTTCAGGGCAGTATTTGAGATCGAATCTACAGCATAACTCTATGCAGTAGAATAGGGCACGTGAAGTGAAGTTGTTGAAAGTTGGAACAGTCAGTTTTATTTTTCAATCATTTAAAAAGAGCTAAAAAGAATTGTAAGTATAACGAACGACATTTATTTTGACTGTACTGCATTTCTTTGGCTATTGTGTAATTTGAGAGAGTCCATTCTACGGCATAACTGCATGCAGTACATACAAACAAATGTTATTCCTTAAACAAAAGAATTCGGGTTCATTAACCTGTTATCATTTTACCTTATTAAACATTTATTGCCCTGGAGTGAGGAAGATATGAAGATTTGTCCACTCTCACCAGTCATATTTCCCCGAGGGCAACGCCCGATTGGTGAGGGTGGACAAATCTTCATATCTCCAGAACGAAAGGCAACAAATTGTTTAATATACCGAAGTAAATAAAACAATGCAAGAACACTAAATAAAATTTCCAACTCTTTTAATTCCAACTATGGAAATTGCCCCCACTTTCATTTTCGTCCATGTCGTCTAGGTGAAGGCCAAGGTCGTTCGGAACACAGGAACGATAACTCAGTGTGTCACGTTCAAGTGCATAGGGTCCCGAATGAAGGTAATATTATCAGGGAACTCGATCGCGTGAGGGTAATATTATCGCACATGAGATAATATTATCGCACGTGAGTGATACTCGATTTCTTGTCATCTGATCACGTGTTTTCCCAAAACCAATCACTATACGTATTTTTCAACGATTTACAAGTGAGGTATAATAATATCTTTTACTGTAGTAGTAGTAGTAATATTTTATTTACTTTTTAAAACATTTAAAACACATATTATAGCAATACATAAAACTTTTTTAAAAACCAATCTTAACATAGTTATTGAGAGACTGAAATATAGAATTATATAAATATGTACAGAAATTTATATAAAATATCTTCCGTTAAGTCTAAAACTTTAACACAGATTTTGGCACATAAAAAAACCAAAATCTGGATGCCAGAAAAATTTTCGTTTTTTTTTTCTTCATTACATAAAACCATAAACCCATAATAACATTCTGACGCTTAAAAAAAACTACATCTCTTAAACCCGCATATAATGGACATAAAAAAGAGCGTGATCTTCATCTGCAATAAAATCATTTCAATAAAAACAAGTTCTATCTGAAACATGTAAATTTTAGAATCTTCCTGGGACGACGCCGCATCTTAATTTTGCAAAAGCGCTACGATTTTTACGTGACATAGTAAAGCAACAATAAAATTCTTCATGTTCTACATGTTCATTTTAAACAATTTTACCAACTTTACCATGCTGCTTATTTACTTGTTGTAAACAAAGATAAAAAACTCAACAGACATAACAGATAAAATATCATTAACAAATCTTACAGTCTTTTAGATCTATAACCTGTCGGACTGATGTCAACAAGCTAAAAGGACAATCTCTGTATCGTAAAAAAAATCCAATCTGTAGTTAAAGCAGTAAAACAGTATGTTTTTGCATTTTTTGTATTTGCAAATACATCAATATGAGAACATTCTTCTATTTATTATTATTGCATTCATTTCCTATTTTTTCAGAAATCGAAAACACCTTTCTTTCTGCAAAAAGTGTTGTTTTTACATAAACTGTGTATATTAATATTCTCATTATTATAGCATTGCCATACGTTTTGGACTAAGTTGACAATGTTTTAGATATACCACGCTGCGCATTAATAACTAGCTTTATAATACAACATAAAAATGTGTCAATTATCAGCTGTATTACACAGACATTTTAAACTGGAAATGATAGCTTCCAATTTCAAATAAATAATTCCTAAATATAACAAATAAAAACTGTGATATTCTGACAACATGCCTCGAGTAGTTATTTACAAAAACATTCTAAAATATGAATGTAGCATCCGTTTCAGTGGTAATACTCGTTTTTCATTCTTGTACAAATGATTGACAATGCTTTTAAAACCATCATTTTTATCCTTTTTCCCTTTTTTAGATATAAACAAAAGGTCACCATATGATTTTCCTTTATTCGAATTTCTAAAATTATGAATAACAGTGACCATAAAGTAATGCTCAGATTAATGAGATAATCTTAAAAATAGCATATTTGTAAAATCCTTTTTTTGGTTGTTGTTGTTGTAAGTGGAATGTGTCGGCATATAATATTTAGTTAAGTTTTGCGTGTACATCCAGATTTCTGTTTTGTGTAATCCTTCTGAACTTTATATACAAAGTTAATTATCATTGCTTTTCAAAGCCGAACTAGATGAAGATCATGTGGCTTACATACATTGATAGCTGTGATTATGGACAATAAAACAAGTTTTTTAACCGTCTTAGTTAAATACTCAAAAGGTCTGTCCATAAGTAATATTCTTTTTTTTTTTTTTTTTTTTTTTTGGGGGGGGGGGGGGGGATATACTTTCACGACGGTCGTCTAATGGTGATTATGTATGGTTTCTATTTTTAACCAGTCTTTAGATGTATTCATTCACCCTATGAAACCCAACACAAATAATAAACAGACGTTGTAATCTATTTTCGTCAGTGATGTCTTTTATGGTTTGATGGTCTCAAATCTGTTTGATGAAGTGTATGATACTGTAGTTGCAGTTTGTGTAATGGATGGAGAAAGCAGGATATTTAGACTCTCGGTAGCAAATTATCTATACAATTTTTAAAATAAAGATTGTTATTAGCTTCTAATTAAAAAAGTCTTTTGTAAAAGTAAGATATTTTGAACACAAAAACAAATAATTTTGTTCGCCCACTTTTGTAAGATATAAGTAATCTAGTAGAAAATTCTATAAAATAGGAATTGTTTGTCATGTGCCTTGTTTTCATTGATCCCCGTAAAAACAAAGGATAAAGAATAGTAATTGAACAGCGGACGTGATTTGCTTGTTAATAACCATGGACGGTTAATCAGATTTGGAGTTCGAGACATCCTTTCCTTGTTTTCTGGATGTGTCTGCTAAAAATTATTACTGAAGATTTCTATTTTTATTTTTTTAGATGTTCTTGCCTAAATAGTGTACAAACCTTCTCCGTCAGTTATGACGTCAAGATAATCATTGTGTTCTAACATTACAACAAGCTTGTTTAACTAACAAAAGCTTTGTACAACTAAGCTTATATTTGCATCTTAAATAGTTATCAACGTTTCTATACAATATGTAGTAAAAATGTAATTGTATATAGATATTTATAACTGCTGATTTTTCTTCATATTGGTGATCCTTTTAAGCCGGAGTCCCATAAATTTGTCACTCAATGACTTTTTATGAATTGTGATATATTTTCTTCCATTTTTGTAATTTTTATATAGAAAATTATTTTGATCTGTTATTAATTATATCATGACTCGTGTTTTCCTGCTAAAACAAACACATTTTATTTTAAATAATAAATACAAAAATAAAGTAATATATTCTAGTTTCACTGTATCGTTTATCTCTCTATGACGTCATTGTCATTTATGACTTTGAGCAGTCCTTACTAGACTTTGCAGTGCGACATAACTTTCTTCATAGGTGGAGGAGGGTTAATTAGTCAGAGAAAACGATAATTGGTAAGTCACAAGCGATATGTTAACAAATATGAACCTGGCTTCCGCGAAAAAATTAGACATTACTAATTCATGTACTTCATTTTCGTTTTAGTATGTTGTAATTGAAGTGTAATTGAAGATCAGCAACAGTTCATGTTTTTTTTTGTTTTGTTTTTTTTTTTTTTTTTTTTGGTTTTTTTTTTTTTTTTTTTTTTTTTTTTGTTTTTTGTTTTTTGGTTTTTTTTTTTGTACAATGTAAAGTCCAAAGTACACACGTGACAGAATAAATATTTGATGGCAAAATATTTTTTATGGAAACATTAAAATTTGTTCTACTTTAAATGTACAAGTTTTCATTTAATCACGATAGTAAAATCTAAATTCAATTCAATCTTTATTTCAATCTGTCTCACGATTTCCGTTTATGAAGGTTTCGTCATCTGCCAGAATTTAAGATCTAGGAAATCAGAAACTGCTTGGTTGAAAAGCAAAATCATTAGAAAACACAAACATCACTTTTTTATATATAATAAATTGGATTGTAACCAGAGCTACCATGTGTCTCTAAGTCATTTCATTTACAATGCTCAAATTCCCTCTATAACTTTGCTTATTCTATTTCAACATATTACCATGGGTTACCATCATAAACAGGCACACACAGACATTCAAACAAAAAATATAAAGGAATTAATTGAAAAAGGTACATCACGTGTTTGTCAAACCATATGGTAGATTGACTAGTTTAATTTCTTTATGATTCCATTAAGCAGTTGGTCTTACTGGGTTAATCTCCAGGACTTAACGTGCCACGTAGTCTTAGAAATGTGGCAAAGGTTTACAGATCATAGTCAAAAATTGTGACAAAATAAACAGATCAAAGAAGTCGCGCACCTACAAGGAAATGTCACCAATGCAAAAATATTAGTAATTTAACAGACAAATTTTAACTCGTCTGATAATCTACAACAGAATCGAGTTTCTTGGTATTTTACCTATCTTCAAACAGTTTGGTTTCTTTCTGTTAGAAAAAATTCTTTTATTGATAAATTAACAGTACACATTTTCTTTTAATACAGAAATAAACAATTTTGTTTTGTGTACCCTGCATATGGTATGAATGGTATAGAATAAAGTGTCAAAAACTGGTTTGTTTGTTTCTGAAAGTCAAAATATCATTTACAGTCAATTCTAATGATTGAATTTTTTTTTCGAAAAAGAAAGTAAATTGTATTCTGTATTTTTACGATGTAATAAAAAAATTGGTTTCAAACTTAAAACTTGCGCTATATATAAGTATAATCATTACATGCTGTTGTTTTTCAAAGACCACATAGTAGTGGACGTTGTCAACAATTTTTAGGTTTTTGAAACTGGCCGAGTTATGTGTATTTACGAACATAGGTACACTGTTTTGACCTTTCATAAAACTTTCATAAAATTAAATTTGCGCAGAATTAAATTATATGTTAATGTAGTTTTAATCAGTAATTAAGTACAAAATCAGCCTTTTCCTTAAACATTAGTTTTATTGTCATGTTTACATATAAAACATTATGTATTTTTCTTCAGATTTAAAAAAAAAAAATTGAAGCCCTTAAATTTAAAATTTGTTGATTGTTACTGCGTTTTAATTGTTTTCTGTGGTCTTTTAAGTTTCTTTGGATGTTAAGTTTGTCAGTTTGCTTGTCAAAGGTCAGTGTTTTTCTCCGGGCACTTTGGTTTTCTCTACCATCTCTGAACTGACCGCATTAATATATGTGAAAGAATCTTGACTGAGGCTTAAAATAACATTAATCCAATACAATTCAATCTTTAAGACGTGTGCATGAAACAAACTTCTTAATGTCATCAATGATTAAAACAGTAATATTTCAATTATTATTCTTTCTGGTCAAAACACAACCAGCTTATCAAAAGTTACACTGAATCTTCCCTTTTAACCTAATATATTCCAAAAATAAATAGCTAAAGATATCACGCACTTAAATTGGGATGGACGAGAATAACGGCCTGAATATTAATTCTTGTAGTAAAATGTCTTTAATAATCGATAAACCAATTTCTTTTTTGTCATACCAATCACAAAAATTTTGGTAGAAAAAATTTGTGAATGTAAAACCTTTGATAAAAAATAAAAAAATCAGCTTTTGGCGTATTCTGTGACAAAACAACAGGAAAAATGTTTATTATATCTTCCTAAATTGCTACATGATAGATGGAAATGCAAAACGTCTTGACAGTTATTCGATTTCAGGGGTAGATAAACAATGCTGAAAACAAAATTTCACTTTTTGTCCTAAACCTGTACAGTAATGTTCTAAAGAAAACAATTATTGTTTGTTATACCTTCTGTGTACATAAATAATAATTATACATTCATAAGTAAATTGTTATGTAATTTTTGTGGCAAAATTGGCACTCTTCATAAAAAAAATTCAACCTGCCAAAAACAGCTAAAGTGAGGTACAACAGCTACATAGATAAAAACAGTTTATGGCTTTTACTTCAACATCATCTTAAAAGGATAATTCAAGAACAAATTAAAATGGAAACCTTCATATCATTATTTAATAAATAATTAATATTTTTGATTTTTTTGAAGATTTTAGAGCCACATTTTATCGCAATATAGACCCTGTAAACAATTTTGAATTACACTCGCACACGTTTCTATCCAACTTCAAGTAGTTTTTGAAAAATTTAAAAGTGTTTATAATGCACACACGCGAGCGCGCACCATGATGACACACTGTATTGTGCAATGCTAAGTCTCCGATGAAATCGGATTTTGCACCCACGTATGAAAGTTTTTTCCGAAATAAGATGTTAAAGACTAGAATTCTTACGTCAAATTACCAATTGTTTAGTGATGTCAAATTCTTATGTTTTGTACTCAAATATCGTATATTCACGTTGGTCATATAACGAGACTTCAGACCCTTTAAAGCTTTAATGGCTTTTCGGTTGTCTTGGATTTCTATACCTTACGCATAAAATAGATTACATTTCCGAATAAAATCCATTATACATCAATTTGTAAGCGGTATATTAAATTTTAAGCAAAAACTATTTTGTCCTTTAAGACTAAAATGCCAATCAAAATTTTTGATTTCAAATATAAATAAAAATTAATAACAAAGTTATGTTTTAGCCTTAAAAGTATACTTACTGGCATTGAAACTGAAAAACAACTTTATATTTGTAAAAAAAAAAAAAAATAAAATGTGTCTTTTCAGTTTAATCTGACTGTGAAGCCACTAAATGATGACGATTAGTGTTGGACTTCATTTTGCAAGTCCGCGCAAGTAATCACAGGTATTGTCAGAAAAAGTGTTATTTGATATTTTGATTCTATAACATTATGCCATAATTTAAACAAGAGTCACGGAAACTCCGTGAAAACCATGTTTTCGTATTTCGGAGAAGGGGGTTTCAGAGAGAAATGGTACCGAGTTAACAATAATTATGGGTAATCTTGTGTCTCGCAGGGACCTGGTTGATAGTAAAGGGATACCCGTAATGGGTTAAGATTTAATATATATATATATATATATATATATATATATATATATATATATATATATATATATATATATATATATATATATATATATATATATATAAAAGCATCATACATCAGTACATGTTAAAAGATTGCAATTATGACAAATTATTTAGAAATCTGAATGTTGTGTTTTCATTTCAATATAATTTCATTTAAGAAAAGATCCATAGTGGCATCTGCACCTAAATATATTCGGAAATATCCAATTTAATGCAAAAATAGTCAACATCAAAATATTTTGCCACCATAATCATAGCCATTTAGTGCAGAAAACACAAAGGTCAAAATGTAGGTCATGACCTTGACCTTTGATTTTGGCTTTATTTTCATCAGCATTGCTAGAAAATATGAAAACTGAAAACCCCATGTCTTTATCTTTACATATGGCTAAGATATAGCTAGAGGTTGCTTATTTAGTGAAATGACCAAGCAACTGTGACCTTGACCTTTGATGTATTTATCCCAAAAGCAATCCCAACCAAGATCTTATCACAATACATGTATGTGCCAAGTTTCTTGCAAAAACTGTCATTTACTTTTCAAGTTATCACCCGGAAACCATTTTTTGACGCCCGTCCCGCCCGCCCGCACGCACGCCCGCCGACATTCGGTAATCTAGAACCAGGTTTCTACGAAAACCTGGTTAAAAAGTACTGTATTCCTAATGTAGAAGCTAACAGTGTGTCGATTTATCAAAAATATGTTTTAAAGCGACAATTTTCTGAAAACCTCACCATATCATTCTAAGAGTACCATTTGCCTTGAAGTTGTTTGAGCATAATTACATACAGACAAGACAAACTATTTATGTTATATTATACCAATACACTTACATATTTATATGCTGTAGAAGTAAGTACGTAACAATTTATGTTATCTTGTAAAATATTCATTACACATTTGGGAAATATAAGTACATGTAAACATATAATTCATTATACAATTAGTCACATTTATCATCACTATTATTAGTGTAATAAGCCAATAATTCTATTAAGCAATAATATTTTAACTCTGTCTGGTAATTTCTGTCTAATTTCTCATCTACCAGGAATCATTTATGACACTTTTATTTATTTAATTATTAAGACCAGAATGTAATAACCCTCTTGATATTGGCGAGTTAACTTTTCCAAGAGTATTGTGTACGATAGCGAAAAGAAGTCGCGCATTTTTCTTCTTGGCTGACTGCATGCTTACTGTTTTTAAAGGTCGTCGTCCATCATTGTGACACAGGCCAGTCCAGATAGTCGGCAGGTGTGACCATCTTAACCTTTTATTAAATGTTAATAAGATACGTGTGATATATTAGTAGGGTATAATAATTTCATATACCTTTTTTAATGTATTGAATGATAATTTTTTTTAATTTTTTTAAAGGTTATATGACACTAGTATTACTAGGCGTTTGCTTAGGGACTTTTTTTCAAATAGACCAATTTGTAACTGGAGAGTACATTATTCTGCATCTATAAAATAAGTTATATTAAAACGTATTTTAATGAAATATAAAGCAAAAAAGATGGATCTAAAGATTACGGTTATAAATCGGTTGTTTGCACAATTAAATAACATCAAAATTATTCGTTTGCAATTGCTGATAAATCATGACGTGAATGGTCAAGCGTGTTAGTGTGTTGATTACATGTACAATTACATATTGAGTTATGGGGTCGAATAACGCTGAAGCGTGTATATATCTTCATCTATTATTCTGTACCTTGTCATCTAAAGAACGGTATAGCGTAATTTAAAACATTGTTTATAAAAAAACGTAATTAAACATCCAATTGGTCAACAGATTTTAAAAATTTCGATTTTTAGAGCGAGAAAAGTGCACGTCTTCATAAATTCCATCGAGAGCATTTTGTCACAGTCAACTTTTCTAAAGTATTTCACCAAGTTTCATTAAAATCTGATCACTATAGATTCGATTTATCTATCAGATTTGCATGTGTTTTGTTGCATGTCAGAGTATAACAGGATGGATTGTGATCATTCACTGGTACTATAACTGAGCAATCAATGAACACTGGATCCATTGTTCAAAGTCAGTGTTTATGATCAGTGATCCTTATGTTCCCCTTTTTCAATGTCTTGTTTGGATGCGTCTTTTACTTGTTTAAAGTTCTTGTTTTGTTGTCTTGTAAGTCATGTTTTAGTTACAAATCTCTATTATTTTAAATTTGACACTGTTGTTCTAGCCAAAAAATCTCGTTTTAGCAATTGATTTTAAATGAACTTTTTGAGTATTAATGCAAAGCCAATAACTTTTTTATTTTATGGATGAATATTTTTCTTTTCACCCAGCCCACCTAAGATTTCAACCTTATCTTCTACAACATTCTATTTGATAAATATTACAAATGCCTTTTCCTCTTTTGCCAAAACAAATAAAATACATGTACTTATAAAAACAAGAGGGCCATGAAGGCCCTGGACGCTCACCTGAAAATGATGTACACTCAGCTTGATTTTGGCAAACTAGAGCTTCTATTCTTAAAAGAGATTTTTTCCTATATTTCGAGCTAGTGACCTACTTATTGAAACAAAATGACCCATATATAAACTTGAGCTAGCTTTTGTCAAGAGCATCATTCTGAGACAGTTTGATAAGATTGGTCTAAAATGGATTCCCTCATATGTGTTAACAAGATTTTTATATAATTCGACCTAGTGACCTACTTATTGACCCAACATAGCCCATATACAAACTCGAGCTAGCTTTTGTCAAGAGCATCATTCTGACTAAGTTTGATGAAGATTGGACTAAAATTGGGTCCTCAGGAGTGTTAACAAGGTTTTTCTACAATTTGACCTAGTGACCTACTTATTGACTCAACATGGCCCATATACGAACTTGAGCTAGCTTTTGTCAAGAGCATCATTCTGACTAAGTTTGATTAAGATTGGACTAAAATTAGGTCCTCAGGAGTGTTAACAAGGTTTTTCTACAATTTGACCTAGTGACCTATTTATTGACCCAACATGGCCCATATACAACCTTGAACTAGCTTTTGTAAAGAGCATCATTCTGATTGAGTTTGATGAAGATTGGACTAAAATTGGGTCCTCAGGAGTGTTAACAAGGTTTTATTACAATTTGAACTAGTGACCTACTTATTAACCCAACATGGCCCACCTACAACCTTGAACTAGCTTTTGTCAAGAAGTTTATTCTGACTAAGTTTGATGAAGATTGGAACTAAAATTGGGTCCTCAGGAGTGTTAAAAAGGTTTTTCTACAATTTGACCTATTGACCTACTTATTGACCCAACATAGCCCATATACAAACTTGAACTAGCTTTTGTCAAGAAGTTTATTCTGACTAAGTTTGATGAAGATTGGACTAAAATTGGGTCCTCAGGAGTGTTAAAAAGGTTTTTCTACAATTTGACCTAGTGACCTACTTATTGATCCAACATGGCCCATATAAAAACTTGAGCTAGCTTTTGTCAAGAAGATCATTCTGACTAAGTTTGATGAAGATTGGACTAAAATTGAGGCCTCAGGAGTGTTAACAAGGTTTTTCTACAATTTGACCTAGTGACCTACTTATTGACCCAACATGGCCCATATACAATCTTGAGCTAGATTTTGTCAAGAAGATCATTCTGACTAAGTTTGATGAAGATTGGACTAAAATTGGGTCCTCAGGAGTGTTAACAATGTTTTTCTACAATTTGACCTAGTGACCTACTTATTAACCAAACATGGACTATATACGAACTTAAGCTAGCTTTTGTCAAGAAGATCATTCTGACTAAGTTTGATGAAGATTGGACTAAAATTGGGTCCTCAGGAGTGTTAACAAGGTTTTTCTACAATTTGACCTAGTGACCTACTTATTGACCCAACGTGGCCAATATACGAACTTGAGTTAGCTTTTGTCAAGAAGATCATTCTGACTAAGTTTGATGAAGATTGGACTAAAATTGGGTCCTCAGGAGTGTTAACAAGGTTTTTCTACAATTTGACCTAGTGACCTACTTATTGACCCAACATGGCCCATATATGAACTTGAACTAGATTTTTTCAAGAAGATCATTCTGACTAAGTTTGATGAAGATTGGACTAAAATTGGGTCCTCAGGAGTGTTAACAAGGTTTTTCTACAATTTGACCTAGTGACCTACTTATTGACCCAACATTGCCCATATACGAACTTGAACTAGCTTTTGTCAAGATGATCATTCTGACTAAGTTTGATGAAGATTGGACTGAAATTGGGTCCTCAGGAGTGTTAACAAGGTTTTTCTACAATTTGACCTAGTGACCTACTTATTGAACCAACATTGCCCATATAAGAACTTGAGCTAGCTTTTGTCAAGAGGATCATTCTGAGAAAGTTTGATTAAGATTGCACTTAAATTGTGGCCTCAGGAGTGTTAACAATCAAAAGTTGACGCACGACGCACGACGCACGTTGCACGCCGGACAATGACCCACCACAATAGCTCACTTGAGCACTTTGTGCTCAGGTGAGCTAAAAAGTAAAACCAAAACCCAGTGTTAATTTTTTCTGTGAACAAAATACATGCAAGTTTTATTAATCATAGTAATGATTGTCATCTTCTATGAAGTAGATTAAAATAAACTTTAATCTACTTCTCCCAAAGACCTTCCAAACCAAATTGGTTTGAATTGGCCAAATAGTTTGAGAGAGGATTTCAAACTAGTTGGGTGACCAGATGAGCAAAGTATGAGCAACAGCAAAACCTGTTTAACAAAAATTATTTTAATAAATAAATGTAATTTAAAAATGGGATAAAAAGTGATAGGAAAATTTATTTAGAACTTTTAATAGTTTAGATTCAAGTATCAAGGTGTGTCAAACTCTTCCACTTTTTAACCCATTATAAGTGATATCTTTACACTAATTTAACAACAAATATAAATTTTTCATAAAACTGTTGTTAAAATGTATGTATTTTCAGATTCTAAAACCAACATACTTGTAATATATAGCAATTTTTACATAGAAAATTTAAGATCTAAATCCAAATTCTTAGATTTTCTATGTAAGAATTGCTAAACATGTATATCACAAGTATGTTGGTTTAAGAAAATTAACAATTGTTACATAAGAATTCACGCATGCAATAATGAATTTCAACCTTTGGTATCAATTTTATTATCAATTAATTCTTCTAACAAAGAGAAAACTAGATCTGTCTCAAAGTTACTTACTGGTAGAGGGGTAATAACTCTTTAAATGTTACATTATAGGCATATAGACCAATGTCGATTGTTTAGCATTAAATACCCTAGGTGATACAATCAAGTTATAGAAAGTTGGACTAACAAAGAAAGGATGACCTATATGTACCCCAACACAATTGCATGAAAGGTTGTGTAGATAACCCATACTAATTCCAGTGTTATCTTGTATTTGGTCAAAAGGCAATAATGTATAGAATACATGTATGTATGCAACATCAGTTAAGTTTACATTCACAACCAAACAAAACATTTTTATCAACATTTTTGTAAACCACTAGTATATGTAGGGTCAGTTGTTAATTATGTAAGATGAAAAGAAATCTCTCTCTCTCTCTCCTAAGCTCTCTCTCTTTTTAGAATAATAACAAACACAATTTTTTGCTATCGATTTTGGACTTTCTTCCATTTAATCGTAAATTGATTTGACTGTAAATTAGACATCTCCCTTATTAATAAACATTTACAAGCATAGATATACACAAACTCCACAAAAACAAAGCTTTAGTATCACTTTTATTCTGATACTTCAATATGGCAGTTGTTAAATAATAGACAAACAGAAATAGCTGGCAAATATTATATGAAGTGAAACCATCAAAATACCACATCGTGTGTGACCATTGTCCCAGTCCTTTCGAATAAACATGTCTAATACTAATACATGTAGGTACAAAAAGTAGATAAAACAGAGTAACAGTCTATCAGTTATTCAGGAAACGTCAAAACTTATTACACAGTTATTCAAAAAAAAAATAATAATAATAAAAAAAAAAACACAAAAAAAAAAAAAACAAAAAAAAAAAAAACAACAAAAAACCAAAACAACAAAAAAAAAACCAACCATGTAAACAGTATATATTTTACATTATATCAGTCCTGTAGGTAGATACTGGGCATTACTATAGGTAACAATAAAGATTTCTATATCAGTATGTTTGTAAGAGTTTAACATAGTTTTTTTTCAATGAGTATCAATGCTGTAAGAAACTCACTAAACATTTAACATTAAGGTGCATTTCATATACATATACTGATACTTGAACCATGTGTTGCCAAAATTTGTAGTACTGATACTTGCAGTTTAAACTGCAAATTAATCACAAATACGCAATTTAACATTTTAATCTGATCCTAAATTTCTTAAGAATTTCTTTTCAAAGTCAGTAAACTCATTTACTTTCATTTACATATAATGAAAAAAATCTTTTATAAACTCTCAGCAGACACTGTTTGGAAAACAGTTTAGAATGTTTGTGGGAGGTCTTTTGAACCAAGTAACTACATCTGGGTAGGGCTAATAAAGCCAGTTTTTCAAAACTTAACAATTCTGAAAAGCGATTTATAACAAAATATGTTTAGATAATAACAATTATAAAGATTATGCATTTCTGATATACATATGAAGAATTTTTTGTTTTATATCATATAAAAGGGTAAAATATGCTTGTATTTTACTATACAGTTTACATGACACAGTTTTAAATACATCAAAAACTAAACTTAATTGACATAACGAGTTTCAAACTGGGATTGTGTAAATAGGTCAGAGATTCCATTTCCAGATGACATATTGTGCTACTAGATTTAGTAAAGGTTTGATAAAAAAAAAAAAAAAAAAAAAAAAAAAAAAATAAAAATTAAAAATGAGTTTAAGAATAATTTGAAATACATGTAGTGAAATACTGTATGTCAAAAATTATAATTCTTGGCATATATACTTTTACTGGTTTACAGCATACTTTTATTTAAAAAAAAGAAAAAAAGAAAAAAAGAAAAGCTTTCAAGCGCAATCTTGATTTTGAATTTCTGTAATAATCTACTTTCTATAAGTGATATCCCATTTCAAATTGCTTTGTACGTGAACTAACCATGAAGTTAGGAATCTTACAATCTTACAAGATATATGAAGCTTCGTGTTTCTTGGATTTACACATTTTCTGCATTATAATCTTATAAAGCATAAATTAATAAATAACATTTAATCTTAATTAATGTATGATATAACAGTACAATAATCACTTTCACATTTCATCATCATCATCTAAATCAAAATCTTCCTCTGGGAAATCATCGACAGTAACATCAGATGGTCTGACAAATCCTCCATATTTATCTGGACACTCAAAATAACGTTTTCCTTTAACACTGTAAATATATAGTAAAAAAAGAATGATTTCACTGTGCCAAAAAAAAAATATGTGCAGTAGATGAGTCAGTTAAGATTTATAAATGCCAGGAAGATAAGAAGTTACTGGTTGCTTTACACTGCACTCGCGAATACAATTTTTATGTCTATTGAAGGGACGCGAGTACTAGCGTTGAAAGTAAGTCACCATAATCATCTGGATGTTTTAAAAATAATCTCCCTTAGATTCGGACATCCACCTTTGACTGGAGAGAAAATGTCAAAATATAAATTAAATCAGACAACAATACATAAGTTTTAACTAATCCTATCATTCAAATCCCTTTTAGAAAGAAACCATACCCTTGGATTGAAATCAGGGCTCCGGAAAACTTTGACTTGACTCAAAGCAACTGTACTACCGATGCTGTGTAAAGCACAAAAACAAAAAAAAACAAAAAAAAAAGCAACTTACCACCGATGTTGTTAATAGTTGTTATTGACGGTGTATTTTAAAAAAGATTTTAATTTTTAATTTCAAATAGATTTTAAAAAGGATTTAACTACTACATAGAGGTTATTAAGGTACATGTGGTCAGGCTCATGTGTCCACATAGTGTCGATTTTTGTACTGTCGGCGTTGACGACAAAAGGTTTAATGGCCATCTTTGTTAATTGACAATCGTGCATTTTTTTTTTCCGAAGTTAAACGAACCTTACTGAACCTCATTTCAAGACCTCTTTGATTGTATTTAGACTTTTTAAAATTATTTATTTATAAACTAAACAGTTTGTCAAGACCATACGATGCGCGTTATAGTCTTATTTGACATCCCTTGTGGAACCTCTTTGATATAGTCCTACGACCATGACCTTCAAGGATCAACCCTCATTATCAGCTGTTTATGGATTCCGACTGTCAAGCGATGTGATTACTTAATAAACAACTTAACAACAAAATTAATGAGGATTCGGACGATGAAACAAAAGGAACAGATTGAGATCATGGATTCCAGGGATTTTTCTGGCCATTTTGGGAAAGGGACCATGGGATGAAATTGGGAAAATCACTGACAAAATCGACATTTTGGGAAAATTTTTCATTAAACTTTAAAAATTTTCACATTGTCAGCACATCAAATATTTTGCTAGGAATATTTACTATTTTGATACATGCTGGTAGTCACTCATTTGTACCAAACCACTCAGACATTAACACAATATCTTCATAGACTGGCTTCAGTACAAACATCTGAGAAAGTTGTTTCAAGAGTTGCTTCCATTCTACCAGATCCTCATTGAGTATAAATCAAAATGTGCATAAATACAGGTTATTATAAGGATATACAAGCTACACCAAAAATATAGTTTTTTCACTTTTTCTTAAGTTTCTCAAAGCAGGATCATTTGGGAATTTTTACCTATAAAATTGGGAAAACTGTATGCTTTTTGGCATTGGGAATGGGTCCCTTTACCGGACCCTGTGAGTGGCCAGAAAAATCCCTGGATTCTAAACCATATTCATTATTAATAAAACTCCGTTTTTCAAGGTTTGTAGCCACATTGAACATAATCTTACAATTTATTCTATTGACATTAATTTCCTGAGAGGTGACCTAATGTACAATGTCAGTTTCTGCTCAAAATCTCATTTTAAAAAGTCTGCACACTCCATAAAATTTTCAATTTTACCTCAAACTGAAAATTTTCTATGTCCAATAACTCCACCTTGTTATCCTTATAAGGTTTGATTGATAACTGATAATGTAGATGACATCACAAATGACATAACTAAATTATAATAACAACAGAAAATAGAGTTGAACACTTATGAACTGTGAACATGTGACCATTCCAAGCCATGTTTACTGGCATTACCCGAGGGACATTTTCAAAAAATTTTTTAACAACTAAATCTTTTAATTTCATTTCCTTGGCAAGTCATAATTTAAGACAACCCCTCTGAAGACAGAAAATATTATGCATTAGAACACACTGAATGCACCCCAAAATTCAAACAATGAAACTAAAGCAATATTTATTTAGATACGTAAATCAAGCTATTTTGCTTTGATTGTAAAAAATTGAAATATTGATTCTAGTTTAAACTATATAACATTGAGGTGGTAGTTATGCAAATTTTACTGACCTCTCACTATAATTAATGAATAATTTAACAGACCATGCCTTATAAGGATAAAAAGGTGGAGTTGTTGGACATAGACAATTTTCTGTTTGAGGTAAAATTGAAAATTTTATGGAGTGTGCAGACTTTTTAAAATAAGATTTTGAGCAGAGACTGACATTGTACATTAGGTCACATCTAAGTAAAATAATGTCAATAGAATAAATTGTAAAATTATGTTCAATGTGGCTACAAACCTTGAAAAAACGGAATTTTATTAATAATGAATATGGTTTAACTGATTAATAAACAAAAGCCTTAATTATTAGATCTGTAGTATTTATTGAAAACGGTTGACAGGTGATAGCAAACAATACTCGAGAGTAAAATAATGACCAACAAACATATTTACGTGTCCGATTAACTGGATTCTATTTTTAACTAAAAATGTCTGACAAGTGATTTTTCACATCGGACAAAAATATTTTTTGTCGGACATGTCTGGCAAATATGACCGTTTTCGTACCCCTGATTGAAATATAAATTGAAATGCATGTTGGTTTCAGAATTTATTTAAGCCATTTCTTATAAATTTTGTCCGAGGGACGCCATCTTGAATCTATGGCAAACAAACTTAAAATATTAATAGCGGTCGTTCGCTTGGGCTTGTGCGAACATACATTCCTGAATGACTTGAAGTCAATGCGCAAGCGTACATACACTATCATGAACGGGCCTCAGATCAGACAGTGAGGCTTTTTTTCACAAATTGCTAAGATAAAAAATTTTTTTTAGAAAACACTGACATAACAATTTTTTAAATGATGATGTATTTGATAAAAACATACCTTCCATCATTTTTTCCAAAAGGCTCATCATAATGTACTCCAACCCAGTAACCTTCTTGGAATTCTGTTAATCCTAAAATGAAACTAATTAAATTATGGACTTCATAATTTGGTAGCATTTTAATGGTAATAGCTTTTTCAGTTGCACAAGAATACAAACATTTATGTACTAAATCACTGAGTTAAAAAATAATTAAATTTTTTAACTTGAAACAAAATGAATCTAAAGGTCAATCATTTTTGCAAACCTGGAAGGGTTTCACGCTTTAATATTAATATTTAAAACACCTAGGACCCTTGAAAAGACAGTTAAATATTAAATTTCCAACATAAAGAAAATTGTTTGTCTGTCCATCCCAACATTCATATATTGTGTAAGCTTCCTTTTTAACACACACACACACGTTTTTATTACACATGGTACAAATGTATACCAACATGAGATAATGTGTCATGTACGAACTTCCTGTAGGTCAGAGTTAAAATTTTCCAGGATTATTCTTGATTGTGTTTTGCCAACAACATACATTGTACATGGTAAAGGAACTGTTTGCAAATCTTACTTTATACATGTAGATGATAAATAATGAAGGAGATTCTAAACTTATTACAGGACAATTGCATCAGAGTTATATCAGACATTCTGCACAACAAAATTGATTTTTACCTGGCTTGTATATTTATGCAAATAGCCCTGTTTGTTTTTAATGATTATTGCCTCTTATTTATTTTGTAAACATATGACAGTCAAGTTACTGCAAAGTTTGAATTTAGTAACTTACTGATGATATATAAATGTCTCTGACCAAACGATATATGAAAAACAGATACTAGGTTTATGAGAAACTACATGTATCTCATTGATAGGTATATAAATATACCAGTACCGATAAATCATGCTATTCTTAATTTTTCTTTGCTCATAAAAAATAGTCAACTAACCTAAATATTTTACCGTCCCCCTTCTTGATGGCTGATTTTTCACTCTAACCTCACATCTGGAACAAATTGTGTACAAGATAAATTAAACAAAAGCATATAGAGTAAAACCTGCTATGATGTCCACTTACATATACAGACACCTGACCATTAATACCAGTGTTTTATGGTCCTTTACATATATGTGTCCCTCTGTCTTTAAATGCTATATAATATTCATTAGATCCCATGTCATTTTATTACTTTATATACAGGTTTTACTGTAAAACATTGTGTGACGTCTAGCTCAAAACTGATACTAGTATTTCAGGAGAACAATCATCTGATTGTAAAACAACTTCTGAAGCAATATCTCGTTGGTCCCAAAGGTTGCAAGAGAATTATACAGAAAAAAAGGCTGTTTATAAGAGTCTAAAGATGACCTTATCACTCACATGGCTAAAAAGGACCTTGTGATCTATATTCTACTTGTATACTCTGATAATAGCAAAGAAATGAAAAGTTTGAAGAAAAATCCCATAATATAAGATAAGTGACTTTCATGTATTTCCTACCCATATATATATAAATTTAAAGTAAACCAGTTGATTAAACTGAATCAGTATCTGGCAATTTATTGTTTTTTACAGTGGTCATATTGGATATCAGACTGGATGAGTATGAACAAACTTTGATCTATTCCACCTAGGAACCTTCCAAAGAAAATTTGCATGACTAAAAACTTTTTTTGATAAGATTATTTGCATATTTAGCTAATTGCAAGCTAACCAAAAATGTCTGAAATAATCTTATTACATATATATAATTAAATGGATATACATCTGTTTCAAATTTAAACTAAATTGACTGAAAAATAAATCTGTATTGGACATCCATATGTTTCTACTATTGTCTGTCATCTTAGACAGATCTGGTTGGTATGTGTATAAACAAACTTCAATCTACTCTTTCTACAGCCCTTCAATATCAAATATTGTCCCATGCTTTTAGAGATTTTTAAGGAATCCACTTACTAAAATATCAACTATTGTGAAAAATGAAAAAGGTTTGAAAAAGCCTGCTACTAACATTTTACACTAGCAGAGTAAAGGGCTACAAGTCTTTTTAAATACCAAATTTGAACTAAGCAGATGCTTGTTAGGGATGGTAGGAAGAAACTTTATTCTAATCCTCCAAGGAACCTTCCACTCAAAATCTGGTTCAAATTTACCTAGTACCGCTGAGACGATTTAAAGTTAAGGACAGACACATGCATGCACATTTAATTTGCTATGACAGTTGGTCCTAAAAATATCTTTTTAAGTGACCCAATTCATTGACTTTCAACCTCTTTAAATCTTAATTTGGACAATCAGAAGATGAACATGAGACCTATAAGCCTTGAACCACTCAACTGAGAAAATTGGAAACGAAATTTAGATGTTAACCTTCCAATAGAAGATTACATGTATAAGTATCGATTGCTTTTTGCCTTATCAGTACTGGTACTTACAAACTTTAATCTTGTTTTCAGGGGGACTTTTACACTTGGCCCAGTATTTTCTGACAAGATATAAGTTCATGGACTAGTGGGCAGACACAAATGACTTGTCATGATATCAGTTCACATGGCTGTCTTTTTTCAAAATATTAAACAACAAAGGTTGTTTTTATGATATTTTAAGTAATGCAACCTAAAAAGTTCAAACTTATTTCTCCCAATTAAAGTGTAATTATAGGGACTATATATACTAGTAAATTATATTACTACATTAAACTAACCTGTCTCCAATCTTCATACTTTCTACTTTATCTTTATCTGCTTGTTCTTTTTGTGCTTTTTCTTCTTCTTTCCTTTTTTGTTCCTCAGGATCTACCTCCTTAAACCTTCCTAATTTGTTTTTCTCTTTAAATGCTCTAACTGTGTCTAAAACATAAAATTATATCCATAAATAGTGATCAATGGTTATTTTGATCTTGTCTAGCAAATGATCATAATGACAACTATCTATTTTATATCTTATTTAATTAAAAAAAACAATACCTAGAACAGCTGTTCTGCCAAACCCACAGATTTTCTATTTTCACACACACACACACACACACACACACACACACACACACACACACACACACACACACACACACAGAGCACATGATGATTAAATTGCTATACATTTTAAACATTATTCAAACATTTCTTCAATAACAAAAGTAAACTGAGATATGATAAATCTAAGTACAATCTTTAACTCATGAAAAGGTAAAGAATCAAAAAATATAAAAAATGGTAATATTCGTGTAATTGCTAAAATTACCTCCACTGAAATGTTATGGTCTTTGTGTTAAGTCACAAAAATTTTACAACCCCTAACATGAATCTTAAGCTTTTGTATGTAGTGTTTTAGAAAAATCCTTGAAAGTTGATTTAAAAACATGAATTCCTGTTAGTTGTTTAAAAACAAAAAGAAGGTACCATTTTTTTATGGATAGAGGCACAAAGAAGAAAAAACACTGGTTTCAGCAGTTCTGGATAAATAAAATACTAACTAAAACTTATCAATTATCTCTATATTAAATATACCTGTTTTCTTTACATAATCTTCATCTGCCAATTCATATTTTGGACCTTTAGATAAATCATCAAATTCACCTAGCTTAATTGTGGGATCAATCACCTGTTCAAAATAAGAAGAAGCAATAATAAGTATTCAAACTTAACTCTTGGTAAATGAGTTCAAATACAGTTTAAATGTCCTAGAAAAGAAGTTCAAACAGGTCTTTAGACATTAACCATGTAGTATCCAACATCCAGTAGCCAAAAGACATAGATATGAAATTCAGTAACACTTGTTCAAATGATAAAAGATCTAAAATATCTTAAGTCTAGTACAAGTAAATTCACACAAATAACTTTTGAAGAAAATTTAGGGCCCTAGTCTACAGTGTTTCCTTTTAAAGCCCCAAAATTATCCTTCCTGAAAATAAAATATGTTCAAAGGGTTTTTGTATATTAGACAATTTTAAAATAATTTTTATGACAACATCTATGGGTTCCCATTCTGGGGTCTACAACAAAGATTGTGCAAACTGAATATTTCATGTCCAAAGGATGCTACATTTTAAAGTATGCTATCAAAGGTTAAACTTTTGTAAAATAATGATCAAAAATTATCTTTGAATAACTTATAGGGTCTTATCTAAAGCTTCCACTTTGGGGTTTCACAACAGACTTTTGTTTTCCATACATTCAATGAAGGCATAGTCTTTTACAATTATGTTTGCAATTCTTGAATTATGAATGAAACACATTCAGTTTGCATTTTCTTTTTGTCAACATAGTTTTTATATCCTTTTTGTTGTCTAGTATAATATGTATTGGACTGAAGTTATACTGTACTTTCTATTTATCTACTGTGAGCTAATTCAGCCATTACATAAAGCGATATTGGCTATCTTAATTTTTTGTTATTAAAAGTAATGGTTGACATCTTTGAAGATTTCTTAGCTTTAATAAGATGAGCTAAAAAGATAAGATTACAGACTGAACTAATGATGTGGAAAGTTACTAATGACTTACATGTATTCTCATTCCATCCTCTATAGGATAAGATCCCAACATTGCTTCCTCATTGTCCATCTTACATATCAACTTATTTTCCTTATCATAAAGTTCTAGTTTCATGTTGGCTGCTACTGATCCAACAATCATTTCTAATTTACCCTAAAAATAGAAAAATTTAATTAAATCAATAATTTCTTTCATGTGAAAGCAATAATTGATGCAATATACACATTTTTAGAGTTTTGACCTTTTTAACAGAGAACCAAGTTAATCCATACTCATATTTGATGAGATTAGAAATTATGTGGCACATTATGTGAACTCTGTTACCATGCCTTTGTCAACTGCTGAACTTAACCGAGACATTTTAACAATAAACACAATGATCACATTTCATTAAAACAGATCAACATTTCAGAAGTTATAATCAGGAAATCAGTGAACAAACATAATGCAAGTTGTTTGAATCATTCACAAATTTTGTTAATAACAGAGAAAGTTATTGTTCAAGACAATGAAAAAGGACATCAAAATTTGAACATTATGAAGTTATCATCCAGAAACCAACAACCAAATAGATTGCAGTATCCTTTAGAGCTTACTAGATATGATTCTGAAAGGCCAGTGACCTCAGAGTCAAGGTTTAAAAATAAAAGTTGAGAGTCAAAAATAAATGGTAGTTGCTAGATACATGTATACAAGAAGCCCATGGGCCTAAACGCTCACCTGAAGATATGTCCAATATTGTTTGCAAAGTGCAGTAGACAATATACATGTATTACGTACAGAAACTTTAAAAGTTTTCTCAAGTAAAGAACTCCCACAAAACTTAATAAGAAATATATCCACTCACATTTCATTCATAAGTAGCTAATATAATATGCATGAAGTAACTGTAGTGCAATGAATAATTTCCAAATCATTTAATCAATTTCAGTATACTAACATTCTGTCCTTGACCTTTCAACATATATGACCTTGAACCACATATGATTGTCGTGTCAATACCTATAATATTCTAATAAACATGCCTATACAAAAAGTTATTAGTTTTCAAGATAATTAGCAATTTAAGTCTCCTTTTGCAGCTGTGACCTTGACCTTTCAACATATGACCTTGTACCATATTTCATAATGATCGTTGTTGCAATACCTACAATATTCTGTATACATGCCTATACAAAAAGTTAATAGTTTTCAAGATATAGTGACAAATATATAATTTTTAGCAATTTCCCCACTCAGTAGTGCCTTACAATTTTCCCATTTTGAGCCCCATGGCTACCATTTGTGCAAATCTGAAAATAGATGACCTAAGGATGTTATAAATGAAATAACTAAGGTATATCTCTTGCAGATTCAGAGGAGAAGATTTTCAATGTTTTTCACTCTTTCCCGGGTATCCCCCCTTATGGGGCCCCAAGGGGACATAACTCCTTCATTTGTGCAAATCTGAAAGGGCTTCACCCAGGCATGATGGTTACCAAGTTTCATTAAATTTGGCCCAGTGGTTTTGGAGGAGAAGATTAAAATGTAAAAAGTTAATGCAAGACGCATGACAGACGACGGACGGTGAACCATCGCAATAGCTCATCTGAGCTTTCAGCTCAGGTGAGCTAATAAAATGAACAATATTTGTTCTTTAATATTACCAGGGTTTCACTTTGCAGTATTTTTTCTTAAAAAGTTTCATATATAAACACCAATTTTTTCATGCAATGATCCTATATATTCATTTAAAGATTTATTTCTGATTCGAATCATATAATAAATTTAACATTGTACTGATTTTTTCAACAACATTTTCATAAAATTTGATTAATGTGAGTTAACGAGTAAATAGTATCTTGTGTATTTGTTGACATTTGGCTGCTTGAGTGTGATCATGAGGATCTGACTTGATTTAAAATTTGTATATTTGGATCAGCCACTATCACTACCAGTAGATCATTTATTTATCAATTTTTTTTTTTTTTTTTTTTTTTTTTTGATAACTGTTCCAGTGTACATGGTAATGTTAATCATAATCATACACATGTATATTCTTAAGTAATGAATATGCTTAAGGGACATAAATCCAGCTTATATGCAAAATGGCTAAAACAGACATCAAAATGATATCAACTACGGATTTGAAAAAAATTATTACATGGAAATTACAGGAAAATGTGGACATTGAATACAAAATTTAAGATAGATTTAAGGGAATTTAGTAAACAAAGGTGACAGAATCAAGAGGATATTTTTTCCATAACAAATGAAAATAACATTTTAAGCAGTAGTATTATGTTAAAAAACTTCAAGTGCTTATCTTGTGTTTTCTGGTGGTTCTGTAGTTGAATGTCCACTTTGAGAGCAGGATGTAAGAGTTTCAGACTAAAATTTGGGATACTGCTTCCTTGTCTGGCACTCCACATAGGAAAACAGGGTATTGACATGTTCACCTGGTGCCATGATAATATGAATGGAGGAGTGGTATTTAACTTACTCAATGAGCTAGCAACTTATTAAAAAAGCCACCCCAAGCTGAGGGCTATTACAAGACAGACCATTATTACACTTGACTTCTCACACATACACAAACTTGTTCTTAGATTAAAAGAGATTAAACTTTTTAAAGAGTTAAAAATGGGTAATTGTCAAAGGGTCTGTTAAAAAGATCAAGACAGGGTGTGTTAATTACCAAATTGTCAGTAAAAATTGCTAAATTTCATGAAAAATGAAACAATTCATTTTCAAAATATATTTTCATAAATTTTATACACTATTTCAGTATTTGAAAAACATTCAACATGTACAGCACAAATATAATTCGCAAGACTTAAAACAAGGCCTGATGATCTTTTAATTTCACAATGACCTGGTGCAATCTGTTACTTTTTGGGGAAATTTTTTTATCTTTAAATAATATAAAGAAAAACAATCGTTAATAACGATAAATAGTTTGAACAGAAATAAAAATCTTATTTGTAAATATTAGGGCTGTCACGGTTAGTGATTTTCGTAACCGGGTACCCGACATGCATTACCCAAACCGTAACCAGTTAACCGATATTTGGAATAGGTGATGCAAAATACAATAATACTATTCATAAATGGATTGAACAAACGTTTAAAGTTTATAAATAAACTTACCATAAAATTTAATCTATATGTTTACCATTCTGTTTCAGTTTAACTTCCGTATTTCATATATACTTGGCTTCACCTGCTCACATCGTTTCTACTAGAGTATACAAACACATAGACATGCCTGATCGACCCAGTTTATATAGTTAATAACCTCACCTGAATTCTATATACAAGAGCTGACTAGATTGATAACGACAGTTTTTCGGGTTACCAATAACTAGATCACGGCATTACACATGGTTTTGTATCTGTTGTATGTCGATCAGTGATGGGATTGTTATAAGATATTAATAAGCGATATTTTTAAACATTAATCTATATATGTGACAATGTCACACATCGACTTAACAATTTATAATTAAAACGACAGATATCCTGATGTACCAAACAGAATTCAGTTTAACTGTTTATTGACGTTTTGTTGCATTGCCAACGACTGGACAGTTATGGAAAGATAAAAAGCAGTATGTTAACACCATATTTTCAAATAAAAATTTTAATTTTTTATTTCTTTACGTATCTGATGTGTGTTTATTAAAATCAAAAACAGAAAATTGTTCCGGGGGAGGGGTGGACTTGATGTACCCTTTGCCTACCGCCGATTGACCTTACCGGCGTTTGTGGAGCCCTGTTTCTGTCATAGATTACATATCGTTTGCTTTTTGTCTTCCGACAGTTTGAAAAATTTCCAAATTGTCGCAGGCATGGTTTTCAGAATCCCGGAAAGACAGCATACGCGTTCGGTTTAGAAATTAGAATTTTCGGAACAAATACATTTGGATGTAGGTCAACAGGACCAGTCACTTACAAACTGAAAGTAAACTTCATTTTTATTTATTTATTTTCATTGAAAAAAACTCACTGAACTTACAGTCGTGTCACTGTTGATCCTAAATTTACCAAGAAACATCGAATGTTCACTGATAGCAGTATATCGTCGGTTACCTGGTTAATGATTTTGTAACCGGTTACAGCATGTAACCTACCCGTATATCGGGTACCCGGGTAATCGTGACAGCCCTAGTAAATATTACTGAATTGTAAACTTAAGAAATGTATGCCTGTTTTTTCTGAGAGATGGTTGTGAATCATCATAGATCTTGTGTCAGTTGAGGTGTGAACATTTGTTTACCTTCAGATCACAAATAAGCAGATCTTTCTTGAATCTTCTTTCATTTCCAAAAGCATTTGCTGGGCTTGTAACATTGACAGATACAACACTCTGTGTAACGACGCTGAATTGTTCAGTCATTTTGGATACTGTATTTAACACTACCGGTATTGTACTGTCACTAACTGTACAGGCCTGTGCACATGTATCCAGGCCTACTTAATTATACAAAACACGAACATGTGCTTGTATGTCAAAATTTATGCATGGCTTCTATGTCACGTGATCAATAAACTTAATAATGAACATAAATAATTTGAAATAAAATTTGAGGGTAGATTAATGTTAAAATATTTATTGATAAGTAAATAATGTTCTCTATATCAATATTTGAAATAGTAAATACTGGGAAATGTTTTGTTGTGGTCTCGCTTAGGGAGAGTTTACGAGAGATAAGATGGCGGCCACTGAGAAGAAGTGGTATGTCGGAGAAGACGGTTGTATATCCGTTTGTGAATTTGCAAATAGCGTGACATACCACTCGGCCTTAAATTCAATTATTGTTTCAACAAAGGAACCATCAGTCAAAATCTACGACGTTGCCTCTGGAGCTTTGTTGAAAAAATCTGATCTCTCTGGTAGGTCTGATAAATTTTGATAAATTCCTTGGACAAAATTCACTTTCTAATTACCATGGGAAAGCACGGTTATTTGATAAACACAAGAAAGTAGCAGATCTGTTTTATACACGATTTTAGCTTTCAGCGCTCTTAATCCACATGCTCTGAATTTGGCGTAGGTTTCAACTTTGTTTTCAAAGATATCGCCTGTATTTGGGGATATGGAAATTGTGAAAAATACAAACTTTGAGGGTCAAAGTGTAAAGATTGGTTACAACAAGGAAAAATTATATTCAAATTGGCTTTAAACAGATATATGATAGACATAAATATAAAAATGCCCGAAATTATGCACTGGAACAACTCCACAACCTAAATGGGTCATTTTAGAGACCAACATTTGGTCCCATTCACAGTTGAAAATAATATTGAGTTTTAACTGAAAAAAAACAGCACAAATCTACGGAAAATAAACACATATGTTAATTTAACATGCTGTAATATTTTAGAGGTTGTTAAAGTTATTGATTTTCACATTTTCAGCTGTTAATAGTTAAGTCACCTTTTTCACTATTCCAAATGCCCAGTCCTGTTCATAAAACCAGTATATAAAAAGAAAGTTTTATAAAAACTAAGCTCAAACAGTAACACTAGTGGATTTGGCTGTCTGAAGTCATTACTGTATCACTTGCATCAAAATGTCACCTATGAAGCATTAGGTTGAGTTGCAAAATATGGAGAGGAGTGGAGTGGAGTAATGGTGTTTTACACCCTAGTCTAGATTCTTTGATTTGTATTAAGGTGGTCTATATTCTGGGATTGTGTACTGTGAGTTTATGTTAACAGTGACAAAGGTTGTAACCATTGTCTCTGAAAGTCATTCAATGTAAAACGTATTGATTAAGATGAAGTTTAAATCTGCCATATGGATAATAATGATGTCAATGAAATCACAACTATGATCTTTTTCATATTGAAAAAAAAAAAAATTTTATTAGCATTTCTGTAAGGCCAACCAGGCCTTAGATAGAATTTTTAATACCACTCGGCATAGTGCCTAGTTGAAGAAGAAAAACTTTAGAAAGTCAAACACGAAAGTTTGCCTACTTTTCTTTGACATACTTTAACAGACTGACAAATATATAAACACTCAGAACATTGGTTGGATTTTACATTATACTAAGTTAATTCTGAATGCGAAACAATAGGTTTGTGATGACAAACAGTGATGCAAATATTGTTCAAAGGATTTGGTTGATTCACACTTGTAACAGAACAGCACCATGTTAAAAAAGGGACTCTTTACAATTGACCTCCTTATACACAGTTTTCTCGATCTACACTATATTATCTGCTGTTTATTATTTGTAACAAGCCCCTGTGATGTATATGTCTGATAAATTTAACTCGGCACCATGACAAGTGACAGTAACAGCATCACTCGTCCAAGTACACATTTTACTCGTCAGGGCGAGTGGATGAGTGAATAATGGAAGCCGTGCAAACTCTATATATTCATTTCTTTGTTGTTGAATATATAAAAGACATGGTCATTTATAAGTGCAGCTATTGAGAGTCTTTCTATTGTAACTGAATTATCGAAATTGAAACTCAGGTAAATAGGAATAGTGGTTGTTTTGCTCAGTCTCTGTATACTGCATGTTATACCATTTTTGATATGGTAGACAAGTAAAATCTAATTAGTCAAGTGTATTCTTATTTTAGCTACTTGTAATGATGCCATTGGATGTTTGTATCTACCAGAAAGTGACAGAATTGTGTTTTGTGATGATTATGCAGTTGGTGTTCGAAGTGACTTAAGAGGAATGTTGTTGTTGGATACAGCATTACAATCAGCTGTAGCTAGGCCAGAAGATGAAGTAAAAGTAGAAATCCCTTTAACAGAGGTATTAAAGCATGTAGATTAAAGACTTCAAATCACAGTGAATTTTCAATTTAAACATTGGGAGTTTCATTTTTAACATTATTTAGCTCTTGTCCATTTTAGATTATTCTGTTTAAAGACTTTTTACCCAGAACAATAGAAAAAAGTTAAGTACACACTAAACCTTTCAAAAGAGAGAAAGGCTGAATATCAAGGTGACGACTAAGTTATTGTGTGATTTACAAGAATTCCAAATGACATATGTTGTAATCTTTATGTGTTGACAGCCTCTTCAATGATATCCTGTAATGTTGATAAGGTGTTGAAAAAATGACATTCTTTTTATTATTCAAATACCTTAATTAAGGTTGAAATGTCAAATTCTGCAGAAAATTATAGTAATCATGCTGCAATCTGATTGGTCACTGGTTTCTGAATTGATCAAAGTTTGAACCTCCAACAACTTTTTATGTACTTTTAGGGAGCACAGCTGTTAAAATGTTTGATGAGTGCTGAGCTTCCTGGTGTTGAACATGTAGAAGATATTGTAAAAGAATTAGAAAAAGCTGTAGATGTGGCACAGGAAGCAACAAAAGGAAATCTTAAAACAGCAAAGGTAATATTTTGGATATTGTTTTTAGCTCACCTGAGCCAAAGGCTCAAGTGAGCTTTTCTGATCAAAATTTGTCTGTCGTCGGCGTCCGCAGCGTAAACTTTTACATTTCCGAGTTCTTTTCTGAAACTATGAGGTAGATTTTAATGAAACTTGGTCAGATGCATATATTGGCCAGTGCAATTCAGATTTGTTCGTGACATTGTCATGGCTCCCAAAACTAGGTCAAGGTGACCCATGGTTCCAAAAAACTTAAAAAATCTTTTTCTCCGAAAGTGATGATAGGAGAAAAAATCTGATGCGATATTTGGCTTCTCTAGAGTTTTAAGCTTATAAGTTGTTTATTTCGTGAATTTTGGTAAAAAATTAGGTTACGCGTTTTTGCGTTCAATTTTAAAAATTTTGTAAAATGGCTTCAAATTATTATAACTTGACTATATGAATAGATTTTGACATAGGGTTTTCAGTTTTGACTTTTTCTTGAAATAACCTTCAAAATGGGGTCAAGGTCAAAGTTCAAGGTCATAACCTAGTTTGTAATTTGTGCAGTTTTAGGCTATTTTCTTCCAAATTATAAGAGATATATAATTAAAACATTGCTAAAATGTTCAGCATGACAAAATGTAAATAGGTACAAAGTTTCATAACTGTATAATAATGCAGTTGTTGCCCTTGAAATGTTATTTTTTTTGCTAAAAAAAACTAAAATTGTGCATTAGCTTGAAAACTATAAACTTTTTGTATTGGCATGTATTTAAGAATATTGTAGGTATTGACATGACGAACATTTTGATTTATGGCTCAAGGTCATACGTTCAAAGGTCAAGGTCATAGGTGCATAAAAAGACTGAAATTGTTAATTATCTTGGAAACTATTAACTTTTTGTATTGGCATGTATATTAGATTATTGTAGGAATTGATATGGTGATTATTCTGATATAAGATTCAAGGTTTTACGTTTAAAAGTCAAGGTCATAGATACATAAGAAGACTCAAATTGTTAATTATCTTGAAAACTATTAACTTTTTGCATAGGCATATATATTTGAATATTGTAGGTATTGATATGATGATCATTTTGATATGTGGCTCAAGGTTATACGTTCAAAGGTCAAGGTCATGGGTACATAAAAAGACTGAAATTGTTTATTATCTTGGAAACTATTAACTTTTTGTATGACATGTATAATAGAATATTGTAGGAATTGATATGGTGATATAAGATTCAAGGTCTTACATTTAAAGGTCAAGGTCATAGATGCATCAAAAGACTCAAATTGTTAATTATCTAGAAAACTATTAACTTTTTGCATAGGCATGTATATTAGAATATTTTATGTATTTTTGCAAATGATTTTGGATATATCCTCAGGTGAGTGTTAAGGCCCATGGGCCTCTTGTTTATTAAGTTTACGATCTTTCATATTTGAAGTATATTTAGGGTTTATATATATATATATATATATATATATATATATATATATGTGTATATATACATGTATATATACAGTGAAAACTGTGAATACCGAATGTCATCCGGACCGGGGAAAAAATCCGGTTTTGACAGGTTTCGGTTTATCCAGGTTTTATATGTAGAGCACCAGAACATGTACATACGAGTTTTCTCCCCTTACTATGCACGCAGCCATACATAATACAAACTTTACTTTCACCATTCAATGTCAAAAACTGTCAGTAGCGACAGTAAATTTGAAACAAAATCAGATTTCTATCTGTTATTGAAATAACACGGAAATTAATTTTATAGGCTAATATTTTTCTTACCGCAAGTTTTCTGAGTTAAATCAGCATTAAACTGAATCTCGCATACATGTTATCCATTGCACAATAAATGCATTTGATTGATTAATTTCAACTTTCTAACGTACACGAACCTAAGTTCAACACCTGGGCACCTGTTTGGTTGTTATAAAATCTCTGGAAGAAACATACATACATTAATGCAGTTTAACAGTTAAGACCACCGGAATCACTACGTTTAACAAATTCCATACATTCAAGTTCTTGGAAGACCCTAGGAACATGACAAGTTTAGGTTCATGTACGTTAAGATATTAAGACAATTACTGATTATGAAACTCACATTTATTTACTCAGGAAACACAAAGGATGACAATCTAGAGCCGGTGTCTGGCTCATTGTTTGTGTATGTGTGCGTACATGATAGAGAGAGTGAGAAAGCGAGAGAGAGAGAGAGAAAAAAAATAAAGAAAAAAATTACACTTCAAAGATCAAAGATTTTCCGTGTTATTTTTACTTTTTTCATATTATAAGATTCTATTTGCCTTCTGGTTTCTTGTCTTAATATGGGTCTTGTTTAAACTAGACTAAGCGAAGGTAATCTTTGATAATTTTTTTTTCGTCAATCGAACACAAGCGTGACCTTCATTTACCTGTACATGATGCCGAGACAGGTGTTTTTATTGTCAATCATTTGTTTGTTTTTTAATAATGGTGGTGTTTATTAGAGTTATAATCGATGTTTTAAAAGTCAAATTATTTCTGTTACTGTTAGGAATTGAAGTTTTGACTGACTCCTTTATATCTGCTTCAAAGCAAATCTATTTTATAACAAGTCTTACTCTGCCGATATCAAAAGAATATAGAGAGAAAGAAAGAAAGACAGAAAAGAAAAAAATCAAAAGTAAATTTTCAGGACAGGAAAATTCATGTTCGGTTTTCACAGGTCATTTTATGTACATTTTAGAGGGTTTGTCCGGAGAAAATCGTCCAGTTTTCAGAGTACCGAGGTTTCGGTTTATTCAGGTTTTTATTACAAAGAATAAAGAAGGAATCATTCCGGACTTTTTCTTCCGTTTGGAATGTACAGGATTTCGGTTTTCCCAGGTTTCGGTTTTCGGAGGTTGCACTGTATATATATATATATATATATATATATATATATATATATATATATATATATAAAACATCTCATAAAGCATGTTTTAAGATAAAGTCAAGATCAATGTAATAAACAGATTCTGGGCATTTTCAGGGTAGTGTACTGTCACTCTTAAAAGTTATTAAGCCATCAGACTTGTCATTTGGTAATCACAAAATAATTCCTTTTACAAATGAAATGTTTTGAAAAAATCTGCATCTGTAGCCATTTATTTGCAGATTCTCTGAATATAAAAGCAAAAGGGCAATAATTGTTTATAACCCATACATGTGTAGAAGATGAGAAAGAAAAAAATCTATACTTTATTTTACTTTGGTGCTGAAATAAACTTGCTTAATTTGATTATTTTAGTGGGCTACAGTCTCTATCAACCTTCCACACTGTGTGCTGAAAGGAGTTTGTTCCAGTCTTGTGACAGAAATGAAGAGACTGAGCTTATTCAATCCAGGCCTATCTGTTGCTTCAGCGATTAGTGATAGGTTGACCTATCTGTTACCAAGCACATCAGATATAGGAAATGGACCTGTAGAACGTGCAATGATGTATAGTGAAGCTACCAGGAGGGAGACATTTAGAAAATGGCCTCATATGAATTACAAGTATGTTTTAGCAGATCTCAGTCAAAGTCCTATGAAAATTATTTCAGGAGAGTGCTTTTTATTATTCACTCTATTGTATATGTCTCATATGTATACATTTATTTTAAATTATAATCCAAAATTACATGGGCCAAAGTCCATTAACTTATTATGCATTGATGAAGATAGATAATAGATTTGTTACGTATTTGTTGTATGGGCTTAATAAAGTATTAGTGTCTGGTTTTGGCTGATGGTTGTGATGTTGGTGTAAATATGGGAATGGAAGTATGTGTGTGTTTGGTAGGGAGGGTCGGTGGAGATAATTTTTTTATATGATTTAAGTTTAGTTTTCAAAAAAAGTAGGTTATTAGTTTATATCAAAAGAACATTGCCAACACCTTATAGGCTGTTTAGTTTTCACCATTCCTTATCAAACTTGGCTATTAAAATAATCCTGGAAAAGGCTTTAGGTTACTTTTTCATCCATTCATAATCAGACTTGCTCACATTGATGCTGTGATCCAAATTTGAATTTTTATATATATGTTTCAGTATTTAGGTAATTAGATCAAATACAAGAAGGTCCTAATTTTTAAGCTGCAGTTCTTACATTGTCTTTTCTTTTGTTGTCCAGTTTATGTCACTAGAAAGTTTGTTAATTTTTATTTTTAAGATGGGCTTTACCAGACCCAATGGCACAAGCTGGCTTTTATCATCAGCCCAACTCAATAGGTGATGACAGAGCAATGTGCTTTACCTGCAATGTTTGTCTGGTTTGCTGGGAACCAACTGATGAGCCATGGTGAGTTTATTTAATATTTTCTTTAAAATATTGAAGATGCATGAAATATTAAAAAAAAAAAAAAAAAAAAAAATTACAAAATTTGTTAGCAAGTTGCCAGTAAACTTGTACTCATATTGTTGTTTAAAAAATGCAGTAGGGCTGCTGTGGAGATGTCAACATTTACTTGTTAACACTCTACAGCCTACAGTTAAACTAAATTGAACACTATTGAAAAGATGACCCCAATCCTATATACATTTTTGTTATAAATACCTCCAGAAAAAAGTGTGAGGGGAGATATCAGAATGAGATTTTTTGTCTGTCCAACAGTCTTTGAACCAGAATGGTATTCAGATAAAAAATTAGAAAATAATTAACTAATTGTTATATTTGATATCAAACTGTTTCTTAAAAATAGCAGATATTGAATTCAGTTCTGGTATGTGAAGGTACATCGGTAGGTTAGAAACAAAAGTCTTTTGCAGATATTGAATTCAGTTTTGGTGTGTGAAGGTACATTGGTAGATAAGAAACAAAAGTCCGTTTCCAAGTTTTATTCTATTTTTTTTTTTACTTTTGACTTCATTTTTATTAGCTCACCTGAGCTGAAAGCTCAGATTGAGCTATTGCGATGGTTCACCGTCTGTCGTCTGTCGTGCGTCGTCCAGTTAACTTTTTACATTGTAATCTTCTCCTCCAAAACCACTGGGCCAAATTTAATGAAAATTGGTAACCATCATGCCTGGGTGAAGCCCTTTCAGATTTGCACAAATGAAGGAGTTATGTCCCCTTGGGGCCCCATAAAGGAGGAAAAGAGTGAAAAACTTTGAAAATCTTCTCCTCTGAATCTACAAGAGATATACCTTAGTTATTTCATTTATAACATCCTTAGGTCATCTATTTTCAGATTTGCACAAATGGTAGCCATGGGGCTCAAAATGGGGAAATTGTAAGGCACTGAGCATGTATATTAAAATATTGTAGGTATTGATATGATGATCATTTTGAGATATGGTTCAAGGTCATATGTTGAAAGGTCAAGGTCACAGCTGCAAAAAAGACTTAAATTACTAATTATCTTGAAAACTTATAACTTTTTGTATAGGCATGTATATTAGAATATTGTAGGTATTGCGACAATGATCATTATGATATATGGTACAAGATCATATGTTGAAAGGTCAAGGTCACAGCTGCAAAAGAAGACTGAAATTGCTTATTATCTTAAAAACTAATAACTTTTTATAACTTTTTTTATAGACATGCAAATTAAAATATTGTAGGTATTGCGACAATGATCATTTTGATATATGGTTCAAGGTCATTTGTTGAAAGGTCAAGGTCACAGCTGCAAAAGAAGACTTAAATTACTAATTATCTTGAAAACAAACAACTTTTTGTATAGGCATGTATATTAGAATATTGTAGGTTTTACGACAACGATCATTTTGATATATGGTTCAAGGCTATATTTTCAAAGGTCAAGAGTATATCAACATAGGAATACTAAGATTATTAATTATCTTAAAAGCTATTAATTTCATGCAAAGGCATGTATATTAAAATATTATAGGTATTGACATGACAATCATATATGGTTCAAGGTCATATATGTTGAAAGGTCAAGGGCATAGCTGCATTAGTATACTGAAATTGATTAATGATTTGGAAATTATTCATTGCACTACAGTTACTTCATGCATATAATATAAGATACTTATGACTGAAATGTGAGTGGATATATTTCTGATTAAGTTTTTTGGGAGTTCTTAACTTGAGAAAACTTTTAAAGTTTCTGTACATAATATATTGTCTACTGCACTTTGCAAACAATATTGGACATATCTTCAGGTGAGCGTTAAGGCCCATGGGCCTCTTGTTCCATGGTGACATTTGATGCCGATTATCATGACATATTTTCTTCTTTCCTGTATCAGTAGGGTTCATTTTATTGCAAAAACAAAACTTGCAGAATGCTTGTTCTCTACAGAGTAGGATTTTTATCATATCTGTTTTGCAAATATTTGATTGATGTTTTGTAATCAGTCCACAATATTGATCCCTTGATTTAATTATAATAATATTTCTTCATTTTACAGGTCTGAACATGAAAGACATTCACCATCTTGTCCTTTTGTAAAGGGAGAGTATACACAGAATGTTCCTCTATGCGGTAAGTTTGACTGTACTTTAACATTTAAGCATAAAGTAGATGTACAAATGTACATATCACTTTAAATACAAATATCATTATATTTAGAAATATTTAGTATATCAACCAGACCCATCATAATCACTTCAGCACCAACATAATTTATATTTGGCTCGAATAAAAGGAAATACATTGTGATTAATCCTTAATTAATTATTATCACAGACTAGTTTAGATGAGAGAATCACTTAAATTTATAGCTGCAAATAAAGGTTGAAATAAATTTGTATTTTTCAGTTACCTATGCTAGCCAGCCAGCAAAAGTGCATGGAGAAAAACCAAATAAGGTAAATTATGTACAGAATTCTTGGTTCACAATCTTTCATAAATTTGTCTTTCTTTTTGATAGTCAATATATCTGACCTTGACCTCATTTTTTTTTTTGCTCATATGTTTTGAAAGTTTTTTAAATTTTTATGCTTTTTGAAAGTACTTTTATGTTTATTGGACTTGGAATGGAGCCAAATATCATGCTGTTCAAGTGCTGCTATTGAAAGTATTAAGCTGATACCTTTATATTTGGCAGATTGAATGTTTGAGTACAACAAGTTCTGATGAGTATGTGGCAACATCTACATTGAATGGCAAAATTGTAGTGTGGAAAGTAGATAGACTAATAAAGGTTTGTATAATAAATCCATGTTTTTATTAAGTATGTGATTCAAAATTCCATGATGACTTTTCAAAACTTCTATATAGACTTTTGTATTGGAGCTCAAAAAGAAAACTTATTAAAAATTACCATTGTTCAAAACTTCAAAGAAGATTCATAATCAGTAATTTCAGTAATTATCTTCTATTTGTTGTACTTTGTTTCTTTGCTTTTGCCAAGTACATGTGTTTTAGCTACAATTTTATACCATTATTTTAGAAATATTGTCAGTTTAACCTTGATCCAACAGAAACTGCAATAGCTGTGAAAACAGGGATACAGATAGAAAGAAATGATGACAAAGAGGCACAATCACAATCTCAAATAGTCACTCCAGAAGGTGCAGAAGGGTAAATATTGATGCGTTTTAGTTGACTGCTTATTTTTTACCCTTTGTCAAGGAAAGCAAAAACATAAATATAATGTACATGTGTATTTTACAGATTTTAGTTGAATAGGTATAAATCTATAATACATGTATATTTACTTACACATGCAAATAAACAGTGCAAAGAAAATATGCTTATGAATCTATATACATGTATTGCAGCCTTTTTTAGTTGTATTGGAAGTTTTGTTTAAATGAAATTAATGTTGATCCTTATTTACCTTTCAGAGATACATATACTTAGTTTGCTAAGGAAATCACATTGGTCAAATACAATGTAGTGCAGTATAGTTTGTCGGAAAAATTTATTTTAGAAGTATAGTGGGACTTTTTGATAATCTTCATGCTTCATTGACATTCATTTATATTGAATATCATACACAATATCTCTTAACTAGGCAGTTATTTATATAAACTGTTTCATTGGTAAAACTTTGATCATTTAAAATCCAATACAGACTCTTGAGTTTATCAAGACATTGAAAGCTCATTATTGCAGTTGACAATATACATGCCCTTGGTAATAAAAATAGACTAGCTTTTCTCTCTTTTGACAGCTGTTCTTACTGAATGGCATTGTTTGGATATTACTAAATGATATTACCATATAAAAGTTTACATGTAGGTTATATAACAACACATTAAAAATAAAATGCTTGTTGTATGTTATGCATGTATATTTATCTAGAATACCATGTGATAATATTGACAGTAAAGCTGAATTAGCAGGAAGTAGCAGCAGTAGTAGTATGTGTCCATTGTCAGAAGATCCTGTATATGAAATACCACTTCATGAGAAAGTAGATAAAACAGGTAACTGACATATATGACATATTTATATACATGTACAATATAATCCATTATATTTAGGTAGCACTATTTCTGTAGTTTGTAGATTCAAACTCTGGGACAATATCCCAGAAAAAAATGCTGTTTTCTTTGTGAATAGAAACAGAAATATTGACTTTATCTCTAAAATTTGCTAAAAAGTTTTCTGCTATCAAAGTTTTATGAGGTTTTATTCATATTTTGGTATTGCTTGGGTTTATTTTAGGTTTAAAGAATCCATTAAATGTTTTCCAATATATTTTCAACATTTTTTTTTGTTCTGTGTCTGAGATAAGTCTCAAAACTCTAATAACTTTTTATTCTCTATTGTATTTGTAAATGGAAAAGGCATATTTTTAAATTACATATAAGTTGTTTTAAAAGCTTTTATTGAAAATTTTATTACTGCTTACAGAAATAACCAAAACTAGAACAAGACCAAGTGAAGATGTTAAAGTAAGGTCACTTTGTGTATTAAGAAAGAAAGTCACTGAGAGACAAACAACAGAAAAAGAAAAAAGTTATGAAAAATCAAAAAAGAAATCTAGAATCCATCCACAACCAACTTTAATATGTGGTGTGTCACTTAGGAGAACCAGATTGTCTTTATCAAATAACGAAATTAAAAATGCTCAGTCTGAATTACGGACAGAAGTTCAGTTAATGAATAAAGTAAACGAGGTTGTGAGTAGTGATTCACATCCAAGGATTATTGATGACAGCGAAATACAAGATGAAGATGTATGTCAGAAAGATGATGATAATGATAATGATGAAGTATTAAGTGCTACATCTTTTGTTCCATACATACTGGTACTAGCTACAAAAGACAACAGGAAGAAAGTCTGTAAAACTAAAGAAAAAGAAAGTAAAAAGCTGTCTACTAGTGTTAGTACTAGCAGTCTAAATGTCCCAACTCTTGGTTCAATTACAATGGATCATGACTGGGGGATTTTAGATCCTATGTTTGATTCTGATCCTGATCCAGATTGTCAAATCATAGGAATAACACCTGGGCCTACATGTCTTTCAGTTGATAGTCCCACTGGAACAAAGTCTTTATCAGAAGGGGATCTTAACAGTGGTCAGAGTTCAATTAATGATTTATTATTGAGTGGTAGTGGAAAGTCTTCTGCAAAGATTAGGGCAGGTACTGTTCTACAGTGTATAGAATTACCTGTTGAGGTACAAACACAAAATCTTGAAGTGACGGGTATTACACCAACATTAGACGGACAACATATAATTGTTACGGTGACTCCTATAAAATCAGTTCCATTGTTATCCATGTCAGTCATTAATCTTCAGGACAAGGAAGTGAAATGTGAACCTGGAAAGGAAAATATTGTTTCTGATTCTGATGTTGATATAAGTGTTTCTAAAGAAACTGATGGCAGTTGTTATCCAGGTGGATGTTTATTGGTATACAAAGTCAATTATACTGATAAGTATGTCAACATTGATGAGAAACCAGTTATGGCAAAATTTATAGACAAAGTTGATGATGCAATAACAAGTGTGCTTGTTTTACCACAAGATGTGAGTAGGGTCATTTGAAGAAGAAGATGATCAAAGATTACTAAAAGGGACATCATCATCAAAATCAAAACCTGCTGATATCCATGGACAGCTTGCTGTGACTTTAGCTTGTGGAAAATTCTGGCTACTAAATATCTGTGATCTTCAAATTATAGCTGAAGTGGCTCCACCTGAGTATGATAAATTTGTATCCACTACATACTGTACAGGTTTGTACTACTATCATTTTAATCATCTATAACAATGCTATGTTTCCATTCCTGGTAGCAAAATTAGCCACTGGCTACTTATTTCAGATAAATTATTTCAAAAAGTAACCTATTTTATCAAATTTGTGAGAAAAAATCTTCAAAAAGGATTATATTTTAAGACATTTTGAAAATTTGGCTACTAATAGTTTTAAAATTGTGGAAACCTAGCAATGGACTTTTGAGTTACATTCCTTAAAGTTTACTAGTAGACTTGTTTTAGAGATGTCACTGGCCATATAAACCTGAAAGGCAAGAATTAAACTTAACAAAGGTCTTTTTTGGCAAAAGTTTGTTATAGTTTTTCTTACATGTATCTACTTTTTGTTTTTTACTAAACTTTACTAGGCATGAAGTTTATGATGTTTTCAAGTTAACATTTCAAACCTTTTAGTTATGTAATATTGTCACTTAAATCATGACATAAAAAAACCCTCTTGAATGCAGTGAAGTTGTGTAGATGGTTTTGATTATTTGAAGACCAGTACCTTTATTACTGTGGCTTAAAGGTAATGACTTTCTGCTTTATTTTTTCTGGTATATTGCTTTTAAAAATAGAACTTTGTGACATTTTAATACAGGGATAGAAAGATTATGTGTGTGTACATCTGGAGGTAAACTGCATTTTTACCAGTTATGTGAACAAAATCCACCACAACCAGATTTGTTGATAGATTCTCCAGATGGGGTTTATAATGGTAATGAGATTTCAACAGAAGTGGATATAACTACAGGTATCAATGATGCTACTACAGATCAGGTGAAAGAACAAAGTGACAAAAACAGTACAGGTAAATGGTTACTCTTTGGTTTACTTAAACTCGAGATATTTGTATGTTTTTCATCCGTCTCATGTATAGTTACCCCAGATTTCTTCAATTGAAAATTATTCTGCAGAATCAGTTAATTTTTTTTTTCAAATTCCCTTTGGACCTTTCATTCTGAAAACTTTAATATTCCAATTTGCTATGATTTGAAAATGATACATGTATATTTAACATTAAAAATATTTACATGTGTTATAACTTATATTAAACACTAAAGATATAAATTTAAATATGGATTTGAGTGTTTTCTTGAAATGATCTTTAGAATGAGGTCAAAGGTCATGTTAAAGACCTTTTTATTTTTACAACAACAGCTAATAAATTATCAAATTGAAGATTAAAAATTGATATCTATTGAGCCCATTTGAATTTCACATGCCTCTAGATGATTTAAACAGTCTCATGTGGCTGTTCTTATAATTTGTACTGCATACATTGTCAAATGAAAATATATTGTAGTATTCTGTTATTTTATCACACTATTTTGTTTTGTTTTAGCATCAGATTTACTAGTGAATCAATCATTAGATTTGGATAATCTAATACTTCTTCATAAGTTAATTCAATTTGAAAATCTTATGCCAAGATTTACAGCAACTGTGCCACCATGTTGGACAGAAATACAACAGGAACAACAACAAAGACGCCACCCACAGCATCTTCAGCATCAAGGGGAGGCAACACAGCATACAAGAACATGGAAATTACAACCAGACAGGTAAGTTAAAACAGAATAGCAATAATGAAAGAAAAGAACACCTTTATTCAAGTGAATTTTAAACAATGTTGATAGTAGTTTCTATGGAACTTGAAAATTTTTTAAATGATTTATGTGCCATTATTGGCATTGTAAGCAACATGTTTGTAGTACCCCTGACATGTATATTTTAAAGGATTATAACACTCAAAATGCCAGCTTTTTTTACCTAAACATATGATATTATAAATTGTTTTGTTGAGATAGATTTAAATCTTATCAGACAAATTGCTTTAAAGTATTAATATCACTGGGACATACCAACTACATTTATTTCAAGTGGATATGTAACCACATATATGTACATGTAAGTAGACATTTTTTTATTAAAATTATGTTATTCCTTAAATTTCACGTAAACATTTTCTTTATCTTTTTTAAAGATGTATTTGTCATGTTGTACCCCATTAATAAAATGTTAATATATAATATAAATTATCTGTGTACAATTTATATTGTCAGATAAGTTTAACAGATCTTTAATGGTTATTTATTTTTTCTTTGATAGCCATACATGGGATGAACATTTATTTGAGATTGTTCTACCACGTCCATGTTGTGTTGGTCATGTAGATCTTAAATTTACCCTTCATCCGGGATGTACACTTCGACCTGATGTTCAAGTTACTCTGTTGAAGCAGAATATAACCAGTATAGGCAGACAGACTAATGGACCTAGTGTAGATGTAGACAAAGTTATAGATTTTAATTTTGTTAAATCAAATTCCAGCTCTAATGGAACAACAAAGTGTGAAAAAGTGACAAACCGAGTATTAGATCCATCATTTTTGGAAAGTCATAATGCAGAAATTTTATGTGGTCCTATAAACATCTCATCTTGTTTAGATTTGTCTGGTAATGGTGGACTTATAACACTAACAAGTCCACAACTTCTGGTCAGTAAACCTAAAGCTTTCTTATTACATGTCAAGGGATTTATACAAAATGGAGGAAAAACAGAAGAGAAAAGTGAAAAGCAAAAGGTAATTTTAGCTTACACATCAGTACAAAATGCAGAGGTACTTATATCATGATATGTGAAGAGATTTGTCTGGCTGTTACTTATGTAAAAATACCTGTTCCCAAAGCACAAATTTAAATATTTTCCTATGTTTTGATTATTTCTCACTCAGCCCATTCAGCCTCTTGTACTTTCATAATTTTTATTTACTTCATTTTAATATATTATGTGTGTAAGATGCTGTTTTAGCTTAATTTTAAAAATCCTCTTTTAAATGTACATGGTCAATATGAGCTACCGGTATTTTTAATTTGGATGGCTCCTCTAGAGAAAATGCTTAAGAAGTATCAAGGGCCTTATTTTGTTGAGGATATTGTAGTTGAGTTTCACTCAACCTTTTCTTCATTTTTTAATCATATTTCAAATTTGTATGAAAGAGCAATAAAAATAATTTTGCAAGATAAAAATAAATGACTTAATTTGCTGGTGCCTATCAAAATTTATTGATAATTTTATTTGATGTTAATGTGTTACATGATTCAGTTATGCTGTGGTCTTTTTGGTGTGAGGACTGAAATGATAATAAATAAAAATGAAATAATTCTAAATTGTTTTATGACAGGAACCAAAGAAAAAAATGCCTTTTGGAACAGCAGCACATTCTTCTCAAAAAATGAAAGTCATGAAGACAGCTTTTGACAATGACATATTTATGCCATCAAGTGTGGTTAAAGAATCAGGGAATATGCCATCAGTTTTACCACGACCTCGATACACCGAAAATTTTAAAGGCTGTGATTGGATACAAGAGATGTCTATTACTATTCGAAAAACCAAAAAGACATGGTTGCCAAAAGAAAGACTTCAGAGAAATGCAATGCTGGACAATGCAAAATTTCATGAGAAATTAATTGCTGCAGCAAGTTTAAGTGATACAAATGCAATAAGTGGCATTAGTTCTGACCAGTGGCAAAATATGGTACTAGATATTTTAATGTGGATAACAGCAGTCCAGATGAATGACCCTTCCAAAAGGTCAGTAATTAACTGAAGTACACAAAGATTAATATTAATTTATACTCGGTTATTCATAATCACTTTTGATCATTTCAAGATTTGATAAATATGAAAAAAATAATTTAATGTGTTTATTCACAGATGGTCTTTTTTTGCCCCTTTTTAAGATCACCTGTGCCATAGCTCTTAGTGACTTTTTGTGATTATCTTTTGTCAATAGTATGCATTGTGCTGTTAACTTTTGCACATTTTTACCCAGGGGACCTGAGCCAAAAGTTAAGACCCCTTTACTGAAATGCTTAGCATTGTGATACTTTTATATTTGTATAAGTATCAGCAATTTAAAACTAAGCCGGTTGATTTTGAACCCTATTTTAAGCCTTAATGATCTTATACATGTACATGTATATAGGAGATTCTTGTCAAGAACTGAAAAACAGTTGTTACTAATGTCATCAAGTGCTTCTAGGGTGTTATTTGTCATGTTTACATGTTACATTTTTGTCAAGCTTGGCATTGCCACAAGACGAGACTTAGGTGTTACTTTTCAGGTGTCTGTGGTGGCCATGGCAGCATCATGTCAAAATGTGAAAGTTTATGTGAAAGTAATGTATTTTTTACTCAATCAAAACCTAACCAGGCGAGTCATTTAAATCCTCCGAATTCTTGTTGTAGTGTTTTTCAACTAATATTTTTAAATTTTACTTCTATTTCTCCTTACAGGCACATTTCAAAACCTTTACCATCAGTGTTACAAGAGAAATTACCAGGATTAGTGAAGGCATGTTTTGTACAGGGCACTAGAACTACAGCACATAAATGTGCAAGATTAATGGTCCTCTGTATGGAGTAAGTAATGTCTCATATTAAGCTTAATTGCTTTAAGCATCATTCTTTGGGGGACATTTTTATGGCAATTTATTTCTGTAAAAATCATTTGCATATAGGAGTCCTCGGTGGCCGAGTGGTTGAAAGGCATATCTGACTTACAGTGCCTCTCACAGCTTAGTTTAAATTCCATTCAGAACAAATCTTAGTGTGAGAAAGTTTGCTTGTTGAAGATGGGTGGTTTTCTCCTCGAAGTTCAGTTTCCTACCATTCATGAACTTACCACCTGATATAAGTGATTGACCTTGAGGCATAAAACTTCTTTGCCCCACTTCATTGAATTTCATAACAAGATATTTGCATAACTTTAATTTTGCATCATCAGTTGCAACTACAAATGCATTGCATATCAAATATTTGGAAAAAAGTATACATGTATTGTAATTGGTTTGTAAATGTACATGTAAGTTTAACTTAACATTTACAGTATTTCCCATTGTCAGATCTAAATATTCTGATTTTGTCTAGTGACAGATGTCAACTGTCGTAAATAAAACCTTTATTCAATGCTACTATTTGTTTAGTCAGATTTGGCATTAAAAGAAGGGTTAGCAATAAATTTAGTGAAACATCAAAGAAAAACTTAAAAAAAAACTTTTAGAATAGACTTTGGAATGTCAGAATACTATAGCAATGAGTGACAAGGCAAAAGTTATTAAGGAGATTATGAGAAGCATTACTGTAATTAATATGAAAATATAAAAATACTAAACTGATTTTCTTTATTTTCAGACATTGCAAATATTCATCAGATCCTGATTTGGCACCAACATTTAGCTTTAGTCTTCTGCAGGCTTTGTTGGAATCTCTAACACTCCTACCATGTGCCAATTCTGCTGGAGCTGTCAAATGGTTTTTCATCATGTTAAACAGAGTCAAGTGTATGGATGTGGGAACTGTTGCTCAAGCATGTACAGATCTACTTATAAATGCTTCTAAACACTACAGTGATAGACTGTCCCCTCTTCATTCACTCTTGAAAGCAAGGTATGTTTTAGATGTTTAGTATTCATGTATTTTAAAATCATTTGCTTTCAAATGTAAAAGTCACCTATTTTAAAATAGTTTGCTTTTAAATGTAAAAGTCACCTTAAGAATTCATAAGGTAACAATAGATTTTCTAAGACTTTTACTAAGGGGTCTACAGTTACTTGAATTAGGAAGATACTTTTAGTAGATAAGTTGTTAAAAAATAATACTCCAGCTTTAATAATAGCAATTCAGATTCAAAGTTTCTGATGAGTTGGTTTGTTTGGTTGTAATCTTGTTAAATCAGCAATTCAAGTTGGTAGAAATATAATTTATCTCTAGGAATTAATGTAAGAACAAGTTTTTATATGTTTGAGATATTCATATGTGAATTATGGTCCACTTTGTACTAGTACACACTTGGTAACTTATTTAGGTGCATCAAGACAGAATTTTGCAGTCAAGCTTACCACTCACCTGTGACATTATTGCCATACAATGTGAACCAGTTAATACCCTCTCCTTTTAATGACAAGTGCTAGACAAGGAAGCAATGTCTCAGTTTTAAAGTGTTATGTATGATCAGACACAGTCACAACCTCTCACACTAAAGGCAGATTTTATCCACTGAGCTACTGAGATGATTAATTTTCTAATGGGAAATTGTGCATTTTCATAGTTTACTTATAATAAATGGTAAAAAAAAAATACATTGTACCAAAAATATTTTGTTAAGAATAATATTTAAGCTATGGGAATGAACTTTTGACTTTGATCATGAGTTATTACCATTGTAAAATGAAGACAGTACGATTTGATCTTTATTTGACTGTTATAAACACTTGTTTTGGTAATATTTCAGGTTCGGACTTTATGGTCATCCTTTTGACACAGATTTATTTGATACAGAATTGCCAATGGCCATGCGACAACCAATTCCTTCTTCATCTTATGCATCAGTGACTTCATCTGGTATACAGTCAGCGGGAAGTAGTAGCTCTGGAAACAACAACAATAACATGACATCATCATCTGCCGTGTTATCCAGTGAACTTGACTTTTATGATTTGTTTAATCCTCCTAATGAGAAATCTGCTAAAATGCAACTTGAGTATGCAAAAAGTAACATATTTGGCTTACTAGAAGTGGAACCATTACATTTTACTTGTCATTCAACAAGTGATGGAACAAAAATGGAACGATATGACAACAGTAGTGTGTCTGGTGGCCACGGTGGTACAGTTAATCCTGCTGGTATCTCTGGAACAATTAATTTTGGAGAAGGAATTCCAGTACAGCCATCATCAATGGCAACAGCTTCAGCAAACACGTCTACACTAGCAAATTTGTCATCTAGCATGAGTGTTACAAAACAGCAATTGCAGGAACTTAGCTCAAAAACTTATCCAACTATAAAGCACAAAATTATGCATATCAAACAGATATTGTCAGAAGTAGGAAAATCACTTCCCCAGGAAAGTATGGCTAAATATACATCAGAACAACTGTTCCCACCTACACCAAAGACAACACCTCAGGTGATGACACCATCTTTTACTCCACCAAATGAAGTATGGCAACAGGTTATTTTGGCTTTTTTTGTTTTTGATTTTGTTTGTGTTTTTTAATTTAGATTAGATCTTTAGTTTTCTGTAGAATTTGGCTATAAGGTTAATCAATTATTTTTTATTGAAGGTGGGAGTTTTGGGAGTAGTTACAGAAAAAAGTTAAAATGAAAAATAAGAACTTTTATGCTATATATATGAACACTTTTTAAAACATTTTCATCTTTTTGCTTCTCAAAATCCTCTACTACGATTTTTCTGTCCTAAACAAATCAGTTTGTCTAAATAAACACATCTTAACCATTAGAGATCTTTTTGAATCCATCATATTGTAGTCATAATGGCAGTTTGTGGGAGGCTTTTATTGTCTCAATATTTGGATTTATACCTTTACCCCTGTGAAGTATGTTTATGAACCAGGCCCCAGGTTCACAATAGTACTTTAACAAAGATTTTCCTTTAATTGAATTTAGCAAATTTTGGAACTTGCACTGATGTAAAAGGCTTGAAGTGGTCTTCAAAATGATACTTAAAACTCCTATATATCTTAACAAACAATAAATTCAGAATTCATATGTAAGATAAGTAAAGTCTTAGTAACGAAAAGCTTGTTAAACCTTGGGCCAGTATTGTAAAACCAACTGCAGTCATGATACACATTATTTTAGAGAGAACTAGCTCCTTTATTTTTTTATTGTCATTAATCTTTTTAGCACATTGTGATGATTTGCTATGATGACATTTCCCCTTCAAAGATTTACATTAATAAAGCATTATAATTGATAAATATGATATACATGTATTTTAATATGTTAATGGACATCAAATTAATACTTTGTCAGTTAAGTGTACATATAATTGATGAACCAAATATAATTTCATTTTATCTCAATTGGCAGAAAAGTCATGTGAGCTTAGGACATAGTACAGTACATAATGTACACCTATTTTTGACATTCCTTAAGAAATGATTAAATAGAAATAATAATTCAATGAAATGAGGTCAAAAGCTTGACAGAATTCAATTTTGTCCATGACATTGTTGTAGCGATGTAAATAGGGTCACAGTAACATTGTGACACATTATTGTTTTATGTATTGATAGCTATACACCAAGGGATATAGCATCAATTTTATCAAAATGATTTTTAGCCAACTATAATTAGTTTGATAGCACCTGTCCATCTGCCCTATTGTGCAGTGTTAAAAGCTTTTGGTGCCAATTGGCTATTATTGTAAAATTATTGCTCTAGGTAATACATTTTTCCATGATAATTCTTTTATAGTTTGTTTAATAGAGAATGCTATTGTTTTTAAATTGTAGAACCAGACTGGCGGAAATAGTGAAAAAGTGGAATCAAGTGGAGTATTTGTTAAGCAATCATTCCAACAACAACAGCAGCAGCAACAACAACCATGTACAAAAACCTCACCTACCGGTGTTGCCAATTCTCAAACCTTGTTACAACAACCACCTTTACAAGTTTTAGTTATAGAGAGAATGCATTCTGGTATGTGTATTCTATTTGTACTGTGTGAAAAAAAGTGGTATATAGCATGAATGAGTATAAGTATGATATCATTTATTATCAGATAAGTGTGAATTTTGATTAAAGGAACAGAGTGAACTAATCATGTTTTATGTCCAGTCAAGGTTCATTTACAAGTATATCAATGGTGTCAGTTCTGGGATGATAAAGGACCTGGAAAATGAATGTAATGGGAAATATAAATATTTCAAGAAATGTCTGGTGAACTTACAAGAGTAAGACCTTTTATATTTTAGGTATATAACATCTTTGGTAGAAGAAAAAGTCATTTAATAATTGTTCAGATATTGACTGTAAGGCTGTCAACAGAAATAAGTAAGGGATTTTATAAATTGTTGAAAATTTTTCAATGATAAGCCTGTAATAGGATGAATGTTGGTGTTACAAGTAATGGGCTTTAGTTATAAGTATATTACGTGTTTGTTAAAATAATGGTAAGATAAATCAGTATAAATGTACATGTATATCTCTTTCATATTTAGGTGCTAGGCGTTTTGTCATCCTGGATTTTGGAAAACCTATAGTTTTATCGGATGTAATAATTCCAGCATGTGCAGATTTAGCATCATTGTCTATAGATGTGTGGGTACAGGGAGAAGAAATTGATGGACAGAGACTTACAGTAGCTTCCGATATTGGTCTACGCTCACTTGTAATGAATGATATCATGCCTGTTACAATCTGTAGATATTTAAAGGTTTGTAAAATGTCTAATTGAAAAGTTATATTGAAAATGTTGTTATTTAAAAAAATATTTGTAATCCATGTGTTAAACAGACTACTTGTTGAATTTTTATGAAACTTACTGAAAACAATCATTATAAAGTACTGTTTAGTGCATATGATAAGCTTGTTCTTTTTAAAAGTTCACTTAATTCCTACTTGCTCAGGATTTGTATAAAAAATGTTGAAAATGACCAACATGAAGCATTTATATATGAGCATATTATTAGTCTGTTCGGTTTCACTTACAGAGGGATTTATATATTAGTTCTTAAACAACAGAAATACATTTATTTAACTGAACTAAAATAAATCTTGACCATTGTCACTAATTACATTAAGTGAAAGTCAATTTGCAGAGACTCTATGGCGTTATTGATAAATAAGAAGGCATTATCTTCTTTAACTTCCAAGTGGGAAACTGCCTCTCACTGAAATCCTCGTGTCTTGTACACTCTCAGCAGCATGAAAGTATATACATGTAAATCCAATCATTGTAATAACACTGTGGATTTATTAGATATAGCCTATGTGTTACAGGTATATTCTCTGACTAAAATCCCCTCAGATGTATAAAAGTTTTTTTTTTACCCTCATTCAAAGTCATGGTGACCTTAAATTTTAACACCTTAACACATCTTGTCATGAACCAAGTAGTCTAGAAGCTTGTAATCTACATTTAGTATCAGTGTATGACAAGTTAACGAACTATAGGTTTTAACTTTAGGGTCGGAGTAGAAATTGTATAGGGATCCTTTTGAAAATAATAGTATTTTTTCTGTAAAAACTAATAGTAGATAGTTATTTTATAAGTTTTGGAACACTATCACTTTTTCATTTATATGTGAAGTGTATTTAATTTACTTGGTTGAACTGAATGCCGAGTAGTAGCAATAACAGATATCAAATGAAAAATGAATTAACAGTCAAAATTATATTTTCAATATATATCTGTAATTATTTAATGAGGTTTTATTTCCATGTCTGACATGCTGTCAGGTATGTAGTAAGGCCCATTGGCCCTTAAGTTTATTTATCGTAAAATTCAACAAAAGTGATAATTAACTAATTATATTTTAGATTACAACTATTGGAAGGTATGGTAGTGGGTCCACAAGGTCAAAGATTCCTATTGGTGCTTTTTATGGACATAGTTGTATTCTTCCATGGGAGTGGAACTATTATATGGAACAAAGAAACACAACAAGCAGTATAACCAGTGAAGCACCAACACAAAGTCAACTTGTAGGACAACTTAGTATTTATATGTCACTTCTAGAAGATATTCAATGTAGATATAGCTTAGCACGGACAAGGTTAGAAATATTGTTAGCATCAATTGACACACAGCAGTATGTCAGTTCACATGTACAGTATTTCTTAAAGAAAAATAAAAAGAATGAGGATGATAACAATATCCTGGAAGCTTATCAAGACTGTCTACAGCTACAATTACAACAGAATCTTGCTCAAAGAGCTGCCAATAGATTACATACAGCACTGGGTTTTCAAGTTCAAGGACATGATTTTGATTCCACTCTGTCTACACGGTTAAGACAAGCTTGTACAGATAAATTAAGAATTTTACAAGAAAACTTACTGGATACACTATTGAGTATGACTGGAACTTCAAAAAGTATACCACAGCCTCCTATGTCTCTGTATAATGTATTAAATCCACAGACTGCAGAGACTCTCTTCAAATATTTATGTGTACATGGAACCAAAAAAATACAAATAGGAACAGGAATGTTGTTGATGAGAGTATGTGGAAGTCAACCTTGGTGGGGAAACTTTCTGGGAAATGTGCTTGAAGAATTCTTTCATTCAGAAAATACTCAGACTTTTACTCAAGATAGGTAAGTTTGTTAACAGATACTGTTGCTTATTTTGGGAAAGAAGTGAAGTTTTGAGAGGTTAAAAAAATCAACATTTTCTCAAAACTCATACTTTCTTACAATTTATCGATAGTTAATCTACCTTTGTTTTATGTCACATTTATTAGCAATTTTGTAGCTATTTATAAAAAGACAATTTTTTTTATCTCAAGGATTGATCTAAACACATATTCATATGGTGTGTGGGTTTGTGCAAATGTTATTAAGAGTACTGCTCACAAGTGTTATAAACATCACAGACTGCTCAGTTCCTGATACTGGTAGGTAGCCAACAAGTAGGTATGTATGATACTTTTTATCTACATGTACATGTAGATGCATATGACAATTAGGAAATGATAGGATGGTGAGAAACCATAGCAAATAACAGAATTTTGCTACAATAAACAGGACTGGTATTTTTTCAAATAATCAACTAACAAAGAACAATTTTGTTATTTTCATTATAGTAAGTTTAAAAAATTTATTATTTTTTTTTACCAATGCTCAAATATCAGTAAGTAATATTGTTTTTTGTGGGGACTTCATAATAGCATCCTATTACAAATGACACATGTTATGTATTTATATTTTATTATGTCACTTGTGAACAACTCTTATACCTATTTTCTTAGGGTATTCGTTTTATTACTTGCAATGGGACAGAAGGCATTATCAGGGCAGTGTGCAATACAAATTATGGATAGTTTGTTGGATATGTTAGCAAGAGTTCTCTCCCCTTTGATAGAAGACCAACAGAATCTGCATTCAAATACAGGTAAAGATTGCTATTTTCTAACCTGACCAGTCATAGGTCATATAAGTTTCAACAAGACAATTAATTAAGGTTTGTACTTTTTCTTCTTAAACTATTTGACCAATTGCAAATTACTCTTTTGTGTAATAAAATATAATTCAATAAAATAAATATATATTTCTGATGCATTAGGTAAGATAAAATAACTAAAAAATAAAACCTGACCCCAGGTGCTTGTGACAAATTCATCCAATGTAAAGATATAAAGATTAGGGTGATGGTATGATTTTTTATATTCAAAACAGGTATCTTAATTGTAAGTACTCTTTCCTTAACCTTGGTTAATTAAGATTTTATTTATTGATGGAATCTTGTTTCAGGTATGGTAGATTTAACTCTGGTTGGTTGGATTTTACTCTTCCTTTGTCGTTGTTTGGATCCCACAGCATTGCTGAATAACGGTGTTAATGGGGACGATAACAGTAAAGTTGGAAAACGGGAATTTGAAATAGGTAAGAACAGAAAAGTATTAATTAAAAAATACTTGTAATTATTTGTTTATGATTTATCATCCAGTAATACTTATACTGGAGTGTACATGAGGTGGAATAAATTTCCAGATGGGGATCTGTCCACTGATGTCTTAATTCTGAGAATGTTACATTTACATGTATATTACTATTTAAACATGTTCAAAGAAACAAAATTCATACTTAAGGGGTGAAAAATAGAGTAAACATATGTTATAGTATCAAAAGCAGACAAACGAAAAAACTTGAAAGTTTTGCTCAGAAAGCCAGAATATAATATAAAAATTGCATAGTTGTACATGTAGTTAACACCAGATGTGTACAAGTGTTTTGGCTATCATATTAGTGTGGTTCATTATATGTACAAAGTATTTTCTTATTTTAATTTTTTTAAAATCATAATTTTCCGTCATGTGTAAAAAGTTTCTGATGGTTTATAAATAAAATGCCTCCAACACCTAGATTCTCTACTTGTACGTCAATAAGATTTAAGATAAGTGTATGTAAGATTTAGAAGAAATAAATGGACAATATTTAAGAATTTGGATTTTTTTTTTATTAATTAGGTGCTATGCAAAACAGGTGGAATTTCATACAAGGAGATCATAATGCTGTTCCAAGTAAATCCAGGGTCAAATCTACAAAACTCTACAGGTGGTCAATGCATAAACGACTACAACATCATAAACAAAAACTTATGGATCTCCAACAAGCACAGAAAACATTCTTTGCTTCTCAAGCAGAAAAAAGTGTTCAGAGTACAAGTAATACACTTCTTAAACAACAAGAAAAACAGTTTAAAAAAGAATTGTCACAGTATACTTCAAAGGTAAGAGATAGATACATGTACATGTACATGTATATACAGTTATTTTAAAAAATTGGATGGAGAGGAGTAATGGTGTTTAATGTCCAAGTCTAGAATCTTTCACTAACATTGAGGTGTTCTGTCTGTTCTGGAATGATGGAGGAAACTGGATTACCTGGAGAATGTTTGGAAAGCAAGCTGAATAACTTTAGCTCACATAAGGATCTGCTACAGGTGGGGGATGCGTTGAATTTGATTCCTGTGTTCAAACGTATATCCCTCCAAATTAAACTCTGGAATCATGGCTCATACATGCTAACTTGAACCTCTAAATAACGAGCTACATTGTATTTGCTTCTTTACTTAGACTTTACACCTTAAATTAAACCTGGTACCTTGGCTTTTGCACTCAAACTGAAACTCCTCCAAATTAAATCTTATATCTTGGCTCACTCACTTTTAGCTGATGCCCTTGTATTTTTAAATTGTATATTGTGTTTTAAAGTAATTAAGTTATAAAAATAACAATAAGATTTTCATTTATGTAAAAAAAATATTAATCAATATTTTACAGCACATCAAGGATATCATATCAATGAGACGAACAGATGCTGAAATACTAAGAAAAATGAATAAGTATGATGATGGAACAGGATTGAGTAAAACAAGTTACAGTGATTCATATGATCAAGATGTACCATTAGTACTACCAAAAGAAAAAGTTTTACTTGTTATCAAAGGACTGATGTCATTGTTACTCAACATGGATTTTACCTGTAATGTGGATTTGTTTCTTATAACATGTAAGGTATGTTATCCATAGTTGACTTATAAAAAGCCATTCTGTTCTCTAAGTAAGTTAAGCTTCATTTATTTAAGCATTTCTACCCTGTATTTGTACTCTGCCACATAAGTATAATTGGTGTTGCATTTTTGTTTATGTCTACCTTTACATGTAAACTGTACTGTCTACCTTTGCACATGTGAGGTGTGATGTTCAGCTTTTTACATGTAAAGTGTGTTTTCTACCTTTGTGAATGTAAACTGTGCTGTTTGTTGTCTGACTGTGTGTTTTCCACTTCTTTACATGTAAAGTATACCTACATGTGTATGTATTTGTAAAGTGTGAAATCTACCTGTGTACTGTCTACTTCTATACATGTAAAATGTAATGTCTACCTCTGTATATTGGAGGGTTACATGTGTAAAGGTGTTCTACCTTTGTACATGTAAAAGTCTGTTGTCTAGTTTTGTGTACATGTATTTGTGTTATTTATATAATAGAAGTAAGCTTCTGATGGTTGTCTATCTTTGTGCAGGTAAAGTATGTGGCTTAAAAGTGTGTCATTTGTTTTTGTAAGCTTCAGGTGTGTTGTTTGTCTTGTTACATGTAAAGCATGTTGTCTTATCTTTCTTTATGTAAGGTGCTATTTCTATCTACTTGAAATATCAAATATAACTTCACTTTCTTAAAATATAGTAGAATATTTATTGATATTATTTCATTATATATTAGGTGCTTGCAACAATCTGTGTCACAACCAGGCCAGCTATAAAACTTTCAGAAGCTATGACACAAGAACAGCTAGAGGGATTGGTTCTTTTAGCCTCAAACTTGGAATTCAGCCATGGTAGTGTAAGCTGGGGAGGTCCATGGGCAGGTCATGCAATAACTTCATTGATGCAGGATATTTTAGATGGTAAGAATAGTTTGTTTTTTTAAAGAAAACTTTATACAAGAGAAGTTTTGTTAGTTTAAGTACATTTATTTTTACAACTTAATTTTTCAAGAGAATTTTTATAGGTCTTTGGAACAGGGCTGACACAGTATTTTGTTTTAACATTAAAATAGTTGCTTAGTATGGTTGTCAATTTAAAATGAAATAGAGAACCAATCTTTTAACTAATTTGCTTAGCATCCTCACATAAATACAGAAATATAAACATAACTACATTTAAATTAAGACTCTTCATAATTGAAAATATAATACAAAAAAGCAACATTGTATCTGGTTTGTTTTGATTGTTATTGGTAATTATTATATACGGCACCATAGGTGAAAAGTTTTATCCAGTACAAAGTGACACAGGGTATATACCAGAAGAATGTATAGGCACAGCAACAGAGACGGATGATAGTTTAGCTAACAGCATGAGTCTACCAACTTTAGAGGAAACAGAACCTGATCTTGAACCTTCCAGTATTGATACAACAGGTATGACCAGTATTTATAAACATGTGTATTTTATTTATAAATAGATACTGTAAATCAGGAAATTAATGCGTCATGAAATTAATGCGAATTGCCGATTTTGAAGTAAAATGCATATTGAAATGAATTTGATTTTTTAAATTTCAATTTTTAAAATTTTTGCCTATCTTTTATCTTATAATTATAAACATTGAATTATGGACTCAGAAATTATTATATTATGTCTTCTTTCATTTATAAACACGTAATAAACAAACTTTCCGTAGCCTGACATTATTAAAATAAACAGTGAGGTGTGTCGAGGGTAAATTTTTATGCGCCGATGACCCATTGTTTTAAATTAACTAGGGTGGTAAAGGATTATCAGAACAAAGAAACGCATGGTTTAAAAAAAAAACAAACAAACATACTCAAATATAACGCTTAGAGTTTTAATTGAAATAAAGCATTTAAAATTAGGACATCCATGTGGGCATGTGTACAACTGATCTTCGTCTTCAACTCACGAGTTTAGAATATTAGATTACTTATAATCACAGTACTTTCAATTTGAGGTTCCAGTCAAGGTTCAAAATGATGTATCAGTCACGATTCTACTCGTTGCAAGATTCCCAGTAGGAAAGAAACAGCAAAAAATTACCGGCTCAATGAGAATGTGCTCTAATTAATCAGTTACGATAATAACTTCCGGTTAAGGGTGTTAACTCAATTTACAATAAATATACCGAATACAGAAATCGAAAATGAATATCGGAAAATAAATGTGACAATAAATTAATGCGATTAGACGGGCCTCGCATTCTTTCGCATTAATTTCTTGCTCGCATTAATTTCCTGATTTGCAGTATTCAAAAGTAGAAGAGTGCAAATCAAGCTAATTTAAGAAATTAACTTGATGATTGGTGCATTTTGTAGCACATGTTTTCAGTTTGTGGAAATATGCCAGGCTATAAATATGGGCAAAAGAAAGGCATTGTAAAATAAAATCATAATAAAGTAATTAATCTGTGCTGGAATTTCTAGATGAGACGGGATGTATTGTTTTGAAGGCCTTTTAGTCTTGTCATTATTTTCTATGTAATATAAAATTAATGCTTTTTAAAGATTAGAAACAATTTTCTGGTATGAATATTTTAATTTCTATGCTCTTTCTTAGTACTTATTTTTAAATTGATTGTTCTGAATGAAACCTACAAGTCAGTTAAAATTTAACAAAGATATGGTAACACCTGTATGCAAAGATAACTCACAGGATCTAAGCAATATGTATTTTATAGAATAGTGGTCTTATATAGATTTTTCTTCTGTTTAAAGAGACCTTATGTTACTAGTTGTAGTGGACAGGTGGTTTTTATAAAGCAGTGGTCATTACGGTGGGTTTTACTACATATACATTTTATATAATAATAACTTGTGTTATAGATATGGATTTGTCAGAAGGCAGTGATCCAGCATCGAGTAAGATGGTGTTTGACAAAGAATCATCTTTAATGGTAGACTTGCTTCTTGATGACGGGGAATATGATGATGACACTTCTGATAAACTTCATGCTTATGTGACAGGTGAACACACAAAAGCTTCCACCTATGGTATTTTCAAATTATGACCAACCAACTGCAACAGTGGCTTTAAATGGAACTGTAGAAACAAATTCAATGTAAGCGTTGATTTGAAATTTGATTAGTTAAAAATTCATTTTCATATAGATTGCAAAAAATTCCATACTTATTAAATTTGCATGTTAGTGAACATATAACTAAAAATGTACATTGTATTAATGGCTAATGAAAATCAATGCAAGGGGTATTATAATTTTATACCCAGATGTTTTTATTTTAATCAACCACATCAGTCTGGTGCATAGGGGTTGCATTTTGTTAACAAATGCAAACAGGATTGATGAAAGTAAGACATTTTATAGGCTGAGGTCCTAAATAATTCATTTAATTAGTCAAATTAAGACATTCATTATCATTGTGACTTGATATGTGTATTTAAAGTTAACATTGATTTTCTTTGAAGAGAGGAAAAATGATTTGATCAAACTTTGTTTACAAATGCTCTTTGTGAAGCAATGCAAAGTAGGTCATCTTGACCTATTTTCCCATATAAATTAAAAGTAGAATAATCTTTAAAAAAAAAAAAAAAAAAAAAAAAAAAAAAAACACCAATACTTCAACCTTATTACAAATTTTTTTCTTTTGTAACTTTAAATTTTCATTGAATTACATGTATACATGTATGTTACATGCATATTACAGGACAGCAGGTGAGGACAAGAAATTTATCTGCAAATTAACAACACAGTTCAACAAACAGATTCATGATAAAGTTGACAAGTCTACAGAAAATTTACTGGCCTCTAATAGGTCTGGGTTAAGTGCAGCAGCACAGGGAATTTCTACAGCACTAGATGCAAGGTTAGAGTTTGGTCTAGAGACACAAGCTGAATTAAGACTCAAGGTAAGAATTATGATATTGAAAACAACATACAGTAATATCTTGAGTCATTGTCATGACCTTATATCAGATCAAGGTTATTGGTGTGTATGCTTGATAGTCATATCAATGCTGCTTTGAAGAAATTTCATAAGTTAAAAAAGTTTTGATTATGATCAGAGGTTTATTCCTATTTTAGATGTACCTTAAATAAGTAGTATATGTCATTTATTTGCACAAAACTTGGTTTTGGGTTCCACAATTGGAAAACTGTAGATGGGGCCCACAAATCATGCATAAACTATGATAAATATGCAAGAGCTAAACTTAAGGTATATTAAATGTATTATTAATGAGACAAAATTTATTTCATTTCTGATTTTTAGAAAACAAAGCAAGTTGTAATGAATCTGTACAGATAAGCAATAAATTATCTCTTTTTCAACATTTTTTACTGTTTTGTTGCAGGTGGTTTCAGCTTTACATGCAGAAAATGTACAACAAGCTTTTTCTTCTTCTGTTCCAATGGCTCCTTCTGTTAGTCACAATGTAGATCAGGTGTCTCAGCCCTCAATAGATGATGAATTGACAGAAACAAGTAGTTCTACAACTGGAAATGAGGTATTTATACACATGCATCTATTAACTGTTAGCTCACCTAATCAAAAGGCATATATTATTGCAATGACCATCTATTGAGTTTATCAACAATCAATGCATAGTTAACTTGTCAGGTTAAATTAACTAAAAATAAATTGTTTATTGCTTATTTTATGCAATTGTAAGTGAGTAGCAGTCAGTACTTTCAGTACTTTGATATGATAAAAGATTGTAATAATGTTTTCTAAGTAGGATACAGAAGAAGTTTTCTTTTTTCTTGGCATTGCAGAGTAAATCTTTTTAGTCAGTTTTAATGAATTTAATATGTGTGTAGTTGATCTGAAACTGAAACTTTCCTAAAAAGTTTTTAGAAATTTTCTGTCTCCCTTGCTAACCACAGTCTGAGGATACCCAACCCTGATTAATTTCAGTCATGATTTCATTTAAACAAAATATGGAAAAATCTGATATTGTTCATGTTGTATTTAAAAAAGTAGATATTGAAAGAGATGTTTATACACCTTGTTTGCTACCTCTCTATTTATTTGTTTATTTTTTTAAAATATATTTTTCTTTTCTATTTATTTATTATTTTTCCATTCTTTTAGTTGAATTTCATTGTGTTCAAACATATTGATAATTTGGAGACTGTTAATAATTTTTATTTATATTTTTCTTATTATAGGTTTCTTCAACAGAAATGTTAAGCCTGTGTTATGAACATTTGTTTAGCAGTATTATGCCACAGCTTACTGACCTAGACGCTCTCTTGCAACTATGGCTCACATTGAATTGTGAGGGTACATCAGATGGGAATGGTTGTCAATTGACCTTTGATCCCAGCAGAGCACCAATGATATCACTAAGTAAAACATCAGTTTCTCGTTTGTTGGAACTTGTGGCTAATACACCAAGTCTTCCCATATGTACTTGGGTATTGATTTTACAAGCTTTAACATTGTTAGCCAACCAGAAGATTCCCCACCAAGATAGAGAACAGTCTATGGTTGTAGCTATGTTATGTGATCCTAACTTGATAGTAGTTATAAAGAATTTCCTTACAAGTTCATCAGATTTAGGACCTGTTTCATCAGCAGTACATTTTACACAAGTAAGTCATAGATTTAGTTTTTCAATTACTTTGCAGATTTAAAGTAAAGTTAATCTTTAGCCCATATCTACTTGTAAGTGTGTTTCTAAGAATTTTATGTGTTGTTCAGGATTTCCATGGGTTATGTATGAGAGTTGTTATTTTCAGCTGATTGTTAGAAATTTGTCTACTCTTAAACTGTTAGACTGTATAGATTTTGGTGAGGAAGATTCTTGCTTGATCCAGATTAAAATTCTGTCCAGTGTGGTCATCTAAAATCCTAAATGTCCACTATAATTATACATTTTGAGTTGAAAAATTATGTAGCCCCTTTTAGATTTTTGCACTGAAACAATTTTCACAAAGTATTAGAATAAGGTCTTATGTATATTTATAACCAAATCTTTTTTCTTGAACTGGGCCAAATTCATTTGGTGTGACAGAATTTTGGTTGATTGGTTGATGCAGATTTAAAATAGTGTCTGAAATAGGTTTCCAGAATTAAGAATTATTACATACCAAGTGAGCAACACATGCCCTGTTAGACCTCACAGATGTGTTCATTTTAACAGCCCACTATTTATTTATTTTTATTTATTTATTTATTTATTATTAATTTTAATTAATTTTTTTATTTAAAGGTAGGGCCATCAGCTATCAAATCCTTTTATGAGTTTTTATTGAGGTTACAAGTGAAGTGTGCACCAGAGAATCTTTGTCATCTGAAAGAAGTTATGCTGAAGCTTGTTTATACCCTATGTGCAGAAAAGTAAGTAAACACTTAATTTAGCTGTTGATAACAATAACAACTGTCAAGAAATATATTGAAAGTTGACCTAAAAAATAATAATTTGGATTCTCATGTAGAGGAACAAATATGATACACATTTTTAATATTGAAAGACTACTTCAACTCTCCCTCAACAAGGTTCAAAATTGTCATTGAAGCATGGCTTTAAGTTAAGATCAATTTGTAATATATCTGGACCACTGGTTATAAAACTCCATATAAAACTAAATTTCTTATACAGAAAATAAGTCTGTTTTGAACAGTTCTAGTGTTTATCATTGTGGACAGCTTATTTTGTTGTTTTATAAAAATGGCTTCTGATTGTGATAAAAATTTCTTGGATTTTAGTTTGTTCAATTATGCAATTCCCTGGTATCTATTTTCATATAACATATAATTATATAAAATAGTTTAAAATTGAATTTATTTCAGAGGAGCATTTCACTGTTCATTAGGACCATTAGATGCTCAGTGTAAATTCTTGGATTTTATTTTGGACATGAACTATGACCAGGTTGAAATCAGCAATGCTATAAGTGTAATAGAATCTATAAGTATGCTTGTACATCAACATATTATCTGTCAGGAACGTGTGTTATGCCGAAGCTCCTCAGAAAACTCTGTTAATGCTAGATCATGTTTTGGGGGCTTATTTGCAAGTTTATTAAGAGGAGCAGACTCAAGGTCATCATCTGGAGATGTTAGTCGGGATTTATTAATGAGTAGTTTGTTAAGACTTGTGAACAGCTTGTTACAGATAAAACGACCAGGAAGAAATTCTAGATTAGTATCAATAATGTTGGATAATACAGTTGAACAGATAACTCCTACAACAAATGTCAGCATGTCAGAACCAGTGCCAGATTCAGCTAAACTCTGCCAGGCTCTAGCAACATCAACTCCCACTTCCTGCTTTTACAATGTCAGATGAAGAACGTGGTCATCAAACAGATGAACAAAAAACTGAGACCTTGCATGAAAGAAGGAATGGACAAGCTAGTTCAGAAGTGTTTAATTATCAGTTAGCAGATATTATATTAAGTCATTCACAGATTATGTGTAATTTTATTATCTCCCTTAGTTACTGTAACAGTAATACCATGGCAACTATACTAGGAAGTCGTGGGATTTCTAGTCAAATGCAAGAAACTTTTACGGTTGGAGATCCAATATCTGTAGGTGATGGAATTTATCAGATTCTTTTAACTTTGTCTCGTAATTGTTCAGATCAGACAGTAATGTTGGAATCAATTTTTCGTTACTTATCTGGAAGCCATCTGAGGACATCAAATACTTCCTTATGTCGACTGTCAGAACCATTACTTTGGTTTGTTTTGAAAGTTTTGGAGACTCCTCAGTCTATTCAGTCTTTCATTGACATGGGTAAGTACATGTTTATAGTGTATAGTGTAATGTATGATTTGTCTTTTTATGTATTTGTAGCTCACCTGAACACAGGTAGTAACAACAACACCAGCAATAGACCTTATATAGATGCCAAATTCAAGATTGTCTTTTATTAACCTAAAGAAAAGTTCAGTTTATTGAAAATCTGCATACACAAAATGACATACTAAACAAATTGAGCCATAAATCATTCATATTGAATCAATTTTGTCATGGAATTCTAAATGTCAGGCTGAATTGTAAAAATAATGTTTAAATGTAATAGCCCCAGATTTAACATACAGTTTCAAAATGGCATAAGAAGTAAAATTACATTAATATTTAAGTGATTTAACTTGAATGTACTTCATTTTACATGTACATGTCTTGAAAAAGAAATATGGTAAACTGCTTATATCTTTAGTGATGGAATAAACAATTTAAATACTTGTACTATATGTTCTGTAAGAATCTATATTTACAACATTCAAATTGAGTGAGAGAAATCTTTGATAGCAACATAATCAGTCACATCATTTGTCATGTACCCCACTGTTGGGGGCATTAATAATGCACAAATTTAAGACATTTGATTGGTCAATTTACTTGACAACAAAAAACATGCAGTTGTCAACAGCATTGTTAAAGATTGAATTGTATTGAAAGACAAATCATAAAATTGTATCAGGAATCTAGTTTCTGGTTCTTGAAATGCCTTATATGTATTTAGAGAAGGTTATGCTCCAGTTCAATATGTTGTAATATGATATTTAGTGATTACAGATGATTGAGTCAATGTTTTTTTATGTATGTATGTACATGTATTTCAGGTGGTGTTGAAGTTATTTGTAGAAACCTTGTCAATTCAAATAGCCGTATAATAAGTACATCACCTAGCTTGATTTCTACAATAATGCAAAACCTTAATGGCAAAAGTAAAAGTGCAGAAAAGCGTTTAGCAAGCTTAGAAATAGATTCTGCTGATGGAATGCAAAATTTTGCTCCTCTTGGTGAGTATATTTTTATTATACAATGTATAATCTTTCACATAACCAATACAAATTTTATAGACTGGTTTACATGAAGTTCAAATTTAATTCAGAAAAAGTAGATGTATATCAACACATGTAACTGATACATAAGTGCTAAAGTAATACATATGTTTTTCATTTGAATAATAATTATTTTAGACATTTTCTATGTTCACACAGGCTCTATAAGTTCTAGCAGTCCAACAGCCAGCCCAGCTGATATATTAATACAGGCAGCACCAACTCATAGACGGGCCAGATCAGCAGCTTGGTCTTACCGTTTTTATCCAGATGAAGCATGGGTAGATCTCACCATACAGTTGCCTTTTGCTATTTTATTAAAAGAAGTCCAGATACAACAATACAGCACTTCACTGACTAGTATGTATAATGTATATATGAATTTAAATGTATATATATGTATATGATAGTATGTAAGTTTTTTTTTTCTTAGTTGTCTTATTTTTGTTCTATATACATGTACATGTATCAAACACACATATATACATATGTATATCACATCCACACACACACACACACACACACACACACACACACACACACACACTTTTATATATGACCATTGTGATTATAGCATCAAAATACATTTTTTGTGTCGCCTGACTAGGCGACATATAGGTATTACTCTCGTCGTCGGCGTCAGCACCGTCGTCTACGTCTGCATTGGCGTCCGCGGCGTCCGGATTTCCTTGTCCGGAGCATAACATTGGTGTTGTACATTCAAATGACTCCAAACTTGGTGTGCATATTTCTGGCAATGACTCGAAGTGCAGTGCACAAGAACCACAACTCTATCTTTTTCCATTTTTGAATTATTTCCCTTTGATTGATTTTTATAGAGCATTTCTCCGGAGCATAACTTTGGTGTAGTATGTTCAAATGACTCCAAACTTGGTGTACATGTTTCTGGCAATGACTCGAAGTGCAGTGCACAAGAACCACAACTCTATCTTGTTCCGTTTTTGAATTATTTCCCTTTGATTGATTTTTATAGAGCATTTCTTCTCTGGAGCATAACTTTGGTGTAGTATGTTCAAATGACTCCAAACTTGGTGTACATGTTTCTGGCAATGACTCGAAGTGCAGTGCACAAGAACCCCAACTCTATCTTGTTCGGTTTTTGAATTATTTCCCTTTGATTGATTTTTATAGAGCATTTCTTCTCTGGAGCATAACTTTGGTGTAGTATGTTCAAATGACTCCAAACTTGGTGTACATGTTTGTGGCAATGACCCGAAGTGCAGTGCACAAGAACCACAACTCTATCTTTTTCCATTTTTGAATTATTTCCCTTTGATTGATTTTTATAGAGCATTTCTCCGGAGCATAACTTTGGTGTAGTATGTTCAAATGACTCCAAACTTGGTTTACATGTTTCTGGCAATGACTCGAAGTGCAGTGCACAAGAACCCCAACTCTATCTTGTTCCGTTTTTGAATTATTTCCCTTTAATTGATTTTTATAGAGCATTTCTTCTCTGGAGCATAACTTTGGTGTAGTATGTTCAAATGACTCCAAACTTGGTGTACATGTTTCTGGCAATGACTCGAAGTGCAGTGCACAAGAACCCCAACTCTATCTTGTTCCGTTTTTGAATTATTTCCCTTTAATTGATTTTTATAGAGCATTTCTCCGGAGCATAACTTTGGTGTAGTATGTTCAAATGACTCCAAACTTGGTTTACATGTTTCTGGCAATGACTCGAAGTGCAGTGCACAAGAACCCCAACTCTATCTTGTTCCGTTTTTGAATTATTTCCCTTTAATTGATTTTTATAGAGCATTTCTTCTCCGGAGCATAACTTTGGTGTAGTATGTTCAAATGACTCCACACTTGGTGTACATGTTTCTGGCAATGACTCGAAGTGCAGTGCACAAGAACCACAACTCTATCTTGTTCCGTTTTTGAATTATTTCCCTTTAATTGATTTTTATGCAGTGTCAGGTGACACATCTGTTTCAAAGAAACTTATCTAGTTTATCTACATGTACGGCATTAAGAACATAGCTGTATCTACAAGATGAAATTAAAACAGTTAAATTATATTTTTTTTTCAACATGCAGAAGAATGTGGTGTTATTGGTCCATTGTATTGTGGAAACTTATCCAGGCAACTCTGTTTTTGCAAAATCATCATTTTATATAATTAACTTTGTAATAAATTATAATAATTCGTTATTTTTCAGCTTGCCCAGCATATGTGTCTTTAGAAATCAGCCATGATGGAGTTACAACAAAACCACTATGTCAACCATTACTGACCAGTAGTTTAGCATTTATTAAATTACAGTTACAAAGACCAGAAGTATCAACCACTGTAGTAATAAGATTACATAAAGCTAGAGATTCCATGACGATAGGTTTAAGTAAAATCCGTGTAATGGGTACAAGTGCCTTTGGTGGCACTGGTGTAACGCCACAGAATGTCTTTATGCCAACAGATGATTTTGTTTCTAAATCTAGGTAGGTAATATGTACAAATAATTTTTTCAACAAGAATTTCTTTTCCAAATTAAGTTGTCATATTGTATAAAATCCTAAGTATCCTAATGCCCAATATACATGTTCATGTATCTATTGCTTCAAATTTTATCAAAAATACTGCTTAAAGCTGCATTAAGTTTTCCAAAAAAAAAAAAATTAAAGTGGTGCCAATCTAATTAATGATGTTCCTAATGAACAATGTTACATTTGGTTCAACGATAAAAGCTCGAATAAATACAGTAATTACAGTATTTACCAAGCGAGATGCAGCATTTGGGATCTAATATTAGAACATGGTTACGTCACCAAAACCCAGGTCATTTAAACACAACTTTCAAAATGGTGAAATACGATAAATTAAACACAGAACTTCGTTGAATTTGTCATTTGTGACTTAGTAAGGGATACATAATACCATTTCAAATACATTTGTACATCTGGATATTAATGAAGGGCAACTAATGCAATCTGTCATGTTTCACCTTCGATTCTAGGTTTTATCCGTACATCCGCGCACATGCTCCAAGCTCATAATTACCATTGTAAAACACTGACCAACCGGTCAGACTATTCCATTTATTTACAGCTTAAAGAAATGAAATTTTAGAAAATAAATCTCACAGATCATGGTTAGAGGATATTTATTTTTAAAAAAATGTATTTTTAGAAAATCAAAAAAAATTCAGAAAATTGAAAAACTTGATGCAGCTTTAAAGATCATATGTCAATAAAAGCAAAATTTTTAGGTCCCGTAGACAGTTTGTTTATAAGTTTTATAGGTTGTTGTTACTGTTAGGATATATTGTCTTAACAAAGTTATAGCAAATTTGATCATTGTTTCTTTATATTTTCGTGTGTGATTGTTTCTTTATATTTAAGTGTGTGATTGTTTCTTTATATTTTAGTGTGTGATTGTTTCTTTATATTTTAGTGTGTGATTGATTGTTTCTTTATATTTTAGTGTGCTATTGTTTCTTTATATTTTAGTGTGTGATTGATTGTTTCTTTATATTTTAGTGTGCTATTGTTTTTTTATATTTTAGTGTGTGATTGATTGTTTCTTAATATTTTAGTGTGCTATTTTGTTTCTTTATATTTTAGTGTGTGATTGTTTCTTTATATTTTAGTGGTGATTGATTTTTCTTTATATTTTAGTGTGCTATTGTTTCTTTATATTTTAGTGTGTGATTGATTGTTTCTTTATATTTTAGTGTGATTGATTGTTTCTTTATATTTTAGTGTGTGATTGATTGTTTCTTTATATTTAGTGTGATTGATTGTTTCTTTATATTTTAGTGTGATTGATTGTTTCTTTATATTTTAGTGATTGATTGTTTCTTTATATTTTAGAGTGTGATTGTTTCTTTATATTTTAGTGTGTTATTGTTTCTTTATATTTTAGTGTGCAATTGTTTCTTTATATTTTAGTGTGTGATTGTTTCTTTATATTTTAATGTGCAATTGTTTCTTTATATTTTAGTGTGCGATGGATTCGTTTACTGCATCATTGTTTAACAGCACATAAGGAGATGGGAGACAGAGTTGCAGCAGCTGCAGCACCTACACCAAATCTTCTCAATACATGTTCTGCATTACTTGTCTCTCCATTGTCTAGTCTTTATTCTTCAAACATAGAGACAGTGTTACTTAGAATGGGACTTCATTCGGTAGAGATGGGACTAGCTTTGATAGACAATATCCTTAGGAGTCCTTTTGCACAATCTGAATCAGGTACTGTACATACTATATTTAAAGATGGTTCACTATGTCCATTAACTAAAGTTAACAAATGCTTGTTAATGTTTACTGATGTTTTGGACTTGTGTCCTGATTATATCAGGGTTTTGCTGTATAATAGATACTATCTATGGCAAAACTTCAATAAGGTATTCCCTTGCGTATAATTTTAGAAGAGGCTAAGTTGTGCCAAATCAAGCTATATGCAAGTTTTATTTATAGTTGATCTTTAACAAAAAAAAAAAGATTAAAAAAATAAATAATAATTATAAGCAATAATCATAATAATAATTTCATCATCAACATGGTCATATGACGTGAAATTCTTCTTGGATGTATTGCTGTGTCATTAACAATGTTCCTTTTTTCATGGCTGGTCACATACATGTATGTTCTATAATACACCATCTATTAATATGGTATACAGTTTTTAATTTGCACTTACATGTATGTTTGCTTTTAAGGACATTAAATCGCAATAGTCAAGGGCATGCATTAAAAATCATTTAGTTGTTGAAATGTTGATTTAAATTTTCAAATTATTTAACTTTCCCCTTTATCTTGTCTTGTGGGGGAGCATACTGCAAGGTAAATGAACAATTATTTCCACTTTTGTGTATGACTATCTATTATAAATTGCTATTTCTGTTTTAGGATCTGTAATGTCACCATTTCTAGGCAAAGTTAGTGGTTTGGCTAATGATTCTACTGTCGAGTTACTCTATCAGCTCGGAACAATACAGGATTCAGGAACTCATCATAGGTAACTTGTTAATACTGAATTTATTTTTACGTATACATAATTAGACATGTTTCTTCAGACTAATAATGATAATACCTCTACAGCAGCTCAATTGGTATAGTTGTCAGGAATTGATTTTATTTGATTTAATGGGATTTTACATTTTAGTCAAGAATATTTCACATATCATAGTAATTTCACATATATATATATATATAGAGGCGTCACCAGCTATAGGTGAAGTGACAGAAATTTTGATGGTTGAATTTGTGATTGCATCCATTCTTGATATGTGAAAATCAATCTGATATGAATTAAATGATCAGCATCATACAACGTGGTGATTAAATTCAACAGAATACAGATTAAACATGTGACTATTATATGATTATAGGGTAAAGGCTTTGCTCCAGTGGTTGGGTGACAGTGCCAGAATTGCAATGCAGAAGACTGCTGTTTACTCTGATGAAGGATACAGACGGATTCCCCATCAGATACCTTATCCATCACTACCAAGTCCAGCACCTGCCCACATCCATTGTGTAGCTTCTATATTGTGGCAGAGCCATGAATTGCCGGTTGAGTACAATCTTAGTCAACTAATCACCAAAGACTTAGTCAGGTATATAATCTATCAGAGATAATTAATTGATAAATTGTTTATTTTGTTTTCATTTGTTTTGTTGATTAGAAAGATTTAACAATAAAATTGTAAAACTAAAGAAATTATTTCTCACAGGAGATTGTTGAGAGTAATCCAGTCAGTAAGGGAGGTTTGTTTTGATTATATAAAGGGAGAGGGGGATGTCACCAAATCTTGCTTCAAGTGGAGTTGAGGGTCAAAATCAAGAAAGAGTTCCTTTTACACTTCCTCACAAAGGTACCCATATATATATATACACCAAATAGATAAAACATAGTATATATAGTCTTTTTAGGTGGGGGTACAAAAGGAACTCTTACCCAAAATCAGGAACCCCCTCTTAAATCAAGAGATTTGGCATGTACATTATGTTTAAATGATTGTAATATTTTTATCAGATTTTTTTCCTAACATTTTGCATTGGATCAATGGATGCCTTATTTATCTACCAATTTAGTTTTAATTTTTATACATGATATTTTGATTTTATGTTGATACAATGAATATAGAAATTAGATGACTAGTGATTTGATATAATTTACATGTACATGTATATATCACAGTTTAAAAAAATGGCCCTTAGACTTTTTCACATCTTTTGCATGAAATTTGCATTAAATTTATATCAAAAGATTTATTTAATATGCTGTAGGGGACTATGTATTACCATGTAACACTCTCCAACTTATTGATTTATTTTATTTTTTAGTTCTTTGTTTGAATGGTCAGTTATACTTAAAGTCGATTCAGCACTTAAAAAGGCAGTAGATTATGTTCTTTGTGCATTCTGTCATATCCAGCCAGAGTGTTTTTCTCAGTTACTTGTCTGGATGGGAATCGTTATTACGGGTGATAACAGCATGGCTGCATCAATATGTGATGATAGAAAGGACAGTAGTTCCCACTTCCATCCAAGTCCTGCTGCTAATGCTGCTGCTGAAGATGTTAGTCTTTCTGCCTCAATCTGTGATGATAGGAAAGATAGTTCAAATCTTCCTGTTGATGAAATGATGACAGATGATTCAAAGGAAGCAAATAATGTACATTCTCATAGTTCTAATAATCATTTTATTGAAATCCCACAGACATTGTTACAGGAATTTAGACATATTAGTTTAGAAGAGGCTCACTTATCAACATTAGCTCTAGCATGTAAATCACCTGTAGCAATAAAACAGTTATTAGACTCAGGATTTCCAGCTGTTTTAGCACAAGGACTATTTGAATTTTGTAGTGGAGTTATATCTAAGTTCTCAGATCATTATTTACAACCAGAGGTTATGACTGACACAAGTAAAACCATGAGTGACGAAGTAATAATAGGGTCTCAATCTAGACAGGAGTCATCAGATGGAAAGAATATAGGTAAGGATAGAATATCTTAACGTTCTTGAGGAAAGTATGATGTGAGGTAGTTAAGTTGATGGTGTGTTTGTATTACCTTTATCAGAATTAGTCACATGTTTATATATTGTAAATAATTATGAAAAATCTGCTTTATTTCAGATATTAACTTTTCCTCAATCAATTTGTAAATGGTTTGGATATGGCTCAGATAGTTCTTTCTTTTCTTTGTCTTCTTTTGCGCTCTCTCTCTCTCTCTCTCTCTCTCTCTCTCTCTCTCTCTCAAAATGAAATATTGAGGATCATTACATGAAGGGACAAACAAGTACTTAAATTCAGTAGACACTGACAAAGGAAATAATAAAATCATTGAAAATCATCTTTTAATTTACTGAAGAGACCACTAAACAATAACAGGGTTTAGTCTTTTGATTTGCAAAAAAACTCACACAGAAGAAAAAATATTTAATGTTTATATAGTGGGATTGAGTTTTGATAAGACATTAAATTTTTTTTATGGCAGAATGGAAGACTTTTCAGCTGATAGTAAAATAGTAAAAAAAAAAAGTTATGTTACCTCAATAAAGTCATGAATATGTTAAAAAAAAATAGAATAAATAGATAAATAAATACTAGTAATAATAATAAAATAAAAAAAAATTAAAAATTAAATATGGTATTTTCATAACCAATAAAATTCTTTATATAAAGAAATTTTGATAAAATTGAATGTATCAATTTTGAAATACTAAAACCAGTGGTGACTATTGTGACATATATTGACTTTCAGATATGTTTATGATATTACAGTACATTATTTATGACTGTTGTATAATTGTTCTTCTATTTATTTGCCTGCTTTAGATAAAGCTTCTTGGATAACAGCTGATATGGTAGCTGCAGTTCTCCATTTCTTTGCTGAAGTGTCATCAGAAGCACCAATGAAGGATTGGATTGGCGGAGCTGAAGGGAACATATTCTGGCCAGCTTTGTTAACAATGCTATGTAATACATCAGTTCAGACAGCAACTATTCAGAAAGGTGTTCATCAAGGACATTGTGGCACTGAGGTAAGAATAGATAAAAAATAAACATAAACCATTACATTTAATGTAATGATTAACAGTATGATTAATGAATTGTCATTTTATTAAATTCAAATTTCTAACAAAATAGCAGATATGTGTTACTTTAAAAAGCAATTGAGCCTTAATCTGATTTTCTCCAGGTGAGCATAATTTATCAAAACTCCAGATCAAAAATATAAAATTCAGAACTTGTTCATTTAATGTTTTATTTTAACTTTTACAGCTTTTATCTATAGAAGACAGAACATCTATAGAGACAGCATCAGTCAGATTTTTCACCCAAGTGATTTCCTGTCACATTGTGAACCAACTTTTGTTTGCTAAAGTACTATGTGAAGTCATTAAAGAACAATCGGCTTACTCCAAATCAGGTATGCTTTTATTGTCTTCATTTCAGGTTAATTCTATATGATTATTGATCTCTTGACTTTTTGATTTACTTCAAAAACCTTCTAATAACATGTCTCAAAACCGAGTTCAACAACAAAGATTGTTTTTATACTCTGGATTGCATATAAAACTTCAAAGAATTTCATTCAAAACAATTAACATTGAACTTTGTATATTTTAAGTGTATAATTTATTCTTTTTTCATATACTGATATGAGCAGTGTTCAGCCAGTGCCAGGTGCCTTTGAAGTTGTCACCTGACACTAGGATAAGCACAGGATAGCAAACTTACTGTTTGAGTCACTGTGTTTGTGACAGTGGATTTTGCAAACTTCTATAGAAAATCCAAATAATTTTAATTAAAGTTGGTAATTTTTCACTTACTTGAATCTAGACATAATGGGAAATTAATATGCACATTATTGGTTACCATAGAATATTTTTGCACAAAGTAAATGGTTGTTGCTACAGGGATTTTCATGTTGTTAACAAGACTAATAGTGGATTCTTTTGTGTATACAATGTAATGCATAACCAAAAACATCACTGTTTCAACATGTAAAATCACTAATGTAGCAACAGTTTCCTTTCTACAGAAATATACCATGGTAATCGCAGATGTGCATTGATATTTTCAGTTATGACTAGGCCCAAGTAAGTGAAAAATACCAAACCTTAATTCAAATAATTGGATTTTCCATGAAAATTTTGCATAATTTACTGTCACAAACACAGTGATTCCAACAGTAGTATACTACATGTACATTGTAAGTTTGGTTAACAAACTGTCTGATTTCTAAGAGATGGCTTTTAACATTACATATTTCATATTAAGCTAACAGTATGATATATAAACATTATTCTGATTATTTTGTTTTGTTTTATTAATACATTATTAATCAGTATTGTTTTTATTTTTATTTTAGCTCAGGGTCTTGGAAATTTCCCACTGTCTGGCTTTACACGCTGCCTTTTTCTCCAGGCCTTGTTGGAAGATGAAAAAATTCTAGTAGTGTTTAAAGTTCCGCAGTCATCACAAAATAACCTGCAGTCTCAAAAAAGTATATCACCAGTTGAACATCCAAAACACAGTGGTGGTAGAGAATTCCAGAGTGTTGTTGTTAGTCTACATACATCATGTAATGATTTGATAGCTAAAATAACAGGTATGATACTCTATAGAATTACATGTATCTCCATTAAACATCATCCACTAAAACTTCCCTATTTTAATTAAATTTTGTGTAGAATGTCCATAAGAGTAAAGGTAAAATAAAGTTTGCACAGATCAATTTCCTATAGATAAACAAAATGGAAATAAATGGCTTATAAAACTTTATTTTTTTTAACCAGTTTAATGTGAACTTGTTTAAATTTTTAATCTTTTGAGTTACCATTTTACAAATTATAATTGGTTAATACCAAATCTTTTCTTTTTATTTGTTTTAAGCCATAAATGACATAATATTTAGCCACTTCTTAAACATTTTATCCTTTCAAACCAATTATGAAAAATATCTTTTAAAATACTACATTGAGTAATTAGCATGCATTGGTAAGCTGTAAGGCCCATGGGCACATGTATCTCTGGGTTTTGTCAATAACAATATTCCACTTTAAGTTTGAGATATTTTTATGCTGTTACAGATGCACCCAATCTTCCAGAGCAGTTTTTGGAGAAGGCTGCAGAAAAATCGGATGAAACCAAGAAAGACATGGCTAGTCAGTGTGCAGAAATGACAGATTACATTGGTATGAGAAAGGGATATTAAATTAAATAATTTTTATACACCTTAAAAAGGTTTTTTTTTTATTATTATTTAAAAAATTTCTTCCCAAAATTCACTTTTTCATTTATTTTATTTTATTTATTTATTTATTTATTTATTTATTTATTTTTTTGGCTGAGTCAACTGTCAGCCTTTAGATAAATTTAATTTATGTTTATATAAATTGTTCAGTCTAAATCAAGATTTCTTCAGATTGATGATCTGAACAAAAGTTCTGTACAGGTCATGACCAATGAAAATACATGTATTATAACTGAAGTACAACAAACAGCTGCCAAGATTCTGTGTAAATTTTCTGTGTCAGACTTTAATGTTTTAATTTTTGTTTTTACTTATAGCATCTGGCATAGTTGCAAAGGAGAGAAGAGAAAAAGAAGAAAAGGATAAAGTGTCTGGGAAATCCTTTTTGCCACCGCGGCCACCAACTCGACGTGGTAGACATACCATGGACACAATGGCATCTCAGTTTCAGTTCCCTGTGTTATCATTGTATCATTCCAAAATACCAAGTATGTTGACACTTCTACATTGTAATTACAAAGAAGGTCAGAAAAACGTGCTCTAGGATAATGTACATGTAATCTGTGTTGAACAGTAATTTATAGCAATACTACTTTAACAATAAGCTCAATTTAGACGGAAACAATCAACTCTAGTATGAAAAACCTTTATAGTTAATTAAGTTGACCATCTATTGTTGTTTTGTCATTGATGGCATCATTTTTGATTAAAGGAATTTGAAAATGAACTGATTTTCCTCAAAATGGAATTAAAAAAACTCCATTTATTTGTATTTTTATGTACTCTTCACAAAAAATTTAGCAGCATTTTGCCATGAACTAAAAGGCCTAGAAGATTGAAACTTTATTATTACAATGTAAAGGGCTTCCATTTTTGTGAAGCTGATTGACCTTGACCCTTAGTTAAAAAAATCAAAAACAGCTTTTTATAAACTGGTCACAGTATGTTTAAAATTTATTTTACTAAGTTGGTTGATCTTGGTATGCTCATTCAAATTCACAATGACTTTGCTTAGAAAAAAGAAGGGAAAAAACCTTTAAAATAGCTTCAGTCAAAAGCTGAAAACACTAAAAGGTTGAAACATCATTTTATCAAGTTCACATTTTGTAAATCTTCATTTAATTTTAATAAAATTGAAAAAAGAAAAAAAACACATGTCTTGATTTTTTTAGCTCAACTTGCTAGGTACAGTATCTTTATTTTTCTAATAATGAAAAAAAATCCAGTGGAAGATAATTTTGTTCTTTTGGATATTTTATTTATTTTAATTTGTTTTATTTTATTTTTTGTATTAATAGATAAAGCTATTCCGGGTGATATGACACTATCACAGCTGCTGCAAGTTTTACACCAGCATGGCTTACAACAAGGACATTCAGTTATAGAATTTACTGTCAAAGTTCAAAGTGCAAAGAAAGATTCCAATACGACATACTTAAGTGAGTGTTGTTTACTGATATGCTTTCCTCTAAAATGACTTTGCCAGACAACATTAGTGTGAAAGGCTCTTTGTTTGTAATAATTAAGAATTGTTATAATCACTATGAACAACAAAAACAGTATAATTATATGTGACTAACATTGTTCTTATTTGAAGCTTACATGTAAATTATAAAATAGCCATAAAATATTCAAGTATTTTTTAAAAAAAAATTTGAAATCTTTTTATTTTTATTTTTTATTTTTATTTTATTTTATTTATTTATTTATTTTTTTATCATAAATTAATGTTGAAATGTGACAGGGATCTTTGAAGTTAGCAGTATATATATATATATATATATATATATATATATATATATATAACTATTCAAAGTCAGCAAATATATATGTAAATTGCTATAATTTTGTTTAATTGTCAGGCACCTGTCGGAAATTTAAAACATATAAAACTGATTTTTTAACCATTAATATAAAATGTATTATAGGTGATGTAGAAGACTGGGATGATAGTACAGAAGAGGAAATACTTGATGAATCTTTAGTATCTTCAACTCCATCATTTCCTACATCGTTACAAGTATTTGCTAGTGTTGGTGGTCTTGCTTTGTTAGCAGAACATTTGCCATTATTATATCCAGATATCTCACGTCAGCCTCTCTCTCCAGCTGATCCTGGCAATGGATCTGGCTATTGCAAAACTGTGTCAAACTCTGCTGATTTGGGTCAAGACTGGGTTACTATTGAACCTTTTCCTGAAGAATTTTATGAGGTAATAATATAACTTAGAGGCATACAAGTGGACAAATATAACTTGAGTGTTATAAAACAAATTTAGACAAGGGTGCTAAAAAAGATGGAAGTTCTTAAGTCAAGAATTTCAGAATGGGGTTGAGTATTGGTGTATTACACCCAGTCAAGATTTTTTCACTTATATTGAGACAATTTTTTTAAATTTTGGAAAAATTTACTTACTTTTGACCAACTGTTTACCACTAGGATTTGGTTGAGTTACTTAAACTTTTGAAAGGGGATAATGAAATTAAATTAATTAAAAATTTGACATTCTCATACATACATGTAAAAAGATCTCATAAAATAAAAAATTGAAATATGCTTGGTTTACATTTATAATGGCCCTATTTACTTTTAAATATTTGTAGCTCTATGAGCCTGTTTCGCCTGCACCAGCTGTTTCTAGACCAACAAATCCTGCTGTTTCTATGCCAACAATTCCACCTCATTCATTAATTGCATTTGGATTATTTCTACGTTTACCTGGCTATGCAGAAGTTTTACTTAAGGAGAGAAAGAAAGCTCAATGTTTATTACGACTTGTTCTAGGAGTAACAGATGATGGAGATGGAGGTAAATACATTTTGTTTATTACAACTTGTTTCAGGTGTAAGGGGTGAGGCAACTGGAAGTTGGCACGAGCCAGTGCTTAAATTTATATTTTCTCCCCTGTAACTACTTGGCCAATTTGAACCAATTTTTTTTATGTTCCCTTTGTGGAATAGATAAGGGTTTACATGAATTGTTTTCCTGCAGTATTCAAGATGAATGCTAATGCTATCAAGAACAAAAACTGATAAAATGAATGGCCAATGTACATATAAATATTTGTTGATTGATTAAGTTCAATTTTGATGTATAGAAAGTAGATCTACATGTATAGCTATTTTCTATTGTTATTTTTTCCCCAATATTTATTAATTGGCTTGTTAATTACAAAATATGTGAATAGGATTTAGATTATTTTCATTTTATAAGTTGATTAGATTAAAGATTGCACAAAGCAGCATCTGATAGCATCCAAGAGTGTCACTGACTATAAATAGCAAAAGTTGATAAATAGCCAGTACTTAACAGATTTAGCTAAAATTTGATATATAAAGAAAGTATTTAAGCATTTGTATAGCCATTAATTCATATAAATGTAATAGGAGTTTTACCTAATAGCTTTCACTGTCTTGTTATTACTTTAAGAATTTCTGTTTTGTATTTCAGGACATATATTGACATCTCCAATTGCAAGTTCTTTACCGACACTGCCTTTTCTGGTGCTGAAATCTCTGTATGAAAGTACACCTCTAACCACAGATGATGGTGTATTATTGAGGAGAATGTCTATAGAAATATGGGTTATACATCTGATATTAGCTTGTTTGTCAGTTCTAAGTCACCATGCTCCTAGGGTTAACATACCAGGCTTTCAACAAGAGGTAAGTACAGTGAGATAAAGAACCTTATAGCTGGCTAGCATGTCCTTGGCAAAAGGGTAAATAAAGTTACAAAACAAGACAATATTGATTATTGATACAACTGTTACGAAACACTGTTATATATTTTATTATGGTATAAGCCAATCACAGAATCTTGCCTGGGACAGTTTCAAGTTCATCAATGATTAACATCAATACAAAGTATCAGTAAAATCCATTATATCATTTTCGAATCAGTAATTTTAATCCAATGCCGCATTTTGATGAAATTCTATTAACTTTGTTATTTTTCAACAGAAATTTACAAACAGTTTGATAAAATACAAGAAGCAAAAATATGACTTATTAGTTGATTTGAGTAATTAAGCTTGGAAACAACTGAACATTGTAGTAATGTTGTACTTTTTTCAATTATACACGTCTGTCTTTTAACAACATACATTTTAAAATTAAATCAAATATGGCTGACTAAGTTAAAAATTCGTTTACTGAATATGTGGATTTTTTTCAGGCACAGTTGATATTATCTGCTATGCAGTCAACAACTACATCTCATCCTACAACTGTAGCTAACTCAACAGAAGAAAAGTCACAACAGTATTGGGCTAAAGGTACAGGATTTGGAACAGGTTCAACAACATCTAGCTGGGATGCTGAACAAGCACTTCTAAGACAGAAAAGTGAAGAAGAACATGTTGCCTGTCTATTTCAGGTTTGTAATCTTTTTGATAGCATTTGATAACACTCTGTAGTTTTTCAATCCAAAATTGTATCTTTAAGAAGTTAACTAGATTAATGGTTGGGAATTAATTATTGACAAATTGAGTATACAAAATACAACTTTGCACTATACTTTTAAATGAAAACTGTATTATGTGTATTTAAATGTTTAATGATACCTGAAAGTGTAATTTAAACTAGTTTTTAGCTCAACTGGCTAAAGCCAGATGAGCTTATGGCATGATGCGCGCGTGCGTGCGTGCGTGCGTGTGTGCGTGCGTGCGTGCGTGCGTGCGTCCGTTAACAGCAAAAACTCAGAAACTACTGGGCCAATTTTAGCAAAACTTTGCAGGAATGATCCCTAGAAGGAGTAGATGGAAATTTGTACAATTGGTTTCCATGGCAACCAAAAGTAGGTCACAGCGACCTAGAATGTAAAAAACCTAAAATAAGTTTCTTCTCTGAAACCAAAGGTTATATTCAAAATCTGATGTGATATTTAGCTTCTAGACACCCTTAAACATGTAGGTTGTACATTTCGTGAAATTCTGTCAAAAACTAGGTTACGCGTTTTTAACGTTTTTCTGTCATACTTCGTAAAAAGTGAAAATAAGGCTTATAATGAGATATCAACTTTGAAAATCTTCTTCTCTGAAACCATGAAGCCTTAAGCTTTCATATTTGGCAGTTAATATCAGCTTGAGCCCCTTTACCAAGTTTGTACAAATGGTGGCCCCCGGTCTATTTTTGGCCCCACCCCAGGGGTCCATGTATCTGCATATGCATATATGGCTTATAATTGAAAATCAACTTTGAAAATCTTCTTCTCTGAAACCATGAAGCCTTAAGCTTTCATATTTGGCAGTTAATATCAGCTTGAGCCCCTTTACCAAGTTTGTACAAATGGTGACCCCCGGTCTATTTTTGGCCCCACCCCAGGGGTCCATATATCTGCATATGCATATATGGCTTATAATTGAAAATCAACTTTGAAAATCTTTTTCTCTGAAACCATGAAGCCTTAAGCTTTCATATTTGGCAGTTAATATCAGCTTGAGCCCCTTTACCAAGTTTGTACAAATGGTGGCCCCCGGTCTATTTTTGGCCTAACCCCAGGGGTCCATATATCTGCATATGCATATATGGCTTATAATGGAAAATCAACTTTGAAAATCTTCTTCTCTAAAACCATGAAGCCTTAAGCTTTCATATTTGGCAGTTAATATCAGCTTGAGCCCCTTTACCAAGTTTGTACAAATGGTGGCCCCCGGTCTATTTTTGGCCCCACCCCAGGGGTCCATATATCTGCATATGCATATATGGCTTATAATTGAAAATCAACTTTGAAAATCTTCTTCTCTGAAACCATGAAGCCTTAAGCTTTCATATTTGGCAGTTAATATCAGCTTGAGCCCCTTTACCAAGTTTGTACAAATGGTGGCCCTGGGTCCATGTTCGGCTCCACCCCAGAGGTCCATATATCTGCATATGCATATATGGCTTATAGTGAGATATCAACTTTGAAAATCTTCTTCTCTGAAACCATGAAGCCTTAAGCTTTCATATTTGGCATTTAATATCAGCTTGAGCCCCTTTACCAAGTTTGTACAAATGGTGGCCCTCGGTCCATTTTTGACCCCACCCCAGGGGTCCATATATCTGCATATGTATATATTGGAAATCAAATTTAAAAATTTTTTTCTCTGAGACTGTAAGGCATAATGCTTTTATATTTGGCATTTAACATTAGCTCAAGTCCCTTTACCAGGTTTGTACAAATGGTGGCCCCCGGTCCATTTTTGGTCCCACCAAGGGGCACATATATCTACATATACTTATATGGGAAGTCAAATTTCAAAATATTCTTCTCTGAAACTGTAAGGCCTACAGCTTTTATATTTAGCATTTAACGTCAGCTCAAGTCCTTGTACCGAGTTTATATAAATGAAGGCACAAGAACCATTTTTGTCAGTTGAGCTCCACAGGCCCTTTTGGGCCTCTTGTTTATACAAACATGACTGTAATTAAAGAAATATACAACCTTTAATGACTCATTTTTCATGTAGCTTACTAAAGCTTCTTTGCAAAATATTAAGATGTTTTTACCTTCATTGTCACCAAAGTCCAGAGTAGTGAAGCCTGTTTCAACTTCTACATGTAGTTTTGGTACAAAAACCATTTGTATAGATTTTGACCATATTGCTATCCAATGTTTTGCTATTCTAGTCATCTTTTTCAGTAAAATAGTAAAAACATTCCATTAAAATTAATTGCTATTCTAGTCATCTTTTTCAGTAAAATAGTAAAAACATTCCATTAAAATTAACACTTTTATTTTTGTACTTTGTTGCAGGTTTTGGCAAGTTTTATCAATCCCGGAGGAGATATACCTAAAGACTTTGAATCGGATACATTTTCGGCATCAAAAGATAAACTGTTAATTCCAGATATAATACAAGATCTGTTTAGTCAGTCATGTTTAGTACCATCCATGTCTTCATACTTACGTAATGACTCAGTGTTAGATATGGCAAGGCATATACCATTATACCGTGCTTTATTAGAACTTTTAAGAGGTATATCTGTTTGTTCAACTCTTGTACCTTTACTGTTACCATTAGATAAAGAGAACAATACAGACTCTACAGCTGCTGTTGGCGTACTGCTTGATAAAATGAGAGGATGTGTAGATACTTATGTCAGTCGCTTGAAGTAAGTACATAGTAATACTGTATAAACTATCCTTTTATGTTTTTTGGGAGTTAATTTTGAACAGTTTTGGGACTGTGTGTAAAATCATAAGCATTCCTGATTAATAATCTATGTGAGTTTATGATGCATGTATGCGACTAGTGTAAGGAAAACTTTCGTATTAGATTTCAATGAAAATAAGTCAGAAGCATGTCTGGGTCAGTGAAATATAATTTTGTGGTGGGATTCAAAAGTAGGTCAGTGAAATAAAGAAATCTTTAAAAATTTCCAAATCAGCTGATTGAAGGTGCAATATCTGATGTTTGAATCTTACATGTAGGTTCTTTTTATGAAATAGCAGAAAATAGGGTATGTGTTTTTATTTTAGGTTTTGAAAAACCATGTAAAATTGCTGTAAAGTGCTACTTTTTGACATTAGATAAAGAACTCAATTGGGTTTATTTGAGTTTATTTGAACACATAGTAAACAACTAAATGTGAAGGTAATGTTGAGTACCGGTACATTTGGTCTCAAGTTATTTCATCTAGTAGCATATCTGTTTCTGAATGACTTCTATTTGTGTATTTTTTTAATTAAAGGTCAAACAAAGGTAAAAATGGTCACACAGAGGAAGAAGAAAATGAGGGCCTGACATTGTTGATCCCTGATATACAAGAAACTGCCAGAATTGTCAAGATAGCAACTGATAGACTTCAAAAATCCACAGGTTAGCAGGAATTAAAAATTTGTTGATATCATAGTTATATCATTCTTAGTATTACTACCATAAACAGTGGGATTGTTTGTCATATTCATCTTATAATCCAATAAGCTCAATTTAAGTTTAGTATTTTTCACTTACATGAGTCTAGTTGTAATAGGGAAAAGATATGCACATCTGCAATTACCATGGAATTTTTCTGCTCTCAGTTAAAAGTTGCCATTATGGGGATTTTACATGTTGAATAATATTTCTTTTACAAATATGAAATAATCTGTCACCAAGAACATCACTTCTGGTGTAAATTTTATCATGCTTTACTTATTAGATAGTATCATACCCATAGAAGATAAGTTTTCTATCTATATTCTCTGGAATAAAATCCTGGGATACTTTTTATGACTTCAGACAGGCCACTTCATGCTTAGTGTCAGGACTTCAGTGCACTTGAATAGAACACAATACATTACAGTTCATTTCTATACAGTACAATACACTACAATGCAGATTAAATTGTAGATTACAATATAATATATATAATGGTCATTATTTACAGAATCTGGGAAAGATTGTACTGAGAAGTCTAACGCTGGAGTAGACAATCAAAGTTCTAAAGAAAGTTTAGATGAAAAATACATGGAAATAATGAAAGAATTACAATTTGGTATGTATAATATTTTTTCAATATCGACTTTGAACTAACCCTCAGTTGAATTGCAATCTTATATTAAATATATGTATTCACATCTACCATTGCCATTTTTAGGTTTTATACAGAAGTTAATGTCTAACAATGACATTTTGACCTTGTGTTGATGTTAATATCTATTAACAGACACACATTCCGAGCAGTTAAGATAAAAATCAGAAGATCACTTGGTCTTTTCTGTTAATATTACCAATAATCTGTATGTAACCAGTCTTTCTTTTAAAATACTTTTGAAACACACATTTGTAGTGTTTATTATTCTTGAGTCTAGACACCATTAATAACCTTTATTTATTTGACATTTCAGATACGTATGAAATGGTTGTGGATGAAGGTAATGGTGTACAGTTTATGATACCCCATCATTATGAGAATAATGTGAAGGCAGCAGGGGATATAAACAATGCAGCACGGACTCGGCGGTTAGCCCAGGAGGCTGTTACTTTATCTACCTCACTACCTCTGTCTGCTGGTAGCAGTGTATTTGTAAGATGTGATGAAGAGAGACTTGATGTCATGAAGGTTTGTATTTACTTGAGGTCATAATAATAATGCTACATTTCTAGATATGATCTATTTTTATTCATTGTCTAAAAGTCCTTTTCATAGAATAAATAAGCTTTAGAACAGTGCACACTTATGAAAACTAATATCTATTGCATTTTGTTGAAATTGGGTGTATTTTCAAGAATTTATTTATTTACAAGACAAGAATCTTGAATAAACATTGGGAAAGTTCAGTTTACAATTCCAAAGATTTTTATAACTGCCAGACACGTTTAATTCATGTCTGGAATGTATCTGACTGTCGTGAGATAGTGTTTGTTTTCTAAATGTAGATCGTTTTTTCTGTTTACTTACCTACCATGCCTGACCAAACACCCCATTGATATAAGAAAGATACTTATTCAAATTTGCCATCACTCAAAATACATGGCTGCTATGAATTATATTACCCCAATTTAACATAGAGAGTAAACAGTTAATCAATAATTATTGGCTATTATCGAAAGTCCACATGGTATTTGTAGAATATAGATAGATATAAGATGCTTTTTTGAGCAAATATTGTAATACCCAACTCCAAAAGTAATGTACCAGTGACAGCTTTATTTGGCGTAGAAGGTTACTAGGTGAAGTAGTCAAAGTTTGGCCACCATTGCTTTAAATGTCAAAACATAAAAAGGTGCTTACACATTTAGTTATCAACTGATTCATAGATAGGGTAGATATTTAACATACATGTATGTGTTTATTTCTTACAAGTTTTCATTGGCTTGTTATATGAAAAATTTGTAGGTAGAATGTAGACAACAACCTCCAAGTAAGCAATACAAGCCCTCTTTGAGCACTTGTTTGATAGAAAATTCAGGATTTGAATTTATCTAAGAGTGTTATTTATACAGACTGTATTTTATAACATTTTCAGGTTCTGATCACTGGACCAGATGATACACCATATAATAATGGCTGCTTTGAGTTTGATGTTTATTTTCCTCCGGATTATCCAAATGCACCACCGTACATTAATCTTGAAACCACTGGAAACCATACTGTTAGATTTAACCCTAACTTATACAATGATGGCAAGGTAAAAAAAAAGTAACATTCTCAATATTACAAAGAACAACATTGTATGTAGTTTTAGATGTTTATAAAGCACCTGTCCTGCTATCTAGATAAACTGAACATGCTTGAATTTAATCATGATCTGTACAGTTTTGATTTATGTGTTGGTGGAGAGTTAAGTAAACAGATCTAAAAGATTTCCCCCAAAATGATGGCAAAGAATGACTGATTAATCCATGGTTTTAGAGTAAAATCGGGTTTTAGAAGGTTTAAACTAGCAAGTCTCTTTGTAATAAAATTGAATGATGTAACTCCATATTATAAAAATAAAAAATTTTCAACTTCTTTATTGAGGTAGTCATGATATCAGTTATATGCTTCTAAGAATTTCATAATTTGTAGATTTTATAATGTTTAATACCTTTTCATGTAATCAGTGATATGCATGTAAGAATTTTATAATTTCTAGATTTTATAAATGTTCTTTACCTTTATCTTTGCTATAAAAAGATCCATTTTATTTTCCTTATAGAATTTACATCTATATCAATTAAATTTTTGTAAGTAAATAATTACCGTAGCATATTTACAAATTTTTATGTTTTATAATAAAATAAATTTAAAACTAAACCTGATTAAATTGTATTATTTATAAGGTATGTCTGAGTGTTCTCAATACATGGCATGGAAGACCAGAAGAAAAGTGGAATTCTCAGACTTCTAGTTTCTTACAGGTAGGTTTGTTGTCTTTGAGTTATATTCATAAAGTCATCTACATAGTTGTTAAAACTGGAAAACGGAAAATGCTGACAAAACACAAAGTAATCTGGGTTTTATTTTTAGCTCACCTGAGCTGAAAGCTCAGATGAGCTATTGCTATCTATCTCCGTCTGTCGTGCGTCGTGCGTAAACTTTACATTTCAATCTTCTCCTCCAAAACCACCAGGCCAAATTTAATGAAACTTGGTAACCATCATGCCTGGGTGAAGCCCTTTCAGATTTGCACAAATGAAGGAGTTATGTCCCCTTGGGGCCCCACAAGGGGGGAAATAGTGAAAAACTTTAAAAATCTTCTCCTCTGAATCTACAATAGATATACCTTAGTTATTTCATTTATAACATCCTTAGGTCATCTATTATCAGATTTGCACAAATGGTAGCCATGGGGCTCAAAATGGGGAAATTATAAGGCACTGAGTGGGGAAATTGCTAAAAACTATTTATTTGTCACTATATCTTGAAAACTATCAACTTTTTGTATAGGCATGTATATTTGAATATTGCAGGTATTGACATGACGATCATTTTGATATATGGTTCAAGGTCATATATTGAAAGGTCGAGGTCACAGCTGCAGAAGAAGACTTAAATTGCTAATTATCTTGAAAACTATTAACTTTTTGTATAGGCATGTATATTAGAATATTGTAAGTATTGCAACAACGATCATTTTGATATATAGTTCAAGGTTATATATTGAAAGGTCAAGGTCACAGCTGCAGAAGAAGACTTAAATTGCTAATTATCTTGAAAACTATGAACTTTTTGTATAGGCATGTATTAGAATATTGTAGGTATTGACATGACAATCACTTTGATATATGGTTCAAGGTCATATATTGAAAGGTCAAGGTCACAGCTGCAAAAGAAGACTTAAATTGCTAATTATCTTGAAAACTGGCAACTTTTTGTATAGGCATGTATATTAGAATATTGTAGGTATTGTCATGTCAATCACTTTGATATATGGTTCAAGGTCATATATTGAAAGGTCAAGGTTACAGCTGCAAAAGAAGACTTAAATTGCTAATTATCTTGAAAACTGTTAACTTTTTGTATAGGCATGTATATTAGAATATTGTAGGTATTGCAACAACAATCATTTTGATATATGGTTCAAGGTCATATATTGAAAGGTCAAGGTCACAGCTGCAGAAGAAGACTGAAATTGCTAATTATCTTGAAAACTATTAACTTTTTGTATAGGCATGTATATAAGAATATTGTAGGTATTGACATGACAAACACTTTGATATATGGTTCAAGGTCATATATTGAAAGGTCAAGGTCACAGCTGCAAAAGAAGACTTAAATTGCTAATTATCTTGAAAACTATAAACTTTTTGTATAGTCATGTATATTAGAATACTGTAGGTATTGACATGACAATCATTTTGATATATGGTTCAAGGTCATATATTGAAAGGTCAAGGTCACAGCTGCAGAGGAAGACTTAAACTGCTAATCATCTTGAAAACTATTAACTTTTTGTATAGGCATGTATATAAGAATATTGTAGGTATTGACATGACAATCACTTTGATATATGGTTGAAGGTCATATATTGAAAGGTCAAGGTAACTGCTGCGAAGAAGACTTAAATTGCTAATTATCTTTAAAACTATTAACTTTTTGTATAGTCATGTATATTAGAATATTGTAGGTTTTGCGACATTGATCATTTTGGCATATGTTTCAAGGTCATATATTGAAAGGTCAAGGTCATATCAACATAGGAATATTAAAAGTATTCATTATCTTGAAAGCTATTAATTTCACTCATAGGCATGTATATTAGAATATTGTAGGTATTGACAAGACAATCATATATGGTTCGAGGTCATATATGTTCAAAGGTCAAGGACATAGCTGCATAAGTATACTGAAATTGATTAATGATTTTAAAATTATTCATTGCATTACAGTTACTTCATGCATATTATATAAGCTACTTATAAATGAAATGTGAGTGGATATATTTCTGATTAAGTTTTCTATGAGTTCTTAACTTGAGAAAACTTTTAAAGTTTCTGTACTTAATATATATTGTCTATTGCACTTTGCAAACAATATTGGACATATCTTCAGGTGAGCGTTAAGGCCCATGGGCCTCTTGTTTATAAAAATCTGGGGCTTTTTCACCACAACTGGAAGACATTTTTATCAGAAACTAAATAAAGTGTATTAACAATTAACACTATATTAAATGCAAAAATAAATTTAATTAAAGAAATAATGAATTTTCAAAGTTGTAACTGCAGGGGAAACAACTCTTTGTTTTTAAAAACTTTTCTTGATTATTACTTAAAACTTCATAACTAGTAATAAGTATAAGGTCCCAAAACTCAACTTTGGTTAGGTAGTGTTGTAGTTGTCATCAATTGGATGCAATAGGTTGGTGTTTGTTACCTTTCTACATACTGTCTCAAAAAACTTCAAATAAATAACCACATTTTCTCACTTTTAACTGGCGGTGTTTCATTAAAAACAAAAGAGTGTGTGTGTATTATAAAACGGTTAATAAAACATTACTCTTGTCCATTTTACAGAATGAAAAGGATGTAATAATGTAAGCTGAACATTTTATTACATGGATTTTAAGCAAATAAAAAATAAAAAATATGTGGATATATTGTTTGACTATTAATTTAGATAATAAATCAGGAAACTGAAACAGATAACCTGCCTATATTTTTAACCAGCAGTTACACTGTTGTCAATTACACAGAGCTTTATTGTTTTGTAATGTATATATTTATATTACATTTCAGGTGCTTGTATCTATTCAGTCTCTTATTTTGGTTTCTGAACCATATTTTAATGAACCAGGATATGAACGATCAAGAGGCACCCCATCTGGTACTGCAAGTTCACGAGAATATGATGCTAATATACGGCAGGCAACTGTAAAATGGGCCATGTTAGAACAACTTAAGAATCCATCACCATGTTTTAAGGAAGTTATACACAAACATTTTTGGATGAAAAGACATGAAGTTTTGAGACTTTGTGAAGACTGGATTGCTGAAATGGAATCATACAGTAGTGATAAACGCACTGGCAGAAATATAGCTCACAGTACACTTGCATTAAAGGTAAATTTACAATGTAGTTGAGGTTCTCTTGAACCAGTGGCTCAGATGCAGTGATTAAACATCTGTTGCATGTTATCTGCAGTCTATTAACTATGTACATTTTAATTTTCTCAGGTTCTCTTCCAAAACCACAAAGTCATTTAATGATTTGACAGGTCATTTTTCTTGTATAAACTGTAATTGATAATAATAGTGTCATATCTAGAATGTAGGATTTTATTTGATAACTTGCCAGTGCGAAAACGGCAGTCAACTCTTTGGATTAAATGGGGAACTGTAGGTTAATTTTTTTGTAATGCACTTTCCATTTTCCAAAGATATTTCTTTAATTTTAAATAACTTCTCTAGAACCACAAAACCAATGGCAGTGAAACTTGATCTCTAAAATGACCTTTACTTTCCTTTCTAATTAATTGATTATTGCCCTATTTAACTGCAACACATAAAACAAAGACTCTAAGAATTATCATGAGTTCACTTGAGTAATGGTACAGTTCACTTGAATAATGGTGTTATAGGTCCCAGTCAAGATTCTTTAACTTATATTGAGAGCCAATTCCTGGATGGTTGAGGAAACCAGATGTCAATAAAAAAAAAACCACCCAACTTTGACATGCAAACTGACTTTCTCAGACTAGGATCTGGCCGATTGGGATTGGGGACTAGGAAGTGATAGGCACTGTTATCCGGACTAGGCAGTGATAGGCACTGTTTTCCATCAGGAGGTACTTCATATCACTTGGCTTTCCTTACAACCTTTTTGGTGTGGCTCTGAGAGGCAAACATATAAAAAATAGTCTGAAAACTCATTTCTGCATTCTCTGGTTATGTAACATCTGAAAAGTTAACACTTTTGTAAAATTCCCAAAAACCCTATGGTGTCTTACTCTGCATGGTAACACAATGTCAACAGAGTGGGAAGAGTTTCCCAATGTGGATATTAGTCTTTCTGGGAACCATAATTGCCTCATATTTAGAAGAAAAATCGAGCTGTTTCAGATATGGATATACATGTTAGTGTGTTAAATTGTAGTATTTTTTTCTTTATTTATTAGAAACATTATAACCAATTAAGAGAAGAAATTGCCAAACTTAAACCACCTGTAGGAACTGAGGAGGAGGATAATGAAGAAATAGACCCTAAAGCAATGCACTACTCTACAGATTCTTCAGTAAGCATTGCATCAAACTCACAAACTGACTCTCAAGTTCCAGGTCCAAGTTCCCAACCAGATGAAAATATACTAGTGACTGACACCAATTCTAATTCTGTATTAGAGGATGGTTTTTGTTAATGGCAGGGGAGATATATATGAAATTAGATTTTTTCCTACCTATTCTCTAAAGCATTGCTGGATATATTGAATATATTTTAATTGTAACATCTGTTTGACTGTTGTGTGTTGTGTATTCCTAGTCATTCATTTATCACAGAAAGAATGCTTTATTTACTATTTATTGAACAAAAACAAAATGTTATAGATTGTGATAATTAAATAAATTTGTGATATTTTATGGCGTAAAGACGATGCAGTTTTGATTGGGAAATCCAAAAATGAGGAATTATACCTGTACTGTAAAAGTTATATGTCTGTCTCAACTGATACTTATCAGCTGATTATTACCTGTGTATTATACCTGGATATTATTACCTGTGTATTACACCTGGATATTATTACCTGTGTATTACACCTGGATATGAATCTTGTCTTAACTAGTAACTGTTAAGCCACATTATACTTTAGGATCACCGATGAAATGGATCAGTACCATAGCTTATGTTTTATCATTGTTTTATACTGAAGCAAACCTTTTAAATTTGATTTGTAATTTTGTTTGTTAAATAATGAGGGCATTTCACACCTCTACTAAGGCTGATAGATATAACAGAAGATAATGATTGTATTACAAAATATATGAGACTTAAACAGTTAAACAATAAATAATCAATATAAAATTATTCATTAAATTAATACCATAATAGAAAATTTGATTTTACCTCTATAAAATGACTGAATGATGAATTAGAATTGGGTAAAATTTCATAATTTTGTTAATGATTTTTTTAAGTAATTTTAATTAGTGTTATTTTAATAATTTGTAAACCAACCTTGTCTATATGACTGTTACTAATATAAAAAAGCTTTTTGAAGCTAGAAAAATGTACTGGACAATAGCAAAAGCCACAGAACATAAAATAACATATAAATAAAACAGGGAAACAAGACATGATTAACATTAATGAGTCCACTGATTTGAAACTACCACTTTTGGATTAGCACTGGATCTTAAGATTCTGATACTGATTGGTAAGGTAAAATACTTTCTGGGGTCCTTACCACAACCCATGTATTTTACAATCAGTAATTACATACTAACATTTTTAAATTTAACAATGTAGTATGTATCCATGTTGCCCAACAAAATCTTTTATATATATATATATATATCATTTTAATAATAGTTTGGTTCCCTAAGATATTGACTTGGTGTGGTTTTCCATTGAAAGTCCAGGGTTTTGTGAACTATTTTTAAAATGTTATAACTATATAAACCCTCTTTGAAACATGTACACATAATAACAGAAACAGATTATTACCAGATAAGAGCTTTTGTATAAATCAAGATTAGCTCCAAATTGGACAAGTATAAGAATTTATCTTTATTGTCAAGCCTGGCATTGCCATAAGGTGAGACCTAGGTGTTACTTTTCCGGTGTTGTAGGTATCCGCATATCAAAATGTGAAAGTTTATGTTTATGCTATGTATTTTCTTCTTGATCAAAAACTAAACAGGCGAGACATTTAATTCCATGGAATTCTTGTTTCATTGAAATGAATAATTTAAAGTTTCAAATTCATTACTCAAGATGGCTGCAAATTGAGAAAACATAAGATGTTGAACAGTCTGACATATTTTCAAGAAAATATCATCTTTAACTTATTATTTAAGATTGATAACCACCTATACTAATACTTAATTTAATACCTGTTATATGGTTGTAATACAATCTTGATTTAAAATTGATATAAATAAATATTAAACAAAACATGCTTTTTTGTAGTAAATTGATGATAGCTAAAACATTTGAATGACAAATTATCAGATCCAATAATTTGTTTTTTATACAATTCTAAATTCTAAATTCCAATTAGATTTTGGGTAATCCAGATTGCAGAATTAAATATCCAGATTGCAGAATTAAATCTAGGTCTTAAGAATTCACAGGAACTAGTTAACAAATAGTTAACAAATTATTTTCTTATTCTCATAAATAGTAACAAAAGGTCAATGGGCTTTAATGCCCATCTGAGGATATGTCCAAAATCGTTTGCAAAGAGAGAACTTAATTACAATTTCCAAGTTTTCAAAAATTGTGGAACTACCATATACTTAATCAGAAATATCTAGTCACAATTCATTTACAAGAGCACCGCCAAGTGGTTCAATGTACCCCTGTCACTATCTATGATATGAGCAAGAAGTATAAGTAACGGAATCCTGAAGGGACAAGTCATATGTCTGTATCTGCTAAGTTTCAAACAAGAATCCTACAGTATTATGTGTCCTGCCTGGCTTCATATATAGACTTGGGACTTTAACACAAACTTCGACATAAACTTTCACATTTTGACATGTCGCTGCCAACATCTACAACAACAGAAAAGAAACACCAAAGTCTCGCTAATGGCAAACCTCGACTATATATAACATAAGTATTCTGTAGATTTGTATCTTTAATTTATATGGCTATCCATATAATCTTGTGGTCTGAATAATATACTTCCATTGACCTTGGCCTGATTTGCAATCCCATGCGTTGTCTTATCACAAGGAATAACTAGAAAATTTTTTAGATCAATTATAGAAACTGGGTCTTTAAATACATGGGAACTGAATTTCAATTTATAGTAACTGTAACCTTGACCTTTAAACTAGTGACCCGATTTGCAATGCCATACATTGTCTTGTCACAAAGAGTAAGTTGATCAAGTTTGGGATAAATCTGACAAAAGGTGCGTCTTTAAATGCATGGGAACAGGATTTCTATTTCTATTTACTGTGAACTTGAGTTTTGACTTAAGTGACCTAATTCGCAATGCCATGCATTGTCTTGTCACAAGGAAAAGGTAGAAGAAGTTTGAGATAAATCGGACAAATAATGTGTCCTTAAATGCAGGGAAACTGAATTTCTTTTTATAGTAATTGTGACTTTGACCTAGTGAACTGATTTGCAATCCCATGCATTGTATTGTCATAAGGAATATTGAAGAAGTTTGAGATCAATCTGAATTATAGTGCGTTCTTAATGCAGGGAAACTGAATTTCTATTTATAGTGACTGTGACCTTGACTTTTGACCTAGTGATTTGATTTGCAATCCCATGGATTGTCATGTAGCAGGGAATAAGTAGAAGTAGTTTGATATCAATCAGACAAATAGTGCTACTTCAAATGCACGGATGCTGAATTTCTGTTTACAGTAACTGACCTTGATCTTTGACCTAGTGAGTTAGTTGTTTGTCTTGTCCAAGGTTCACTCAATGTGAGTGTATGATTGTGAAACTGGGGCCTTGTCTCCATCTTAACTTGGATTGAACTTATAAACTGAACACTGGAAGCCAAATATCGTACCATATAGCAATACTTTGGAAAACGTGTTTAAACAGGTATTCCTACAAGAGCTAGATCTGGTAGCTATATCCAGGCTTTGTAGCCATACTCTGTGGTACCATATAGAAATTGTACATCTACCAACTAGTAGCTAATTAAAAGTTACTATCAACACGTGGAACTGGTACACTTACCTAAACTAGAAGCTAAATGTCTTAATTGAAAATTAACCATTAACATCTAACTAGTATACTTACCAGCAGTGGTCGCTAAATTACGTACTATTGTTTTTATTTTCACAGATAATGCAATTAAGATGTTATTTTAACGGGTTCTTAAAATATTCTATAAAAATGCTTGGTGGAAAAGAACAAAACTGTTTAAGCAAAATCTTTGGTTGATGCAGTTTAGAATACAATTCAAGCATGATCGTCTTAAATCCAAAATAATATACATGTAATAAATAAATAAAGCTGTTAAAATTTATTTATGACAAATTTAATTCGATATAATAAATAGAAGGTATATAAATAGCCTCTAACATAATGACCGTTAAAAGAATTGCAATACTTAAATGATAAATCAAGGCATTATTTTTCCAGTGTTCTGGGGTATTATGTCGCCTAAAGAAAAGTTTCTTGATAATAAGCATAAGCTGATACCACTATGAGAATTAAAAGTCGGAAAGTTAGCTTACCTAACCGAAGGTCATGCGAGTTTATGGCATGGTGTAGCGCGTCTATGTGCGTGTGTGCATGCGTGTTCGTGTACACGCGTCGTTAAAACAAGTTTTCGTCTTCTCCTCTGAGAGAACTTGACAGATTAAAATGAGACTTTGTCAGAAGAATGTCTTGATCGGTTTAATTCAGATTTGTTCATTGCTACCGGAACTACAGGAACTTGTAATAGTTAATTTAACAAAAAAATGTATTATAGGTTATACCATAAATCTGTTTTGTTAAAGTAACAATTACAAGTTCTTGTGACCGAAACTAGGTCATGGTGACCCCAGGGTGCCATTTAAAAAAATCTTCTCCGAAATTGATGGTTGGAGAAAAAATCTAATGTGATATTTGGCCTTTCTAGGGTTTTAATCCTATCATGAGTTTGTTCATTTCGTGAAATTCGGTCGAAAATTGGTTATGCGTTTTTGCGGTAAAATGGCTTCAAATTGTTAGAACTTGACTATTCGAACAAATAATGGCATGGGGATTTCAGTTTTGACTTTTTCTTGAAATGTCCTTCAAAATTGGGTCAAGGTCAACGATTAAGATCAAGACTTAGTTTTGAAACTATAAACATGTTAGAATGTTCAGCATGACAAAATTACATGTAATTTCGTAACTATATGATAATCCATATAGTTTATAGTTGCCGCCCTGATTTGTTTCTTATAAAAATGAATTGTTTAAACTTTTTGTATACGCAGGTATATTAGAATATTGTAGGTATTATATGATGATCATTATGATATATGGTTCAAAGTCATACGTTCAAAGGTCAAGGTCATAGATGCATAAAAAGACTAGAATTGTTAATTATCTTGAAAACGAACATTGTATATATTGACAGATGTTAAAACGGGCACTCTATGTAACAACATGTGTTTGAACGGACAGTGCATATAACATGTGTTTGAACGGACACTGTATGTAATAACATGTGTTTGAACGAACACTGTTTATAACATGTGTTTGAACGAATATTGTATAGATTGACAGATGTTTAAACGGGCACTCTATGTAACAACATGTGTTTGAACGGACAGTGCATATAACATGTGTTTGAACGGACATTGTATATAATAACATGTGTTTGAACGAACACTGTTTATAACATGTGTTTGAACGAACATTGTATATATTGACAGATGTTTAAACGGGCACTTTATATTACAACATGTGTTTGAACGGACAATGCATATAACGTGTTTGAACGGACCTTGTATGTAACATGTGTTTGGACAGACAATGCATATAACATGTGTTTGAACGGACAATGTATATAACGTGTTTGAACGAACATTGTATATATTGACAGATGTTTAAACGGGTACTCTTAATAACAACATGTGTTTGAACGGACAATGCATATAACGTTATTTAACGGACACTATATAACCTGTGTTTGAACGAACATTGTATATAACCTGTGTTTGAACGAACATTGTATATATTGACAGGTGTTTAAACGGGCACTCTATGTAACAACATGTGTTTGAACGGACTATGCATATAACATGTGTTTGAACGGACACTGTATGTAATAACGTGTTTGAACGAAGATTGTATATTATGACTTGTGTTTAAACGGACAATGTATTTAATAACGTGTTTAAACGGGCAATGTATATAACAAAGGGTTTTAAACAGAAATTTATATAACATGTATTTGAACAGACAATGTTTATAATAAGCATGGGTTGAAATGGACAATGTACATATGAAACGTGTTTTAACGGACAATGTATATATATAAAACTTGAAGCATAATATAGATGACATCTTTAATTTCTTTTTAATTGGAAGATCATTAAAAAAATCCTATTTGAAATATGTCTAATTTAAGTTAAGAAGCAATCTAAGTTTAAATATATTTTTAAATTGGAGACTGGGCTTCACTTTGGTTTGCCTTGTTTTAATAATACTGGCAGGTTTCAAGATGGATAGAAATTTAAAATGCTATTTAAGAAATAATTTTTTAACTTTTTTGACAAAATGTATTCTTTTTGGAAAAAATCGTAGCACAATAAACGAATGTTTCAATATGCAAGCAAAAAATAAGGAATGACTGTCGATCTATAATCTATACATTACAGATTCATCTAAATTTGTAAACAACATTTTTCTAATTACTTCTTGATTGTGACGAGAGATATCAATCTTGAAAAATATTTATAAGACTTCGTCAATTTTCACTCAATCTAAGTATCACTGTTTTAATATTTTCTAAAAAAAAAAAAAAAAAGCGTATCGATTTACAAAACATGAAATTAAGTTGATATTCAAGGGATTTTTAACTAGATAAGGGTTAAAATTATTTACTTTGGAGAGAGAGATTGTTTTCCTTTATATTCTAAATGTTCTCAAATGTTCTTAAACATATGACTATTATTCATTAAACTGTTTATATAGATATGAGATAGAAGGCCACAAGAAGATGACCATACACACGCAGATTTTTTAGAACTGTTCATAGCTTTTAATATACTTTACAAACTGGCTCATTCGAAGATGAATGATATTTTTTAAATGTGTTAAACATAGGTGTTTGGGGACAGGAATCTCCATATTTCTAGCTATTATTTTTTTTTCAATTAATGTGAGAACCAAGTATTAGGATTCTGCAGCTTAAAACTCTTTATTCCAACCTTTAAAAAAACCCACCTATAACTAAAAAACAACGGTTGAAAAAAGAGTTTTAAGCTGCAGAATATGCAGATTCCTGTCCCCAGACATATGTTGTTTTTTAGTTATAGCTGGGTTTTTTTAAAGGTTGAAATAAAGAGTTTTAAGCTGCAGAATCCTAATACTTGGTTCTCACATTAATTGAAAAAAATAATATCTAGAAATATGCAGATTCCTGTCCCCAAACACCTATGGTGTTAAAGCCATTTCATTATGCACACAACGATTGTCTTCCTTTTTCTTTTCCTTTTGGTCTCTTGTAGTCACTTTAACATTTTGTACTCAATGTATATACAAATCCAGATCAATAATAATTTCATTCAAATTTTACATTTCAAAACTATGAATTGGCGCCTTATAAATTACAAAATATTAGAGGATCAAAATATATTCAGTGAGAACAAACCTAACGTAAAAATTCTATATTACTAAAAAAAAAATAAATAAATAAATAAATAAAATAAATAACCCCCTCATCCTCAAGTATGAGATGCTAACATAGGATTGGAGCCGAAAATTCTAAGTTTTTATTTTGAATTTTCGCTACTTTGTCATGAATATTTAAAGTTTAATAATATTAATGAAATATAAAGTATTATGTTTTGTCTGCTATTCAAACATGTATGCTTGGATTTCTGTGGGTGTAAATAGATAAAAACGGAAATGGTCATTATAATCACTCAATCTCCATTAAGCAATTTTATAACTATAACTTCCATTATTTGTGAGTATTATAGTGTATTATGGTATCATATGTTGCAGTAAATGCTTTTGTACACTGTCTATACTTAGAAGTATTTGATTTAGTTTTCTGATATAGTAACATTAGCTGATAATTGCTAGAACATTCTGTCTAAAAGTATGACTTTGAAGAACAAAGTCAACATTTCTTATGATTTATAAAGTACACGCTGTGACCGCATGTTTGTCTATCTTGATTTTGATTCTGAAATACTAACACCGGATTACATCAGTCAGTTAGTGTGTATCTTCTTAATAAGCCCCGGAAATTAGTAGAAGCATAAATAGTAAAATTTGTAGACATCGGGATATTGTCCGATATTTCAGTTGCCAAGGTAAATGCCAGATAATTGTTTTTATTAACAATGAGTCCTTGACTTAAAGCTGCATTAAGTTTTTCAATTTTCTGTTTTTTTTTTTTTTTTTTTTTTTATTTTGTTTTGTTTTGTTTTGTTTTTTGTTTTTTTTTGTTTTTTTTGTTTTTTTTTTTTTTTTGATTTTCTTAAAATATATTTTTTTAAAAATAGATATCTTCTAACCACGATCCGTGACATTCATTTTCTTAAATTTCATTTCTTTAAGCTGTAAATAAACGGAATCCTCTGACCGGTTGGTCAGTGTTTTACGATGGTAATTATGAGCTTGGAGCATGCGCACGGATGTACGGAAAAACCCTAGAATCGAAGGTGAAACATGACAGATTGCCTTAATTGCCCTTCATTAATATCCAGATGTATTTGAAATGGTATTATGTATCCCTTACTAAGTCACAAATGACAAATTCAACGAAGTTCTGTGTTTAATTTATCTTATTTCACCGTTTTGAAAGTTGTGTTTAAATGACCCGGGTTTTGATGACGTAACCATGTTCTAATATTAGGTCCCAAATGCTGCATCTCGTTGGGTAAATACTGTAATTACTGTATTTATTCGAGCTTTTATCGCTGAACCAAATGAAAAATTGTTCATTAGGAACATCATTAATTAGATTAGCACCGTTTTAATTTTTTCTTTGGAAAACTTAATGCAGCTTTAAACTCTTCTAGTTGTAAATAGCAAGACCGTGCATGTGTAAGGTTTGAACAGAGATGCTAAAATCTTGTATACACACTAACAAACTGGTTTAGCTAACAGAGCTTTGAAAATAACAGTCCAGATGACCAAAATAGGCAGTGTTAAAAATCTCTATTTTAGTGTAGCTGTTAAGTGGTAACATTATTCAACTTTTTTACTGTTGTCATGTGCTTATTAAATACTTAAATAAAAATTAAAAGTAAGTGCCTGGCTAATTCTAAATGTTTCTTGAATAATACCTAATTTAGATATACGTAGCGAACATTTCCTGTAAAAGACGAGTACAAATGTTCTTCAAGTAAACTTTTCTCTCTTATACTGCTATGTCCATGTTTGCTGTTCCATATCGAGAGTTTCCAGATGATTTTTAAAATAAAATTTGACCTACCTTTATCGCCAAATAGATATTTATAAACATAAATATTTCAATGGTTAGTTTGATAATTGTAACGCGCATATAAACTGTTATTTTTGTATTGCAATGACTGAAATATGAGTTCATTGACGCTGCGTCGTCTGTATACACCAATATAACAACTTATATATCAATGATGCAGAGTGAAACTATTTTGAATAATTTTCAATTAAAAGTTAACGAAATATTATAAATAACTTACTTTCTCGTAAATAAGAATGATAAAAAGGCATAGATATTGATATAGAAATTATGACCTCTGTTCCTAATGGTTTTGGTCAATAGATTAAACGAATATCATTGTTGGTTCAACGTTTGGTAATAATAATAATACTTTTGTAATGTTCATGTTACAAACACCTGGTTTAACCTGAATTAAAGTAAAGAAATGCTATAGTATTCAAAACCCTGCTGGATACAATTTTATCATCAGATCCAATGTCAGTTTAATGTCCCAAGTCAAGAGTTTTTCTTTTTTATGTCGTTATTCGAGGATAGTGAAGGGGTTCTGGTTGCTGAAGAAAACCACTAATCTTTGGTCCGAAGATTTATGTTTAAGACCTCTCAGAGACCGAAGCTGCTTGATAAAAACCTGAACAATGAAAACACGAAACCCTAAACTAACAGCAAAAGACAAACACCACACGTTTTAGACAGGCACCTCCTTTATTATTATTTAAAGGATTTCACAAAGCTCATATTTATGATACTTGTTTACTTCATCTTATTGGTTAAAGTTGTATTGCAACTCATTTTACTGGTAAGTCAAATCAATACAAAATAGTAAAATTTTAGATACTGCTTCTTTTTGCCTGCCACGCTACATTAAAAGGACAGAGGAAGAGCTAGATCACCCGGTGCCGGAATAATGTCTCCGGTGGAGTGGTATGCTTGTCTGCAGGGTACTGAATCGGCGAGATAACACCTTAACAAAAGGTAACATTTTGCGCGTTAGTACAAGGTAGGCAATACTCGACACTTGCATCAATACAAAGCATCTCCATTACGTTAAAAGCTCGTCTCTAATTACACCACCGACTACATGACTACTTGACAAATATGTAGTTATAGTGGTGTTCTTAGAATAAACCCTGACTCCATGGTAATACTGGTCATTTCGATGTATAACTTTGTAGAATTTTGATCGACATTGATTAATATCACGCGTATAATATATAAATACTATCCGATTTAATTTAACTTCACACCTGTTTACGTTTTAGACACCTTTGTAAAATTAATTAGATGGTTTGGTATGTACTAGTACCGATATTTGTGCGTTTTAGTACAAATCGTGTTTAATATTACATGAAGAAATATATATACTCTTAAAGGAGACTAACCATGATTATTACTAGCACATATGACAGAAATATGTAATAAGTTAGTTACATATGGTGGAACACATGTAACACGAAAACTCATGACTTTTATCGTGTGCTTACGTGATAAAGTTTGTGTGACCACGTCATATATTTCAAAAAATCATACTACTAGTAGTATCATCTATGTGTCACAGTTACATTATTATTTTAATATTGTGAAAAAAAAATAAAGCGGAAATGCTCTCACATTGTATTCAATCTATTCTGATGTGCGAAATACAAATAACAACATAAGGAAATAATTCAATGAGTTAGGGAAATGTGAGAATGGGCAAAGCTTAAAATTATTAAATATTTTCTCTCTCACTGAATATTCACCGTTATTCTATGTACAGTTCAATCCAGAAAGTTTTGCACCCCCTTAAACAAAAAACAAATTTCCATTTTTACAAACATATTTCATTTAAATGTAAAGGTAATGACTTAAATCATTATACTACCTTCAAAATACATCAGTGTTTCGTTTGGTCACCCCTTGATTTATACAAGTCAGGGACTCTTCTTGTCATGTTTCCATAAAGACTCCTAAGGTGTTCTATCAATATTGTACTATTGGAAACTAACAGACTTCCACAGTTCGTCAGTAATGTTGGTGCATCTCGGGCTACTTTTTCACCAATGTAGTCCCAAACGTCTTCATTCGGAGACATATTTGTATATTTGTAGAACTCGGAGGCCAATTAAGGACTTTTACTCCTTTGTTTTTCAAGAACGACAGGGTTATCATGGACAAGTGGCAAGAAGCGTTTGTTCTGCTGAAAAAAATGTTTTCGTTATAAGGAAATACAAAACATTTACAAAAAACATCTACCTCATTTATTATAGTCGACCTGGTATTTATCACTATTTAAAGTTCCAGTCGCTCTGTTTAAGATACCTGGCCCATAGGGCGAGGCAATGTCCAATACTTGGACTTGGCAGTGTGCTTCGCTGTCATTTCAATTCATCTTGGGATGTACTTTTTATGCAGATAACGCCATACCCTAAATTTTTTTCCGACTGCTGTTACCTTTCAAAATAGATTCGTCTGTAAACAGAAATTGTCCCCAAAATCAATTGGTTTTGGTTTTAGCCCAGGAGAATGTTTCTGTTTTTGATTTAGGTAATTGAATATTTCTTCAAATTTATGGAAAAATTACCTTTTTCACTTAATAATTAATAATAATTTATTAAGCAATTTTTAATTTTTTAATATTAATCATGAAATAGGAAGCAGAAATTACATAACGTATTTGTGTCGTATTAATTCTAAAAATTCTTTAGATTAATACAATTTAATATACAGTGTTCTGAGACCACTTAAAAGAACAGCAAAACGTAAAATTATATGGGGGTGCAAAACTTGCTTGTTGGAAGTCGGGATGTTCTGTGGTGTATACGTCCTTAAAGTCGGAAGTTTAATGATCAGTGATCTAAGAACATGTAAGTTTATTTTTATGCCTTGGTTATTTACGTTCTGATTATTAATTATTAAATGTCCTGGTTACTATGGATACGGATAGTCGTCAACTGAAGTATTTTACATCATATAGTTCGTAAAAGTTTATTAGAGATAGCAAATGGCGTACAATTAAACTTAAATAAATTCAAAATAATAATAAATAAATAAATAAATAAATAAAAAATAATAATAATTTTAAAAAATAAAAAAATAAAAACTTCTGTCATGTGACTGAACTTTCAGGGAGTTTTGTGTGGTAGGTAATATAAGAAACGTGTCTCCGAAATAAAATTATCATGAAATGCATTCATGTATAATTTATAATATACAAATGAGGAATTTCACTGATTCACTGATTGCGATTTTGCCTGATTTCACTTAAAAGTTTAATTGATGAAGCGTTTCAGAGTCGAGAATATGTTTGTCTACTTCAGGATATCACGTAATATTATCAATGCATAATAAAGCAAATTTTTAAGCGATTTGCTTTGTCAAATTTTTTCCTAAATTTTTTTAATTTTATTTTTTTATAAAATTTAAAACAAATAATTTTTTGTCTATATTTCTAGTTCGTATTTTAAAAACAGAGAAATGACGGACATAGTACTGAAAGTTTCTATTAAAACCGTATATTTATTGTTCAAAGTTATAATTCTAATTTAAATTCTTTATTGTACAAATCGCACAAGCGGAACAAAATATAGACTACAAATACACATTAATGATATAAAGTGATAAAACAGGATTATAGACAAATCATTAAAAAAATATTTCAATTTCATTTCTCCTTGCTGCTCAAATTATTTATTTGTCACTTGGATAAGTTTGCAAGTTTCAAAACTTAATTTAACAATCGTGTGTCAATTTTATTCTATAAACAATTTTGTAATCTCAACAACTCTGTTTTTGATAAGAGGGGGCAATTTATAAACAATTATAGTTTTTATCACAATTTAGTTGAGTCGAATACTTTATCATACTTTGTATTGACTAGACTATATTATATAATTATTGATATACACGTTGCCTTCTAAGATTACAAGGACAAGTCCATTCACGCTTGAACTGAATGCTCTCTCAGTTGCAGCATGTTATTTTGTTCCAGACTCTACCTGCTGCTTGTCGATGAAACGTGCACACTCGTTACTCCCTGATCTAGAATGTACTGTACATTGGAAGTATAGTTGCATTTACGTATATTTTATCAATGTTTAGAATAAGCTCTGTAATTATTACATCATCAACTATTGCATCTTGGTGGAAGTATACACAATCACTTCCGTTTTTATTAATATAATGATTTAAATGATTAAAATTCGCTACAACATACCAAATTAGAAACAAATAGAAAAATCCTTATTTGGGTACCCTATGGCATGAAAGGAGCATGTAAATTTTTATTTATCTTGTGTCCACAGCTTAGCCTTTTCTATAAGAAAGCTCATCGTTTTGTGATTTTGTGGTCATGACCCTTCTCTGCCACCGTAGGTGTCGAATTGTAGTTGAAATACATTTGAATCGCCGTATCTTTGGGACAGACCTTATAACTGAATGTATTAATTTAAAAATAAATGAACCTACCACCCTCCTTCGAGCCAAAAATATTTAAATAAATAAAAATATAAAAAAAAATATAATTAAAAAAAAACCCATCTAGCACTACACCAAAACTAATGGAGACAGTGAGATCGCCAAAGATAAATACGATAAATGTGGTAAATAGATAAAATGACAAACTGCAACCCGATAGTAATATTGTTAATTTTGCGTTAAATAGCATCTTGAACGACCTAGCATTTGAATCCCACTCGAAGACAATCGTATATATTAGAAATATGTCAGTTCGATTACAGAAAGGTTATCTCAAGGCACACATATTCCTCAATTATCTCTGTCCGCCTAAATGAAAACTGAAACATGTTACTCCATTACTTCATCGTATCAATTCAAAGAATTTTAAAGAACTACGCATGACCGCAGGTGTAATGATTTTGACAATGCAGAAGCTACTGTTAGCTTAAAGTTTATTAGAAAGCTTAAAAGAAAAAAAAACTGACATCGACTTTTAAACTTATCAAAATCACGGACCATTCCAAGAACTTACTTATTTTATCATTATCAAGCATGATTTAAGTACACTTTCCAGTGTTTATAACTTACATGTGCTTAATTAAACTAAAACAAGTAATTACAATCCTTTATGTAAACCATCAAATCAACTTGAAGTCGAGAAAATAACATCTGCGTCACTCACAGCACGTGTTTACCTTATCAATAACAATCCTATGTGTCGCCTGGACCAATCACTGCACAATTCTTGCTACAGGAGGATAGTCATTATATTCACGTTTAATGTTTGTTTTTTGGCGGTTTTATCAATTTTGATGTTTATATTTCGTGTTTAAACGTTTATTTGTGCCTTTTCCATTCATTAGAATTTTAGACAAACCTATTTGTGTTTCCTAAGCCAGTCATCACAAAAAATTCTTTGATTTCCTGTAGAAAACTTTGAAATTTTATATTATATTTCATGGTTAAAAACCCATTTTTGTAATAAATGATATGATTGAGATCCTCTAATAGCACTAACACTCTAATTTAATCACTTGCCACTCTAATTTTGCAATTATAGTTCGTGCACGTCCAAAGTCACTGTAAGTGTTACTATCAGTGATCCAATGATCCAAACATATATATTTATTTCGTATTGTCTTGTTTACTTGTTATGACTCTTAGTTCGTGGTTGATGGTCATAAGAATTAATATTGGTATTCGTTTACACTTATTGGATTTTAATATTTTTCAATTAAATTTAGTAATCATCTCGACAATACCGAGTTTTTAAACCTTGTACTTGATGTTATAAATCTGACTTGAAACGACAAACAGTCACTTACTAACAACGTAAGCCTTCTTGAAAACTGAAATAAAGTAATAAGGGGGAGTAATATGTTGTTCTTAGCTTGTGCAAAGGATGGGCGTTACGAATAAACAAAGCTCGATTGTGGAGACGCTAAACGTGAAGTCAAGATTAAATACTTTGAATAAGATATGTCCAATTCAACAAATTTATGTTGAATTCAAAATTTCGATTGCTGTGAAATCTTGTATGATAAGAACTGTCATGTGCTGATTTTAAATTTCTGTTAAAATAATGCATTCAATATCAGCACATGACAGAACAATATTGATATGTATTAAATTTATCTAGAAATATGACAAAAGAGGAAAAATGTTTACGAGCAAGTGTGTACAATGTAAAAACGAAATGATACTAAGAAAAAAACCATCATACTCATGGGTAAGGCAAAATGACGATTATTAATAGTCATAGGTAACGCAAAGTGACGCTGTATAATAGTCATAGGTAACGCAAAGTGACGCTTTATAATAGTCATAGAAAAGGCAAAATGACGCTTTATAATAGTCATAGATAAGGCAAAATGACGCTTTATAATAGTCATAGATAAGGCAAAATGACGCTTTATAATAGTCATAGATAAAGCAAAATGACGCTTTAGTAATAGTCATAGGTAAGGCAAAATGACGCTTTATAATAGTCATAGGTAACGCAAAATGACGCTTTATAATAGTCATAGGTAACGCAAAATGACGCTTTATAATAGTCATAGGTAAGGCAAAATGACGCTTTATAATAGTCATAGGTAACGCAAAATGACGCTTTATAATAGTCATAGGTAACGCAAAATGACGCTTTATAATAGTCATAGGTAAGGCAAAATCACGCTTTTAATAGTCATAGATAAGGCAAAATGACGCTTTATAATAGTCATAGATAAGGCAAAATGACGCTTTAGTAATAGTCATAGGTAAGGCAAAATGACGCTTTATAATAGTCAAAGGTAAGGAAAATATGACGCTTTATAATAGTCAAAGGTTAGGCAAAATGACGCTTTATGATAGTCATAGGTAAGGCAAAATGTCGCTTTGTAATAGTCATTGGTAAGGCAAAATGACGCTTTATAATGGTCATAGAAAAGGCAAAATGACGCTTTATAATAGTCAAAGGTAAGGGAAATATTACGCTTTATAAAAGTCATAGGTAAGGCAAAATTTCTCTTTGTAATAGTCATTGGTAAGGCAAAAGGACGCTTAATAATAGTCACAGGTAAGGAAAAATGACGCTTTGTAATAGTCAAAGGTTAGAAAAATATGACGCTCTGTAATAGTCAAAGGTAAGGCAAAATGACGCTTTGTAATAGTCAAAGGTAAGGCAAAATGACGCTTTATAATAGTGATAGGTAAGGCAAAATGACGCTTTGTAATAGTCAAAGGTAAGGCAAAATGACGCTTTATAATAGTCAAAGGTAAGGCAAAATGACGCTTTGTAATAGTCAAAGGTAAGGCAAAATGACGCTTTGTAATAGTGAAAGGAAAAGCAAAATGACGCTTTATAATAGTCATAGGTAAGGCAAAATGACGCTTTGTAATAGTCAAAGGTAAGGCAAAATGACGCTTTGTAATAGTCAAAGGTAAGGCAAAATGTCGCTTTGTAATAGTCATAGGTAAGGCAAAATGACGCTTTATAATAGTCAAAGGTAAGGGAAATATTACGCTTTATAATAGTCAAAGGTAAGGCAAAATGACGCTTTATGAAAGTCATAGGTAAGGCAAAATGTCGCTTTGTTATAGATAGTCATTGGTAAGGCAAAGTGACGCTTTATAATAGTCATAGAAAAGGCAAAATGACGCTTTATGATAGTCAAAGGTAAGGAAAATATGAGCTTTATAATAGTCATAGGTAAGGCAAAATGTAGCTTTGTGATAGTCATTGGTAAGGCAAAATGACGCTTTGTAATAGTCACAGGTAAGGAAAATATGACGTTTTATAATAGTCATAGGTTAGGCTAAATGACACCAAATCAAAATCATAGGTAAGGATTACTAAGGAATAATCAAGCCAAATCAGTCATAGGTAATAGAAAATGACACCATCATCGATAAATCAAAATCATGGTCATTCAAAATGCAGTCAAAGGATAGTCATAGTTTAGACATCACAACACTTAACCATACTCATAGCTAGGGAAGAATTACTTCAAATGATAAATATAAGCAAGGCATTATGGCGCAGAATCGAGTTTACTTTTAAATAAAAATTAACTGACATGGCATGCAAGCAAACAATTAGCTGTAGCTGGTTTTTCTTTCAATTATATATTGTTATAATAGTATGTATTCTTTCTAGAAAAACTGACTACGCACGTAAAATTATACTCGTACATCAAAAAAAAAAAAAAAAAAAAAAAAAAAGTTCATACAATTTAACCTTCGTACGTTTCAAGAAGTTTCCAAGATTTTAAATATGTTCAGGTTACTATGATTTTTATCTGATAAATATTCTGAAATCGTGGTAAAATCTATACTATTTTAATGTTTTAATCATTCATTATTAGCCAAAGTAAAGTTATCGCGTGCATGGGAAACCAGCATTCGTCGCGATTCATTTCTGAATTTTGAATTTGTTTGACTGAGACAAATATGTTCTTGAAAATCATGATATCTTAATTAAGCTTTTTCCGGTGACAAATTTTACGCGAGGTTTCAATCAATTTAATTTTCGTTAAAATAATAAAACACATGAGACATATTTCTCGGTCCTTTCTTTTTTTCATAAAAAGTAAAAAAAAATTACAATGACAGTAAGATTTGTAAACGGATTAAAAACTTGAGGACAAGTTCGTATGAAACGATCAAATGATCAAATTTCAAGTACATGTGGAGTGTTGTACACCCGCCTGCAACATAGCAGATCATCAAGTAAATTGTAATGTGACCAATTTCTGTTTATTCCATGGAAAAATAAATATTAAATGTACCTATTGTACCTTTATGTATTTAAGATTTTATTGTGACCACTTCATCACCGGCTTGGGGACCACAGCACATCTCGCACCTATATTCAAATCCAATTTCGGCAAAGTAGTCTTGTGTGGAAAAAAATGTCAGTTCAAATGCTAAAATTAGGCGTTTTCCGGGTTCTCCGTTATTGAAATATGGGTAAACACTTGGCTGGTTTGTAAATCACCATAACTCAATCTATATAATAGAGACACGTTAGCTTTTCTAATGTTCAAATTAAATAGATTCCTGGTAAAGCTGAACAAAAAAACATTTTTGTCTGATAATACTTTTTTTACAGTTCTATCTTGACATGTATATACTTTTTGCCATTTAATCCGGTGTTTGTACGGTTTTCGTCAAAGTAAAGATATGTATACACTTAAAATCATAACATATTCAAATAGGCTTCCTTTCGAAATCGCGTTGTTTTAAGCTCTAGTAAAAGTCTTAAAATAGTGATTTGATCTTGATGTATTGTAGTCAACTTGACAAAAATCTGAAGTTATTTTTTTAGTCGAAGAAATATTCGTATTTTCGCCTTTTTGATATTAAAATTATCAACGTCACCCATTATAACAGTACGACCAAATTTGACAAAAAAGATTTCATTTTAGACGTTGTCGCCGATCTCATTTAGTAAAACGCCAATGTTTAAAATAGGAGCAGAAAGGAGCGGTTAGTTTTTTCTTCGTCAAATTAATAAAAAAAAATCACCTTTAATTTCGCTACATTTATGAAATACTAGTATTTAGTGCCTTTGAGTGAGATAGACATAAAAAACTAAAACAATACCATGTAGATATATGTCTAGTTATGGGTGAATTAACTTTTTAATATCTGCCATAAATGTACGATGTAACCTTTTGTTCACGACCATTTAGATATAAATTTGAGATTTTAACGATAATTTTATGTCTGTAAATAAATTAATTCCCTACATTCAGAAGATAACATTAGTAATTTTATTAACCTTACCTAAAAGCAGCGTTGTCGTTTTAATATGTGTCATTATTTTGAATTCAAAGGTTATTATAAATTATTTTATTTTTACAACACGTATGTTGGTTTAAAGTCCTCAAACAATGCTATAACCAAAATGTCTGGACCTTCAAAAGAACTTGGGCTATATTATTGAGAACCGTTTTATTATTATCAGATTCATTATCTGTCTAATTTTGGAAGTTTAAAAATCATATTGTCGACATCTCCACCAAAACCTCTGTATAGATATCAATATAACTTGGATCTAACATATTTAGGTCATTGCAATTTATGTCTGTTTGCAACATCTTCATTGTACCAAAGGTAGGCATCTGGGTCAAAATGGTTAAACAAATCTTATGAAATCTTTACCGAATTCGAGGCAAAACCCGATGTAATATTTTCAATGATGTAAGTGTGAGATTGGTAACTTTCGCGACATTTCGTTGCAAAATACATAACCCAAAAATATGGGGTCAATACCAAAGTTTAAGGTCGTTATCTAGTTTTAAATGTACAGTATTTTATAACTTAAGAATTGTCCCAAAGTTGCATTACTCTGCTTAAATATGATTTTCACTTTTGTGATTTTATGTATCATGGACATTATTTGACAATGAATTAATGTTGAGCGGAGTAATGGTGCGCCCAGTAAAGATTATTTAACTTATTTTCAGGAGCCTGTTTTAACGACGGAGTTTACAGAGAAAAAATATCTCAATTTCAGAATGCAAACCGTCAACATTTTTTATACGCCCGTCTATGACGGGACGTATTATGGTATGGCGCAGTCCGTCCGTCCGTCCGTATGTCCACACGTCGTACGCCAACTCAAGAATGCTTTGAACAATTTTAATGAAACTTTTGTGAAATGTTTGTATCTAAGGCAGAAAGCTCCCTTTCGTTTTTGAGATTCGTATGTTTTCTTGTTGCGGAGTTATTGGCCTTTAATTGTCAAATTTTAGGCATTTTTTTTTTGCCTTATGTTGTACAATAACTGAAAATTCCTTCAAACTATTTTAATGGCTCTTTTGTGTTATATTTTTATCCATGACAGAAAGCACCCTTTGTTTTTGAGATTCCTTTTGTTGTCACTGCGGAATTATGGGACTTTAATTGTCATATTTAAGGCATTTTTCTGCATGTTGTATAATAACTCAAAAATGCTTTGAACAATTTGAATGAAACTTTTGTGTTTTATTTGTATCCATTGCAGAGAGCTCCCTTTTATTTTTGAGATTCGTATGTTTTCTTGTTGTAGAGTTATTGGCCTTTAATTGTCAAATTTTAGGCATTTTTTTGCATGTTATAACTCGAAAATCATTTGAACTTTTTTCAAGTATGAAACTTTTGTGTTATATTTGTCCTATAATCAAAAAGGTTTGTGAATAAACATAGAGAAATAAATTTGCTACTTTTGTTTTAAAAAAAATGTGTTTCAGCTAAATGTCAAGTTGTTTAAGATATTAAAAAAGAAGTTTAATATCTGACGGGCGTATCATGCGTTCCAGGCACAGCTGTTTTTTTTTTTTATTACACTTGGATCTCTTCCGAGTTATATTAAAATTTAGTCGGTGAGAGACTAGGATCAGTATGCGAAGCTTCAGAGCGTGGCTCATGGACGTTAAAGAAACAAGCATAAAACATCTACAGATGGATACGCGTTTCGGAACTTTGAGCAATAATTATAAATGTCATATACCGTTTTTTTTTATTTCATCATTCAATACATTAAATAATAGTATATGACATTAATGTTGTTTTTGGTTTGTCTAGAATGGTCGATTAATTTTATTTAGTGGCCAGCTCACTTGTTTTGAACTGCTTTCAGTCCTAAAAAGAACAGTTTTAGACTAACAATTAGTTTTTGCTGTATAAATCAAAAACCAGAAATATTTTTGCTGAACCGTTATTTTTCAACATTTTAATATTTACAAAATACAGCAATCTCAAAAAGTTTTTCCTTTAACCTTGCAAGAAAAAAAACAACAAGTTTAGATATGTCAACTGTTCAACGTTATCGAAATAATTCATCAGTGTAACGGGTAATTTATAAAACATTTATTTTACACTCTATAGTTGCAACATAGACCTAACGTAAAATATTTACAATAGCTTATATTTTGTACTATGTTAACCCATTGTTAGACTCGCTAGTTCATACCCTCATAACTTCAGTATAAAACGTGCAGTGGTGACGTAATAACCAATCGTGAAGTTATTAAAAATGCCTTGATTTTATAATTTCTCGTCCTATCATTCATCAGCGTATCTTGATGAGACAAACATCTTTGTAAGTGCTTGACATAGCAGATACAGGATAGTTGTTGTAAATGCTGGTGTTTATGTCTTAAGATTTATTATTCATAGAGTACAACAGATTAAAAGTTAAATATGACGTATATACACTGCAGACATTGAGCACGTACAGAAAATACATCATAGATGACCTTGACCTTAAAATAACTGATTTAACTCGTAGATAGTGATTTTCTGGTGATCTGCGAAAAATTATCATTCTTTATTGATGGGTGCAGAATAGATGCGTAATATTTGCACTAAAACATAATATTTGGTAATATATTAACGACACAATCAATATATCATTGATATATATCGAGGCGGTCAGTCCCTTTATGTTGACCGAAACCCTAATAAGGAAACCGAAGGAACCTTTCATGCAATGTTACCTTACTTGTTATTTTGGCGACTTTAGAAATTTAACTTTTTCACAAAATGAAGAATTTTTTTAATACAGTTCAGAAATATTTCCAATTAAGAAAAGAATGTTTTTGTTTTAATATTATTACTAATATTGATAAAAGGAATTTTTTCACGACTACTGCCAAAGATATATATATATATGTTGTGTACATGTTATAATTTTGTACAAGTTATAACTTGTACAAAATAATCATACAAGTTATAACTTGTACGACGAGATCATACAAGTTAACTTGTACAATTTGTGTTATACAAGTTATAGCTTGTACAAATTTTTTAAGCCAAAAATAATAACTTGTACAGCATAGAAATTTAATGTTTACTGAGTAATAGTTACTTTTACATGAACACATTACATCATCAGTCTCAAAGTAATATATGGTAAACACTCTTTAGTAGTTTTGGTAGTCTTTGTAAAGTAACTCAGTTGGAATATATAAGTTGGACAATCATGATGGCAGAAATTAAAGGGAGATTTTGTGATGAAGTTTTAAAACTATTAAACGAGATTAAGTCTTCTAATAACATTATATTTACAAGAGCAAGATACAGTTAGACGGTAACATAAGTTAAAACATCTAAAGAAAATGAAAAGAAGTCTCAAAATGAAAGGTGTTTACTAAAGAAATATAATGTAATTACTGTTGCTGGAATTGAAAAATTAATTCGTAAAGAAGATGATGGCATACTTTACTGTTACAATTGATGAAATGTACCAAATAATTAAAACAGTACATAGTGGGGTTGGACATGGCGGCTTAGATAAAACATACAAGGAACTAAAACGCCAGTATGCCAATATTAGTCGGCAGATTATTAAAATATTTATCATGATGTGTGAACAGTGTAGTTTAAAAAAAGAAAAGAACTGAAACAACAAAACTAGTTGTAGACCCTTAACATACAATTATTCTAATTCTTGTGGACTACCAGTCATCCCCTAATGGAAATTACAAATGTGTCATGAATAATTAAGATCATCTTACTAAATTTTGCATTCTTAGACCATTAACATCCAAAGGTTGCATATCAGTTGCTGGATATTTTTTGCTTATTGGTGCTCCCTACATATTGCACAGTGACAACGGCAGAGAATTTACAGCAGGCATTATAAGTGAGTTGAAAACATTATGGCCAGAGTTAAAACTGGTTCATGGTAGTCCAAGGCACCCTCAAAGCCAAGGGTCAGTAGAAAGAGCTAATGCTGACATTAAAGAAATGCTTATTACTTGGACACAGGAAAATAAACATCCCACTGGTCTGACGGCCTAAGGTTTGTCCAATTTCAGAAGAACAGATAATACCATAGGACAATAGACCAGTCTCCATATTCAGCATTATTTGGAAGTGAACCACAGGTTGGGCTTTCATCCTCAAGTGTGTCCAGAGAACTTTTACATGGTGTTGAAACAGAACAGGATTTAGAAGCATTATATACAAATGATTCATCTCAAAGTGAAAGTGAAAATGAGAACACTGAGAGTATTACTGATGACAACACTGACAGCGAAACTGAAAACAGTGAGACAACAGACAATGATCAGACAAATGAACAAACAGCAGATCTAAACACAGCTTCTAACATCGTAGAAAATGTGAGAGTACAGGAAGTAACATAAAAATGTTGTTGATAAGTCTAATATTGTACGTGCCAGAAAAAGGGCACTTTCTGGACAAGCAAAACAGACAAGTGAAATGGAAAGCCTCAGCAAGAAAAGGATTTGTGACTTAAATATTGGTGATAATATTGTTATTCCAATTCAAAGAGTAGACCGTGGACCGACTGACTGCCGAAATATAAAAGGGATTACTTTAGATAAAACTGAGCATGGATTTAAGGTGGGAACTAAAGCTGGGGTCCTTGCTGGATTTTTTAAACAGGAATCAGATTGAAAAGATATATGGAATTAACACTATGGAAGTTACTGATGTTCCTGATAGAAGGGATGTTTCAATCAGACAATCCGTTCAAATTTTATCATTCAGTGGTGGTCAGGGGCATTTGCACTGTAGCTGTAGGTCCGGCTGTAAAACTGCTAAGTGTAAATGTAAACGTTCAGGATTATTATATAATTCAAGTTGCCATTCTTCACTAGGATGTAACAAGTGAAAATATATAAGTTTAAAAATTTCTATATTCTATCAATGTTTGTATGTGTTCGCTGACTTATTGACTTGTATTTTCCAAATGTTAATTAAAATCATGTTTCATTTCACCTTGTTCCTTTTTTTCTTTTTATCCCTTGTCAAGGTGTTTTCACTTATATCGAGGTGGTCTGTTTTTGAAGAGTGGAGAAAACCAGAGCGAACTGGCAAACTTTTAACACTAGGATCTGTCACGAAAGGCGTGATTTCACCCTTGGGCAATCGAGACCCATTCCTTGTCTCGTTCATTCTAAAATTTATATTATTCATCTCACTATGCATCAATATTTTATGGAATAATTTATCTACTGTTGCATGTTATTTGAAATATAGTTTAAAGTTTGCAGCTGACTAACGTACTTAACAATAGTGTATACAACCAAGAACACAATATATACAATTTAAGTATTGAAAAATAACCAGACAAAACAAGATAATAAGACAAACACACACGGAGACATGTTAAAAACAAAACTGTACGAGTTATTATTTTCCTGCTTAAAAATTTGTACAAGTTAAAACTTGTATGGCAAAAATTGTACAAGTTGTAATTTGTATGATCGCAGCGTACAAGTTATAACTTGTATGATTATTTTGTACATGTTATAACTTGTACAAAATCAAAGCACCGATGGTGCTGATGGGTTTGGGCGTGATTATCTTGCCGAGTGGAAATTGGGTTGGTAGTGTAAAGCTATCAATTTGAATAATGAAATATTCCGGTGCGAAGTAGGATTCCATAAAAATAGTTGCCGACCCTGAATTCATGCCATCAGAAATATTTTTTCCCATTTCTAGAAACTTGAGAGGGTTCTATTGACATGCTCACAAACAGAACGATTTGTTCAAGAGCAAATTTGTTAAGTGTATGTGAGTAGATGAATTTCTTGTAGTAGCCTAGCTATTGGCAGAATGACAGTGCTAGCTTAGTGGAACATCCACAGATTGTCGCAGTTGCTGGTCAGACTTGGAGCTCATTGGTGGGTGGCTAGTTTGAAATATATTGGGCCTCTGCGGCCATAAGTCATTTCGCTTCATTGCAATTATGGTTGTTATTTGAAATCGACCCTGCAGGACTTTAAAAAAACATAAATTTCTCCATATATTACTTGTGAAATTAAGGGTTCATCAGTACTGAACATGGTTTAAGATGTTGTGTCCGAGTTTCAATCAAGACATGGAGGTTAAGCTCTATTAACTGTAGCTTTCTTGCTGGGCACAATTAGAAAAGTTTTCATAGGAACCTGTGATTAAGGAAAAATAGAAAAATACAAAAAATGTGTTTTTGTAATAGCATATTTATTGGACAAGTCTTCCATATGGTAATTAGCAAAATAATAATAACAATCCTCAATGTCATGTACATAGCACAACCCTATGTTCTCATTCCAAATGGGCTTTACGCCTATTTAATGACTGAAAGTTTTCATGTAAGCAGAATTACCACTGACATCATGCTAAATTGTTTATTCCATCTGCAGCCAGAGTTAGACAAGTGTAAATGCTGGGCTGGATCTGATAATGCCTATTCAGAGAATGATATTTGTTAAACATATCTACTTTAAATATAATGTGCTTTGCATACTTGTATTTCAGCATTTCCTATGCATTTTGACTTGTTCCATTCTCTGTGATTTTACTGTAGTCTACAAATTATGAACTGGTGTTTCACTATCAAATTTCTTCCACAAATTAGTTTTTGAGTGCATGCATATACATGTTTTACTTGAACCAACACAACAACTTGCTGATTTTATAGTGCCTTGTCACAGAGCAGAGGGCAAGTTTGACATATGATTCTGACCCTGAGCTTTAATTCCAGTAAGGAGCTGTCACTAGTATCAAATGTAAACTTTCTCACATTTGCCCATTCCCCAGTTGGAGATTTTTCAAATATCATCAAGCATGTTTGCTTTGTTTGTATAAATGTTGTTCTTTTTATTTCAGAATTGAATTTCAATTTTTTTTCTGGTTCATGAGCTCATCAAAAAGAAAACTGTTTTTTCTTTTTTTTGCAAGTTGTTACCAAATATTACCAAATTGTTAAATTGTTGAATTAACACTATGTTTTCTCACACATTTAAAAACAATTTTTTTTTCATAGATTTCTCACAACTTCCACAATTGTCAGAGAACTTTTCTTTCCACAGAAAATGAGTTTTAACATTGATTAGCCTTTGGTCTTTTATTTAAGTAACATTACTTTCTTAATTCTAATTGTTGAGAAACAATATATATATATGTCTTAATTAGGGGTCAATTCTTGGACAATAACAGAATATTAACTATCACACTGTCTGGATATTTTAATTTTAATCTTTTACATTATGTAATGCGGGAGGAGGTTCCCCAGTGGATTAGACACTCGCCTCTCATCAATACACACATGGTTTGTTTCTTAGGTGGGGCAAGTAAGAAAGTTACTGCCACACACTCACGAGATTGTTCTTGGGGAAAAATTGTTCTCATAGCGAAGAGCACAGGATTTATATGGGCAGGGGGGGGGGTGGGGGGGGTGGGGTGGTTGGTTGGCTTTCGGCTGGGGGGGTCTACCTGCACCCCTAGTAATGGTTTTTATATTGACTTGTGCCGTTACAAACGCCCAAGTAAGAATATACTAGAGGCTTGATTTCAAGTCTAATCGATAGGTGAACACAGGAACTTTGTGTATAATTTTCTAGTGCACTAAACCGACCAATTTCTCTGCTGTCTCTCCACTTCACTTTAAAGGTCTATATACCACTTCTCAGTTGTTAGAATTGCACTTGTACCATATCAATCGATGTTCAGATAGTTCTTGTCATTGAAAATTTGTGTACAAACACCTCGGCTGTTCAGTGGCTTATAGTGCGCGAGTTTCCGGGTAAGCGTGTGAATCGAATAAAACCCCAAAAATATAAATAAGCCACTTGCGTCTCAAATTTCCCGGAGGGATGCCCAAATTCTGCTCACGCACATATACAAAAAAACTACACAAACGGCCCTGAAGTATTAGGTAACAATGGCAGAGATTTTTAAGACAAAATCGGAGTGATTGTAATCTCTGGAAAAATAGCACGATAATCAAGGATAATACTCACAAATATTACAATTTACCATACAAAAAAAAAAAAAAAAAAAACTACACTACTTTTGCATCAACATAAAATCAATGCACATTTTACAACGTTCGCTTTTCAGGTCAACATACAGGGGCTCTATTTACGTATTTACAAAACGTTGTTTTTATGGGTTTTATCGTAGTATTAAATTTTTCTACGGTTTTGTAAATACGAGCTCCTGTGGTCGACGATGGAGGATTTTATCCATTCGCTACATTGATTAAGTTCTAAAAGTTACCTTACTGTTTATTTGTAAATGCACATGTATCTAACAAAAAGGACACCACTCAGATTAAATCCATCTGCAACTCGTAAGCAAGTAACCACTAGTACGTAAGACGATTTCATGCGCGCTTACAAAAATAGTTCTAGACACATTGCCTATTATATGCGACATACTTTGCATAAATTTAGAAAATAAACTTTCATTTTCTTATGTTATAACGAAATTTTTTTTTTTAAAAAATATCGAGAAAGTGCAAAGTAATTGGTTGATGATCCCATCCTCTGTTGATAATCATTCCGTAGGGAAGGATATCATACAAGCGAAGTTAATTGCAGCGGTGAGACGTCCAATCCAAAACTGTTAGATGATTTGTTGTTTATTTACGTGCGTTATACATAAATAACTTCACAAAGACTGAATTTATGAAAGCAAATAAATAAATGTGTAATTAGTCTTACTTTACCAGGGCGCATTTTCCTCGAGGAGAAGTGCAACGGCCGTAAATTGACATGATAATCACCTTGAGTTCAAACTTCACAAAACCGTGACATAGTGAGTTTTGGCTCCGCTGGAGCCCAAACCCACAATCATAACATGTACACGACATATATATATGTGTGTGTGTGTGTGTGTGTGTGTGTGTGTGTGTGTGTTAAATAAGCAAAATCAATTGTTTATCTGACTTAAAAACAGTTTTTGATAAGAAAAATTTTTAACACAGACGACGATTGCACTTTTTCAAAATACATATACAATAAAGTTTGTAAAGTTGGTTTTGTGTTCAGTTGTATGTGATTGGATCATACTAGGGGGACTGCAGTAACCGAGTTCCTGAAAACATCGAAAGACATACCCACAGATTCAACTTGAATGTACTATGATTACACCGTTTAAACTGTGATTTTCATTTTGTCAATGTAACGCGTCTTGTCTATAATATCCTGTGCACTGACATCACCACGCACGCATGACTGTATCATCTCATTTTTTAACAAATGGGGGCTATTAATATAGGGTTATTACTTCAGCTTAAGCAAAGCTCCTTGAAGTTACATATGCAGTCTTCCGGAATTTTCTGTTCCGATGTCGGAAAAATCACGTACAACGAACTTGTGATTTTAATTGAAAATTGTGATAATATATGATAAATGCTCTCTTAAACTTAACTTTTTATTTACAACAAAATAAGAGGGGGGGAATTAACTTGAGACCAATGATTAAATTAAAAAAAAATGATGATGAAAATTAAGTTAACTTGCAGATAATATAATATCACATTTTCTTCATCAGCGCCACATTTTCAGATAAATCATGATTATTAGGTACATGTTGTACTTAGCATGAAATATAATCTGCAATATAAATGTTTATGTTCACTTCAAATATAATATAACATAGAAAGTTGCCAAATAATTTTATCGATTTTTTGTTCATGTGGAATAAGTAATAACATAATTTTTTTTATTGATGTCTTAATGTCATAGATATCACATGATTATTCTAGATATAATAGTTTAACGTAATTTGTGTGAATAAATGCTTAAAGTTGTTACAACTTTAGTAGATATAAAGATATTTCTCTTAGGTGAATGTTCGAGCTTATACCCGTCTTTTAAAAGTTAATTGAATATGATCCAATTAATTCAATGTTTTATTCCACACAAATATATTTTTTGATGATTGATGCGACATAGAATCTTAGGATTGTATGGACTTAACTGAGGTAGATAAAACTCAATGCGGTATGATATCAAATTCTATCCTGCCATTCTTGCGTATATGTAAAATTATGATACTAGGAAATGGGCAAGTTGTCTGTAAATCAAACGTTTTTAAAGTGCATTAAAAAAAGCATTAGATGAAATCCTATTCGTTAATATTTTGAACCTTGAGGGATAGAGACTTTGCACAATAATGATGACAGGTTTCTATCTAAATGACCAATCACGTGGGAGATAACAACAGTCCGTCCTTTATTTGTGCATCATTTATTGGATAAAATAACCACAATTTTTTTCCCACATGAGTTTGACGTAAATTATCGGAATTTTTAAATTCAAAACACAGATTTTAATCGGATTATTTTATTCCTCTTTTATAGTGTTTGATCGTTGTATTTATTTTTTATTGGTTTATTTTGGAAACCAAACAAAAAACTGTGAGATCTGGTACAATAGCTATATATTTGTATATAAATAATATTTGAGTGTGGTAAACTAGAAAACCCACTCACTTCTGTTCACACATATTATAATTAGCACGTGATGGCTATACCATTATTATCTATAAAATATGATGATCTTTAATGTAATACTGTATTATTACTAGAACGATCCCGGGGAATAACATCAATTTTTCTTTCTAGAACAGGAAACATCTACAATATGGTAAGTATGCAGTTTTAGTATACATCTTTGTTGAACAAATAATGACTACATGTGTACTTTCTTTTTTATTTCTCTTATCGGTTTCATTTTTTTTCCTCTATATTTGTTGTTTAATATTTATAGCATGATTTGTTATATGTTATAAAAAGATAATACATCAGTCCTTATAGCTTTTTGGTACTACAAAAAGAAAGTTTTACTGATACCAGAAACTTTTAATCTTAAAAATAAAAAAAATTGAAAAACTAACAAGAAGTAAGGACTTCTTTGTAACAAGTCCCGGTTAAAAATAATTAAGTTATAATTTTTAAACCGGAACTTATTTCTTTTTCAGCTGCAATTTTTATTTTATCTTTAACTTTTTTCGTCTATTCTGTGTATACGTAGACGGATACATAGGGGTCGTCCAGAGGGTCAAGACCCCCCCCCCCCCCCATTTCAAAATTAGAAAAAAAAATTTGAAGAAAAAAGGCTTTAAAATATTTAGGGCTTATTCAGATAATGCTTTTTAATACAGAAATGCAAGAAATTATTATTATTATTTTTTTTGAAAGTTATTCTTCAAAATTTTCTTGAGGAGCATGCCCCCTTTCACCCCTAGCACGGACACGCCTTTGGTGGGTAATTCTTCTTTCAGCGCAATACTTTTTTTTAATTTAAAACCCCATCCATTTCTGTTTCCTGGATCCGCCTTAGATATGTCTGTATGTATATTTTATTAAACCAAATATATCACGTCCAATTTCAGTAGTGTTATAAAATGACTAAATTTGTACTTAAATGTAATGTTTTCTTTTATTCATATAGCAAGTGTTGCCACTGCAATTTAACACAAATTGATTTAATTTAAGATATACATCATATGCTACTTTTGAATTTTTATGAAATTAAACATTAAAAAGTCAAATGATACTTTTGAATGTATTATTTTCAAAAATTCAAAAGTAACATCTATATGACAAAAGTATTTGTTTTACATTAATTTTGAAAAAATAAAGACTTTCTTTATCTTAATTTACAAATTATAGCAATCCGAAATAAATTTTCGTTACAAATCTAGAATACGGGTGTTATAAATCTAAATAACTTTAATTTTTTAATACATCTTAAAACCTAATAAAACCATTCAAGTTGTGTACAGAGTTAAGTTAAGGAAAATCTGATTTAAAGAATGATTTGTAAAACTTTGACCTTATAATATGTTTAAGTAACAGGCCCCGGTTTCATAATCATTCCTTAACTAAGATTTCCCTTAACTTAAATGAAGCAAATTTTGGCAATCTCTTTCTGAGTTACAAATAAACATTTGTGATAAAACAAAATACAGATGTTAAAAGTTTAAAGTCATCTTAAAAATGACACCTTAAATTTCTGGACATCCAAACAATAAACCAAATAATTGATTTTTCAAATTTGCCAGATTTAAGTTAAGGACAATTTTACTGAAGGAATGATTGTGAAACCTTAGTCTGTATGTATTAACACTGTAGCATTGACTAAACAAGAAACCCGCAAAGTAATAAATAAGTAAAGTCAAGCTTATCATCGAAGATTCAGTACACTGGAATCCTATTACTTTTTGTTATCTTGTCTTTAGATCTAGCACTGTCCAAAGTCAAGAGTAAAATAATATATATATATGTAATCTTGTCTGAATCTCTCAATTTAGTTTTATTTACTTATTGTTTCATGATATGATTGTATTAAAAAGTTCACAGGCTTTATAAATTTTTAATATACACAACTTTTGTGTATTTGTTTATTTATTTGAAATTTCAGAAACATATATTACCGCTCCTCGAATGTCACTTACATGGTCCTGGTTAGCTTTTAAAAATGTTATCATATATAAAATAAATAACATTCCCTTGAAGAGAGGTTTGATTCAAAGCCGATGTTCTTCGACGCAGACAATCATGCATATGTATAATTAAATTATGATGTAACTGTTTTTACTTAAATCAGCGAACTTCAAAAAATCATCAAAAACGCAGATAATTTCTAAATAGACATCGGAGAAGTACGGTTAAGAAAATCATCAAACAACATATAAAGCGTTGTAAATGATTTCTAAGAAGGATTAAATCTATACACTTCAAAAGCAGTATGTCTCAGTATGTCTCAATGTTGAATCTTACTTACTTTAATAATCTCAAGAATTTTACATTTTAAAAAAATAAAGAAATTTGTTTTTAAAAACATGTACTTGGCAACAACCAACACAACCGAAAACACAACACAATAAAAACAGATATTTGGCAACAGTCAACACTACCAAGAACACAACACAATAAAAACATGTACTTGTTGACAACCGCTAACACAACCAAGAACACGACGCATAAAAACATGTACTTGTTGACAACCGCTAACACAAACAAGAACACAACACATAAAAACATGTACCTGTTGACAACCGCTAACACAAACAAGAACACAGCGCATAAAAACATGTACTTGTTGACAACCGCTAACGCAACCAAGAACACAACGCATAAAAACATGTACTTCTTGACAACCGCTAACACAACTAAGAACACAAAACATAAAAACATGTATTTGTTGAAAACCGATAACACAACTAAGAACACAAAACATAAAAAAACATGTACTTGTTGACAACCGCTAACACAACTAAGAACACAAAACATAAAAAAACATGTACTTGTTGACAACCGCTAACGCAACCAGAACACAACATAACACAACTAAGAACACAAAACATAAAAAAACATGTACTTGTTGACAACCGCTAACGCAACCGAAGAACACAAACAATAAAAAACATGTACTTGTTGACAACCGCTAACACAACTAAGAACACTAAACATAAAAAAACATGTACTTGTTGACAACCGCTAACACACTAAGAAACCACAAAACATAAAAAACAGGTACTTGTTGACAAACCGCTAACACAACTAAGAACACAAAACATAAAAAACAGGTACTTGTTGACAACCGCTAACACAACTAAGAACACAAAACATAAAAAAACAGGTACTTGTTGACAACCGATAACACAACTAAGGACACAACAGTTTTTCCCTACAAACTTTATTGGACTGGTGATTCAATGATATAAATTGCTTAACAGAATGGAGTCTTAGAATCCTTTGTTAACCATATGACACTATGGGCATTCCTTCCAATGGACCTCTACTGGACTATTTAATTCAATGGCAAGATCGATTATATGGTAATAATTCAAACTCCATTCCTTGAACCTTTAGAGGATTAAGTTTAGTGACAAAATCAACCGCATTTTGTAAGGCGCATGCCTTGCAACGTGGTTCACAATAAATATTTATGTAATCACTGTTAATTATGTTTTATAAAAGTCAAAAGCTTGTTAAAGCAGATTAGTATCACCTACACACGCAAACGTGCATTTAATCCACAGGATTCTGTTACTCACGTCGGTAACAACTTACCACGAAGCATGTTACGTCAACGACACTTTCATAATCATTATTACAATGAATTTGTTCATAACTTTGAGAGTAATTTTTTGCAGTTCATCCATAATACTTTAAAACACTTTGATAATGACTTAACCTATCGCTTTTTAATAATTCAAAGTGAATGATCTGATAAACATTAATTTTACTCTTACTATGGAACCTAATGCATGTATTTTTTGAATGATGAAGTTGTATTTTAGCGCCATTCAGAATGATGCAATCAATTATTTGTGAGTGCTCTGAAGGCTGATGATATCCACTTTGCATTTTACAAAATCAGACATCAAAAAAGTACTTGACGACTATTTTTTTAAAATCACTTACATAACTGAGTTATTGGTTTTAAGTTGTTTAGAAAATTCTAACAAATCAAAATGCGAGTGTCAGAATATAATATTGGTTTATTGTTCAAGACTTTCTAGATCATTTGATATTAAGTATTAGAGATTATTGCTTTATATTTCAAATAACTGAATCATGCTTATTATTTAAAAGTCAATATTTTTATAGAACTTTTTTGTTTGTCATATAAATGTAGTGTGTGATTATCTTTTCAAAGTAAAAAAAAATCATTCCTACATGTCTTAATAGTGTGTAAAGACTAATGCAATCATAAGAAGGGTCAGTGAACAGTGAACAATTCAATGTTGCAATTTGCTTCCCCTTATTTCTCGTTCGTTTTTTTAAATAATGCTCTTTTATAGCAAAACAGAAATTTTAAGGAGTATTTATGCGTTACAGCAAATCAACAATTAATACATTCACTTTTTTTTATCAATTTTTCTTTTATCTTGCTTTTATAGCTAATGAAACGTTTCTATCCGTTATTAAGCAAACGTGTTCTCTCCAATGATTCTTGTTTGTTTCATATATTTTTGCCCAAAGCTTATTCTTTTTATATATTCTCATTTAAGATACATACTTTTTGTATAATTATTATATAAAGTGCTATCTGACTTAGATGAGAGGTACTGTGAATCGATTGAATATTTTCTGCATCAGTTATTATTTTATGAGTATTTGGTTAGTTTAAACAACGATTGGGTATCGTATTGAAAGTATGCTAGTAAGATTTGTTGAAGAGCTTCCTGAAGGCAAATACAAGTTATTTATGTTTTCATTCTGGTAAAATAAGTTTATTTATAATTTTTTTTATGCAGTTTCCCATAATTGTTTGACGTTGTTAACTATTATCGAAAAAATACATTTTGCTTAAAAACAGATTTTAGTTTCAAGTTCTACTACAATTTAGAAGTAAATTGTAACTACTTCTGTACAACAATAATCATTATTTTCAGTAGAATTTCAAAAGAAAATTGTTTAAGGTATAAAAACGGGGTATTTCTTTTCTATACTTAAACCGTCATTGATGGCCTTACAATCGGAATTATCTGAAGTCTGAACGAAATTAACGTGGCAATAAAATATTTTAACAAAAATTTATATAGGAAAATGACATAAAATTTCTATTTTAACTTAATCGGCTGGAATCCACTCTAAATATTTGATGCTTTGATGCTATTGTATTATGTCATAACTTTAACAAAAAGTATAACTATTCTAATGTAGAAACTAACATACACCGTTTTTAATATAACAGAATTATACAACAACAATTTCTGGTAAACGATGTTTTAAAAACAGTTAACAGAAACTTTGTTATTAATGTGATGATTTATGTCATTGTTCTCACTACTGTCTAATTTTGATGTTGGACATATGCATTTTACACTGTAGGGTTAACAAAAACCAGAAAACGCAGGTTAATGAGTTCAAACAACTTTTTCAAACTGCGAAGGGAGATAACTCATTGAAAAGTATAATGTCAGCATGGCTTTATTCAAAAGAAACGTTTTGAGTCTTTATAAACAGTTTTATGTGCTTTCTTATATTTTATATAATTATTAATTTCTTTATTGTTAATTTATTAGATCTATAAATAAAAAGAAACATTAGCTTTGCTAAATGTACGATAGGAACATACAGATCAGAAGCCTTGAAAAAAAATTATTAGAAAGTTAACTGAAATTCTTCTTCTAACAAGACGATTGTTAAGCACCATTGTTTCTTTTTTTGAATTATGTAATTCACATAAACAGATAAAACTAGATTTTAAGATTTAATTTGTTGTTTTTATTTTTAGTGCAAGCTATGCATAACGTAATTGATTTAATTGATAGCATTTGGTATATTTTACGTGAGCTTATTACGTATTGTTTTTTCTGTCATATTAGGATGTTTTAACTCTATTCAACCCATCCCAAACACACACAAGTCATCAATAATATGCCATACATACCTTTAATTATCTCTGATTATTGCAAATATGTGTTTCAGTCTGTTTTTTTTTATCAATTATAGTGCAATTTTACAATTTCATTAATTTGTTAAATTCATCATATTAATTTTTATAGTAAGCACGTACAGAACGATAATGTTACATTGACGAGTTGACACAACGATCAGACTAAATAATCATATTGAATGGACGAGTTGACATACGCATCAAGTTTGTCCCTCTGGGACGATAATCCCATCAACAGAGACAACGGCAATTACCATTAATATGATGGAGACTTAATTGTTTTATACATTACTTTAATACGTTGATCGCTAGTTAATATAATGATTTTATTTAATGCACGACTAAATCATGTGGATTTTACGGATAATTTGTTTATTTCTCTCTTAATATCATAAAATTTGATATGTCAAGTACTTTGTTTCTGTATCAGATAAAATGCGCACCGTATTTACACATTTTAAAGCCCCTCGTTCCATTACTGTAATATTTGGTTACAAACGTTATAAAACGCCTCCTTATTCAACACACGACCTGTTGATATCATTAATTCCATTTCCAGCTATTTTGCCTTATTTTGCTGGATAGAGATAAAAACCTTTAATTTACATCTCTTATCGTTTGTTTTATCTGGCTGATGTACCAGTTCGTGAACTATATCTGATAAAACACACAAAAACAAATAGCCTTCCGACCCTCTTTATGTTTTAACAAGATAGTAAAAATAGTGTTAATTTACATATATCAACATTTCTCTTAATTGTCAGAGTTATATTAAAAGTTGACTTCTTAAGTTACATAAAAAACCTTATGTACCAATACACGTATTTGCTTGAATTATATGCATAAGGTAAGGGGTTTATAGCAGGATTCAAGATTCTTTATGGCAAAGTATAAAAATACATATTGTGTATTGAGGATCTCATAAAGAAACATATCCAATTTAACCGGATTTGATTGACCATTTTGAAGTGTATAATGCGCTATATATTGTCTATATATTTAATGAACTCAATAGGGCATGTGTTTCTGATCATGTGATAAGGGGTTATCGACGGCCGAGTGAGCGCCTTACGGAGCAAACTCTACATTAGAATCCCATTCGAAGCCTCGAAGTCATGTGATAGAATCTTGAATTTGGCGTTACAACCTATACACTGATGTAATCTGCTTGTATTTGCAATTTTCGGATGTCAAATGATGCCAAAAACAAGTGATATTATGACATTACCAACAACAACGTCCGACACCATATCCTGGAACGAATTTAAAAAAATCCTTTACAACTTCTTATTCAGTAGGCAGTACTTTGTATTGTTATAAACTGTACCTTTCAAGCAAGAATTTCAGCCCTCTTGATTTTTTTCAATTTATTGAAAACTAAATTTTATACCCTCATGCAAAGCATTCCTTAGCTGAATTTAGATTCATATAATTTTGGAACTTTGGATTCATTAATTTTCAACTGTTTGGCTTATGTTTTTTATCTGTAAAACTTTTCAACCCCTTTTTTCACTGATAAGGAATGGTTTTCTGAAATGTGCACATATGGCACATCCAAATTTAACAGGTATTTTGTTAAATACATGTATTAATATTAGATATAGTGCAATATAGAACGTATTTAGATGTAGTAGCACTCGGCAGTACCGGGAACTAGGGCTTTATTTCGATCCTAGAGATTTGTCCCTTAACCAAACATATTGTTAAATATTATAACTTAACTATGTAAATAACACAATTGATTATCCACTGTTAGAATGACATTGCTGAAATACTTAACTGCCCAAGGTAAACAGTAACTCCGATCGGAAATGACCGAACACTTGTACTTCGGACTGACCAAACATTTACAGACAATCTGTAAGGCACGTAAAAGCAAACAATTTCATTTATGGACCTTCTTCTACACACCCCCAACATTTCACTTATTGACCCCTTACTGATCGGGCTATCTTTGATAAGGGACTTAAGAAAAATCGTATATTACATAGTGTTGATTATCATAAAATTAAACATTTAAGATGACAATCGAAACCACTTTATTCAAAAGATATATGGTGATGATTCATTTATCACGCGTGATACAAGCTGGATATGAGCTGTAATGTCTTATTAAGTGATACAATTTGATCAAGGGCGACTAAGTTCAGGGTTCCGTTCTACTTAATTGAACCACCACTACTAGACTTAACTGAATCTCCGGAGTTTAAACAGAAATATAACAAAAATATCTTAGTTATTTTGGGAGTTTTTACTTAATTTTGGTATCGATGAAAATTAAATGTTATTGGCAATCAAGGTATGGTTACTTTTGCAAATTATAACTTTATTTTGTTGAATAACAATCGGGTTTTCTTTTGAACTATGGAATAAAAAATTTCTTTAAAAAACACTTGATGATTAGTTTGTTTTTTTTTTTTTTTTTTAATATTTACATTTATAATAATAATAATAAAAAACACTTATATTTATAATAAAAAAATAAATAATAAAATGATAATATGACACCATTATGATATATTAAAATATGTCGAGTGTACTAAGTCAAAATAATTTTTTTTTTTTTTTTTTTTTTTTTTTTTTTTTTTTTAACAAAAACTAAAAAGAAATGAAATTTTTACTTGTATGACTTTCTCTCATAGATGTAAAATTTGTAAAAGTCAAGGTAAAAGGTATTTTGCATTATTATTAGTCACTATATATGTTTATCCTTTGTTTATTTATCTATCTATCTATTTATTTATTTTTGTGTTCTTGGATGTATTTAATATTGTTATTTATAACTTGTATACTTATATTTATCCAGAGTTATTTTGTTCCTTTGCCGTTTTTTTTTTTGTGTTTCTCCTCGTATTTTTTCAGCTACAAGTTGATTTTTCTGATATTGGAATGCTCTATATTCAAACATATTTCTTTCTCTTTTTTCAGACAAACATGAAAAACACATCAGCAACGTTTATACTTTTTCTTTTGGTAGCTGTATTATCGTCCTTAGCTACAGGATTTGTAGTCGGGAACTTAAATGAAAACATTTGCACTTCTGGACCAAAAGGCAATTACTGGAACGCCGTCTGCTACCACTGTGGGAGACTTTTCCAAAGCCAAGATATAACCGCATCTTGTTGTGGGAATGATGAGGAAGTGAAATTTTTTTGTGAAAGTGTTTTTGATTAAGTATCGGATGTGGAACATATTTATTTAGTTTTGGCTTTGACACTCATTTTTACAGAAGTCTTTCAGAATGCAATCAAACGTTACTAATACATCATTAACAAAGTAACTTATTCCAAATAAACGATCTAGTCCGTAAAAGCATATGTCAACCAGCCGCGGAGGAATTACATTTATTTTTTTTCCAAATTTCTGAATCTCCACATTGACAAAAGAAAACATAAAGAACCATATTGATCAGGCAAAACTAGACGATAAAATGAAAAAGAACGATAATTGAAGTATTTGACTTAATAGCATAGACCACGACCCCAGAAGGAAAGCGTTGAGCAGAATGTTTAGTATAGCGCTTAGGAGAAAAGTTTCAGTTCCTTATTTTATTGAAACAGAGATTTTAAAGGAATGAGCGATACAAGGAGATAAACTCTAGAAGGTTTATCAATGGTAAACAGTAGCAAGAATGATTCAATTAAAGATCAAAAGTACAAACTTGCAAACCATATCATTTATCTTATTTTATCTATTTATTATTTTTTATTGTTTAATTGTTTTTTATTTTACTTTTTTCAATAAATTGTAATTATTTATTATTGATTATAGTCTACGTTCTATTTGTAATCGCGTGTTAAGCTTTAAGTTTTCTAGAATATCCATTTATCTAAAATCCTCGTCTGTTTCCACCGAAATAAAATTTTGACTGAAGCTTTCATAATATGACGGTTTTTATAAAACTGTGTGTCTTAAAAATTGTACTTTCTTCAGATATTTGATCAGTATTTCAAGAATGCGCACAAGAGCAAAAAGTACTAGACAGTGTTAGGTAAGAAACGCCGATACTGCCTTATAGTGTGAATTATTAAAACGTGATGTAATAAAAACATTACGTTATGTGGTTATGTCGTTACGTTATGTGGTTATGTCATTACGTTATGTGGTTATGCCATTACGCTATGTGGTTATGTCATTACGTTATGTGGTTATGTCATTACGTTATGTGGTTATGTCATTACGTTATGTGGACATGTCTCATAATATATAGAGGATCTTGCATGAGTGTTTATGTAATATTGAATTTATCAAACGAGTTGAATAATTTTTTTATGCAACGAGCCTTGGCGAGTTGCATAAAACATTATTCAACAAGTTTAATAAATTCAATATTACTTAAACAAGAATGCAAGATTCTATTTATTATATAATCCGATAAAAACCGGCTTTTTCACAGATTTCAAACTTGTCTTCTCATTATAAGAAAACAGCTGATTGACCGAAACACAACAAGTTTACGTTACCGTGTACATGCGCCAAAAGTAATCCTGCTGAAATAATAAAAGTAAACAATAGTCTGTCCGCAGGATACAAGAACAAAGCAAACATTTTCAACATTTTCAATTTAAATACAATATATCTCCTTTTTAGAAAAAAAAGTACAAAAGTATCAGCTTAAATTATGAATCATATGAATCAACAAACATTGTGCCACTGTGAACTGGTGAATTGTGTGACGTCATAGCGCGCGCACACAGTCTGGAATGTCAACAACCTGGACAAGGATTTACAGACACGTGTTACTCGGAATCGCTATCCATGATTATTCTGGCCCGATTTTTAGGAACTGGTGATTTGTTTGATAAATATGTACTTGAATGTTTCCTCCGGTGACTGTTCCTGCAAAAATGCTTTGGAATCCGCCGTCTAAATACCCATGCGTGGTGCGTAAGGATATAACCTAATTCACACGCTTTTATGACGTCACACTCATTCAATACGATTTTCATTGTATGACCGTATTACATGGATTATTGAGTAGATTATATAATAAAAAGACATATAATGTTTTTATCACATCACGTTTTAATAATTCACACTATAAGGCAGTATCGGCGTTCCATAGTTAGGTATTAGCTCCTTCATTGAGATTATCCTTTTTTAAATGGAAGTTTTCCTGAACATTTAGCTGTGCTGTTTTTAATTTAATTTGAAGTGCTAAATCTGTTTTGTTGCGTGCTATGATACACGCTTACTCGTTACTGGAGTAGAATGGAGTGAATTAATGCTTTCTTTTTACAACAAACTCAAGATTTATTCACTCATTAAAATTTTCAGACCAGGATTGTCAGAAAGGGATTCGAACCTAGGCGGTGATCCGTACTAGATACACCAACTATTTTTTTTATTAGGAAAACATAATTACGAAGTTATATGAATCAAGTCCAAATTTCACAAGTATTCCTAATAATTAGCTAATAGTTTTCAAAACTATACAATTTCCGGTAATATTTCACGGTACTAAAAGCCAAATTTACTGTTAGGAATTTTCAGGAATTAGTGCGTTTCATTTAAAGAAAATGTGAAACTTTGGTTTGACTGGAAATTGGGGGATGGGGGGGGGTCATAAAAGGCGTTGTCGCTTAATAACTAAATGGTTTGCTTTAAACAGACATTTCGTAGAAATTAGTTTAGCTATTAAAATTTTAATGGATATTGGTCAGTTTAATGGTTTCATTCTTCATGAAGATAAAAAAAGGGAATACAAAACGTTGAAACTTAATAAAAACAATCTGTTTATACTTCATTAAACACATTAAATGAAAATACCTGAACAAATGCAAAACAAATATGTATCAAAACAAAACGAACCCCCATCTACCACCCGAAAATAAATAAAAAACACACACACACACACACACACACACACACACACACACACACACGCACACACTGAGTTCCTGTTTTTAAAGGCAATGACATTACGTATAAAACAGCCTCATGGTAATTTGTCTAGCATCGGTAAATGCAAGTCGTTAGCATTGTTGCTCTGGTGATTTTTGCCAATGTGTATTTGATGTTTTCAAAATAATGACATATTTATATTTTGTTATCTAAGAGTTCATATATGGAATGGTGGAGAAGACTCAAGTTCCTCGAAAACAATCCACTAAGATCACATTCGAATCTGTTCCTAGTGAAAATCATCGAAACTAAACAATAAGAGAACCAGCGAATATTTAAAGATTTTTAGATCTCATCGTGTATATAAATACATCGATTTTTTTAATTAGTCAGTTGTTAACTCATTGTTCATTTTCTACAGCAAAACAATTAATCCTCACCTATAAGATTAAATAGAGCCCAGTTTATCTTTTAATCACGTACAGAAATACCTTAATTTAGGAGAAAAAAAAACACCAATCCGTTTTAATTGTAAATTAGATGTTTGAAATCCTAAAGTGCAACAACTAATCCCAACCCACACGAAAAGCCTAGATTATCTTTATATTTTAATTATCTTTGTCAATTAATTTACCAACCTTTGTATTTTGTTTTTTACCTTCTCTTCATTCCATAGGGGGCATCGGTGGCCGAGTGGTCTAAACCACGCGATTACGGATCACAGTGCCCCTCACCGCCTGGGTTCGAATCCCACTTGGGATAGATCCTAGAGTGAGAAAGTTTGTCAGTTCGCTTGCCAAAAGTCGGTGGTTTTTTTCGGGCAGTCCAGGTTTCCTCCACCATCCCAGAACTGTCCGCTTTGAAATAAGTGAAAGATTCTTGACTGGGGCGTAAAACACCATTACTCTACTCCACTCCACTTTTTATTCCATAACAAAAACATAGCCATTGTAATGTTAAAGCAGGCTATTGTCAATCCCAATCACAAATTTCTATTTTCTACATCTATTACATATCTTGTTACATAAATGCTCCAATTAATGATTTAATTAATGCTAGAATAACAATTTGTAGCTGAAAAACATAAACTTTTGGTCAATAACCTTAGCAACAAAGAACACAGAAAAGCAAACTAAACAATAAACAAAACTAAGGACCACTTAATATAAAGTCTTGACCGTGATAAGGCACAGGTTTAGAAATGTAGTTATAATAAATTTTAAAAGCAACCGACTTTGTTACATTTTTTAAAACCAGGATTTTGTAAATGCACCCAGATTAAAATTTAAAATAAGAACCTTATTGTGCAAAACAGTTAACCAACAGCCATGAAAGTATAGGTATCTATACACGTTTAAACTAACATGTAAAACGTTTTAGCCGAAGGAAAATGTGTGAATGTACAACCTTTAATCTAAGTAACCTGTGTAGGCTACATTTATTAAATAGCTCAGGAACATTGTATACAAGTTAAGTTCAAAATTACTTCACTGTTGTTGAAATTCTGTTAACCAGAAAATGAAATGTCATGCAATCATTTGCACTATTGAAGAAATAAATAGCGATAACATTATTCAAAATGCAAACAATAACAATATTGCGTCACTGTCTGTTACCTTTATTACATCAATAATGACATTGTCCTATCAATACAAAAATATTTTTATAGAATATTTCATCATTGACAAACTAAACACTAGTTTAGTAAACACGTTATTGTGTCGATTATTTTGTTTTACATCGAAAACAAACACACCCCCAAGACCTAACAATGCCATGTTTATACAGTTTTATCAAATTAAAAGTATATACCTGTACATGTATTATTATTATTCATTGTATGTGGCAAAATTACGAATCTACCTCATTTGAACGAAAAAAAATATCTTTACACCTTTTCTTATAATGAAAAATCAATCTTTTGAATCAAGTGATAAACTCTAATTAAAACAATTCCAAATCTCAATTTTTTCAAATAAAACTTCTTAACAGTACGTCATCTCTAAGAAAAACTAAATCAAAAGTTTATCTAAATCCCAAAGACAATATCATACCTTTTTGTGCTCGATATATTTTTTATGTTAAGCAGACAGTGCTGGAATAGCAAGCATATTGTAATAGAGTTCTAACAGCCTTTTTACATATTATACTAGGACGTGTTTCTTGTGGGATTGGAGATACTGTGATTCGGCGCTTAAGACACAATTTTACATTTTATACAAGGGCCTTAACGCTCACTTGAGGATATGTCTAAAATTGTTTGCAAAATAAAAAAGACAATAACTGTAATAAAAGAAACTTTTCAAGTTTTTCCCAGTTTTGAACCAGCACAAAACCTAATCAGAAATATCTTGTCACAGTTTGTTTATAAATAGCTATACAATGTATGTAATTGGAAATTTTACAGATGATTTACAATTTAGGTATTTATTATCAGCTTTGACCTTGACCTTTAAAAGTATGAAGTATCAATATATACGGCTACACAAAAATGTATTAGTTTTCAAGAAAATTAAAATTTTAGGTCTTTTTCTGCAGTTATGGCCTTGACCTTAAACCATATATCAAAATATTTGTCGTATCATTACCCACACTATTCTAGTTTACATGCCTATACAAATAGTTTTCAAAATAATTAACAGTTTATGTATTTTTATGCAGCTGTTACCTTGACCTTTGAACATATGAACATGAACCATATATCAAAATGATCGTCAAATCATTGCCTACAATAATTTTTTGAAAAAAATTATACTTTTCAAGATAATTAACAATTTTAGTCGTTTTTCCAACCTATGACATTGAGCTTTGAAAGTATGATTTGAATTATATATCAAAATTATCGTACACGCCGTTATTCTTATATGCATGATTATACAAAATGTTAATAGTTTTCAAGATAATTTAAAATTTTAGTCTTTTTCTGCAGCTATGACCTTGAACCATAGGTCAAAATTAAGGTCAAATAAATTCCTACAATATTCTAATATAAATGCCTGTACAAAAATGTTTTTCAAGAAAATAAACGATTCCATTCTTCTGTTGCAGCTATGACCTTTACCTTTGAACATTGACCTTGAATCATTATCAAAATAACCATCATATTAATACCTAAAATACTCTGATATTCATGTCTATACAAAAAGTTTATATTTTTCGAGATAATTTATTTCAGTCTTCTCTAGCAGCTATAAATTTGACCTTTTAACGTACAAACCTTGAGCCATATGTCAAAATGACTGTCATATCAATACCTACAAGCCTATACAAAAAAATTAAAGTTCTTAACCTAATTTACAATTTTAGTATTTATAAACAAAACAATAATTCCTACATAGATAATTATATGGTTACGAAACTCGGTTCCTCGTTAAATTTTGTCATACTGAACATTTTTGCAATTGTTTTTATCCATCTCTTAAAAACACTTAAAAAAATTTTCTTTGACATTGACTTAATTTTGAAGGACATTTCAAGAAAATGTCATAACTGCAAACTTCATTCAAATATCCGTTGAAATGATCAATTTATAACCATTTGAAACCATTTTACGATATTTTCAAAATTAGCACAAAAAAACGCGTAATCTACTCTGATTTTTTGACCGAATTCCACGATTTGTACAAACTATATACTTAAGATACTGAAGAAGCTGAAAATCAAATCGGTGTATATCTATCACTTTTGGTTTAAAGGCCAGGTGAGCTCAAGTGTAATTTGCGGAGTCTTTGGAAAGAAACCTTTAAAACCGATGCCCGATGTTGTTGTATGGAAGGCACGCTAAAGAACCCTACCTGTACATTGCCCTGCGCACACTACAAAGGTAAAAAACCAAACTTTATAACAAGTCACTTATTCTTATTAGTGGAATATTCTTGACTGGGACGTAAAACGCCACCAATTGCATTTCACTATTTATTGTATTGGTTTGTATTAAGCATTTACATGTATCAACAGATGCACTTCTTAAGAAAAAAAAAAACAAAAACAAACAAGTGTTCCATGACATCTTGGCAGGTCCAGTATGGCAAACCGTCTTAAGACCACATTCCCTAATTCACAAGCAGCTATTGACAAGCTGCTACTAACGAGCAGCTATTGACCAGCAACTTTCGACGAGCAGCTTCTGATAAAGAACTACTTTCGAACAGTTATCGACGATCAGCTATTGACGAGCAGCTACTGACAAGCAGCAGCCACTGACGAACAACTACTGACGAACAGCTATCGGCGATCAGCTATTGATTAGAAACTACTGACGAACAGCTATCGATTAGTAGCTATTGACGAGCAACTACTGACAATAAACTATTGACTAGAAACTAATGTCGAACAGCTATCGACGGTCAACTATTGACGAGCAGCTACTGACGAACAGCTATCGACGATCAGCTATTGACGAACAGCTACTGACAAGCAGCTATTAACGAGGAGCAACTATTTACAAGCGACTTTTGTTTAACAGGTGTTGACAGAAAATGAGCAGCTAGTTTTTGTCCAGAGTGCCGCCCATGGTTAATTTTTTTCCGTTCAAATTACCAACGTAATGGATAAATGGCATATACCCATAATAGCAACGAGGCGGTTTTATCAATAACTAAAGAATGGCCAAATGAAAACCGAAATGATACTGATTTTGAAACAAAAATTATTTTACTTTTTGGCGTTATAAAAGACGTTTCTATATGTTATTTTGTATTGCGATTTAAAATGACGCTGGTTCTCCGTTGAATGTCTGACGATGGGTGAATAGTTTAAAATCACCAATGAACCGAGTTTTTTTAAAAATAAAGTTCGATGATAGACGATAAATAACATCGTAAATATGCTAATACAAAGGATTGATAACCCTATCAACCGATATCACGACGTTATGCAAGATTCAGACAATGTATCTGTCCTTGCATTCTTCTATATGATAAAATTCACAATGAAAATATTCTAGTTATGTTAAAAATTGTTATCAGACTGTATTATCAAAATGTTTGTACGGACACGTGACAATTAGGTATACTTTTAAAGCGATTCATTTCATTAAAAAAAACACAAGGCAAATTTAATTAAAAACAAATAAATAAATAATGGCTTAAAACTGGATATTTTTCGGAGATACTATCAAGTTCTATCATGCTTGTACATGAAACATATTTTTAACTCTAGATTTTGAAAAAAAATCATGAGGAAATTTATTGTGTAATTATTATTTTTTTTGTAATTCTGCTTTGTCTAACTTTATTTTTTAAAAAAGTACGTATCTGCAAAGTAAAAATAATTCTGAAATAAAACTTAAAATAAATAATTAAAATCGAAGTACTGAAAGTACTGAGATCCGAGTTCTATGAATCCGCATTCATTAATGAAGATTAACGATGCAATGATCGTATCAAACGGAATAGCGATACTTTACATGAAATGTGATGTGTTTAGCAAAGCAAAATTACTTAAAATATAAAGTACAAAAATGGAAAAAATCAAAAATGCGAAACAACTATGTATATGTTTCACAAGCATTCCTTAACTAAGATTTTCCATAATTTAAATGAGGAAAATTCTAAATTTTCATGATTTTGTCAATAGTAAAATATTCAGAAATTTAATTTGTCTTTTTGAAGATCTCTCCATGCTTATTCTATAAGAATTCTAAATTCATTAAAAGTTTGAATACTAGTATTTTATTAGGTTGGCTTTTAAGTTAAGGAAAATCTTAGGTTAGAATTGATTGTGAAACTGTGACCAGTACATAGAAGAATTGCAGTATCTTATAGTATCTGTTGGTTATTGAAACCAAAACATCATTTTTTTCTATTCGATTTGTCTTTTTGTGAATATGCAATCATCATAATCATCATCATCACCACCACCATCTTCATCAACTTAATCATTATCACATCATCATCATCATCATCATCATCATCATCATCCCAAACACTATAAATCAAATTAGGTGGGTGACAGTATGTTCGGTGAGGGTAGGGAACATACTGTCGTCGGGGGGTAAATATGTACTGATAGTCGACAATATGTACAGTCAGTGAAAGTACATATTGTCGTCGGCGACCATATGTACAAGGGCGACAATATGCACATGGGTGACAATATGTAACGTCAGTTAAGTTTATATTGTCGTTGGCAACAATATGTACAAGGGCGACAATATGATTTTTTAATTGAAGTTATTTTTGTTCAATTAAAATGTTATTAAATTTTTTTTGACATTTTAGAATACGAAAACATTATTTGATCATGAATCTTTCACAAACTTCATAATTAAGACGGCATTTTCGAAAGTACTGCATTTTTACTCGTACATTTTTTTTGGCGTTTGACCAGTCAACATCCGATTAAAAAAAGTTTACGGAACAGAAAAACATAAACTTGTTTATTGGTGTGCGAGCACTGAGTAAGGCTAACAATTATTACATGACCTTCAGTCCAATAATCGTTGAATCTATTCGTGCCGGTGTTTATTGCTCTTTGCTCAAAGAGATAATATTTTTTTTGATTTTATAGTAACTATAGCTTTATTTTAACGACTTTTTAGATATAAAATTACGATCGTATAAATTATGAAATATAGGGGAATTTGATACAAAGCCAGTATTTTAATTGTTCTCAGTTCGTTGTACCTTGCTCTTGTCCAATGGATTAGTATGTTCAGAATGGGATTATCCTTACTGATTATGTCTAATAAAAAGAATAATAAAAAATATTAATTTTGTAATTCGTAAAGGCAAAAAATGAACCTTTTGTGTTTCTTCAGCAATACAGAATAATTATATTAAACACAACGTTGACATTTAATGCAAGTTAAGGCCATATTTCATTTTAAACAATAAAGAGTTATTATTATTATTATATTTTTTAATACTAGACATAATAATATTTTATATCTTCGAAAATTACGTTATAAATAAAACCAGCTAGGGCGAAAAGTGAATAGAATAATAGAAACCAGTCGTTCATCCATAACATTGAGAGAGAGAGAGAGAGAGAGAGAGAGAGAGAGAGAGAGAGAGAGAGAGAGAGAGAGAGAGAGAGAGAGAGAGAGATCTATCTATCTATCTATCTATCTATCTATCTATCTATCTATCTATCTATCTATATATATATATATATATATATATATATATATATATATATATATATATATATATATATATATATATATATATATATATATATATATATATATATATTCCCCAATCTAAGCCTTTGATTTACTCGAAGTTTTGAAAAAATCCAAAAGTTTTTTTTTTTAAAGTTCCATTTAAACATTATCAAACAATAAACTTTTACTAAAAAATGAACGAATCATATTGATTTTCTATATGACTATTATTTTAGATTTTAAAAGATGACAATCCTATGTATATAATTTCAAACAGTTGTTCAAAACAATACATTTTGTAATTATCGATGCATTAACTTTTCATTACAAAGACTTCTGCTTTGTAATCATTTCTATTTCCTGGAAATAAATGGTTTGCGTACTTTTAAAAGAAACCCATATCAAAGCGTTACCAAGTACAGTTTTTTACTGATGAAGTTACCCTTAATTCACAGTAAAGACTGCGTTGACGGAGTGTTTTAGACATAAGCGTTTAAAACTAGGGCATTTCATCACTATTTCATCACGTGGGTTCGATCCTGGTTGTAAGTGAGGAATTTTGTTCCCTTGTCGTATGTTTCTACTACTTGATTAGTGCCAGGCAGCTCAGACTTTTACGCACCAAATGGACTGGTGTTCAGATTTATCATTAAGGCCTACCGAAATAGCTGACAATTTGCTGATGTGATGGGAAACAACATTTAACTGATCGTCCTTACTTCTGACTTTAAGGGCCTTAAATATAATGATGATATCAAAGGCCATAATTACATGATACTGAAATTTGTCCTTTACACTAACGATAATTAGCCTCGCCCATTCAGATTTAAGTGCGAAAGGAATGATTTGATTTCTGAATTAATGGTCTTACGTCCAAAACAAGAATATTTCACTTATATCGATACGTCACCAGCTATAAGTAGAATGGCAGAAATTTTGACCCTAGCAGTGCGCTTAGGACAATGTGTATGAAGGGTTCTTTAGCGTGCCACGCCTACCGTGACATGGAGCATTGATTATTAAGTTCTCCTTCGAAGGACCTCGTGACTTTTATTTCTAAATGCCGAGTGTTTGGTGAAAGAAGTCACTACCAATTATAAGTCTTGGTCAGACCCGGTTAGAACCTTGACCTCCCACAAACGAAGCAAGCACTCTACCAACCGAGCTACCATAGTGGTGCAGTCAAAGAAATTAGGGCTAAATTTGATTTGAAACCTTCAGACAAGATCAAGTTTAAAACTTTTTAATGTGTCATTGCGTCTGAGTTCCGTGGGAGTATGTAAACAGTTAAATCACAATGTTCAGATTTATCATAAATGCCGTTTTTTGAATCATTTAATAACCACTCGAGAAAAGTCAACATTAAATTCTATTGTTTTATTTTGATTTGATACACTTTTTTAGCAACAGCAAATGCTCTTAGATAATAACTGGTTTTTAAAACATTATAGTATTTTAATATTCAAACGTTGTTCAAATGCTGATGACGTATATGGCTATTAAACAACTGCATTATTAAACAACTGCATTGTTCTGAGTTGACACTTGAGATAATTAATCCCTTACTAATGGACTTTACATTTTTATAATAAAATCTAGTCTTTTTTTCTGATTGAAACTTTTCAAGTGTAAGACAAATGAATACTATTCTCTTGTTTGGTAAAGTTTGTTGATATCGCGGGGGAGGGGTAAAACTAGTCTCATCATCCGGAATAAAATATTTAAAACTCATGATAATTTATTGGAAGCAATCTTCTTTGGTTTATGAGTATAGTTTTATTTATTCCAAGGTGTAAAACCTGCAAACTTGCACACACACACACACACACACACACACACACACACACACACACACACACACACACACAGAGGTATATTATATATATATATATATATATATATATATATATAGATATATATATATATATATATATATATATATATATATATATATATATATATATATATATATATATATATATATATATATATATATATATATCTAATTTAAAGGAAATATAAAGAAAAATGTTTGTTAAAAAACGATAAAATGTTTCACAAATTTGAAGCTACATTATAGTATAACAGCGTGATAGCACATCATTTATTTTGTAGTCATACCCAATTACTATAAATGACAAGCCTTAATAACATCTGAGTAGTAGATCTATCCCCGTGGTATTCCTTCAAAACACACAATAAAAAGCATTTGATATGTAAACTGCAGTACTTTTCTTTTATTCTGTAGCAATGAAAATTATTTTATCAGTCGTAAAAATTAAAAAGAAACTTCAATCTTTTAATCTGATAAATTGTATTCACCAGGGACACAAGCTAACTAGAAAACCATTGTGTGTTCTAAAGAGTACTCAGACTTCAATCACTATGGGCTCTTTTATAAGTTATTGTAAAATGGAAAGATCAAGTGTTCGTTTTATTAATTTAATTTAACTCGGCTATGTTTATTTTTCTTAACCCATACAGTAAAGGCATGTAATAAAAATCGCATAACACAAAATACACACGTGTACAATATCGATTTCGCGACCTTGTTTAGTAGTCAACGCAAGCGGTTCTTCCTCACATTTTAATATGAGCGCGTTTGGACGTCAGCCGTTGATTGTTTCATTGACACAATTCTAATTACAATTTTGACATAGTTTATTATTGAAGAGTTGAGTTATTTTAATATCATAAAAGTATATAAATTTGAAAAAAAAAACCGTTGTTTTTGTATTTGTTCTATAGAGAAGTCAATATATATTTTGGGCATAAATATAAACATAAAACGTATGTTTTTTGGGGGACATGCACACATTTAAGAGATTCGTGCACTCAAACGCTAGACCAGAAATATTATTACTGTTTAACAGACACTAGCCGAGACAGAACACCCCCATATTACAAACACTGAACAAAAGAAGAACATCACCGTTTAACAGACACTAGGCGAAGCAGAGCACCTCCGTATTACAAACACTAGACATTCAAGAACATCACCGTTTAACAGACACTAGGAGAAGCTGAGCACCTCCATATTACAATCACTAGACAAGGAAGAACGTTACTTGTTTAACAGACACTAGACAAGACAGAACACCTCTGTATTACAAACACTAGACAAAATAGAACGTTACTGTTTAACAGGCACTAGACGAGACAGAACACCTCTGTATTACAAACACTAGACAAAAATGAACGTTACTGTTTTACAGACACTGGGCGAGACAGAACACCTCTGTATTACAAACACTTGACAAAAAAGAATGTTACTGTTTAACAGACACTGGGCGAGAAAGAACACCTCTGTATTACAAACACTAGACAAAATAGAACGTTACTGTTTAACAGGCACTAGACGAGACAGAACACCTTTGTATTACAAACACTAGACAAAAAAGAACGTTACTGTTTAACAGGCACCAGACGAGACAGAACACCTCTGTATTACAAACACTAGACAAAAAAGAACGTTACTGTTTAACAGACACTGGGCGAGACAGAACACCTCTGTTTTACAAACACTAGACAAAAAAGAACGTTACTGTTAAACAGACACTAGACGAGACAGAACACCTCTGTATTACAAACACTAGACAAAATAGAACGTTACTGTTTAACAGGCACTAGACGAGAAAGAACACCTCTTATAACAAACACTAGACAAGAAAGAACGTTACTGTTAAACAGACACTGGGCGAGACAGAACACCTCTGTATTACAAACACTAGACAAAAAAGAACGTTACTGTTTAACAGGCACTAGACGAGACAGAACACCTCTGTATTACAAACACAAGACAAAAAAGAACGTTACTGTTTAACAGGCACTAGACGAGACAGAACACCTCTGTATTACAAATACTAGACAAAAAAGAACGTTACTGTTTAACAGGCACTAGACGAGACAGAACACCTCTGTATTACAAACACTAGACAAAAAAGAACGTTACTGTTTAACAGGCACTAGACGAGACAGAACACCTCTGTATTACAAACACTAGACAAAAAAGAACGTTACTGTTTAACAGGCACTAGACGAGACAGAACACCTCTGTATTACAAACACAAGACAAAAAAGAACGTTACTGTTTAACAGGCACTAGACGAGACAGAACACCTCTGTATTACAAACACTAGACAAAAAAGAACGTTACTGTTTAACAGGCACTAGACGAGACAGAACACCTCTGTATTACAAACACTAGACAAAAAAGAACGTTACTGTTTAACAGACACTGGGTGAGACAGAACACCTCTGTATTACAAACACTAGACAAGAAAGAACATGTCTGTTTAACAGGCACTAGACGAGTTAGAACACCTCTGTATTACAAACACTAGACAAGAAAGAACATGTCTGTTTAACAGACACTGGGCGAGACAGAACACCTCTGTATTACAAACACTTGACAAAATAGAACGTCACTGTTTAACAGGCACTAGACGAGACAGAACACCTCTGTATTACAAACACTAGACAAAAAAGAACGTTACTGTTTAACAGACACTGGGCGAGACAGAACATCTCTGTATTACAAACACTAGACAAAAAAGAACGTTACTGTTTAACAGGCACTAGACGAGACAGAACACTTCTGTATTACAAACACTTAACAAACAAGAACATGTCTGTTTAACAAACATTAGGCGGGGCAGAACACTTCTGTATTACAAACATTTAACAAACAAGAACATGTCTGTTTAACAAACACTAGGCGGGGCAGAACACCTCTGTATTACAAACACTTGACAAAAAAAAAAAAAAAAAAAAAAAACCAAACAAAACGTTACTTTCTAACAGACACTAGGCGAGGCAGAACACCTCCGTATTACAAACACTTGACAAAAAAGAACGTTACTGTCTAACAGGCACTAGACGAGACAGAACACCTCTGTATTACATACACTAGATAAGACACGAAAGTCCGTCCAACGAACACGTCACAAGAACTAGAAGAGCTTGTATTCGACTCACAATCACAATGGGGAAATAAAATAGAAATATAAATTTAAGCTAAATATAGAATTTATTATGGGGGAATAGAACAACAGGAAACAACAGTTTAAGTTACTTTAGAGTAACTTAATAACAGAGATGGAATAAAAATCGAGGAAGATCTGGGAAATGTTTGAATAGAGACGGAATAAAAATTAAGGAGGTTCTGGAAAATGTTTGAACAGAAACGGAATAATAAAATGGTCTTTAAAATGTTTGAACAGAGACGGAATAAAAATTAAGGAGGTTCTGAAAAATGTTCGAATCATGGATTTCTTTCATCAACATTAATTAAAGATTTTAATAGGGGTAAAATGTTGAATAAAAATTATCACAGTTAATAATTCGATTAAAAGGGGTTTATTATTAGATTATTAGAGTTAGATCGATTTATGGATAAATTATTTGAAAATAAAGAACAATACTTGATAACTTGTTCTGATTGTTAAACTCTAGACATATATATATATATATATATATATATATATATATATATATATATATATATATATATATATATATATATATATATATATACAACAGATATCATCGGCGTTGACATTTGATAATGACGTCTACACTGTGACCTTGAGATACATCAAATGGGCTAAAGAAAGCATCATGTGGTACACCGATTTCGATATTTAGCAAGGTCATGGTTTAAATCCAACTATAATAGATCTAAACAAGAGGAAGTTTTTAAGTTCACTTACCGAAGGTTTGTATTTTTCCGGATGCTCCATTTTCCTCCACCATTTTAGAACTAATAGCCTCGACACCAGCAAAATAATCTTTATCACTAATCACTCAAAGGACGAAACGCGCACAAACCCATTAAACTATGACAAGGAAAGATAGTCTCGACACCAGCGAAAGAATCTTTATCACTAATCACTCAAAGGATGAAACGCGCACAAATCCATTAAACTATGACAAGGAAAGATAGCCTCGGCACCAGCGAAAGAACCTTTATCACAAATCATTCAAAGGACGAAACGGGCACAAACCCATTAAACTATGACAAGGAAAGATAGCCTCGACACCAGCGAAAGAATCTTTATCACTAATCACTCAAAGACGAAACGCGCAGAAACCCATAAAACTATGACAAGGAAAGATAGCCTCGGCACCAGCGAAAGAATCTTTATCACAAATCATTCAAAGGACGAAACGGGCACAAACACATTAAACTATGACAAGGAAAGATAGCCTCGACACCAGCGAAAGAATCTTTATCACTAATCACTCAAAGACGAAACGCGCACAAACCCATTAAACTATGACAAGGAAAGATAGCCTCGACACCAGCGAAAGAATCTTTATCACTAATCACTCAAAGACGAAACGCGCACAAACCCATTAAACTATGACAAGGAAAGATAGCCTCGGCACCAGCGAAAGAATCTTTATCACTAATCATTCAAAGGACAAAACGCGCACAAACCCATTAAACTATGACAAGGAAAGATAGCCTCGGCACCAGCGAAATAACCTTTATCACTAATCATTCAAAGGACGAAACGCGCACAAACCCATTAAACTATGACAAGGAAAGAATAACATATTGATAATGAAAAGGATGTGCTTTTCGGAAACTTGTATGATGTAAAAATTGCTAAATGAAATATTTTCTCTTTATAATGGATAATTGAACTCGCACATAAATTTTTCCCATTTCTTATTCGAACAACATCTTCTTATCGGACCTCTTAATAAAAGTGACAATGTATTTTAATTTGAGAAGATTTTTAATCACGGAAGTCACATTTACCATCTATTTCAGCAGTCACAGATTATAACAATACAAAAATCTAAGATAACCTATAGAAAATAAAATGAAGATATTGCTATGGCAGAAATACTAGTTTTCATGATGCTGATGCTGATACCAGAGAACCATGACCAAGCCATCGTAAAGAGACTCTTATATTAAAGAAACGTTTTTTGTTTGTCTTTTCTTTCTTTTCTTTTCTTTTTTTTTTTTTTTTTTTTTTTTTTTTTTGTTTTGTTTTGTTTGTTTTTTTCTGTTTTGTTAATTTAAAGCTACATTTTCGTTAGCTGTGTTATGTAACTACTTTTATTTTAGTTTAAAATAAATAAATACTAATTTTTATCCTATAGAAGCGATTCAATTCTAAACTGTATGCCTATATTTTTTTTTTTTAAATTAATCAATTAATTTTTTTTTAATTTTTCAAGCTATTTTGAATTAAGACTAATCATATGATTATTATGATGAAAAAGCTTAAAACAGCCAGGTAATTTATTTAGATTATATCTTCTTATCAATATGGTTTTTATCATTCTGACATAATGTCACGTGCCACTTTTGTATTTCATGTTGAAGATTCTGGCTATTTTATAATACACTCCTTTATTGGTAAGTTTTTGTCTGTAATTTAAATGCAAGTTCAAAAAATTGCCACTAAATGTCTTGGTATAATCATAAGCATTTCTCCTAAGTAACGCTAACATTTTGTATTTTATGAGGCTGTTAATTAGAGGTTCAATGGCTTTAACAACTTACCCTTTAATTGTATTCTAAAGACGAAATCTGAATACAAATATCAGTTTCCTATATCTAAGTCTCTAAGAAATTATTTCCTTCAATTTACGATTGAGAAAATCTTTTGTAAGGTAAGGGAGGTAAATCTTTCAGATCATTTAATAAACTGAAATAATAATTATTGTGGAGTAAAACACCATTACTCCCACACGATAAGTACATAGTAAATATATATGAGTCTAAAGCTACATGTATAGTAGTGACACTTCTACAACAATGATTTGTTGTTGCTGTGTTTCCGACATCACTTAAGAATGATACATCGTATATATTATTAATAAGGTCAAACATCTATTATAACTTTAATATATGATTCTGTTGATCAACTTTTACATAGAAATGCATTGAAATCTATCAAAGTTTATTTGAAAACAGAAAGTGATACTTTAATTTGAATATGGTTATATAATGTTTTATAGTGCTGGGTTTGAAAAGTTGTTTAAAAATACTGTAAAGTTACCCCTCATGTCCTCAGGTCACTAAGGAGGAAATGATTTCCTCATTATACATTCATTATATATATCTATAAATTGACATTGAGGGGGATTTTGTAAAGTTTTATAGTTCTCTCGCCACATGAAGGTTTAATTTACCAGCATATGGACATAGGAAAAGAAACAAATATGAAATGCTATCATAAGTGTACTATCGAGAACCGGGGTTGTAAAAATTATCGCTAGGTTTTTGTATAAAAATCAAGGTTTTTATGAAATAATTAACCACAAGGTTCAGCTTAAAGCCATGAAGTTTTATCAAGATCCTTCGGAGTTAACTTTATCTACCAAAGTTAGTTTTTCTGCTGCTTTAGTGTTTCATTTTATTAGTTATATCACACCGTTTTGGAATGACTACTCTGACGACAAATCAATGACCGATGCTAAAATCTACCATCTTGGACTTTGGGAATATTGTAGGTCCGGAGATCAGTTCCTGAAATATGCCAAAGTTTTCAAGGTAATTGTTACTATCTATGATAATTTCTTTAAACTTACGAAATAATATCAATTCTTTTATAATTTTTCAAAACATATATTAAAACACCTATATCGTCAGGATTATTATAAAACTTTGTACTGATTTTTAGTTTGTTATTTAAAAACATGACCGTTTGTAACGTATCATAATTTTCAAAAAGGCCACATGCCATATAATTTTTATCTCTTGTTTGGGAATCTTTTTATAGTTCAATTTAAGTTCTTTTTTAAATCATAAAGTTGTACCAGCATTTAAATTTTAATATACACAAATGCATCAGTGCATATTAAAATTATTGGTTTTCTGTTAGGGCTCAGGGCTTACTTAAATGATGATGATGATGGTGATGATGATGATTGAGCAATATATGATTTAATAAAAGAGACACTCGTGACGATTAAGTTGAACTTATATAAAGAACGGCATTGGTAATACTAGATATTTCGAGTAAAAAACCAATGGGTATGTTGTATTCACTGATTCCTTTGTTTCAGATCTTATTTGTTACAGTCATTGGTCATAGGCGGTCATTACCAGTGTAACATTACTAAAACGGGATATATTGCGTTTATTTTCAAGATTGAATACCATTGATCTAATATATATATATATATATATATATATATATATATATATATATATATATATATATATATATATATATATATATATATATATGTCAGGACAATTCAATATCATTAAGATAAGTGGATTTACATTAGTTAGGATTTTTAGAACAAAACTATTGCTAGAAAGTTAATAAGAGGATGTATGCTTCAGCTGATCATGTTTGTATGCAGCCTACATAAATCGACATGCGGTCCTAATCTTATATAATGTTTTCAGATATTAATCAAACGGTTCAATTAATTTTAAACTTCTCTACTCTACTTAGTCTTATTGTTACTTCTCAATTCACACATCCACATCCTATTGTGACCCGCCCTTATTTTAAATTTCCGATACCAATTTAGATTGTTAATATGATCCTTTATTATTGAAGTGAAGAACTTTGATAAAACTGTAACATGAAACAAATTAACGACATACTTATTATGATCGTGTAACACAATAACTTATCAGTTATATATGACATCTATGGTGCTCTTCAAGGGCCAAATTTCAATAATAATGTTTTTGGACGATAAACAAAAAAGTATAGAATTGGTGTTTTACCAGACAAGATTCTTACGCTTATCGAAGCAGTCAGTTCTGGGATGGTTAAGTAAACTGAATCACCTTTGGCAACGAATTTCTCACACTAGATTTTTTTTTTCACGTAGGCGATATAAAGCTGTGATCCGTAAGCGCTCCACTTAAACCCAGGCCACCGGGGCCCACCTAAAAGCAGCAAATATGAAAAAACAAAACGATAGTTACTTTGTTTCTTTACTTTCACAATATTTTGTCTTTGCATTTCGCTAAATCACGTTTATGTCGTGAACGAACGAACGATTGAGGAGAGGAAAATAATGAAATGACTAACTGAACTACTTAGTCATTTAATCAATAACATATATATTATATATACTGCACTTTTAAGTGTAGGAAGGAAGTGTACATGTCGCTGTTCAAAACGGGCACATGCAGTTTTAAATTTCAAATTAAAAATAAATATAATTTTTTTCCAATCTAAAATGATATTAATTGAAACTGATTAAATAGAAATACTAATGAATACATTTTTAATTTTCCGAAATTATTTTATATTTAGCTTAGTATAACATCGCTTTATCGACATATATAGTAAAAAGTAAAAAGTTTGGATCGTTTTTAAAAAGTTTATAAAAAGTCATTTATTTATTTCACTTATTTCACTAATTTGTTTCATGCAAATGAAACTGCCCCAAGAAATGGAGTTATCGACATATATACATGTAGTATATATATAGCATTTTATGGATATTTGCCAGTAAACATTTTAAGTTTCCCTTTAAAAGTGTAATAAGGCCCCGGGAAACGGATTTTGTATTCAATGTGAATTTTAAAAACAATTTTAACGAAGGACAAATTAAAGAAAACAAAATTTAACAGTGAAAATTATCAAGAGATTTAAGAATAAGTAAAATGTTGGATATTCACAAAGTATTAGCTACATCACGGTTTATGTTCCTTTCATATGGTTGTTTTTCACTTGGGTTCATCTTCCACTGTGTTGGCCTTTGGACACCTTACTGGAACAATTATTTTAATACAGATATGGTTTACCATAAAGGAGTGTATAATTTAGGACTCTGGCAGTCTTGTTATGCCAGGGGAAACGATACAGTATGTTCACAGTATTCTGGTAAGACATTTGCCGTTTTACAATGAAATTTTGCTCACAAACATAGGAAAGACTAGTTACTAACATTGACGATTGTCAAAAGAATAATGATAGATATAGTCTATACATTTGTATTGTGCTATTTTATTATTATTATTTTTTATGAAAAATGCATTCAAAAGTTCCTCGTAACATTTTGTGTATAAAGATAGTGGCATGTATTTTGGGGAACTCAAGTTTTTACCAAGTGTTTTTAAAGTCAAAATAGACTAGATGACCCGATAATGTTTTGTTATTTTACGATAATTGTGTTATTACATTTTTAAGGTATATCCGTTACTCTTTTGTTGCGGACATCCTGACACGCCGTTCGAGACTTTGACTTTCCTGACAATGTTAAAACTGAACTCTTTTTGTTTATGATTTACTGCTTTTGTGTTATGATACGTTTTGTTCTTTTAATTCAATAAGAGGTGGTATACCTGCTACTCAGCCGTTCGAGACTTTGACCTTCCTGACAATATTAAAATTGAACTCTTTTTGTTTATGATTTGTTGCTATTTTGTTTTGATACTTTTTCCCTTTTATTTTAGTAAAAGGTGCTATACCTGTTACTTAGCCGCTCGAGACTGATCTTTCTGGCAATGTTAAAACTGAACTCCTGATTGTTTATGCTTTATTATTACTAATATAATTGTGTTAACTTACTTTTTGTTATTTTATTTCAGTAAAAGGTGGTATACCCGCTGCTCGGCTGTTCCAAACTCTGGCCTTTCTAACATTCATAGCTCTTATTGTTATACTTATTCTTCATCGTATTAAGAAACAAACAAGGTTTTTATTTATTGCGTCACTCGGATGCGCCATTACAGGTAGGGAATGTTTTATTTAATTAACTTATCTAACTGCAGCACAAATTTGTTTAACATGGTTTGTCGTTTTTAGGAGATGTTCAATTAAATTACTATACAGTGTAATAAGATGAACAGAAACAAGACTTGTTGGTTTTGAACTTGCTATAGACTTTTAGACGAACGGTTTTGAAAAAAATGAAGAAAATCCAATTTTCTGAAAAAAACACTATCATTCCAGAAATAAAACGGACAAACCTCCTCCTTACCCTAGAAGCTGTCAAGAATGGGATTTGTATGACGGCGTTGAGATATTGCGATCTGCGATTTACATTGCATTTTAAGTTTTTATATAGTTTGCCCTTCTGTCATATTATCAATTTTTTATTTTTCTGAATAAATATTTAAATTTATAAAAGTTCATTCAACTAATTAGTATGGACAATCAACATTGTTTTAATGATCTTCATTTGTTACCGAAGTAACCAGTAATGACATACCTTGTTCAAAAACATAAACAACACTGGATGTGCTGGAACACCCCCTTATGTTAAGTTAGAACAAAAATGAATGTAGATTTACTACATACTTAGTGCATTGTTAAAAAAACCATACTTACCAGGTTCTGTTTAATCTTGATGCTTTATTTTAATTTCTATTCTGACACAATTGAAATATAATTTTTCTTTTGCAGCCGTTTTAATCATAATAGGCGTTTTAAGTTGGGTGTTTTCGTCTACATATTTACAGTACAACCTTTCCTGGTCGTTTGGGCTATGTGTACTGGGTGCAATATTTTGTTTACTTACAAGCATGTTACTAGCCAAGGAAAGACTCAATCTACTCATTATTAAGTCAAAGAGAAAAGTCAGCACTGCAGAAGCCATGCTTTCTTCAACAGAAAAATTAGACCAGCCAAGCTGAGTGAGAATTCGCCAAATACATAATGAAAGTTTACTACAAAGATTATTATATAAATTATCCTAGCAGTTGTTTATTTAATGATTCAAAATTATACTTTTTTATAATAAATCAATTAAATGTTATTATTGCTGTGTAAATATTTATTTTTATAACATTAAAAATAAAATAAATTCCTAAAGTTTGATTCGTTTTTTCATATCATAAATTGACACGTGTAGTTGCTGAGTTGAAACAATTTTCACCCAATTGCATAGTGACTTGGATATCAGAAAAAAGCCATTAAGTCAATCAGATGAGAATACGTCACAATGCTTTTTGTCACAACATCCCTCATGTTAAATCTTAAACGAATTTATAACTATTAAAAATAAGTTGTTGATAATTGGTATCAGTTGGAAGAGTGCTCGCTTCGTATGTGGAAGGTCGGTGTTCAAACCCTTATCGGGTCCGACAAAGACTGAAAATAGGTAGTGACTGTTCTTTCACCAAGCATTTGGCATTAAGAAATGAAAGTAACGCGGCCCTACAAAAAAATCCAATGCCCGTGTAACGGCAGGCGAGCATGCTAAAGAACCCTCCCTGCACATTGCCCTGAGTGCCCTGCAAAGGTTAAAATTTCTGCTAATTCACTTATAGTTGGTGACATTTCGAGATAAGAGAAATATTCTTGAAGAGTGGGGCGTAAATCAGCATTCAATCAATCAATCTATTTATTTCTGGTATTTTAGACCAATTTTTATTCAACCCATTCACGATTTATCGAAACACTAGCTTTAAAATCTGTTTAAAAACATGACTGATGCTGTATAGTATTAGCTGTTTATTGTTTTATCGTTTGTTGATTGAATTGGATCATTTATAAATGCAAGTTATTTATTTTAAACGTTGGCTACTAATTTAAGTTGTCATGACCAAACGTTGTAGAAGCCGTCTGAAAAATAGATGTCTGATAAAAATTATACTTGTACCAGAATGGTATTCTACTAATTCAGTTATTACACAATAATGTTGACGCTTTGTATTTGTATCATTGCGGTTTGGCAACATAGTATTTATTTTACTTCTGTAACCTACACAATCACCTTTACACTTGGAAAATAGGATTTTTTGCTATAACGTTGATAGTTCTGCTATGATCTTGAAATTGGTGAGCATAAAACTATATGATATTTAAAAAAACCCGTATATCATATATATATTTTCTAAATCATATATAACAACTAAAAGTTGACACTTTTTTGTTTTAAACAATTTCGCCTAAATTCACGTGCGGGTCAAAGTTCAACACAGATCGATAACCACTGTTAGCCAATCAGCGATCGGCATTTCCTCTCGCCTCCACCAAGGTCACTCAGTAGACAATGCAGGAAGATCCAAATATGCCTTATATCCAGACTTCTACAATTTTTGTTTTTAACATAATATTACCTAATTGGATGAATTTTTGGTGCATACGTGACCCCTTCTGGTAGTAGATCAATCAGCTAATGACTGCAGTAGAATCAAATGTGAACAGAGCTACTATCTATATGTCTTGTTTTCATGCAAAAACTATAAAATGTAAATAAAGATTATCTGTATGTTAATTACAATGTCTTTAACCAAGCTGTATGTAAATTTTGGTTAAAATCGTATTATTTCACCTTTTTTAAAATCTGATTGTTAACCACACATTATCACAGTCTTTCCAGAATGCCAACTGCCATTTTTGTTAATATTAATTACCATGACCCACATTTGTGAGTTATGGTTGTTTTTTGAAAATTGTAGCACTTTTATAGATCTGTTTTAAGCCATCGGATAGAGGTTGATGAAAATCAAACAGTGACATCAAAAATTTTACACAATGAAATTCAAAACTGTAAACGTAGATCCATATAATATGTAATTACGAGGTAATATTTTGTTTCATGTAGGGAGAAGAGATTATGATTGGTTCTTAAACCTCAATTAAAACTTTACCATTTCAAGTTCGACATACAAATTAAAAAAACTGATTATGAAAATATTGACAAGAATACCCTTTTCAATAACCTTTCAACAAAGCTTTTAGAAATAAAACAAATGAAAATGTGAGCAACAGATCGTTTCTCGTTTTTTTTTTTTTTTTTTTTTTTTTTTTTTTTTTTTTTTTTTTTTTTTATAAAAACAGCAAATATCCCAAAACATTTTAGCTTTTTGCAAAAGAATTAGTACTAAAAAGTTTTCAAAAATGGTAATGTTCTCTGTATTGACGAACTTTTTATTGCGTAAAACACAACAAGCAAAAGGTAAAAAAAGACTTGCTTTCTGTTATCAATAAGTGGGTAACTGATGAAATAAATAAGTGTCTGTGGAAAAAAGTAGCAAGTTCAAAACGTGAACTGTAGAAAAATTTTCCTGTTTGTGTCTGCGTTTGCGCACATAGACCAAACATTATATTGAGCAACTCTTAAATTAAGCGAGTTTTTTTTTTTTATACAAGTCGACAGAAAAGGTTCAGGTTTGTAATCAGCATTTTATTTTATTTTATTTCTTGTAAGTTATTCTTTCGCGTCTTTCTTTGTGACAATAAAATCATATATTATTATATTTAAAACTTGATGGTCTGGCTTGATGCTTCAACATCTCGCGTTTGGGAAAGGACATTTTTGATGCAGAAACTTAAAAGAAACACTCATTTTTTTCTAGCTAGTGGAACAAGATGTCGCAATAAGTAGGTACTTGTGGGAAAAGAGAGGTAACTGTTGTATTCCTGTTATGTTAAGCACTGGTATGATTTAATTAACGGTAAAGAGAGATAGTCTGTCCCTTTGTTTGGTAAAAACTAATCCGGCCGCGGAAAATATTCTTTTTGATAGAACAGATATTCATGGTACTTACAGTTATTTCTAAAGAGCTATCCGCGGGAAACGATGATCATCATCCCACCACCACTAGTCAATTGGAGGATTTGGTTGTTCGAGTAAAAATAAGCAAGAGTTCTGAATCATCTACGTGTGTAACAGAGCTGCATTCCAGTAGAAACCCTAGTGGTCACAACAAACAATATTTAGCATTTACGAAAACCAGTACAGCGAGTATTCCATCAGTAAAATTGTAACCGGTAATCGAGTTTCCTATCGAGTACAGACCTAATTTCATTCAACAAAGAACTTCAATATAAAGACAGTCTGTCATATTTTTTAGGTCCAATGGCTGGTTTTTAGAAAAGGTGTTTGCTGTTTCATTGTGGAAACATGTACTGCAATTTCATACTTGTTTGATTTAGGTAGAAATTTTATGTACACACTTTTTTTTGTATCGAATGATTGCGAATTTTCGAAAAATCCAAAAGTTTTCAATTAAACTCTAGATGAGTAAAACTATTTTGACTTCCAGAGTATTTTCTTATGAGTCAAAATAGTTTTAATCATCTAGAGTTTAATTAAAAACTTTTGGATTTTTCGAAAATTCGCAATCATTCGACAACAGCTCCTTCCAAATTTGTATCCATTCGATATCTTTATAATAATAATAATAATAATAATAATAATAATAATAATAATAATAATAATAATAATAATTAATTAATTAATTTTCATTTGTACTCTCATAAGACCCATTAGCTGAAATATTGTAATAATGATTAATATGTTACAATGATAAAATTTGCATAACAATATGGAGATTAATCAATAAAAATTTATGAAAAATACCTTGCTTTAAAGCTAGAAAAATATCTAACAAGACCTGTGAATATCATTTTAAATGTATATTTCTGAATTACGATTAATCACAACGGCATAGTTACCCAAAACACAAAGCAAGGGAGCAATGATTAAGTAAGAACATTATTCTAAATTACTTTTAACTGCTAAGCTTAAAGTAACTGAATAATAGGAAGCAGTATATTTACTGTAAAGTAGACATCTTCTTCAAAAAAAAAAAAAAAATGAAACAAAAAAATAAATAAATAAAATAATAAAAATGAATAAATAAATAAATAAATAAATGAATAAATGAATAAATAAATAAATAAATAAATAAATAAATAAATAAATAAATAAATAAATAAATAAATAAATAAATAAATAAATAAATAAAGTATTGACAAAAACCAGGTCGCTTTTACCCCAATATCTAAACTTTAATTGGGCAATTCAAATTTTGAACTCTAAATAATTAGAAATAATGTTTTGAATGTTCTGGAATATATGATGTGAATTTACAGATTGTTTAAAGCTGATAAAATCTGTACGAAGAAAGCCTACTAGGGACAAATAAAAATATCCAAAATAACTAATTTTAGATACGTAATAACGTTTTTCAAATACAACTGTATATTAGTTTTTTAAACAGTTATTACTAATCATTGTTAAAACCAGCTTAAGCTGATTTTGCGAAAATGACATGAATGATTGTTAAACAGAACGAAAAAAAAACGATCATAACAAAAAAGTTTTGCAATCAGGTGCGTTTTAGTTGTAGCTCCCTGTAGTACCGGCATTCTGTCTTACTGAGTATGCGCATTATGATGATACATTATAGTATCCAGACAAATCGATAAAAATGAGCATTATAAATGCTCAAAACATAAAATAGAAATATAAATTCCAGACAATCCTTTTGATATAAACAGCAGCTGTGTATAATTTTATATGTGAATATATGTATTTTCCACATACAAATCCGATATATATATATATATATATATATATATATATATATATATATATATATATATATATATATATATATATATATATATATATATATACAGTATAACCTGCTGTAGAGTCCACCTCTATATAAAGATATAAAGTCCACCTGTCTATAGCAACCAGTCTGAGGTATCCCCAATGGATTTTACTATATAATGAACCTCTATATAAAGTCCACCTGTCTAATGTGAATAAAGTCCACCCTTTTCAGTCCCAAATGAATCAAGAACCTGTCTATAAAGTCCACTTCTTTAATATAATTTTTAATTAAATTTTATAATTTCCCACATTTCTTTGATACTTTGATGTATGAAAATTGGCAATAAATAATTTTAATATAAATTATTGATCACACTAAATACAATGTAGTAACTTACATAGTTTTAAAATCTACTGTAGTAAAGACTACAGTATTGATTGATATTACGTAAAATTTTGAAGAAAAATATATATGAAGTCATACTTATCATGTCAACAACTGAAGCCATCAGATATAAAGGTAGAAATACCCATTGTTATCTATTATGTTTTATATATAATTGTTTAATTTGTGACAACTTTGCTGCTACTTATGACAACAAAGACGCAATTAGTCAAGTGTATATAATATGTAGAGTTTAACCAAATAATCTTTTCTGATGTTCAGTTTATCAAATTTAAATAGTTTGGTTTTTTAAATTATTTCTGAATAATCTGTTTTTAAAAAATAAAATGAAAATAACTTTATTAATGTATATATTAATAAGTTTTTAATAGGTACTGCATATTATTTTCACTTTTTAACTATTTTAAACACTGTATGTTTACTCGTACATATAGGGGACCCTCTATATAAAGACCACCTGTCTATTAAGTCCACTTTTGCTCAGTCCCCTAGGTGGACTTTATACACAGGTTATACTGTATATATATATATATATATATATATATATATATATATATATATATATATATATATATATATATATATTTGTGTGTGTGTGTGTGTGTGTGTGTGTGTGTGTGTGTGTGTGTGCCACCTTTTGAGATCTGTACTTTACGTGTATATAGTCATTTTGCTTGATTTGCAGTATAACTCTCAATTGTATACTTCTCTGTGCTTAGAAGGCCTGGTTATTCCTAACAAAATTTTTTACTATTATCATATATTTGATACCCGTCTGTATTTTTTTATGTCTAAATGCTAAAAATGTATAAAAAAGGGGACAAACTTATAAGGTTGTTGGTTTAATATTTCCAAATAAGAGATGTTAAATGAATAAGATATTAGTATTTCAACCAAACCATTGATACCATTTAACTATCATTATATCCAATCCAATGCCAATTTAGAAATCAGTAATCTCAATTTGAATGTGCTATTATAATATTTTTAGCTCACCTGAGCTGAAAGCTCAGATGAGCTATTGCTATCCATCTTCGTCCGTCGTGCGTAAACTTTACATTTTAATCTTCTCCTCCAAAACCACTGGGCCAAATTTAATGAAACTTGGTAACCATCATGCCTGAGTGAAGCCCTTTCAGATTTGCACAAATGAAGGAGTTATGTCCCCTTGGGGCCCCATAAGGGGGAAATAATGAAAAACTTAAAAAATCTTCTCCTCTGAATCTATAAGAGATATACCTTAGTTCTTTCATTTGTAACATCCTTAGGTCATGTAGTTTCAGATTTGCACAAATAGTAGCCATGGTGCTCAAAATGGGGAAATTGTAAGGCACTGAGTGGGGAAATTGCTAAAAATTATATATTTGTCACTATATCTTGAAAACTGTCAACTTTTTGTATAGGCATGTATATTAGAATATTGTAGGAATTGCAAAAACAATCATTTTGATATATGGTTCAAGGTCATATGTTGAAAGGTCAAGGTCAAAGCTGCAAAAGAAGCCTTAAAATGCTAATTATCTTGAAAACTATTAACTTTTTGTATTGGCATGTATATTAGAATATTGTAGGTATTGACATAGCAATCATTTTGAAATATGGTTCAAGGTCATATGTTTAAAGGTCAAGGTCACAGCTGCAAAAGAAGACTTAAATTGCTAATTATCTTGAAAACTATTAACTTTTTGTATAGGCATGTATATTAGAATATTGTGGGTATTGTGACAATAATCATTTTGATATATGGTTCAAGGTCATATGTTCAAAGGTCAAGGTCACAGCTGCAAAAGAAGCCTTAAAATGCTAATTATCTTGAAAACTATTAACTTTTTGTATAGGCATGTATATTAGAATATTGTAGGTATTGACATGACGATCATTTTGATATATGGTTCAAGGTCATACGTTGAAAGGTCAAGGTCACAACTGCAAAAAGAAGACTTAAATTGCTAATTATCTTGAAAACTATTAACTTTTTGTATAGGCATGTATATTAGAATAATGTAGGTATTGTGACAACGATCATTTTGATATAGGTTCAAGGTTATATGTTCAAAGGCAAAAGTCACAGCTGCAAAAGAAGACGTAAATTGCAAATTATCTTGAAAACTATTAACTTTTTGTATAAGCATGTATATTAGAATATTGTAGGTATTGCAACAACGATCATTTTGATATATTGTTCAAGGTCATATGTTGAAAGGTCAAGGTCACAGCTGCAAAAGAAGCCTTAAATTGCTAATTGTTTTGAAAATTATCAACTTTTTGTAAAGGCTTTGTATATTAGAATATTGTAGGTATTGACATGACGATCATAGGTTATATATGTTCAAAGGCCAAGGACATAGTTGCATAAGTATAGTGAAATTGGTTAATGATTTGGAAATTATTTATTGCACTACAGTTATTTCATGCATATTATATAAGCTACTTATAAATGAAATGTTACTGGTTATATTTCTGATTAAGTTTTGTTGCAGTTCTTAACTTGAAAATACTTGTAAAGTTTCTGTACTGAATATATTGTCTATTGTACTTTGTAATTAATTTTAAACATATCCTCAGGTGAGCGTTAAGGCCCATGGGCCTCTTGTTTGTTTTCTTATTTAGTTCGTTTTGATGTTTGGTGTTCCTGGTTATTTTGCCAATTAACAACTTTATGTTTTAGCTACAAAACTATTTAATTCGATTTCCTTTGCGACGCGTACTTGTTGCTGTTGCAAAATATATTGTATTCAAAAAATAAAGCTGACGTTAATCAACTTCAGGTCATATCTTATTACCTCTAAGTCAATCAGCAATGTGTCATTTCGGCAAAGTTATTGGAAGCTTAATTAGCTCACAAAAAGGTTAGTGAAATTTAGGTAATCTTGTGTATTAGTAAGAAATATTCTTTTAAACAATTAGTAATATGCATATCATATAAAAAATCTTTACGATATGTCCAAATATTTTCAAAATAAGTAGAGTTTTAAATTTTTACTCATTATTTGGTTAACAAAGATTTAAATAACCGATCTCTAGTAATTCGCATTAAAATTACTTACTATCGTCGGTTTTTAAATTTATTAATTAATTATTTTTGAAGTTTTATTTTACTTTACAATAAAAACACAAATTAGTAAATGTAAGCTCTATGGTGGCTTCTTTATGCTATGTTGTCTTTTGGCCTGTCTTTATTACGTTTATAAAGTGCGCAATAACAACACGGATTGAAAAGGTTCCTTCTATGGTGGCTGTCTATTTTTGATGTCTTCTTTTCGCCTGGCGTTTTTGCAACCTTTTTCGTCTTTTCGCTTGGTGTTATTTTGCTCTTAAAATTTCCTTTTTATTGTTTATCTTCAAAATTTTCGTCTTACAAATGCACCAAGCAAAGCATAAGATGGCACAAATCGACTCACCTTCCTTTAATTTAATATCTCAAATTTATAATAGAAGGAAATAAATAATAAATAAATAAATAATAAATAATAATAATAAATAAATAAATAAATAAAATTGTTTATGAATAACACACTATTAAGATAATATAAAGTGTAAAACAGGTGTTAATCTCAAGTTTATTATATATTCAAGTTTATTATATATTATTACAAGAAATCTAAAATCAAATACTAATGAAAATACTAATGAAAATAAAAAAGGATCATTTTTGAGATAGACTGTACAGAACAAATTTAATTTTATCAAACATCGTTGGTTCGGTGCTTTAGAGATTAATTGTTCTGGCTTCCGGGTCACAGTACCATTAGTAAGCCAGATTCAAATCCCTCCTCGTGCAGATCCTATTGTAAAAAATGTTTTATTTTCTCTTTAAAGAACATTTGTTCTCGGACCATTTCCGGCCTCTTTACAATTCAAATATCAACCAAGTTTGTAATAAAATTTTGATTTCAATATGAATACAATATCATAACGCCAATATTCATCTAAAATTTGGGGTTTTATTGAGATAATTAAACAAACACAAACATATTGTATTAAAGATAAAGTTTTCTGGAAAATAACTCTTAATTTTCATTATTATATCTGCTCAGGGCTCAAATTGTACCAGAAAATGAATAGTTTGAAGATTTTTGCCGCGAAGCTATCCTCTTCATGCTTTTCCTAAAGATGGGTGAATGTACAAAATAAATGAACGGATTTAAAACATAATTAAACAAATACAAAATATGACCCACAAGAGTAAATATCTGGAACCATAATTCTTCATCGAAACCGAAAGAAAGTTCGAGGATGTCTCTAACATTGATTGGAGTAGTTGTTATTGCATATACGATGATAACAAACGTTACCATCTTGGACATGCTTTGTACTGCATTCGACTTAGACGCTGCAATGGACTCTCTAAGGCGTTTTGCTTTTAGTATATGAAGAAACGTTAACAATATAATTGGGAAGAATGTCAACAAAACTGTGAAAACAATATTCAAATTTTCTGCTAATGGCAGGTTATTTTTTCTGTTTATTATTACAGCATAAACATACCATGCTGCCATTGCCAAAGAGAAACACCAGATTAGAGCAGACGTCACACAAATCCGTCGATTATTTATCCACACACGGCTTTTGAATGGATGTACAACAAGTATATACCTCATGATGGCCAGACAAATGACATGGAAAATCGAAGAATGTACAGCTCCAAGAATGATTATGTTCAAAATCACTCGAACAAATATGTAAAACACGTCTTCAGATATAACCGATTCACCAAAAATTGATAAATTGTACGAAATGTATCTAAAGAAAATGTAAATAAAATCAGCTATAGAAAGAGAACAAATAGCTACAAATGTTGGTTTATGTAATTTTTTGTCCAATACGATTAGCATGAAGACTAAAAAATTGGCAAGAATTCCACAGATACAGAGACAACTAGATACAATCACTAAAGACAGACATCCTCCAGACAAACATCCACTGAAAGCCACATTTCCCGCCGAGGGTTTAGATGTATTAGATACCGAAGAAGGTGGTGATGACGTGTTGCTAATATCTGCAGTCTGATTATCCATTTTAATAATAAAAATTTTCTTGTTCAAAAAGTCGTTATGAACAGTTTTATAGAGTGGTGCCAAATAATAAACCTAGGTGGCGTTTTTGTTGTTTACAACCACTGACCGATTTTCGTTTTAAGTGTATAATTTGAAAAAGAATGCGTATATTCTACTAACGTTAATTTTTTTTATATAAAAATATTTTTCCTTATTATGAAAGAATGCGATTTTACTCTAAACCGTCAGATATTATTGCAAACTGTTTAGTAAAAAAATTACACTGGAAACTCACTAGTACGAATGCTTTCTCATCATTGTCAAATAAACAGACGTTCTTATTTTCAATTCAATGTTATTCTTTTTCCAGTAAAATGTCTGATGCGACTGGTTATTTATTTCTGAACTAACTGACTTATTTTAGTGTCACAACGAATACTCACAAGAATGATTGTCCTCATGTCTTGGTGTGGTCAATAATAAAAAAAATTAACTTTCCGTTTGAAAAAATTCCATTTCTAGCATAAAAATATTTACAAAGCTGCAAATTAACTTTCTAGTTTAAGTATCACAACGGGTACTCACAGGAATAAGAACTTCTCCTATCGTGGTCTTCTCAAATAATGTATAATTCAATTTTCAAAATCGTTATATAACTGCACACTAAATAGATAAATTGCCATTACAAATACAAAGTCTTCAGCAAAATAATTGAAAACGTAACACTATTTATAGTCAAATGTTTGCTGTGCATTTATTCTCGTACAAACTAGCTAGTTCCAATACTAACAATAACGTATGATGCGGTTATCCTGATGCGTTAGAATACTACTTCACTTTCTATTTAACGTCAAAATACTTCACACAGTCAGACATTTATTACCGTACGATCAGACTAGGTTATGTGCCACAATGGATACCTACAATGTAAGTACTTCTCAAATAATGTCTAGTTAAATCATCAAAGGCGTTTGTTGTCAAAACTATGTTTGCTTCACGATGGGTCATTTATCTCTATCAGCAACAGGTAGGTTAGAAATCGCAGTGGTTGTTTATAAGCTGAGGTGTGTTTTGTGTCTTCTTTCAGTGTCCAAAAAATTCAAAAGCATGAAACAATAATGTAAGCAATAAATCCACGGTCAGCTGTATTGAATCTGTTTTATTAAAAGAGAGAGCTATTACCACGCAGTTAAAAGTCAAATCATTACATTCATCAACAAAGCCACAGATGACTAATCGCTGGAAGTTTTGCCTAAAGGTTCGAATATGGTAATATTCACGGTAATTATCGTATACTGCGACAATAAACTCATTTTATGGTCCATCCTTCCTACAAAATTGCGTAACGAAATAATTCAAATTGCCGAACAACAAACACAAAATTAATGAGAAAAGATTAATTTGTAAATGGAAATAAAATTTAACGATTTGCATATCCATGTCATGCAGTCGCCATAACAATAACCATAATTACCAAGAACAAACCACGACATAGGAAAGAGTAGAGTGAAGCTTTGGTGTAAAAGACAATTCTTTCACTTATATCAAGACGGTCAGTTTTTTTTATATTAATGAAAAACTATCGCTCTTTAGCAAGCGAACTGCCAAACTTTCTCTTATTACCTGAAGGTCTAAATTTCCGTTGTCTCCTTGTTAAATGCACCATATTTCACGAAACAAAAAATGATACAGTGCAGATTTCCATCGATTATAAAACCTTTTTTAAAATACATACATAAGCCTTTGTTTAAGCTTTAAATCATTTGTGTAAATTAAGAAATAGGTCTTTAGAACATTCAGATTTTTTCATTGTCTTAAAAATAATTACACATAAATAAATTACAAAACATATATATATATATATATATATATATATATATATATATATATATATATATATATATATATATATATACTAGCAAGGTTATTAAGTTTTCCGAAAACTAGAGACGACAAAGGCCGAAGTGGCAAAACTGAACTGTTCAACAGATACATTTTACAGTTATATTATTTCCTCTGCCATCAGAATTGTTACCACAACAGGTGGTAAACCTAATTTGACTTTAAAAATAAGATTATCGGATTTTTTTTTTTTTTTTTTTTTTTTTTTTTTTTTTTTTTGTAAAAAAGAATTTTACACATCATAAAAGTTTTCAAAATTTCAAACTGATTTAAGTTCTATTTGGTACGGGCTATTTTAAAACGTCGACATAGTAATCGTTAAACAATCAACAAAATGGGATTGGAAAAATATATAAAAACCACTCATGGGAAATCACTGAGAAACAATGACTGATACGTTTTAAACCAAGAATCGTTGCAATAAAGCAATCACATTACCTTTTCACTATGTTTAATTTGGCGTGCCATATGTGCTCATATATATATATATATATATATATATATATATCTTTAATTTTATGATTTGCTTGTTGCGAGATAATTTTCCTACACTAGTAGTTACATTTTCCATTTTTAAGATTTTGATCAAATAATAATAATAATAATAATAATAAAAATAAGCTAACTTTTAGTATTTCTGCCACCTAAGTTTCTAGAGTTGTAAATTAATTTCTTTGATGATTGTTGTTCGTCGATCAGTTTCTAGTAGATTAATTTTTGCAATGATAAACGTCAGACATACTCTCGTTTTATAGTTATACATCTACCAAATTAAAATTCAAATTTCTCTATTTCTCTTAATTGTATATTTACGCTGCTAAGAACATGTTATATAATACAGCATATTAACATTTAAATGTGTGATTTGATATAAATACAAGTTACAATTATATTTGTAATTAGCTAACCGGCTGGATGACTGACCCTCTCAAAATTATGCTAATAAAATTACAAAAATGATTTAATAATGACAGTTTCTTCGTAGTAAACAATAAATTGTTCTTCATAACATTTTAATTTTTTCTATAAAACATAGTAGATAATTTTTCCTTACATCATCTCAATCCTAACATCATAGAATGTAGTAATATTCATCTCCAATATCATCTAAAAGTAATGGACAATTTCTTTATGGTTTTGCAACATTACACCATCTATCAGTTTCTATAATTTGTTCTATATCTATTTAATAAAATTCTATTCTTACAGATAAATTAGATAAAAGAAAGTATTGCAGTTCAAATGTGTAAATGCAGTTCAGATTATTTCATTTCTTATTAACAAGCAATCTATTTGAAATACCTTTGGATGAATTATTGATATCACAGTTCCATTTCTGTATAAACTAGGTCACACATTTGTTTCAGGCATTTCACTATTCATTCACTGTTACACAAACACTGAGACAACCAAACATTTGATAATCGACATTCATCAAGAACTGTTTTAACATTATATAACCACTTGAATTTATACCTTGTAAAAATTGAATAGATAAGATAATAATTTAAGGATTTTTTTTTTGTTTTTGGTTACATCGAATTTTTTAACAAAAATTAATTATACCAGTTTTAATATTAACAATAATAGGAAATCTTCCTAATTTACCATATACTATAAAATTTGGTGTTTATTTTTAACATGTAAAATACGTTTACATTCTAGTAATTTGAAATGTACTTTTTTTTATACTACTTTTACAAAACCCCATACCTAACAGCCATACAATAAACAGTTTTCTCAAAAAATTGATTTGATTTTATGGAGTTTTACGTCCCAGTCAAGAATATTTCACTTATATCGAGACGCCATCAGGTATAGGTGCAAGTGGCAGAAATTTTGCCCTTAGGACAATGTACAGGGAGGGTTCTTTAACGTGCAACGCCTGTCGTGACAAGGGGTATCAGTTTTTAAGGTCTCATCCGGAGTACCCCGTGACTTTCATTTCTAAATGGCTTGGCTAAAGAACAGTCGCTACCAATTTTCAAGTCTTGGTCAGACCTGGTCATGCTTCGAACTATCGACCTCATACATTCGGCTTTGTCAAAAGTTGAAAATCAATAGATAAATTATATACAAGTGCTTTTTAATAACAAAATACATTGCTTAAGTAACTTTAACTGCTAAATATTTTCAGTTACAACAAAAGAACCAGATTAACTTTAAAATATACCAAGATATTAAGTCTTTAACAATCTCTACACTATAGTCATTGACTGTAACATTTATATTTTGCAGCAGTTTACCTTTTGCAAAATAACAACTTTTGTTTTGGAGACATCGATATTTAACTTCCTCTGTTTACCGATTATATATTAATTACATTGATGTTCGTGATCAAGGATGCTTCTGTGTGTGCAATTTAGCTAAACATCGGCTGGTCTTTGTGAATTTGTATTAATGTTCACGTTTTTTATGAAGCCATTTTAAATAAAATCCATGCTTATTCCAAGGTATACTTAGGACTTTGACTTCATCACAAAATTTCTGTCAATCTCTGGAGTAATTGATGACGACATGTTCCTTTGGTGAAATTTTCCTGTATAAATTCTTCGCATGCTTTTGTTAAATTGCGGAGAATGTACAAAGTAAATGAATGGGTTAATTGAATGATTACATAGGAGCAAAAGTCTAGCAATTTGTCCGAATATAAGAAACCAGTTGTCACGTGTTTTGGCGTAACCAAACGATATTTTCATAATATCTACAATATTAATTGGTAGCGTTGTCATTAAGAAAGCAACAAGGACCAGTGTTAAAGTTGCCGACATTTGCTTTACTGTTTTTGTTTTGCATATCGATAATGATTTTTTCAGTTTGTTGGCTTTTAAAACATGAAACAATAAAATCAAAGTAAATTGGCACAATAGCAATAATTAATGTGATGCTTGAATTGGTTTCCTCGGCCGTCGTAGGATCATGATATTTATTGAATATGACAGTATGCATGTAAAAAAATCCAAAACCGATACAAATTATCCATATAATAACCGACGACAGAATCACTCTTCTGTTTGTTATCCAAAGGTGAGATTTGATTGGATGTACAACAACCAGGTACCGCAAATATGACAACATGATCACGTGAATAATTGACGCAATTAATGACGTAATACTTACAATATTGCAGACGAACAGTAAAATAGCTAAAGCTCTAAAAGGCATTTTTTCAAGAAAATATAAAGTAACAGTATATCGAATATACCTAGCTATGAGAAACACAACATCAGTAACCGATAGACAAGCGATACATACAAATGTAGGTTTATGCAGTAAAATATCACACGACACAAGACAAAGGGCTATGCAGTTAGCTAATATCCCACACACTGAAATGATGGTTCCTAGAATAAATACGGTAGTACAATCGTCGTCTGTGGGACAAAGGTGTTCAGAATCTGACATCTCATCATTAGTGCTATTGATAAAATCATATAAGTCTGAGAGCGGTAATGCTTGTCCCATAACATTATCTATGTCCGCCATTTTAATATACCACCTATATTTCATGTACCAATTTTGACAGTGCGTATAATAATGAATTTTTTATTCTTTTTATTAATTTTTCTAATGTCTTGTATTACAATTAATGTAACAGTCTGAAAGAGGTGATTTATATCCCATTAGAATTCCAACATCTTTCATACAATGTAATTGTTGAAGATTGATATAAACCTCATCGCTTAAGTTTGAATATCTGTTTTTTACCGCATATTTAATCCATGTAACAGTCAAAATTTATTTTGTTCGTCTTCGTGTAAATGTCTGCTTTCGCAAAATCTATAAATCATATAACAGTTAACAGTAATTTTTCCCGTATGCTACTTCATCCAACATTTATTTCCCTTATAATTTTGATTTCTAACAATTGAAAAAATGTTCACCATAAGTGTTTTAAATATAAATTATTTATTTTATGTTCCATTACATTTCCTAAGTCTGCCATCTCACCCAACATCTAGACGATGAGACGATCCAAAAATCAAAAGCCAAGCATTTTTTTCTAAATAAGATCGTCATTTTATCCCAATATCTAGCTTACTGACTTTCCAAGTGACAGTTAAAAACCAAGCCCCGAAAAAAGCTCTCTACTTTCTAACATAATTTTTTCTCCTGTCATTTTATCTCAGCATCCATACAATTCATGCAGCAGTTTAAAAAACCTTGTTTGATGTACAGATATTTATGACTTTGGAGTATTACTGCCTTAACATTACTGTAATTAACCCTGATTAGTCGTGATCACAGTGATAAGGTAAAAAATAGTTTTTGTTTAGTATGTAGAAATTAGTAACTCGTAAACAATAATTCAACATAAAAACGCATAACTGGCACAGTGTAAGATATAGTATACGATAGTCTTGTACATGTATATAATACTCTCGTAAACCAAGTCGCTACGTAAGTTGGAGGTCGTGGGTTTTCGAAACCCTACCAGGTCTGACTCAAGACTTGAAAGTGGGCAGTGACTGTTCTTTTGCCAAGCGCTCGGCATTATGTAATCAAAGTCACTGTTCTTTGAATGGGAACTTAGAATAAACGAGGTCCCTTGTCACGGTAAGAGTGGCACGATAAAGAACCTGGTTGTATAATGCCATCAGTGGAACGCACAGGCAAAATTTTTGCACTTTCGCCTATAGCTGGCGACGTCTCGATTTAAGTAAAATATTCTTGACTGGGACGTTAACCACCATATTTCAACTCAAATCCGTAAATTAAGTCCAGAGGTTAAACGTGTTCGTCCGTCCCGTTATCGTTTTCGCCCTTTACTTTTTAACCCATGAATATATTTAATTGAATATTTGCATTAATGTACACTAACATCAGACAATTTATCACAAACCAAAATGGGTGCAAGTCATAGGTCAAAGCGACAAAGCTACACAACATATTTTGATGTTGATGTTTTCTATGATGCCAACACTTTGAATTTGTTACCTGCCGATATGAATGTGTTATGTATTTGTAAAGGTTAACAGAAAGTTGTGTTTAGAGAATAATGTTTCGGTTTATGGCAGTTTAAACGCATCATGTAGTAGAAAATAAACATAAACGGATGTTTGTAGTCATCCAGGGGCAATGCAATTAATTTATTATCTCACCTACAGCTACCGACAGGTTGTTGTATTTAAAGCGTGTATATATATATATATATATATATATATATATATATATATATCCGTGTGTGTGTGTGTGTGTGTGTGTGTGTGTGTGTGTGTGTGTGTGTGGGTTTGTGTGTGTAAAGCATGTACATAAACCTGAACGGATATTGGGATCCTACAAAATCTAAAATTTTTCAAATGACCACGGGAAAATAAAGGTGTTAGTTTCTTACCAACCAACTGTTCAACTGTTTTCGTTATCATTTATAATTAATTAATCAAATTAATTCATCCCTTTGCCTTATAGTCCTAATTGTGTCAATGATTTTTATATATTTATTGAGACTCGCGTTAACCAACTTGATTTGATTATTAACTTCAAATTTCCTTCCGCTGGGTTCGATTATCTTTTTTTTTTTTCAAATATGTACTCTTCACACAGTTTTCTTTCGTGGATTAAAATTAAAATGGTTCGGACTTTTTTATGATCGGTGATCACGGAATCGGTCAAATTTTCAATAAAGTTGGAACATATTTTATTGCCAATTCTTTAATACCATGCAAATGGATCGGACGTAAGTTAAAAAACTTATAATTGTCCTTTCCCTATATATATATAACGTCGACTAATTCCCCTAAAAATGTAAGCTTTTAACGATTTTATTTGAAATGTCATATCAAATGTATTTCAGCCACAGTAAGTAACTATACGCTTGACCCTCTAGTGACGCGAAGTCTTGCTATAAATATTGAAGTTTGAAAAAACCCTTTTCATTAAGAAACAAAAAACCGACGAGAGCAATTTGTTTTTTCAATGTACTTTACAATGGAGTGCAATCTATACACAACAACAAAATAGATAAAGAAATAAGATTATCAAACATTTTGATTACTAAGGTCTTGGCTTGAGTCGGGCACTCAAAATATTGAGAAAATAATATTCGGTTATTTAAGAACTTTTGTAGAATTTAGTGTCTGTAAATGGGGATTAAAGGTTCTATGTCCGTCTGTCAACTGCACAATTTCCGGACTTGAATGTATTGAATCATGATTGGTATTTGATGAGATCTTGTGATGGGTTATGGATTATGATTATGTTTCTTTTGAAATGAAGTAATGGGCATCGGGCAAAATTTCGTAATTTTAATTCGTAATTTTAATGCTTAACGCTTGCAGATATTAATATGTTATTTAATATACGGATATATAAACGTTTAAGAATAATTTCCCAAATAGTTTGTCGTTTAGATAAGTTTACATGTAAAATTAATGTTTAGTTTCTTACAAGGCCTCATAAAATTAATGTTGCCTATGAGGATTATTAAAAATATTGGCAGTACGACAAGCAATATAAGGAATAAGTTAGAACATTTAGAAATTTTGTCAAGTCAAGGATTGCAAAATTTAAAGGGTCTATGGTTACTAACCTTCTTTAGTGCTCAGGAACCCTGAGATTTCTGCAATCCTTACTGACATACATAACAGGTATGTTGTTGTACCGGCTGATAAAGCTTCTAACAACATTATTTTCGTTTGTAAAAAATGCTATGTAAAATGTCTTATTAAGGAGCTGGGTTTAGAAAGTATATCGGAGAATCCTAATTATACCAAAACTAATATTACCAAAGATGAAGTTCTTTCCAATCATAGGGGAGTCCTTGAGTCTTTTGGTACCAATTTAAAACAGGAAGAACTTGACCTGCCTTATTGGTTTGGATTCCAAAACTTCACAAAAATCCATGCAAGGAAAGATATATAGCAGGTTCCTCTAAATGTACTACTAAATCATTATCAGTAATTTCTACACAAATTTTGACAGTCGTCAAAGATGACCTTCAGACTTATTCAGATAAAGTCTATTCTACATCTGGCATCAACTAAATGTGGATTCTTAAAAATTCTAAAGAACTACTTGACCATTTTGTTTCTAATACTCTCCTCGGTAAAAAGTATAAATACTTTTGATTTTTCTACCCTTTACATCACTATCCCTCATACTAAATTGAAAGAATGTCTGAAACAAATCATTCACTTTTCATTCTTTTGCAAAAACGGTAAACCAAGATATAAATATCTAGTGCTCAACAAGGATTCTGGTTATTTTGTAAAACAACATACAGACTGCAAACAAAATTATACTGAAGATACCATCAACAAAATGTTAGAGTTTTTGATAGACAACATATTTGTTGTGTTTGGCAATATCATCTTTCAACAAACAATCGGTATACCAATGGGCACAATCTGTGCACCTTTGCTTGCTGATTTGTTTCTTTATTCATATGAATCAGAATTTTACAGAACCTTATCAAATCTGGAGAAAAGACTATCGCTAAATCATTCAACTACACATACAGATATATAGATGACGTTCTATCTCTAAATAATCACAAATTTGGAGAATATGTGAACGTCATCTATCCAAGTGAGTTTGAAATAGAAGGTACGACAGATTCTCCATGTTATGCTTCATATTTAGTCTTATACCTCAATTATGACACCCATGAAAGCTTACATATTAAGCTATACGACAAACGTGAATGACTTCAATTTTTCTATTGTCAACTTTCCGTTTCTTTGCAGTAATATCCCTGCTTCTCCTGCGTATGGTGTATATGTTTCACAGTTAATACGGTACGGTAGGGCCTGTTCCCACTATGGGGACTTTCTGCAACGAAGCAAATTACTTACAATTAAATTGTTGATACAAGGATATTGCAAACCTAGGCTAATCAGGGCCCTTAAAAAGTTTTATGGTCGTCATCACAATATTGTTGATAAGTATGTAGTCACTGTATCCCAACTTATACTGGATATATTTGACTTACCATAGTTCTTTGTTGTTTTCATTCTCAGGTGACGGATGTAGCTAGCTAGACAGGAGGTGCTTACCCTACCGGAGCACCCGGCCTTACTTCCTTGATGGATGTTTGCAAAGTTTTTACTTTGTAATTTGGATTGTGATATGGACAAGGACTGGTATGTTTGTTTATTATTAGAATGTTGATATTATGAAATGACTTAAAAATTGATAAAATAAAACTTTCTCCTTTCACCTCCCTGACAGAAGATTAGAAACAGTGAAAGTTCTTCATAAAATGATTTCTACGATGTTCTTGTAGCCGTGATCTTGTTTCCGTTGACTGTCACCAAGTATATGTTTTTTTCGTTTTTTCTTTCACTTTCATGGATGCTTAAATGTTATGAGTTGTTAAAAAAGGAAGAAATTAAAACTTTGAACATTTTGTAAAGATATATTTATTGGTGTCTTTTATGGTAAAATTTGATGTTTCCCCATCAGCCTATAGTACCACATACAATTTCAGGCAGATTAATTATTATTCTTCATTTATTACTTCATAATACATTTTGTACTTTCATTTTATATACAATTATTAATGTTTTGGGAAATTCGTTAATATTGTTGCATTTTATTATTAGCGAGAGGTTACTATGACAACCTAAGTACCATTTTTATAAGAAGATATGGCGCCGTTGACATTTCAGTCTTAGTCATATTACATAAACATTCGTTTAGTTTCCTGTTAATGCGCAATATTCATTTTTCAGACTATTTCCTGTCGAGTCTCTACCTTGAAATTTGAGTGTATCAAACAAAATGATTTATAAATAATGTCGGCTAAGGCTCTTCTTCGCTTTCTGTATGCTTATTTTCGGTAAAATCACTTGTAAGATATTCCGGCTTTATTGAGTTTTTGCTTTCTAAATGTTCTTTTTCGAAAAGATCCTTGTTTAGCTATCCAAGTCTATTATCTAGTATCTATATAGATATCTAAAGGTTTATTTACAGAATGATCACTTGTGAGTTATGCCAACTTGTTGCCTCTTTTTTGCTTTTTTATTTTTACTTGCGAGCTCTATAGGCCTACTGTTGCGACTCTACTTTGCTTTCTAAAGGTTTATTTTCAGAACGATAACTTGTGAGTTCTGTTGGTAAACTAAAACTTGTCTCATAACATCCTCTACCAAATCTCATTCGCATAAGAATATTTCTACATACAGAACTGTGAAAGAAGTAAATGAATGGATTGATAGGTATAATTCAAATGAAGCAATATATTGCAAACCATGCTGTACGTAAGAAACCATTGTTCATGTTTAAAATTAACGAAATTTCTAAAATATCCCGGATGTTGATTGGTAAGGTTGTAATCAAGAAAGCAGCGACAACAAAGGTGATCATTTTTGACATACGCATCACAGCGTCTTCTGTACATTCAACAAGGGACCGTCTTAAAGCCTTTGCTTTAAGCAAGTGGACGACTATAATTAATGTAACTGGAGTAACGGACATAATTAAAGTTATAGCAATATTGGATCTAGTGGGCAAGGATAGGATCGTTTTTTCCTGTTAACAATCGCAGTTAAAGTGTAAAATAAACCTAGTAGGACACTAAGGCTCCAGCCAGCAATCGACCCATATATTATCCGTTTGTTTGTTACAAGTGTATGACTTCGTAAAGGGTAAACAATCATCACATATCTTAATAACATCAAATACATCAGATGTATGATAGAAGATATCCCTGCAGTCACAAAGAAAAACGCGCACTGTTATACGAATCGACTGGAATTTCGCCTCGGCGAACGATTTCTGAAAATAATTAATGATGATGTAATCCGGGTACCTCCAGAGCAAATAAAGAAGATCAGCCACAGAAAGACACGCAATGGCAATGAATGTTTGTGTTCGTAACTTTTTCTCAATAATTACGACAACTATAACAGTTGCGTTTGCAATAATACCAGTTATTGAAATAATACTTATAAATACCGTCGATATTACACAGCCGACAGTATCACACGATCCAATGTTCGTGCTGTTTGTAATGTTGTTAGACATGTTATTAAAACTACCAAACAGAAAAACCTGTTTTATTATTTGATGAAATTTAAGTCACTTTTTCATTAAAAAAATTCAACCAAGTACGTTGATATTCAAACCTGCGGACGTTCGTGAGCCATCTGTTACATATGGAATTATATCCAATTCGAGTCCTTCAATAATGACAAACAACGCCTCTATAACAGTCACAGAGATGAAAAACAATAGGATCTGTTTACGGAAAAATTATAATATTTCAACTAGATTCGAAGTTTTAAAATTTAAAAAAAAACATTTAAAAAGCTTCTGACGACATTTAATAGTCTAGAAATATTCATCCAAATACCATAATCAGGCTGCACGTCACTCTTTTCAAACTAAACGTTTACTTTCTTAAACGCTTAAAACTTTCACTACAATATCCGTAGTTTATTACGCCTACAAATAAATCGCCTTCAATGTATAACAAAGTGTTTAAGCCACTGAAATCCAAGGAGCTGAATTGTGATATTCCAATGTCAATATCCTACATGCGTACACTGTGCAGCAGTATGTTCCTTTACGTTCAAAGTAAAAACGTCAAACTTACCGTAAAACCCTCAAAATAATTTACTGCAGCAAAAATCGCTGCATTGAAAGAATTCTATCTTTATGTGCATCAACTATATACAATGATAAAGTAGCTGCTGTGCGTTTAACCATTAACACTTGTAATAGTGCCCTTAGGGTACTGTATCATAGAGGACAAAGTGGACATTGTAAATTATCGCCTTTATTTATCAGCATTATGGACATTATACTGCCATATGATAAATATATAATATAAATATACGTATAATTTAATTCAGTTTTGTTTGAAATAATATAACGCTCATGGTTACAATCTAGTCATAATATGAATTAGATTGCTACAGGTGGCCCATCTGATTTAAATCCCATATGTTATTGCAAAAATCGATCTAGTAACTGTATACTCTCAAACATATATCAACCTATAAATACAAATTTAAGCTTTAATATAGCATAAAATTTTGCTCTATATAGATATTAAAGTATCTTCATAAAGGAAACAGATAAGTTTTGTTGTTTTCATAAATATAGCTTCATATTAAAGAAGACAAAACGACTAAATAACTAGTAATATATGTTCAGGACAAACAATAAAAGTTTGGTACTCTTTTGTAAAATGCAGATTTTGTTTCAGTGTCATTTTTAAATGAAATTCATACATCAAAAAAAATCTGGAATTGATCTTACATAAGTAAAACATATTGATTATAATAACATTTTAATACACAAGAGGTATTAGTATCCTATCGAGGTTACTGTCCAATTTTTTTAGTCTTTTAAGTGTTTAACATGCAATTTTACTCAAGCACACAAAATCATTGTGCGAGAATTTTTATGGGCATTTAGCCATAATTTCAAGCTCTATGTCTCGCTCTAATGTTTTGTTTATTTGATGCTTCTTCCTCTTCTTTTATGTTTTGTTTTATTTTTAGCTTCTTGATAGGGCATCCTTTTTACAGAACCCCGAGGCACTACCTCCTCTCAATATTTTATTTCCAGAGGTCAACAACAATACTGACATTAATAGCAACATTTGGTCCCTTGTGATAGAAAGACATTGTTTATCTACATACCATAAACATACCCTACAGATCTGATGTAACTTAACATAACCAAATGCATTTTATGTGTGCACATTTCTTATGTTGTGTTAAATTAATGCACCAAACGGCCACAGTCATGTTAATTTGTTTTTTAAATAAAAAAAGCAACAATCATCATCATCATGAAAAATTTGACCTTTGTTTACCCAAGTCATTATAGACATTATTAACAACAAGTATTCGAAGTAGGCCTTAGGGTAAATTCACGCCGTCTTGTATAAGACACATTTGAATAAGTTCAAAAATAGCAAATTAAACGAAATATTGCCATATAAAACATGGGATTTAAAACACTTTATAAACGGGAGCGTGCAGTTACTTATCTTAATGTATATGTGTGTGTGTGTGTGGTGTCTGTAACGTCATCTTAAGATACAAAGAATTGTGCAAATTCCATCAAAATCATCGTCTTCTATACTTTGATAGAAATACATTATAGCATGTCTTAATGAACAGACTTTATTCCCATGCTCTGTAGAGTATCCTTCATACATGTTTTTATACATTTGGTTTCTCAACACTTATCTTTATTATACATATTTTGTATGTTGTATTTATGTATATGTATTATGGTACATATGTATGTATATATAAACTGTATATGCAAATACAAGTATGCATTGTGCATCTTTTGTATGTCTGTATGATATATGTGTATGTGTATATGTATATATATGTGTGTATTTATGTATATGTATGTATGTGTATATGTGTATATATATATATGTATGTGTATGTATGTATATGTATTGTATATGTATATATATATATATATTGTATTGTTTGCTTGATGCAAAGTGAAACAAGTGTTGTGTTCAGATCTCTACAGACTATTCTGTTTTTTTTTTGTTTTTTTTTATATATGTAACCGGGGCAAACTGAGTTAAGAAATCCAAGTCAAGAGCCGAGACGTACAAGTTAATCTGTATATATTTATTATAACAATTAATTCCAGATGTATTGCAGACTTTCCATTAAACCTGCAAGTTCATAAAATAAAACTTACATTACACATAATTCGGTACAACACAAAACTTTCATTTATAAATACACTCATTCAAATATATATAAAAAAAATGGGCGTAACAGATTAAAATAAGTTTTTCCTACTCACCAGACAACTTGCGTTGATCTGTCCCTATATAACTTTTACTGATGTTTAAGAAATGCTAAGACAATTTTTATTACCGACTGACTTCACTGAGGAAGATTTTATATGTGGCGGGAAATGGTGAAAGTGCCCATCATGCAGTGCGGTATAGTAAATGTCAAGGTCAAGGTCATTGTCAACTGTAAGGTACAAATGATAAAACACAAATTGGTAAACGAACACTGACGTCACACAAACATATACTACATATATTTTACCTGGTTACATATATATATATATATAGATATTTTTTTTATATATGTGTATATGTATTGTATATATATATATATTGTATTCTTTTTGCTTGATGCAAAGTGAACAAGTGTGTTTTTTTACTCAGATCTCTACAAAGAGAAAAAGAAAAGAAAAGAGAGAGAGAAAAAAAAAACTTTTTTTTCGTAAATTGCAGTGTACAACAGTGTGTATGTGTGTGTAGATGGTTGTCTTGTTTATTTTTTGTACTGTTCTCTCTGTAATATATATGTGTGTTGCAAAAAACAAATAAAAAATTATGAAAAAAAAAAAAAAAAAAAAAAAGAATTGTGCAAATTTGTGTTGTGGTATCTATGGTAGCAAATATACATTAGTTACACAACAAGTCGTACAACCAAATTTCTTAGGTCATTTGTGTTTATTATAAAGATGTACATTTTTGCTTGGTCTACTGTGGCGATATTTGGTTCATTGTGTATGCTTGTATTACCGGTATCACTAGTAACAAGACTTTCAAAAACAACAAAACACATGCTTCCACAATAGAAGATATAAATAACTGGAGAGTACAGAATGTAGAGTGAAGATTTGTTTCGAAAACCTAAGAATATGTATATGTTGCAGAACTGCCTGCTAACGTTTGGAGAGTTTATATTATTAGTCATTTTGCAGCAGTCATATAAAATGTACATTTTACTCCAATAAAGATGAGACAAAACAACTAAATGATTGTATCAATTTTTCACAACTATTTATTAAATTCAGTACATTAAAAAAATATTCTGTGCTTATTAATCATAAATTTTCAATTCCTTTGACCCCATACAACATAACTGCCAGCAACTTTTTAAAAGCCGTTTCATTAAAGTCATTTAACTGTGATGATTTATTTTCTATACCCGTTTTCCAAGGTTGTGATAAATGTTTTTTATACAAATGATTATTTCCATCAAACCATGCAAAGTTTTTTATGCCATCATCATTCTCAAAATCCAATGTATTTAACTGGAAAAATGTAAAATTAAATGTTGTTTCACTAGCATTAACACACTGTACACAAACAGGCTTTGGCAATTTATTCTCCTGCAAGAGAAAAAAATATACCGGTAAATTCGAAATAATGTAATTATACATATTGGTTGCAAGTTGACAGATGCATTTAACATGATATTACTATTTGTGCAATGAGCTTGATAGAATCCTTAACCATCTGTTATGAAGAGGAACCTCAACCAAAGGTCTTAAGTTTGATCTAGAAGGAACTCTAGTGAGTTCTGGACTCAAAAGTGTTGACATTGGATAAAAATTTTTTCCTATCTCAAACATCAAATGCTCATTGGTTCTTTTTCTCACATACATGTAATGAATATATTAAGAAATTTTACACATTTTCCTTGCTAAAATCACTAACAACATGCAAAAAAGAGGGGAAAAATAATAGTTAAAAGATGATTGTAAAATTGTTTTCTGGGCATTAAAGCATGTCTGTGACATTCAACTTACCCCAAATTTATTTTTGGCATGTGCTAGAGCATAAGCCAAACAATACATTAGTGATTTTCCATGTAGTTCTTCTACCTTCCAGTTTCCAGTATGTACATTGAATATGGTATGTACGTTACTGTAAGGAAATCCTGTTTTCCATCCTTAAAAATAAATAAAACATGTATATATACATCACTACACTTCATTTAATGAGCCAGACTCTAAAACTGATTACTCTCATTTTATTCCTGTCTGACAAACTTCAATCTTGACCATGTGTCCGTTCTGGATGTAATGAGCTAAAAAAACATTTTTTGGATTTTTTTTGTCCTTTTTAATTGATTAACTACAAAACATGTTTTAAAAAAAGGTATAAAAAATTATAACCTATATTTTGAGGTTTGGCAAGTTGTGTGGTAAGTACAAAATGTTTTACCTTAAACTGAACTCCAGGCTTCTCTAGCCTGTCAATTTTTATCCTTTGCATAAATAAGCAATACATAGATAGAATTGAAATGATCTAAATACTCCGGAGCTGACCATGACTTCTAACAGTTTAATCCCCAATAAAAGGTCATAAACAAATTTATTATCATTAAAATGTATCATAGTTATATGGTTTTATGGAAACACTAACTGTAAATTTATATTAATAATGGTTTAAAATGACTTATTAAGCACAAACCTGGATAATTATCCAATGTATATATATGTTCTTTCACTAGATCAATAACGGGTAACAAAGGATACATATCAGGTAGTTCTTCCTGTACTGATTGAGCAATTAAGTCCTCATTTGCATATGGCTTTAGTGAATCAGTACCAGTTACCAAAATTTCATTCTGTCCGTTGATTTGTATATGCTTATCTGTATAAAAAGAAAAGATAATTACCAGGTATATTGTGTTATAAAAGATTCTCAATTATTTTTTTTACAAAAACTGTTATTTTCATTGTAATCATTGAAATTCCATAGTTCTACAAGTCATTATTCCTTTATATACATAATAAGACCCGGAAACATAATACAAAATTGAATGTTTTGTTAATATGTAAGACCCGGAAACATAATACAAAATTGAATGTTTTGTTAATATGTAAGACCCGGAAACAAAATACAAAATTGAATGTTTTGTTAATATGTAAGACCCGGAAACAAAATACAAAATTGAATGTTTTGTTAATATGACTTCAGCAAGAAATATGTCAAAAATATTTGTATATCAGGCTTGGTATTCTAGTACTGTGCTTATTCTCAAAGTTTATCTTGTGTATCTATTTTCAACAACTTGCTTATTTTGTGTGACCATGATTTCTCAATTTTTGAATCAGGGCAATAACTTGGGTCACAATAAAATACATGTATTATCTTATTTTGAAAAAAATCACCAAAGATCACATAATTGAAAATATATCAGAATTGTTTTTAGTAATACTATATAAATTTATTTAGAAATATGATATGCACCAAAGCAAATAAATTGTATAATTTATTTGTTGGCATTATCAATATTCTCAGACTGATTATGCTCAGAGCAACAGTATGATATAAGCTCTTCTGTAGTAAATTACATTAAAAGGTCCATTTTAAACAATGTACTCACTTCAAAACAGAATTACAATAAAATTATATAAAAAAATTTGGTTTGTAACATTTAAAAATCTTGTTCCACCATTTTCTAAAACAGATACTTGGTGTACTTAGGCTAAAATTGACAAATTTGTAAAAAATTTAAAAAATCCAAATTTCCTGAAAAAAAGTTAAATTTCAACAAGCCTCATTATCTTGAAAGGGCTTCAAGTACTGAATTTTCAAAGCTTCTGTTTTTTAGTTTACTACAGCTATTACCGTTAATCATTATTGTGCACTTTATGTAACATTCAAGATTAATCAACTTTAAAGAGGGCATTAACCAAAGAAAGTCTATGTCAGGTTTTATTATCAATGGTTAACTGGTTTTGAAGAAGTGAAAAGTGGAAGAAAGATAACAGATGAAACAGCAATGAAACAGATGACACTGATTATTTTGTCAGGTGAGCTTATAAGAATTTAACATCACATAAATACATGTTATATAGAATGGATTTTGTTACCATGTCGATGATAATTCACTTGAATATAAGGATCGAATATTATCTGTCTTTGATTATAAGCTCCTGGAACCTTCTGAAAAATATTGGTCTGACATAACCTCAGTAAGTTTCTAAGTAGAATGTTTCTGAAATTATAAATCAAGGAAGAAGATGTGATATTGCACCAAAGGGTACAAAATTTTCAGTTCTGATTAAAAATATACAAACCTGTACAATAGTTATACATTATTATGTTTTCATGCAGACTCGGGCACTATACTCTCAAGACAATATTACAGTAGCATAGGTCCCTCATGAAAACATAATAATAATGTTTTAGAACATCACATAACAATATGTTATAGTGCAGATAGCCATGTTTGACAAATAAAAAAGACAAACTATTCCCATGGAAATCAAAATTCATATCTTGCTCTACCATATCTTTATATTCATATCTGCAAAAGGAGATGTCATGTTGTTTACAAATGACAAACTTCAAGGGGGAGATAACTGTTTCTAAGGTGGCATGCGCCAAAGCATACATGTAGTATGTGTCTGGAAAAATAATATTACCATGACGTCAAGGGCACTATTGTTGTTGTCAAGAAATGCCAGAAACTATACAAAAAAAGAACTCATGTAGGTGACCAATCAGTGTTTTAAATGATTATAGCCAACATATAAAGAATATATTCAACTTGCATTATATAAGAAGATAAATAATACTTTATCTTATTTTGATGAGATTGTTCCTTTCTTGTGCAATTTTTGAAGCTGGAAATATTATGCAACCTACAGATCCAACTAGACATTTCAGGGTCATATTCTATTTGAAGCCAGTGGTAAGGTTGCATTGATATTTCAGCTGTAATCTGACATCATAAATGATTGAATAATGATAAAATACCATTTTGGTTTAAACATTGCAGAAATTTCTACTAACTTATATCTTAGTTTATTGGAAATAAAATTGCTGTCTTATGTTTGTTATGATTATCTTTTGGCTTGGTAAATACAACCACAGGCTTTACCATGTTTGTAACTGATTGAAGGACAAATGGAACTAAGAACCCATATATACCTCTTTTCACCTAATTTGAGACAAAGGTTGGCTGGTTGTAATGTTGTTATATCTATTGGAAATAAAAATTGGTTTATTAATCTTTAAAGATTACCATAAGAACAATTGTGTGTATGCAGGTGATTTTAAAGTGTGCTTTATTGTCTGTCTTGTATTACAATGCACTCACGTTGACTTTAACATGCCAGCTCACAGAGTCAGTACACCACAGAAAAGCCATATTATTCTGACACTAAAATATTTTAAAGAGAGATCAACCTCCCCAATGTATCCCTTGTCAAAGTCAACAATCTGTCCAGCACATTTTGCTGGATTGTGTTGTCTTTGCTCCTACAAGAGATACTTTTTATTCAGCATCATCGATACAAGATCTTTTTAGTAATGTCCATGGACATCAAATTTTAAACTTTCTTCAGGAAATAAACTTGTTTAATAAAATATAATTTCTGATATATATTATCCAGTCTTTTATTATAACTTATCTGTGAAATTACTGGTTTTTATCAGTTTAGCAATTGTTTTACAATCTATTCTATTCAGTTTTACATATATTTAATTTTTATATATTGTTATATTTTTAACATTTTCTAGCCACGAATAGCTGCAATAATGCTGATGTGGCTTTAAACAAAAACTCACTCACTCACTCTGACAATAAAAAAAGTTCAATCTTTGCCCTGATAATGCTAAGTGTGAAGCCATATCTCAATTTTAAAATTCTTTTGTATGACTCGGCCAGAGTTTGAATCCACAACCTCCTGCTCTACCTCTGAGCAACCAAGCTGGTTTTTGAGGCAGTGTATGAAAACCAATCAAAACCAAATAAAGTGGAATGAAAACCAATGTATTTAGACCCATCAAAATCTAAAAAAATTTGATAAGTGAACTGATTAACTTTCTTACTACAGTGATTCAGTAACCCAGCAATCAAGCAAAAAGTCTCCTAAAAACTGAAACAAGTTTGTAAATATTGTTAATTCTTGGTAATACAAAAGTTTAAATGTATCAAAGTTACATGTACAACTGATCATTTGTTTTACAATTACAAAGTACACTGTTACACATATTAAACAGTGGTGATATACATACGCTGATTTTTCTACTGGAATACCATACTGTGCTTGAAAGTTCCATCTAGGTTTTCTTTTATCAGTTCTTTTTGGTAGCCTAACCATTGTTGGATCCCATTTTTGTGACTGCATAATATAGCGTTGAATAATTTTATCCTGGATAAAAAAAAGAAATTGAATCTCACATAAAATGTTGTATATAATGAATATACATGTAAATCCTTATCACAGTCAAGTTAAAAATTCATACATACACATGCACATAAACAGTGCATGTGATAAAAAAATAATAATAGAAAAAACGGAGTTGTCTAAATTGTATGAAATGATGGAAACAAAAGTTCTAAAATCTATGTAAGATACAAAAATTGAAGTATTTAATATTGTATAGTTAGACTTATTTCGTAATTCTGCGCAGTTTTATTATACTTGTAATAGTAAACAATCTAATGGGCATATTGCTTACCTGATAAAAGATTTCAAAAAATTAATTTACACAAATTTAGAACCAAAGTTACTCATAATCATTCACCACATGATGTCCACCATGGTCAAGTATTGTTTGATTTTGAGGATTTAACATAAAATATTGATATCAACTCTAACCCCAATGACAACAAAACAGTAAATCTTCTGAATAGTAACATGTTTAGTTTGTGGTCCTTTACTTCAGCAAAATCAAAATGATACACCATCTTACTGTTAAACTATAAATCTATGCTAATATACAAATGTACTTCATATTGTTATTGTTTTTAAACTACTAAATCAGCTTATGCTGGAAAATGAACTTGATCTTTTTTGTATAGGAATAAACATCTATGCATAGTTTAAAGCTGCAATATGTGTTTTAATTTTCTGATTTTTTAATCTTTCTAAAAATATATAGTTTTAAAAAATAGATAACTTTTAATCATGATTTGAGATTCATTTTCTTACATCTTATTCCTATTAGCTATAATAAACAAAATCCTGTAATGAGTTGGTCACTTATTTAACAATGATTACCATATTATAAGCTTGGAGCAAACATACTGATGTACAGAGACTCGAATGAATCAAACGGGATACCTGACAAATTGCATTAATTGTCCGTCATTTATATCCAAATGTATTCCAAATGGTGTTATTTATGACTTCCAAAGTCACAAATTTAATGAATTCCCTGTTTAATTTACCATATTGTATTTCATTGTTTTTTAAGTTGTGTTTAAATGACCCGGTTTTTATAACTTAACCACGTTCTAAAATTAGACCCCACAGGCTACATCTCGCTGGGAAATTATCTTGATCTGATCTTAAAATCATCAGGGAACATGCCCAGACAAATAAAAAAAGAAAACACATGAAATATTATTATGTGTGGCAGGGTGTGAATATTTTTATTTTTATCACAACTATTTACCTCATCAGGTACTTCAACTTTATCTATTAAATCCGATACTATTTTTGGCATTCCTTCAAATATTTGAGATTTTGTTAAGATAGATGCCTGCTTCTTTGCTGAAATAACATAAAAGTTCAAATACATTTTTTATTTATAAACAGAAGAGAGCTTTAAACTGCCAGCTCTTAAATGACTAAAAATACATTCTAAATTTTTTTGTTATATTGACCGATATGGTTAATTTTTCATTCTGTTTTGTTATTTGCAACAAAAATAAAATAAAATTTTAAATTGCTGAAAAATGATCGTGTGAGTAAAAGATGTAAAAATTGTCTGTTATATCATAAGTCTTGTATATGTCATTGAAAATGTTAAAAATTAACTATCAATAAATGTAAAATCAGGGATTAAAGGCTAGACACAAATCTTGACTCAGTTCATATTGTTACTATTATTACTTGTATAATAATATTTGTAAAATTTTGTAAATTTCCATCTTAAAACCTAATAATTTTATGTGAGAAAATGTGTCATTTGTATAAAATTATAAATTAATTCAAATTGAAATTTGAGTTCACTTTGCTTTTCTAGACATTTTATTTCATGTAAAATGAGTTGATCATTTTAATTTTTTAGCACTACTCTCCTCTTTTTATTACATTATTTTCTTTTTATCCCTATAAATAATATTCATATTACAAGTAACATCTAACAAACACTCAAAGACCATTATCTTGGGCCATAAATCTAAATGACTACAGTAAGAGAAAGAGAGAGTTGGCTCAGTTGAGTAATGGTGTTTAACGCCCCAGTCAAGAATATTTCACTTATATCGAGACGTCGCCAGTTATAGGCGAAAGTGCAGATATTTTGCATGTGTGTTGCGCTGATGGCATTATACAGCAGGGTTCTTTATCGTGCCATGCCTGCCATGACACGGGACCTCAGTTTATTTTAAGTTCCCATCCGAAAGAACCGTGACTTCATTTCGTAATGCTGAGTGCTTGGCGAAAGAACAGTCACTACCTACTTTCAAGTCTTGGGTCAGACTCTGCCAGGGTTCGAACGAACAACCTTCCACTTACAGAGCGAGCACTCTACCAACTGAGCTACCGCAGTGGCTAAGAGAAGAGATAGCATCAAAGACTGAAATGAGCACATGTATTAAACATATAAAGCAGGCCATTAAAAAAAATATTACAGGGATTAGATTAATCAATCACCTGTCCACTTGTCCAGATGAGCAAAATACTGTTCAGATGTGTGTTTTTATTTTTATTTATTTTTTGTTTGTTTTTTTTTTTTCTTTGTGGCCCATCATGGCATCTTGTTACCATTTTTTTTTTGGCATTCACTCAAAATATTTCCATTAAATTTTAAATTGTATCTTAGCCTTATATTGGTCAATGGTCACACAAAAAAAGAAAAAAAAATTCTTTTAAGTGATTTTTTAAAATTTTTCTACAAGCCATTAAGAAGAGGTGGTTAAACAAAGTTATCAGCCCTGTATTACCCTCAATAAAGCGGACGTTGTGGTTATACATATAAATTTGTTCCTCATGGTAGTTTGGGTCTTCTGTGACTGGTGGTTTCTCCCAAAACCTTGGATCATCTGGAGGTGTCCATTTTTCTTCTGGAAGTTTCTCTTCAGAATCAATTATAGTTAACTCTATAATAAAAAAGGTATATTATTTATAAATTGTTTGTATTGATGTGTGACACTAGAATAAAATAACTTCTTATTAGTATTATTAATTTATAAGTTTATGACTGATATTTGAAGCAGAAATTTATCCAATACAGTATAACAGTTACTCTATTTTTATCAAAATTTTATTGTTTTACCCAACAAACTTGACAAAAGGTACTGCTTATAACAATATATAGCATCTAATGAGACATTAAAATGAACTGTCATGCTGAAAGCAATAAATCTATATGCACATTTTTTTAAATTAATTTATTTGCATTTTATATGTATATTACAGTACTTCACAGCTGATCTGAGTCTCTCCTACACTACATGATTTCTATTCTTAAGTTATCATCCTGAAAACCATTACATGACAAAGAATGAAGTATTTGCATGAGGTCAAATGAAAGTGGATAAAATACTGGTATTTGCATATTTTAAAAATTTGAAAAAAAAAAAAGAAATAATATAAATAAAAAGAGAATTTTAGGAAAATAACAAAAAATTTAAAAGATATTGATGTAAATGACATTGGAAGGGATTTAAGTGGACTAATAAATTAACAAGAGGCCCAATAGGGCCTGTATTGCTCACCTGGAAAAGCTTTCATTGTTTTTAGGGCTTTTTCTTTTAAAATCATATCCAACAAACTCAGTAGCAATATCTTTTGAAGTATTCTGGATAGCTCAGTTGTTAGAGCACTCATAAATGGTGTGTGAGGTCCCAAGTTAAATCCTCAATCCGACCCTGTATTTTTCTCCTACCTGATACAGTCTGGTGGCCAGTGTAGCCAGATCAGACATGGGGATATATTTTTTAATCTTTAACAACCAAAGACCATCCATACCTAATTCCATTTGAATATTAGCTCATTAGTTTCAGAGGAGAATCATAAAGTTATGAAAAGACACAAGCATGCTTTACCATGATATATAAGCCCACCTTGGCTTTACCAGGTGAGCTAAAAATATTCTTTCTCTTATATCCTTATTGCTGAGGAACATAAATACTAGTATTTGAAGAAATGGAAAATACAATTGTACTGTTGAAGCATTTATGCAGATTTTTTAAAAAAGATATTGAACCCCTATGATTCAGTTTTTACACATAAAAATTACTATATTGAAGAATTATGCAACCTTAATTCATTATATATTTTTTGAAAATAAGTGTTATTCACAAATGTTTGAATTGTCATGTGGTACAGTGACGAACCCAGGATTATTAAATTTATACTATACCTTTCTTTAATAAAGCTGGTGACATATAAGGTGCTTTGTCTTTAAATCTGGCTGTATACTTCCACAGTGTTTTGAACATTCTCCCCCTTACATTGGCATAGCATCTCCCTGTCACTCTCATTTCTGAAAACTCTGAAAAAATTTTTGCAATTCTGTAAAATATGAAAGGAATAGATAATGTTGGCTTATTTTATTATCATTATGTTGCTTTTCTATTGAACAAAATGGTGGTTCCTAGACTTACCAGAATGGCTGTTGTTTTATATTATATCAATAAAATTTGTGCTACATGAAATTACAATTCTTGAAATTGCATATTTGTTTCATAAGAATTATATGTTAAATAATTCCCGATTTTTAGTTTCGATTCAGTAATTTTATCAATGGTGATCCAGTGGGTATTCAATATGTACGTATACCTATTATAGTAGTTGTTTCCATTAGAATGGATTGGATTTATGGTGTTTTTGTCCTAGTCAAGAATTTTACACTTATATTGTGGTGGTCAGTTCAAGAATATACGAAATGGGAGCACCTTAGTCAAGCGAAATGACAAACTTTCTCACACAAGGATCTGCCATGAGTAGGATTCCAAAACAAGAGGTGAGAGGCACTGTGATCTTAAGTATGCTTTAGATCACTTGGCCACAGAGGCCCAGTTAGTGAGATACCACATGCCCCTAAAATGAGTTGCATGTGTATATTGTCATTATATTTCATGCACTATCAAAAAATTGATAAAAAAAAAATACATGTATGATAATTCACAAATTTAGAAGCTTCACTAAATCATAATCTAGACAGGACAATGGACAAATCATTTATTAGCACATAATAAGACTACTAGTGAGAGGAATACTCCAACTAATTAGAGACCGAGATCGACGGCAACCAATTTCATAGCAGCGGTCAACGATGGCACGTGTTCCATTCTTATGACAAATGTGCATCACATCTGTCTAAAATCGAGTCGTTTGCAAATTGCTGATACGATGCTAAATACTAGTAGTTTGCTATCAAACTCTTCTAGTAAAACCAACCACAAACAACTGGACTGCTAACTTACAACCGAATCTGTTTAAGGGCAATATATGAAAGCTACAAGGTTTCTTTTTTATCTCTCAAGCAAAAGAGCTTTCGTTTGAACAAACAAATAAACGCCCAGTGGTATGCAGTACTGTCAGAAGTCCATGAATTACTAAGTAATTCATGGACTTCTGGTACTGTATATATCTACATTGAACAACCAGTGATTGATCTCAGTTGAAACTTGCAAAATCATATTATTGTTTTAATAGTGAAAGTTTCACATGTACTTTTTATGTGCTGCTGTGACTAAAAACTCGATGCCCAGGCAAATAACCTTGTTTGGTAGTTTCCTACTTTATTTGAAGCACCTTCAAACGGCTTAGTTACGTAGAGACGGCAACAATTACAGTAACAATTGAAGACTAATTAAGTGGTAGATAATATGTTTTCTCATTATTTAAAAATGCCATTAAGGCATTGAATTTGAAAAATACTCTTATAATGACCTAAAATTCCGAGGATGGTAACACGCATGAAGTTCACAAACGATAAATCCAGCGATATTTAAAATGTTTTAAATATCGCTAAAAAAAACAAATAATATAAAAATATTCAACGGTGCACTGTGAAAAGTTTCCATAAAAGCATATCTAAACTTATGATACGATTAGACCGAGATTTCTGCGGTCTTTAGATTTATCCTTTTCAATTTTTTTGCCTTGGCGGAAAAATCAAAGACCGAGCGGGGTTAGTCCGAAAATCTGACGGTCTATCTCCAATCTCCAATCGTGCAGTAGACCGTCAGAACGGCAAACGCCTGTTTTCTTGCATCTGAGCTCTAGACCGAGATTTCTGCGGTCTTTAGATTTATCCTTTTCAATTTTTTTGCCTTGGCGGAAAAAGTCTACTGCACGATTGGAGATTGGAGATAGACCGTCAGATTTTCGGACTATGATACGATATAAACGTTAACAAATAATTGTAATATGCATTGTTTAAGGAACATTTAACGGACAGTTAATAATAATAATAATAAAAATAATAATAATAATAATAAACTGCGTTCTGAGACTTAGTCCGAATTTCCTCTGCATTTAACATACCTAGCTGGTGTGTGTAGGGTTAGAACAATTTCTAATTTTAGAATACGGTCAGGATTTTCCGCGGATACAATGGTGTCGGAAGGGGCACCGCCTCATTTCGCTTCAGACTAAAATAATAAAATACTAGTATCAGTGGAACTGTAGAAAAATTACTTACCTCAATAAATAGGTCACGGTATGATTTGTCTCCCAAAATATTTATATATATTCAAGATGTCATGGCCACTCGTTTGAGAATTTGGACCAATTTCTTCGAATTCGGTGTCGGTGATGTTTGCAAACCTCTTCCTCCCATTTTTCTAAACAAGGCTGCGTGACCTAGCAAAAACTCACACTAATATTTTGGAATTGAACGAAAACCATTGCATGATCACAATGATTACCCTAAAATTTTCCAATGAGCATGCGATATAAAAATATTTAAGATCTACCGTTAAATGTGTGTACCACATAATAATAATAATAATAATAATAATAATAATTAATAATAATAATAATAATAATAATGATGATGATGATGATGATAAATTGTAATTAAACTCTCATTAGACATTACCATAAATATCGAAAGACTAAAAATATCGCACAATTTACTGTACAAATGATAGTGCGTGAATTCATACTATTTACTTTGTTATAAAGCAGTTTGTTTTCATCGTATCTAATGAGTCCGACAACTCATTTACCTGAAGGGGCCTCGGTGGCCGAGTGGCTACGGATCACAGTGCCCCCGTCATCGCCTGGCCGTTCGAATCCCACTCGGGACAGATCCTAGTGTGAGAAAGTTTTTCAGTTCGCTTGCCGAAGGTCGGTGGTTTTCTCCGGGCACTCCGGTTTCCTCCACCATCCAAGAACTGACCGCCTCCGAAAATAAGTGAAAGAATCTTGACTGGGGCGTAAAACACCATACTCCAATCCACTCCTTTACCTGAAATGCTCGGATGTCTGGAACAATTTGAATTTTTATGCAAAACGTTAGATATTTTCATCGGAATCATACGTGTAATGATATCGAGCATTAATACACAAAATAAATGGAATTCGCCAGTATATCACGTGATACCTCATAGCGTTTGTGCGGGACAATTATTTCTATTGGCAATGGAATTGCATAAAGTGACGTTTTCCCGTAATAACGACGTTTTTTTCTGGAAAATTTGACGTAATCGTTATCCATTCATTCCGCACAAACGTTAAGAGGTAATGATCACGTGGTACACTGACGAATTCCATAAACTATGAAATCATTAATTCCATACCTAGGCGTATTTTAATAGGATCGTTTGGTTGTACTTGTTTCACTCACACGTCATGTAACTATGGCACACAATGTTTATTTACAATTATAACCGTTTCAACCTTATATTATTTTTATGATAGGCTACTTGAGAGTAAGTCATAAATTAACTCATCAACCGTTCAGAAAAAATCGAACAAGTTTTCTACATTAGCAGTCGGCACGCCATGTGTTATACCAAAGACAAATCAAGTTGAACCATTCAGCTTTGGTAAGTAACGTGCCCATGATCGTATCTTCATAGTATTATAGACTGTTGATATATCGGAATTTAATTGTTACAATTTTGTGTCAAGAACGACAACAGCTGAATTTATTTCTATCCTAGATTTGTGGTATTTTAGCCTACTAGAACCAGAGGCTTAGACGAGCTATTGCACACGTGTCTGTATATCCCTCTTGTTTTTCGAGAACCAGAGTATGTCTAGTATCTAAAAATCTAGGTAAATCACTGTATACCCTTAGATTCCATAAATTGAGAAATATAGGAAAATGCCAAACATTTTCTGCTTAACATAGAAAGAAACTTGCAACTGAAAAACATGTACTTGCCAACATCAAATGTAATCAAGATTACAACATAGGTCAAATCGTAAAAGTTACTAGTAAAACAACCAAAATGGGAAACTTCAGAGGGGTTCCATCTGAAAAAATCACAAATAACAAATAGATGAACGATAGATTGTGCTGAAATATTTTAGACTAAGCATCATTAGAACAAGTAGTATTTAATTTATACAGATAATGGCAGTTGGTGTCCAAATTAGTTGAATGGAAAGAGATACTTTAAATTATTTAAAAACCTTAAAAAACTTATGTATGATAGTAATAGGTTTCTTTCAGTAACGGTCAAAATCCCAATATCCATTTGCCACTAACTCAATTTTGTTGAAAAATACACTTAAAAAGTAAAAAAGGAGTATATGCCTGGAATTTGATTTTTGACTGGGCCACAATTTTTTATTCAAGTAACATGTTTAAAATCATTGTTTTACCGAAATTAGTATTTAGAATGTTTAAGCAATATTTTTCTATAATCTAGGCCTCTTACTACAAATGCAGTTAAATAACATATTCACAATTGATTATACAACCACATACCATATTGATGACATTGGTTTAAGTAATTTTGCAGAACCCTTATTGTATATTTCAGATACATTTAACTATTTACAATAATCCACGATTTAATATTTTTTGTTATATTTACAGAAGTGAGGCTGTAAATGTTGATCATTCAGAATGTTTAAAGCACAAGCAATTTACTGCAGCCTTAAAAGAGTTTTTGGTACACATGTCCTAAAGCTTTATGTTGTTCCAGTTTGCTCCTTTCACTTGAAGCACAAATTTGATTACTTTAGAGACCACAGACTTGGTCCCATATTTTCAGATGATGGTTTTAAGCAAAAGGAGGATTGCTTACAAGAGAATTTCATGTTTCTTATAAGAACAATTGTGTTAGCTACACGAAAACGGTTTGAATGGCGAAGCTGAAAATAATATTCAGAAGGAGTTAGTTGAAGATATATTTAATTCTTGTTGTGAAATTGATATTTTCTTTCAAAGTGATGGCTTGGATATAACAAGTAAAGTTGTAACAGCATCACAGAACTGTGGTTTGTCTGCAGAACAGATACGAAGAATATTTAAAAAATCGCCCACCCTTATAAAGAAATGCAACATAAAATCTATCTTTGACTTATTACAAGAGTTAGGATTTACGAAAAATGAAATTACCAAAATATTTGTAGATCAAAGTCGAATTTTAAAGTTCGACAAATCAAAAGTGTTAGATGTTTTTGAGACCTTATCAACAGTGGGTTTACCCAATAACTGTGTGTTAAATGCCATAAAAAGCCAGCCTGAAATTTTGTTCATGTCGCCGAAAGAAATAAAGGAAAATGTATATTCCATGGGAGAATTATTTAGCTTGAAACAAATAATTACAGTTCTGAATAAAATGACTTTTATCTTACTTGAAGAACCAGATAAAGTTATAGAAAAATGCATGTATGCAAAAGACATCATGGTGACTGACATGGAACAAATAACCAGCTCATCACTACTCAGTACATTCAATGCACAGTATTAGATGCAGACACATGTTTTTGAAGAGAGCAGGTTTATTTAAGAAATTCAAACAAAAGAAAGGGGAACCTAATCCAAACCCACCGTTGAAGGACATAATGGACCCAACAGATGAAATTTTTTTAAAGAATTTCATGCCTAATGCAACTATTTTAGATTACAAAACATTTTGTAACTTATTAGAAGAAGAATTCAACTCCAACTCACAAGATATTGACGATATTGAAAATATAGAGGATTAGGTGATATTAGAAAATAAATTGTTTATGTCACTGTGTTATGGTTACACTTAATTTTTAGCTCACCTGAGCCTGTGGCTCGTGAGCTATTGCGATCCGAAATTGTCTGTCATCCGTCATGTCCATCTGTAAACTTTTACATTTTTGGACTTCTTCTCTGAAACTATAGGTTAAATTTCAATGAAACTTGGCTAGGTGCATAAATGAGCTGGTGTAATTCAGATTTTTTCATGATATGTCATGGCTTCCGAAACTAGGTAAAGGAGACCTATTGGTCCAAAAAACTTAAAAAATCTTCTTCTTCCAAAACTGATGATGGGAGAAAAAAATTGATGTGATATTTGGCTTCTCTAGGGTCTTAAGCCTATATATAGTTTGTTCATTTTGTGAAATTTGGTTGAAAAATGGGTTAGGCCGTATTTGCGTTTAATTTTAAAAATTTCGTAAAATGGCTTCTAATTGTTATAACTTGACTATTTGAACAGATATTGACATGGGATTTTCAGTTTTGACTTTTTCTTGAAATAACCTTCAAAATGGGATTCAAGGTCAAAGTTCAAGGTCATGACCTAGTTTGTAATTTTGCTGTTTTAGGCTATTTTCTTCAAAATTTTAAGAGGTATATAATATCAAAACATTGTTAAAATGTTAAGCATAACAAAATTTAAAAAGGTACAAAGTTTCTTAACTATATGATAATGCATCTAGGAGATGTTGCCCCTGAAATTTTTGTTTTATAAAAACTACAGTTGTGCGTTAGCTTGAAAACTATTAACTTTTTGCATAGGCATATATATTATAATATTGTAGGTATTGATATGACAATCATTTTGTTATACGGCTCAAGGTCTGACATTCAAAGGTCAAGGACATAGATGCACAAGAAGACTCAAATTGTTAATTATCTTGAAAACTATTACCTTTTTGCATAGGCAAATATATTAGAATATTGTAGATATTGACATGACAATCATTTTGATATATTATGGCTCAGGGTCATGCATTCAAAGGTCAAGGTCATAGGTGCATTAAAAGACTGAAATTGTTTATTATCTTGGAAACTATTAACTTTTTGTATTAGCATGTATATTTGAATATTGTAGGAATTGATATGGTAATCTTTCTGATATAAGATTCAAGATCTTACATTTAAAGGTCAAGGTCATAGATGCATAAGAAGACTCAAATTGTTAATTATCTTGAAAACTATTAATTTTTTGTATATATAGGCATGTGTATTAGAATATTGTATGTATTTTTGCAAATGATTTTGGTCCTATTTTCAGGTGAGCTTTAAGGCCCATGGGCCTCTTGTTTGCATTAATGGATATTAAATTGTTCTTTGTATTAAGTATCGTCTGCTGTAGATTATTCATAGATGATCTGCCTTTTGCAGAACTCATTTTATCAGCTATAATTTTCAGTACCTCATTTACTATTGGTTAATCATTTACCTGCACAATGTATTTTAATGATACACAAAATCTTTTTAGCTCACTTAAGCGAATGCTCAATGCAAGGTAGTCAAATGTACTTTTATTCACCGTCTTTAGTACCTCGTTTATTGACCTAAACTCTGAAACAGCGTCAGTCTTCTAGTGTCCGTATGTTATAAAAAGATGTGCGAATGTTGGCCATTGTTTGGAGCTTGTTATCGACCTTTGTCTGTTCTCTGTAAACTTTATTACATTCACCTTTTTTTGCCAAATGTCAGGTTTTTTTTTTGACATTCCCGTTTCCTTCGCCATCTTTAAAGTCTTGATATGAGAGAAAAAATCTTGCCTGTGTCGAAAAACACAATTACTCGACTCATTAACTCAATTAAACTCCAAAAGCACTTTTTACTCATACACACTAATTCTTACAGATTAATAAACTTGCCGGCATCACATAAAATTGCTGATGTGACGTAAACCAACATAACAATCGACAAACAACAGTCTCAAGAACAAGTAAACATATGACATTGAATCTTGGCAGGATTGTTGCCAGGTCCAAACCCCTTCAAGTTGGCGAAGGTTGCTAACTTGACCCTCATTTGAGTTTAATACTAGTAACCCTCTTGTCTCAAACTGATTAGATTAGGAACTTGAAACTCTAAAATGAATCTCCACCAAGTTCGATAAGCTGGTTAAACCTAACCAATTTCAAGGTTACTGTGACCTTTAGTAAGAAAAATTTTTATCATAATGTCACAAACCAATATGCTTTGAAACTTCAAACCATAGAATACTAGTATGTAGCACCAGGAAATGAAGCCCCACCAAGTTATCAAATCTATTTGTCCGTTAACCAAGTTTGAAGGTTATTGTGATCTGTAGCACCTGTCTTAAACCTAACAAATCTGTAACAGAATACATGTACTTTGCTCTATGAGACAAGGGTTGAAATGATTCACACGGTAATTCATTGAACAGTAATAATAATATGTTCTAATAAATCAGTTTAGTTAAGACGCTCTTTGGTTTGACAAGGAATTGGTCTTTACAAGGTCCTTTTTTATCTTTTAGCTTCTGTCTACTTGTGGCTCTTAGATGCTTGCTATTTTTTTCAGAACTACATGTGTATCTCTGTTTAAATACATGTATTGAAAGTAAGCGTCAAATTAAAATGGAGTCAAAAGATCAGCTTCAACGTTATGCGTTTCATATTATCCAATAATTCACTGTGAACAATTCCTACAGAACATTTAATAATCAATGTGGACTATTTTGACAGAACATTCAATAATCAATGTGGACTATTTTGATAGAACATTTAATAATCAGTGTGGACTATCTTGATAGAACATTCAATAATTCATGTGGACTATTTTGATAGGACATTCAATAATCTATGTTGGCTATTTTGATAGAACATTCAACAATCATTGTCGACTATTTTGACAGAACATTCAATAGTTTCATTCTATCCAACATATCAATATGGCATTGTTCTACAGAACGTACATTAGTTTAGCTCTATCCAAAACTTTACTCCAAACTATTTGTACAGAAAAGTGCCATATTTTGGGTAACCTAAATATTAACGATATCGATACATAAAATATTAGTAAAAGTATCGTCTTTACGACCATTGATAAAATTGTTTAAAAGCTTTATTAGATTCCAAATTATTTACAAATCACAAGACATAAAAATACACAAAGGAGGAATAATAACCCAGGAACTCATCAAAATATATAAAAATAAAATCACAAAATATATAATAGATATGTGACAATTAATTATAATTATCGTATTCTAAATATTAAACAGTATATAGTTTAACAATTTAAAAATATATCGTTCGTTATAAGGTAAAATTGTGAACGCTTAAGCAAAAATAAAAAAAATAAAAAAACCAACTCGAGAGTCAATCAAGTATGTACAGTAAGAATAAATATATGATTAATTTTAAAATAATACTCCTTAAATTCCTCACAAACAATTAGTAAAATGTAAGTTAGTAAGTTATTTCAAAATAACCTCAAATTTAAGCTTTTTATGTGTAAAAAATTGACACCATGAGCGATTTCTTCTGGCTTAATTGCTTCAATCACTAAATAATACCACTACATCTGCCTACATCTACTATAAATTGTCGACTTGATGCTTTAGTTTTTTTTTAGTGAAGGACAAAACCACCAAATAATATACTAACTCTTACATCATTTGACTATACTTGTATTGTCTTTTAACCGTTGAAATACGAAGACGTAGCTTTTGCAGAAATTATTTATGAATTTCATTGTTAAGAGATTCAGAATACCAGTAGAAAAATGGATCGCATGTAAGAAATATTAAATGTTTTAAGTTTGACAACAGAGCAAAACTTGGATTTTGTCGGGACAAATAGTTGGAATGTACTAAAGAGACTCTTTTTTTGTTATACCGATTGTCTCGGAGCCAGCTGACAATGTATAAATGCTCCACCACAACTCTCTGGCCAGTAATATTTGTCTGTTTTTATTTGAAGACAAACAAAACAGAATTTTGTTCTGCAATATTTATTTGGACAGTCCATGTGTTTACAGTTGTCACCTTCATGTTCAACTATGAAGTTGCAATTCGGACAAGCTCGGACGGTAGGACAATTTCTGATACCTACAATTTCTTTTGTTGGACAGCTCACCAAGATTTTTTGCAGCCTTTTCAAATCTTGTTTGCAATCAACATGTCCACAAGTTTTTGAATCATCGGAACCCATCCATTTTCTTTGACAAAACGCACAGAACTTGAAATCAAAATCATAGTTCTCTTCACAAGTTCTACAAACAACAAAACCTCTGCGATAACAGATGCTTTCTATATACTTAGAACACCCTGGGACATTGATAGATATCCTTAGATCGTTGTATTTTGTTACTAGATAACATTATCTCAAACAGGTTACTTTCGTCTTCAGGACAAACACGCCTTTTTGCGCACTTCTATGAAGTTCCATTTACTGCCACATTGCTCACTTGGTCTCTCTTGGTCTGGTACAGCTGGACAGAAAAATTCAACGTTCCCTGTCTCAATCTGTCGTCGACAATATTCATATAGGTTGTCGCAAGCTGGAAATAAAATATTTAGATAAAGTACCACGTCAGGACTTTGTAATCGGAGAAGCAATGATTGAGCTTTGTTTAAATGTCTCACGCATTATTACAGCTATTCGCGGCTATTAAACATATACTAGTAGATTCTTCATTTTCAATCCGAGCTTTATATAACTCTTATTTAAGGTTGATAAAAAATCCCAATTTGACGAGAACATTTCTGAATACTTTACCATTTGTTTTAGCGTTTCCCTTTTACCATTTTTATTAACAGGTATATTGATTTATATTTGAGGTAACCCTAATTTCATAATGTATCTGCTTAATCTCTCAATTCTGTTTTGAATTCATATTTTGAACAAGGGCCAAACGCGACGAACTAAATTCAAGGAATCGAATCGTCTAGGCTTAAATCGAAAAATGGCTCTGAATTAAACAACAGTTTGGCTTGGATACACACGGTAATGTGACCGCATTGCTCTTGATACATGCTAGGTCATCAATATAAGCTACCTCACGCAAAGTGTTTGTAGGCGAAATATGAAGTAATTGTTGAGAAAATTTTTTTTCTTATTTTTGAATTCATATTTTGAACAAGGGCCAAACGCGACGAACTAAATTCAAGGAATCGAATCGTCTAGGCTTAAATCGAAAAATGGCTCTGAATTAAACAACAGTTTGGCTTGGATACACACGGCAATGTGACCGCATTGCTCTTGATACATGCTAGGTCATCAATATAAGCTACCTCACGCAAAGTGTTTGTAGGCGAAATATGAAGTAATTGTTGAAAAAATTTTTTTTCTTATTTTTGACTAAAGATATCGAAATTCTTATTTGTTTGTTTTCCGTATCGCGGCTTCCGATTTCAGAAATAATGCTCTCTGCTGCGTTTGTTAACGTTGTCTCGTTTTCGATAAAAAATCAAAAGATCAATAGTTCTATAATAAGATCTTTGGTAGATCAAACTAGCAGTAGGTTTTCCGTGAATGTCAGTAAAGGTTTTATAATGGAACCAAATATTACATTTAACCTTTCAACTTTTTTTGAGAAATTTAGTTTTTAATTTTGCAATTAACTTACTAATACCATGTCCACATGACATTAAAACTCTGGGAATTTCATCTTCCCATGGATCAATCAGATCTGGTGCATCTGTTAGATAGCCGCCTGGTACTTGTCTTGACAACTGCTTCATAATGACATAAACTTTGCCCTTGTTATCCACTTCAACTTGGTCGCCCAAAGTCTCAGGTTTTATTCAACATGCTGTGACGATAAAATAAATCCAAAGCTGGGGCATCTATTTTTAGCTTCTTTGAAATTTTTGTTATAGCACTTTCAACATTTTCTTCCTGTATGAAAAAGGAACAAATGCATCGAATTATGTAAATTGTAACAGGATGTCATAACTTATGTTCCACTTTCAAGTTCTCTATTTCACATTATAAAGTTACAAGCATAGAGAATTTATCATAGCAAATGATAATCAATAATAATAGATTGTTTGAAACAGTTTACTTTATAGTAAAAAAAGTGAATAATATTTCAGATCATTTGGAAGATGTCAGTAATATGAAGGAATTAATTTTTTTTCTAGCATCAGACATTTTACAATCCATAATACACGTATAATGGTATTCATCTGCTTTCCTCATTACGCATTTCTTGTTTAAAATACATCCGACCGATATTTTTTAAACAATGTTTGTGACCTACGAAAAGTTTTACGTGCTTTAAAACAATTCAGCACCAAACCATTTTTTTCTTATTACATACATTTTTTTTATTTCCAAAAGATGTAAATTGTTTTGTAAAAAATTACTACGAATGGAGAATAAACACACAAATGGACCAAGAAATTGCCACATCCAAAATTGGTACAGGATGATAAAATCGGTGACCTGGTATTGTAATCACTATGACATGTAAAACAACTCTATTCTGTCAAAGAAAAACTTCAACAAAATAAGAAATAACATACATACTTGATTAAAAAATTGCATAGTTCAAATTTGTTCCAAGCAAAACATTGAAAGATTGTATGGGTTTACCATTAATATGACCTATGATTAAAAGATTTATCTTCTTCTTCTTTTTATTTTTATTAAGTTAACTTGTGTTCAAACTACCTTTTATTTTAACCACAAAAACGGCTTGGATCAAAACGGACTTATATTGCATAGAATGATTTTAAGGCTTAAAACCGTGAATTTGCTAATGCATACAGATCTCGAATATATATGATTTATGAACACAAAACCTATCAATTATGAATAAAATTATCTGGGTGTAAATGAGGCCGAAACTAATACTACAACGACAGCAAACTTGACTTCGCTTTTGGAATCTAATACTTCAGAAAACTAATTATAAAATTCACAAAATCAATCATAACTATTTAAGGGAAGTAAAGAAAACAACAACAACGACAATAATAATAATAATAATAATAATCATAATAATGGCAACATCGACAAAAGCTATAATATCAATTGCAATAAAACCATCCGCGATAGCGTTCATTAATTTTCAGTTAAAACAATAAAGGATTACGTACCTTCTGAAAGGTTATAAATTCTGATGTTTGACCAAATCTCCAAATACGTATGACGTCATTACTCTCTTTGGAGGTTAAATGGCAGAAAAGGAGAAGAGTTGCTAGACACGACACTTGAAGGTCTTTGGCCGGCCAAAGTCGTTGTTTTTGAGAGTTGATAAGGTTTATCCGGACTCTTTGAATGCAAAGTGGTGAAACTGTTGACGTTTGTATCTCTTGCATCGACGGTTAAAGCTTCTATGTTCCCTCGGTCACGTGCCGAGTGTTTCATTGTTGAACGATCAAAAAGTGTCAGCCTTTTTCTATCATCCAAATTAGACAGTCCGTTTTCAAAAGTAGTTTCCTTTATGTCTTTTTTGTCTCTTCTGACCGAATAATAATTGATTACGTGTGCTATAAGGATTTAAATCGTTTTCCAATCTATCTTCTTGGTGTAGGCTTTGGAAATTTTGTTTTGGTTGTGGAGTCCATTTATTTTCAATATCTGTAAGGTGAGGTTCCTGTTTAATTTTAATACCACCATACTTTTTCTGTTTGCTTACTACCATATCAGTTTTCCAGATTTTCTAATACTTTTTTCAAGATGTTCATGACTTGATTCAACCTCTTCAAATGTCGCATATTTTGTCGTTTGTCCATGACTTCTTTAAGTTTTCCTTTGCTTTAGTATACGCATAGATTGACTTCTTGTAAGAGATGTTGGCTTTTCCATTTGCAACTGACTTTCTTTAACTTTTTTTGTAAATATTCTTTCGACAGTATCCAGTTTACTTTTTTCGTCATGACAAAGATCAGACCATTCCTTCCCTTTTATACCTATTCTTGACTTCACGAAACCCTGTAAATACCCTCATGTATCATTACTGTTAGATATTAAAAGAAAAGTGCGTTTATGTGTATTTTTGCATGGTAAAGATCATTTAGCATATTTGATAGAGGTTCGTATAAAGTATCTATATAACAGAGGTTAACATCAACCTGCTAGTATTGCAATCTCATTCCGGCTTAATCAAGCTTGTTTCCGGCTTTAAAAGGCCAGTTTCAGTTAAATGATGTTCACATACATTACATGACAGATCTAACAAATAACAAAAGATTAAGAAGTATGTAGAGTTATTCACTAACACTCACACAATGATTTAAATAAACAATACGGGTTTTACAGCATTTAAACACAATAAGTAAAACAATTTAACTTTTCCGACAATAAAAAATAGATAATTCTACATAACTCCCATAGAAGGTTGAACATTATATAATTTTTAAAAATAAAACTGATCAAAAATATTACAAGGGCATGTGTAGATTTACAAGTAGTTAAATTTAAAAAACATTTGCAATGTATTAAAAAAGTAAACGTTATTACAATAATTGTTTTTCAAATAACCTTCAAATAAAAGATGACTGAAGAAACTGTCACAAATATTTTGTGTGTGTTAAAATATTTGTACGTTATAAACAGTTAATATCGGCATTTTCTCATGCACTTTTCAATAAGGAAAACATTTATAATAAGCTATTTTCATATCGCATTCTGAAATCAGCAAATAAATTAAGTGAAAATTTTGAAAAGTTATACAAAATTAATTCTTTGACCTCGTTGATATATTAATTTTACACGTGACTACTTTAATTTAAATAAGATTCAATTTTCCTATCAAGTACATTTCACCTAAATGAAAAGCGTTCAATTGTTTGATGATAGAAGGAACCTGAATTGCCAGGGAAAACCTACTGACAAACGAAATGACCAGTTTTTCTAAAAATTAAATGCCACAATGGAATTCTGACCTTGGTGACAAATATCGTATCTCGTATCGTGATTCGTTTCCCGTTGCTTAACTTACAAGAGGCCCACAAAGTCATGCATCGCTATACTGACACTTATAAATTAATATCCATGAAAGAAAGTTTTGAAAGAATACCTTTTCATCTCCACTTGGTGATGTTTGAGAAGGATTTCTTTTGGCAAAACGTTTGAAAGGACTTGACCACGGTTCATCTTGTTTCAAAGTGACACATCTTTTTTGTTGTCCAATATCCTCTGTAGGTTGTGTTTGTTTTGATACACGCATCAACTGACTTGATTGCGAAATTCCACGATTTAATATATCCTGGTGAAAAATCTACATCTTTGTCTGGTGAGTTCAACTCTTCATTTGGATCTATTAATTTGGTTCCTTTTGGAGCAAGGTTAAACATTTTCTCATCCATCACCCCCTCCTTGTCTTCTGAGAAATTCTGAAAATGTAGTTGATATGAAGCATACATATCACGTGTCAAAATAAAAAAATTAATACTTGTAGATCCGGTACATTTTGCTAAGGTCTTAGGCAACTCACATATATCAATTTTTCTTCTTTTTGAAAAGAAACTATACTAATGATAAAAAAGTTCAATTTATTGGTTTACATGCTTATTACTGGAACCTGTATTAACTATAATAAAACAATACGAGTTTTACAGCATTTAAACACAATAAGTAAAAAAAAAAATTAACTTTTCCGACAATAAAAAATAGATAATTCTATCTCCCACAGAAGGTTGAACATCATATAAGCTTTGAAAATAAAACTGATCAAAAATATTACAACGACATGTGTAGATTTACAAGTAGTTAAATTTAAAAAAACATTTGCAATGTATTAAAAAAGTAAACGTTATTTACAATAATTGTTTTTCAAATAACCTTCAAATAAAAAATGACTGAAGAAACTGTCACAAATATTTTGTGTGTGTTAAAATATTTGTACGTTATAAACAGTTAATATCGGCATTTCTCATGCACTTTTCAATAAGGAAAACATTTACAATAAGTATTTTCATATCGCATGTCTGAATCAGCAAATAAATTAAGTGAAAATTTTGAAAGTTATACAAAATTAATTCTTTGACCTCGTTGATATATTAATTTTACACGTGACTACTTTAATTTAAATAAGATTCAATTTTCCAATCAAGTACATTTCACCTAAATGAAAAGCGTTCAATTGTTTGATGATAGAAGGAACCTGACTTGCCAGGGAAAACCACTGACAAACGAAATGACCAGTTTTCTAAAGTTAAATGCAACAGTGGAATTCTGACCTTGGTGACAAATATCGTATCTCGTATCGTGATTCGTTTCCCGTTGCTTAACTTACAAGAGGCCCACAAAGTCATGCATCGCTATACTGACACTTATAAATAAATATCCATGAAAGAAAGTTTTGAAAGAATACCTTTTCATCTCCACTTGGTGATGTTTGAGAAGGATTTCTTTTGGCAAAACGTTTGAAAGGACTTGACCACGGTTCATCTTGTTTCAAAGTGACACATCTTTTTTGTTGTCCAATATTCCTCTGTAGGTTGTGTTTGTTTTGATACACGCATCAACTGACTTGATTGCGAATTCCACGATTTAATATATCCTGGTGAAAAATCTACATCTTTGTCTGGTGAGTTCAACTCTTCATTTGGATCTATTAATTTGGTTCCTTTTGGAGCAAGGTTAAACATTTTCTCATCCATCACCCCCTCCTTGTCTTCTGAGAAATTCTGAAAATGTAGTTGATATGAAGCATACATATCACGTGTCAAAATAAAAAATTAATACTTGTAGATCCGGTACATTTTGCTAAGGTCTTAGGCAACTCACATATATCAATTTTTCTTCTTTTTGAAAAGAAACTATACTAATGATAAAAAAGTTCAATTTATTGGTTTACATGCTTATTACTAGGAAATTGTATTAACATAAATAAAACAATACGAGTTTACAGTGTTACAGCATTTAAACACAATAAGTAAAAAAAAAAATTAACTTTTCCGACAATAAAAAATAGATAATTCTATCTCCCACAGAAGGTTGAACATCATATAATTTTTGAAAATAAAACTGATCAAAAATATTACAACGACATGTGTAGATTTACAAGTAGTTAAATTTAAAAAAAACATTTGCAATGTATTAAAAAAGTAAACGTTATTTACAATAATTGTTTTTCAAATAACCTTAAATAAAAAATGACTGAAGAAACTGTCACAAATATTTTGTGTGTGTTAAAATATTTGTACGTTATAAACAGTTAATATCGGCATTTTCTCATGCACTTTTCAATAAGGAAAACATTTATAATAAGTATTTTCATATCGCATTCTGAATCAGCAAATAAATTAAGTGAAAATTTTGAAAGTTATACAAAATTAATTCTTTGACCTCGTTGATATATTAATTTACACGTGACTACTTTAATTTAAATAAGATTCAATTTTCCAATCAAGTACATTTCACCTAAATGAAAAGCGTTCAATTGTTTGATGATAGAAGGAACCTGACTTGCCAGGGAAAACCACTGACAAACGAAATGACCAGTTTTCTAAGTTAAATGCCACAGTGGAATTCTGACCTTGGTGACAAATATCGTATCTCGTATCGTGATTCGTTTCCCGTTGCTTAACTTACAAGAGGCCCACAAAGTCATGCATCGCTATACTGACACTTATAAATAAATATCCATCAAAGAAAGTTTTGAAAGAATACCTTTTCATCTCCACTTGGTGATGTTTGAGAAGGATTTCTTTTGGCAAAACGTTTGAAAGGACTTGACCACGGTTCATCTTGTTTCAAAGTGACACATCTTTTTTGTTGTCCAATTTCCTCTGTAGGTTGTGTTTGTTTTGATACACGCATCAACTGACTTGATTGCAAATTCCACGATTTAATATATCCTGGTGAAAAATCTACATCTTTGTCTGGTGAGTTCAACTCTTCATTTGGATCTATTAATTTGGTTCCTTTTGGAGCAAGGTTAAACATTTTCTCATCCATCACCCCCTCCTTGTCTTCTGAGAAATTCTGAAAATGTAGTTGATATGAAGCATACATATCACGTGTCAAAATAAAAAAATTAATACTTGTAGATCCGGTACATTTTGCTAAGGTCTTAGGCAACTCACATATATCAATTTTTCTTCTTTTTGAAAAGAAACTATACTAATGATAAAAAAGTTTAATTTATTGGTTTACATGCTTATTACTAGAAATTGAATTAACATAAATAAAACAATACGAGTTTTACAGTGTTACAGCATTTAAACACAATAAGTAAAAAAAAAAAATCAACTTTTCCGACAATAAAAAATAGATAATTCTATCTCCCACAGAAGGTTGAACATCATATAATTTTTGAAAATAAAACTGATCAAAAATATTACAACGACATGTGTAGATTTACAAGTAGTTAAATTTAAAAAAACATTTGCAATGTATTAAAAAAGTAAACGTTATTTACAAAAATTGTTTTTCAAATAACCTTCAAATAAAAAATGACTGAAGAAACTGTCACAAATATTTTGTGTGTGTTAAAATATTTATACTTTATAAACAGTTAATATCGGCATTTTCTCATGCACATTTCAATAAGGAAAATGATTGTAATAAGTATTTTAATAGCGCATTCTGAATCAGCAAATAAATTAAGTGAAAATTTTAAAGTTATGCAAAATTAATTCTTTGACCTCATTGATATATTAATTTTACACGTGACTACTTTAATTTAAATAAGATTCAATTTTCCAATCAAGTACATTTCACCTAAATGAAAAGCGTTCAATTGTTTGATGATAGAAGGAACCTGACTTGCCAGGGAAAACCACTGACAAACGAAATGACCAGTTTTCTAAGTTAAATGCCACAGTGGAATTCTAACCTTGGTGACAAATATCGTATCTCGTATCGTGATTCGTTTCCCGTTGCTTAACTTACAAGAGGCCCACAAAGTCATGCATCGCTATACTGACACTTATAAATAAATATCCATCAAAGAAAGTTTTGAAAGAATACCTTTTCATCTCCATTTGGTGATGTTTGAGAAGGATTTCTTTTGGCAAAACGTTTGAAAGGACTTGACCACGGTTCATCTTGTTTCAAAGTGACACATCTTTTTTGTTGTCCAATATCCTCTGTAGGTTGTGTTTGTTTTGATACACGCATCAACTGACTTGATTGCAAATTCCACGATTTAATATATCCTGGTGAAAAATCTACATCTTTGTCTGGTGAGTTCAACTCTTCATTTGGATCTATTAATTTGGTTCCTTTTGGAGCAAGGTTAAACATTTTCTCATCCATCACCCCCTCCTTGTCTTCTGAGAAATTCTGAAAATGTAGTTGATATGAAGCATACATATCACGTGTCAAAATAAAAAAAATAATACTTGTAGATCCGGTACATTTTGCTAAGGTCTTAGGCAACTCACATATATCAATTTTTCTTCTTCTTGAAAAGAAACTACACTAATGATAAAAAAGTTCAATTTATTGGTTTACATGCTTATTACTGGAAATTGTATTAACATAAATAAAACAATACGAGTTTTACAGTGTTACAGCATTTAAACACAATAAGTAAAAAAAAATTAACTTTTCCGGCAATAAAAAATAGATAATTCTATATCCCACAGAAAGTTGAACATCATATAATTTTTGAAAGTAAAACTGATCAAAAATATTACAAGGGCATGTGTAGATTTACAAGTAGTTAAATTTAAAAAACATTTGCAATGTATTAAAAAAGTAAACGTTATTTAAAATAATTGTTTTTCAAATAACCTTTAAATAAAAAATGACTGAAGAAACTGTCACAAATATTTTGTGTGTGTTAAAATATTTGTACGTTATAAACAGTTAATATCGGCATTTCTCATGCACTTTTCAATAAGGAAAACATTTATAATAAGTATTTTCATATCGCATTCTGAATCAGCAAATAAATTAAGTGAAAATTTTGAAAGTTATACAAAATTAATTCTTTGACCTCGTTGATATATTAATTTTACACGTGACTACTTTAATTTAAATAAGATTCAATTTTCCAATCAAGTACATTTCACCTAAATGAAAAGCGTTCAATTGTTTGATGATAGAAGGAACCTGACTTGCCAGGGAAAACCACTGACAAACGAAATGACCAGTTTTCAGTTAAATGCCACAGTGGAATTCTAACCTTGGTGACAAATATCGTATCTCGTATCGTGATTCGTTTCCCGTTGCTTAACTTACAAGAGGCCCACAAAGTCATGCATCGCTATACTGACACTTATAAATAAATATCCATCAAAGAAAGTTTTGAAAGAATACCTTTTCATCTTGTCTTGGTGATGTTTGAGAAGGATTTCTTTTGGCAAAACGTTTGAAAGGACTTGACCACGGTTCATCTTGTTTCAAAGTGACACATATTTTTTGTTGTCCAATTTCCTCTGTAGGTTGTGTTTGTTTTGATACACGCATCAACTGACTTGATTGCAAATTCCACGATTTAATATATCCTGGTGAAAAATCTACATCTTTGTCTGGTGAGTTCAACTCTTCATTTGGATCTATTAATTTGGTTCCTTTTGGAGCAAGGTTAAACATTTTCTCATCCATCACCCCCTCCTTGTCTTCTGAGAAATTCTGAAAATGTAGTTGATATGAAGCATACATATCACGTGTCAAAATTAAAAACTTAATACTTGTAGATCCGGTACATTTTGCTAAGGTCTTAGGCAACTCACATATATCAATTTTTCTTCTTTTTGAAAAGAAACTATACTAATGACAAAAAAGTTCAATTTATTGGTTTACATGCTTATTACTGGAACCTGTATTAATATTAATAAAACAATACGAGTTTTACAGCATTTAAACACAATAAGTAAAAAAAAAAATTAACTTTTCCGACAATAAAAAATAGATAATTCTATCTCCCACAGAAGGTTGAACATCATATAATTTTTGAAAATAAAACTGATCAAAAATATTACGACGACATGTGTAGATTTACAAGTAGTTAAATTTAAAAAAACATTTGCAATGTATTAAAAAAGTAAACGTTTTTACAATAATTGTTTTTCAAATAACCTTTAAATAAAAAATGACTGAAGAAACTGTCACAAATATTTTGTGTGTGTTAAAATATTTGTACGTTATAAACAGTTAATATCGGCATTTCTCGTGCACTTTTCAATAAGGAAAACATTTATAATAAGTATTTTCATATCGCATTCTGAATCAGCAAATAAATTAAGTGAAAATTTTGAAAGTTATACAAAATTAATTCTTTGACCTCGTTGATATATTAATTTTACACGTGACTACTTTAATTTAAATAAGATTCAATTTTCCAATCAAGTACATTTCACCTAAATGAAAAGCGTTCAATTGTTTGATGATAGAAGGAACCTGACTTGCCAGGGAAAACCACTGACAAACGAAATGACCAGTTTTCTAGTTAAATGCAACAGTGGAATTCTAACCTTGGTGACAAATATCGTATCTCGTATCGTGATTCGTTTCCCGTTGCTTAACTTACAAGAGGCCCACAAAGTCATGCATCGCTATACTGACACTTATAAATAAATATCCATCAAAGAAAGTTTTGAAAGAATACCTTTTCATCTCCACTTGGTGATGTTTGAGAAGGATTTCTTTTGGCAAAACGTTTGAAAGGACTTGACCACGGTTCATCTTGTTTCAAAGTGACACATCTTTTTTGTTGCCCAATATCCTCTGTAGGTTGTGTTTGTTTTGATACACGCATCAACTGACTTGATTGCAAATTCCACGATTTAATATATCCTGGTGAAAAATCTACATCTTTGTCTGGTGAGTTCAACTCTTCATTTGGATCTATTAATTTGGTTCCTTTTGGAGCAAGGTTAAACATTTTCTCATCCATCACCCCCTCCTTGTCTTCTGAGAAATTCTGAAAATGTAGTTGATATGAAGCATAGATATCATGTGTCAAAATTAAACACTTAATACTTGTAGATCCGGAACATTTTGCTAAGGTCTTAGGCAACTCACATATATTAAATTATCTTCTTTTTGAAAAAAAAACTACACTTATGAAAAAAGTTCAATTTATTGGTTAACATGCTTATTACTGGAACCTGTATTAACATAAATAAAACAATACGAGTTTTACAGCATTTAAACACAATAAGAATAAAAATTAAACTTTTCCGACAATAAAAAATAGATAATTCTATCTCCCACAGAAGGTTGAACATCATATAATTTTTGAAAATAAAAACTGATCAAAAATATTACAACGACATGTGTAGATTTACAAGTAGTTTAATTTTAAAACATTCGCAATGTATTAAAAAGGTAAACGTTATTTACAATAATAAGTTTTCAAATAAACTTCAAAAAAAAAAAAAAAAAAAAAAAAAAAAAAAACTGACTGAAGAAACTGTCACAAATATTTTATGTGTGTTAAAAAATTTATACTTTATAAACAGTTAATATCGGCATTTTCTCATGCACATTTCAATAAGGAAAATGATTTGTAATAAGTATTTTTAAAGCGCATTCTGAATCAGCAAATAAATTAAGTGAAAATTTTAAAGTTATGCAAAATTAATTCTTTGACCTCATTGATATATTAATTTTACACGTGACTACTTTAATTTAAATAAGATTCAATTTTCCAATCAAGTACATTTCACCTAAATGAAAAGCGTTCAATTGTTTGATGATAGAAGGAACCTGACTTGCCAGGGAAAACCACTGACAAACGAAATGACCAGTTTTCAGTTAAATGCCACAGTGGAATTCTAACCTTGGTGACAAATATCGTATCTCGTATCGTGATTCGTTTCCCGTTGCTTAACTTACAAGAGGCCCACAAAGTCATGCATCGCTATACTGACACTTATAAATAAATATCCATCAAAGAAAGTTTTGAAAGAATACCTTTTCATCTCCATTTGGTGATGTTTGAGAAGGATTTCTTTTGGCAAAACGTTTGAAAGGACTTGACCACGGTTCATCTTGTTTCAAAGTGACACATCTTTTTTGTTGTCCAATATCCTCTGTAGGTTGTGTTTGTTTTGATACACGCATCAACTGACTTGATTGCAAATTCCACGATTTAATATATCCTGGTGAAAAATCTACATCTTTGTCTGGTGAGTTCAACTCTTCATTTGGATCTATTAATTTGGTTCCTTTTGGAGCAAGGTTAAACATTTTCTCATCCATCACCCCCTCCTTGTCTTCTGAGAAATTCTGAAAATGTAGTTGATATGAAGCATACATATCACGTGTCAAAATAAAAAAAATAATACTTGTAGATCCGGTACATTTTGCTAAGGTCTTAGGCAACTCACATATATCAATTTTTCTTCTTCTTGAAAAGAAACTACACTAATGATAAAAAAGTTCAATTTATTGGTTTACATGCTTATTACTGGAAATTGTATTAACATAAATAAAACAATACGAGTTTTACAGTGTTACAGCATTTAAACACAATAAGTAAAAAAAATTAACTTTTCCGGCAATAAAAAATAGATAATTCTATATCCCACAGAAAGTTGAACATCATATAATTTTTGAAAGTAAAACTGATCAAAAATATTACAAGGGCATGTGTAGATTTACAAGTAGTTAAATTTAAAAAACATTTGCAATGTATTAAAAAAGTAAACGTTATTTAAAATAATTGTTTTTCAAATAACCTTTAAATAAAAAATGACTGAAGAAACTGTAACAAATATTTTGTGTGTGTTAAAATATTTGTACGTTATAAACAGTTACTATCGGCATTTCTCATGCACTTTTCAATAAGGAAAACATTTATAATAAGTATTTTCATATCGCATTCTGAATCAGCAAATAAATTAAGTGAAAATTTTGAAAGTTATACAAAATTAATTCTTTGACCTCGTTGATATATTAATTTTACACGTGACTACTTTAATTTAAATAAGATTCAATTTTCCAATCAAGTACATTTCACCTAAATGAAAAGCGTTCAATTGTTTGATGATAGAAGGAACCTGACTTGCCAGGGAAAACCACTGACAAACGAAATGACCAGTTTTCAGTTAAATGCCACAGTGGAATTCTAACCTTGGTGACAAATATCGTATCTCGTATCGTGATTCGTTTCCCGTTGCTTAACTTACAAGAGGCCCACAAAGTCATGCATCGCTATACTGACACTTATAAATAAATATCCATCAAAGAAAGTTTTGAAAGAATACCTTTTCATCTTGTCTTGGTGATGTTTGAGAAGGATTTCTTTTGGCAAAACGTTTGAAAGGACTTGACCACGGTTCATTTGTTTCAAAGTGACACATATTTTTTGTTGTCCAATTTCCTCTGTAGGTTGTGTTTGTTTTGATACACGCATCAACTGACTTGATTGCAAATTCCACGATTTAATATATCCTGGTGAAAAATCTACATCTTTGTCTGGTGAGTTCAACTCTTCATTTGGATCTATTAATTTGGTTCCTTTTGGAGCAAGGTTAAACATTTTCTCATCCATCACCCCCTCCTTGTCTTCTGAGAAATTCTGAAAATGTAGTTGATATGAAGCATACATATCACGTGTCAAAATTAAAAAACTTAATACTTGTAGATCCGGTACATTTTGCTAAGGTCTTAGGCAACTCACATATATCAATTTTTCTTCTTTTTGAAAAGAAACTATACTAATGACAAAAAAGTTCAATTTATTGGTTTACATGCTTATTACTGGAACCTGTATTAATATTAATAAAACAATACGAGTTTTACAGCATTTAAACACAATAAGTAAAAAAAAAAATTAACTTTTCCGACAATAAAAAATAGATAATTCTATCTCCCACAGAAGGTTGAACATCATATAATTTTTGAAAATAAAACTGATCAAAAATATTACGACGACATGTGTAGATTTACAAGTAGTTAAATTTTAAAAAAACATTTGCAATGTATTAAAAAAGTAAACGTTTTTACAATAATTGTTTTTCAAATAACCTTTAAATAAAAAATGACTGAAGAAACTGTCACAAATATTTTGTGTGTGTTAAAATATTTGTACGTTATAAACAGTTAATATCGGCATTTCTCGTGCACTTTTCAATAAGGAAAACATTTATAATAAGTATTTTCATATCGCATTCTGAATCAGCAAATAAATTAAGTGAAAATTTTGAAAGTTATACAAAATTAATTCTTTGAACTCGTTGATATATTAATTTTACACGTGACTACTTTAATTTAAATAAGATTCAATTTTCCAATCAAGTACATTTCACCTAAATGAAAAGCGTTCAATTGTTTGATGATAGAAGGAACCTGACTTGCCAGGGAAAACCACTGACAAACGAAATGACCAGTTTTTCTGAAACTTAAATGCCACAATGGAATTCTGACCTTGGTTACAAATATCGTATCTCGTATCGTGATTCGTTTCCCGTTGCCTAACTTACAAGAGGCCCATAAAGTCATGCATCGCTATACTGACACTTATAAATAAATATCCATCAAAGAATGTTTTGAAAGAATACCTTTTCATCTTGTCTTGGTGATGTTTGAGAAGGATTTCTTTTGGCAAAACGTTTGAAAAGACTTGACCACGGTTCATCTTGTTTCAAAGTGACGCATTTTTGTTTTTGTCCTTTATCCTCTGTAAGTTTTGTGTGTTTTGATACAGGCATCGACTGACTTCGTTTCAAATCCGACGACTTATTATGTATTGGTGAAAGCTCTTCATCTTTGTCTGATGAGTTTAGCTCTTCATATGAATCTATTAATTTGGTTCCTTTTGGAGCAAGGTCAAACATTTTCTCATCCACCACCCTCTCCTTGTCTTCTGAGAAATTCTGAAAATGTAGTTGATATGAAGCATAGATATCATGTGTCAAAATTAAACACTTAATACTTGTAGATCCGGAACATTTTGCTAAGGTCTTAGGCAACTCACATATATTAAATTATCTTCTTTTTGAAAAAAAAACTACACTAATGAAAAAAGTTCAATTTATTGGTTAACATGCTTATTACTGGAACCTGTATTAACATAAATAAAACAATACGAGTTTTACAGCATTTAAACACAAAAAGAAAAAAAATTAAACTTTTCCGACAATAAAAAATAGATAATTCTATCTCCCACAGAAGGTTGAACATCATATAATTTTTGAAAATAAAAACTGATCAAAAATATTACAACGACATGTGTAGATTTACAAGTAGTTTAATTTTAAAACATTCGCAATGTATTAAAAAGGTAAACGTTATTTACAATAATAAGTTTTCAAATAAACTTCAAAAAAAAAAAAAAAAAAAAAAAAAAAACTGACTGAAGAAACTGTCACAAATATTTTATGTGTGTTAAAAAATTTATACTTTATAAACAGTTAATATCGGCATTTTTTCATGCGCATTTCAATAAGGAAAGTGATTTGTAATAAGTATTTTTAAAGCGCATTCTGAATCAGCAAATAAATTAAGTGAAAATTTTAAAGTTATGCAAAATTAATTCTTTGACCTCATTGATATATTAATTTTACACGTGACTACTTTAATTTAAATAAGATTCAATTTTCCAATCAAGTACATTTCACCTAAATGAAAAGCGTTCAATTGTTTGATGATAGAAGGAACCTGACTTGCCAGGGAAAACCACTGACAAACGAAATGACCAGTTTTCAGTTAAATGCCAAAGTGGAATTCTAACCTTGGTGACAAATATCGTATCTCGTATCGTGATTCGTTTCCCGTTGCTTAACTTACAAGAGGCCCACAAAGTCATGCATCGCTATACTGACACTTATAAATAAATATCCATCAAATAAAGTTTTGAAAGAATACCTTTTCATCTCCATTTGGTGATGTTTGAGAAGGATTTCTTTTGGCAAAACGTTTGAAAGGACTTGACCACGGTTCATCTTGTTTCAAAGTGACACATCTTTTTTGTTGTCCAATATCCTCTGTAGGTTGTGTTTGTTTTGATACACGCATCAACTGACTTGATTGCAAATTCCACGATTTAATATATCCTGGTGAAAAATCTACATCTTTGTCTGGTGAGTTCAACTCTTCATTTGGATCTATTAATTTGGTTCCTTTTGGAGCAAGGTTAAACATTTTCTCATCCATCACCCCCTCCTTGTCTTCTGAGAAATTCTGAAAATGTAGTTGATATGAAGCATACATATCACGTGTCAAAATAAAAAAAATAATACTTGTAGATCCGGTACATTTTGCTAAGGTCTTAGGCTATTCACATATATCAATTTTTCTTCTTCTTGAAAAGAAACTACACTAATGATAAAAAAGTTCAATTTATTGGTTTACATGCTTATTACTGGAAATTGTATTAACATAAATAAAACAATACGAGTTTTACAGTGTTACAGCATTTAAACACAATAAGTAAAAAAAATTAACTTTTCCGGCAATAAAAAATAGATAATTCTATATCCCACAGAAAGTTGAACATCATATAATTTTTGAAAGTAAAACTGATCAAAAATATTACAAGGGCATGTGAAGATTTACAAGTAGTTAAATTTAAAAAACATTTGCAATGTATTGAAAAAGTAAACGTTATTTAAAATAATTGTTTTTCAAATAACCTTTAAATAAAAAATGACTGAAGAAACTGTCACAAATATTTTGTGTGTGTTAAAATATTTGTACGTTATAAACAGTTAATATCGGCATTTCTCATGCACTTTTCAATAAGGAAAACATTTATAATAAGTATTTTCATATCGCATTCTGAATCAGCAAATAAATTAAGTAAAAATTTTGAAAGTTATACAAAATTAATTCTTTGACCTCGTTGATATATTAATTTTACACGTGACTACTTTAATTTAAATAAGATTCAATTTTCCAATCAAGTACATTTCACCTAAATGAAAAGCGTTCAATTGTTTGATGATAGAAGGAACCTGACTTGCCAGGGAAAACCACTGACAAACGAAATGACCAGTTTTCAGTTAAATGCCACAGTGGAATTCTAACCTTGGTGACAAATATCGTATCTCGTATCGTGATTCGTTTCCCGTTGCTTAACTTACAAGAGGCCCACAAGGTCATGCATCGCTATACTGACACTTATAAATAAATAACCATCAAAGAAAGTTTTGAAAGAATACCTTTTCATCTTGTCTTGGTGATGTTTGAGAAGGATTTCTTTTGGCAAAACGTTTGAAAGGACTTGACCACGGTTCATCTTGTTTCAAAGTGACACATCTGTTTTGTTGTCCAATTTCCTCTGTAGGTTGTGTTTGTTTTGATACACGCATCAACTGACTTGATTGCAAATTCCACGATTTAATATATCCTGGTGAAAAATCTACATCTTTGTCTGGTGAGTTCAACTCTTCATTTGGATCTATTAATTTGGTTCCTTTTGGAGCAAGGTTAAACATTTTCTCATCCATCACCCCCTCCTTGTCTTCTGAGAAATTCTGAAAATGTAGTTGATATGAAGCATACATATCACGTGTCAAAATAAAAAAAATAATACTTGTAGATCCGGTACATTTTGCTAAGGTCTTAGGCAACTCACATATATCAATTTTTCTTCTTTTTGAAAAGAAACTATACTAATGACAAAAAAGTTCAATTTATTGGTTTACATGCTTATTACTGGAACCTGTATTAATATTAATAAAACAATACGAGTTTTACAGCATTTAAACACAATAAGTAAAAAAAAAATTAACTTTTCCGACAATAAAAAATAGATAATTCTATCTCCCACAGAAGGTTGAACATCATATAATTTTTGAAAATAAAACTGATCAAAAATATAACAACGACATGTGTAGATTTACAAGTAGTTAAATTTAAAAAAAACATTTGCAATGTATTAAAAAAGTAAACGTTTTTACAATAATTGTTTTTCAAATAACCTTTAAATAAAAAATGACTGAAGAAACTGTCACAAATATTTTGTGTGTGTTAAAATATTTGTACGTTATAAACAGTTAATATCGGCATTTCTCGTGCACTTTTCAATAAGGAAAACATTTATAATAAGTATTTTCATATCGCATTCTGAATCAGCAAATAAATTAAGTGAAAATTTTGAAAGTTATACAAAATTAATTCTTTGACCTCGTTGATATATTAATTTTACACGTGACTACTTTAATTTAAATAAGATTCAATTTTCCAATCAAGTACATTTCACCTAAATGAAAAGCGTTCAATTGTTTGATGATAGAAGGAACCTGACTTGCCAGGGAAAACCACTGACAAACGAAATGACCAGTTTTCAGTTAAATGCCACAGTGGAATTCTAACCTTGGTGACAAATATCGTATCTCGTATCGTGATTCGTTTCCCGTTGCTTAACTTACAAGAGGCCCACAAAGTCATGCATCGCTATACTGACACTTATAAATAAATATCCATCAAAGAAAGTTTTGAAAGAATACCTTTTCATCTCCATTTGGTGATGTTTGAGAAGGATTTCTTTTGGCAAAACGTTTGAAAGGACTTGACCACGGTTCATCTTGTTTCAAAGTGACACATCTTTTTTGTTGCCCAATATCCTCTGTAGGTTGTGTTTGTTTTGATACACGCATCAACTGACTTGATTGCAAATTCCACGATTTAATATATCCTGGTGAAAAATCTACATCTTTGTCTGGTGAGTTCAACTCTTCATTTGGATCTATTAATTTGGTTCCTTTTGGAGCAAGGTTAAACATTTTCTCATCCATCACCCCCTCCTTGTCTTCTGAGAAATTCTGAAAATGTAGTTGATATGAAGCATACATATCACGTGTCAAAATAAAAAACTTAATACTTGTAGATCCGGTACATTTTGCTAAGGTCTTAGGCAACTCACATATATCAATTTTTCTTCTTTTTGAAAAGAAACTATACTAATGACAAAAAAGTTCAATTTATTGGTTTACATGCTTATTACTGGAACCTGTATTAATATAAATAAAACAATACGAGTTTTACAGCATTTAAACACAATAAGTAAAAAAAAATTAACTTTTCCGACAATAAAAAATAGATAATTCTATCTCCCACAGAAAGTTGAACATCATATAATTTTTGAAAATAAAACTGATCAAAAATATTACAACGACATGTGTAGATTTACAAGTAGTTAAATTTAAAAAAACATTTGCAATGTATCAAAAAAGTAAACGTTTTTACAATAATTGTTTTTCAAATAACCTTTAAATAAAAAATGACTGAAGAAACTGTCACAAATATTTTGTGTGTGTTAAAATATTTGTACGTTATAAACAGTTAATATCGGCATTTCTCGTGCACTTTTCAATAAGGAAAACATTTATAATAAGTATTTTCATATCGCATTCTGAATCAGCAAATAAATTAAGTGAAAATTTTGAAAGTTATACAAAATTAATTCTTTGACCTCGTTGATATATTAATTTACACGTGACTACTTTAATTTAAATAAGATTCAATTTTCCAATCAAGTACATTTCACCTAAATGAAAAGCGTTCAATTGTTTGATGATAGAAGGAACCTGACTTGCCAGGGAAAACCACTGACAAACGAAATGACCAGTTTTCAGTTAAATGCCACAGTGGAATTCTAACCTTGGTGACAAATATCGTATCTCGTATCGTGATTCGTTTCCCGTTGCTTAACTTACAAGAGGCCCACAAAGTCATGCATCGCTATACTGACACTTATAAATAAATATCCATCAAAGAAAGTTTTGAAAGAATACCTTTTCATCTCCATTTGGTGATGTTTGAGAAGGATTTCTTTTGGCAAAACGTTTGAAAGGACTTGACCACGGTTCATCTTGTTTCAAAGTGACACATCTTTTTTGTTGCCCAATATCCTCTGTAGGTTGTGTTTGTTTTGATACACGCATCAACTGACTTGATTGCAAATTCCACGATTTAATATATCCTGGTGAAAAATCTACATCTTTGTCTGGTGAGTTCAACTCTTCATTTGGATCTATTAATTTGGTTCCTTTTGGAGCAAGGTTAAACATTTTCTCATCCATCACCCCCTCCTTGTCTTCTGAGAAATTCTGAAAATGTAGTTGATATGAAGCATACATATCACGTGTCAAAATAAAAAAAATAATACTTGTAGATCCGGTACATTTTGCTAAGGTCTTAGGCAACTCACATATATCAATTTTTCTTCTTCTTGAAAAGAAACTACACTAATGATAAAAAGTTCAATTTATTGGTTTACATGCTTATTACTGGAAATTGTATTAACATAAATAAAACAATACGAGTTTTACAGTGTTACAGCATTTAAACACAATAAGTAAAAAAAATTAACTTTTCCGACAATAAAAATAGATAATTCTATCTCCCACAGAAAGTTGAACATAATATAATTTTTGAAAGTAAAACTGATCAAAATTATTACAAGGGCATGTGTAGATTTACAAGTAGTTAAATTTAAAAAACATTTGCAATGTATTAAAAAAGTAAACGTTATTTAAAATAATTGTTTTTCAAATAACCTTTAAATAAAAAATGACTGAAGAAACTGTCACAAATATTTTGTGTGTGTTAAAATATTTGTACGTTATAAACAGTTAATATCGGCATTTCTCGTGCACTTTTCAATAAGGAAAACATTTATAATAAGTATTTTCATATCGCATTCTGAATCAGCAAATAAATTAAGTGAAAAGTTTGAAAGTTATACAAAATTAATTCTTTGACCTCGTTGATATATTAATTTTACACGTGACTACTTTAATTTAAATAAGATTCAATTTTCCAATCAAGTACATTTCACCTAAATGAAAAGCGTTCAATTGTTTGATGATAGAAGGAACCTGACTTGCCAGGGAAAACCACTGACAAACGAAATGACCAGTTTTTCTGAAACTTAAATGCCACAATGGAATTCTGACCTTGGTTACAAATATCATATCTCGTATCGTGATTCGTTTCTCGTTGCCTAACTTACAAGAGGCCCATAAAGTCATGCATCGCTATACTGACACTTATAAATAAATATCCATCAAAGAATGTTTTGAAAGAATACCTTTTCATCTTGTCTTGGTGATGTTTGAGAAGGATTTCTTTTGGCAAAACGTTTGAAAAGACTTGACCACGGTTCATCTTGTTTCAAAGTGACGCATTTTTGTTTTTGTCCTTTATCCTCTGTAAGTTTTGTGTGTTTTGATTCAGGCATCGACTGACTTCGTTTCAAATCCGAGGACTTATTATGTATTGGTGAAAGCTCTTCATCTTTGTCTGATGAGTTTAGCTCTTCATATGAATCTATTAATTTGGTTCCTTTTGGAGCAAGGTCAAACATTTTCTCATCCACCACCCTCTCCTTGTCTTCTGAGAAATTCTGAAAATGTAGTTGATATGAAGCATAGATATCATGTGTCAAAATTAAACACTTAATACTTGTAGATCCGGAACATTTTGCTAAGGTCTTAGGCAACTCACATATATTAAATTATTTTCTTTTTGAAAAAAAAACTACACTAATGAAAAAAGTTCAATTTATTGGTTAACATGCTTATTACTGGAACCTGTATTAACATAAATAAAACAATACGAGTTTTACAGCATTTAAACACAATAAGTAAAAAAAATTAAACATTTCCGACAATAAAAAATAGATAATTCTATCTCCCACAGAAGGTTGAACATCATATAATTTTTGAAAATAAAAACTGATCAAAAATATTACAACGACATGTGTAGATTTACAAGTAGTTTAATTTTAAAACATTCGCAATGTATTAAAAAGGTAAACGTTATTTACAATAATAAGTTTTCAAATAAACTTCAAAAAAAAAAAAAAAAAAAAAAAAAAAAAAAAACTGACTGAAGAAACTGTCACAAATATTTTATGTGTGTTAAAAAATTTATACTTTATATACAGTTAATATCGGCATTTTCTCATGCACATTTCAATAAGGAAAATGATTTGTAATAAGTATTTTTAAAGCGCATTCTGAATCAGCAAATAAATTAAGTGAAAATTTTAAAGTTATGCAAAATTAATTCTTTGACCTCATTGATATATTAATTTTACACGTGGCCTCTTCAATTGAAATACGGTTCAATTTCCCAATCAAGTATCTTTCACCTAAATAAAAAGCGTTCAATTGTTTGAAGATAGAAGGAACCTGACTTGCAAGGGAAAATCACTGACAAACGAAATGACCAGTTTTCAGTTAAATGCCACAGTGGAATTCTAACCTTGGTGACAAATATCGTATCTCGTATCGTGATTCGTTTCCCGGCGCCTAACTAACAAGAGGCCCAGAAAGTGATGTATCGCTATACTGAAACTTACAAATAAATATCCATCAAAGAATGTTTTGAAAAAATACCTTTCCATCTTCTCTTGGTGATGTTTTAGAAAGATTTCTTTTGACATAACTAGCAAAACGTTTGAAAGGACTTGACAACGGTTCATCTTCTTTCAAAGAGACGCATTTTTGTTGTTGTCCTTTATCCTCTGTAAGTTGTGTGTGTTTTAATACAGGCATCGACTGACTTCGTTTCCCATCCGACGACTTATTATGTACTGGTGAAAGCTCTTCATCTTTGTCTAATGAGTTAAGCTCTTCATTTAAATCTATTAGGTTGGTTCTTTTTTGAGCAAGGTTAAACATTTTCTCATCCACCACGCTCTCCTTGTCTTCTGAGAAATTCTGAAAATGTAGTTGATTTGAAGCATACATATACTGTGTCAAAATTAAACACTTAATACTTGTAGATCCGGAACATTTTGCTAAGGTCTTAGGCAACTCACATATATTAAATTTTCTTCTTTTTGAAAAAAAACTACACTAATGAAAAAAAGTTCAATTTATTGGTTAACATGCTTATTACTGGAACCTGTATTAACATAAATAAAACAATACGAGTTTTACAGCATTTAAACACAATGATTAAAAAAAATTAACTTTTCCGACAATAAAAAATAGATAATTCTATCTCCCACAGAAGGTTGAACATCATATAATTTTTGAAAATAAAAACTGATCAAAAATATTACAACGACATGTGTAGATTTACAAGTAGTTTAATTTTAAAACATTCGCAATGTATTAAAAAGGTAAACGTTATTTACAATAATAAGTTTTCAAATAAACTTCAAAAAAAAAAAAAAAAAAAAAAAAAAAAAAAAAAAAAAAAAAACTGACTGAAGAAACTGTCACAAATATTTTATGTGTGTTAAAAAATTTATACTTTATAAACAGTTAATATCGGCATTTTCTCATGCACATTTCAATAAGGAAAATGATTTGTAATAAGTATTTTTAAAGCGCATTCTGAATCAGCAAATAAATTAAGTGAAAATTTTAAAGTTATGCAAAATTAATTCTTTGACCTCATTGATATATTAATTTTACACGTGGCCTCTTCAATTGAAATACGGTTCAATTTCCAAATCAAGTATCTTTCACCTAAATAAAAAGCGTTCAATTGTTTGAAGATAGAAGGAACCTGACTTGCAAGGGAAAATCACTGACAAACTAAATGACCAGTTTTTCAGTTAAATGCCACAGTGGAATTCTAACCTTGGTGACAAATATCGTATCTCGTATCGTGATTCGTTTCCCGGCGCCTAACTAACAAGAGGCCCAGAAAGTGATGTATCGCTATACTGAAACTTACAAATAAATATCCATCAAAGAATGTTTTGAAAAAATACCTTTCCATCTTCTCTTGGTGATGTTTTAGAAAGATTTCTTTTGACATAACTAGCAAAACGTTTGAAAGGACTTGACAACGGTTCATCTTCTTTCAAAGTGACGCATTTTTGTTGTTGTCCTTTATCCTCTGTAAGTTGTGTGTGTTTTAATACAGGCATCGACTGACTTCGTTTCCCATCCGACGACTTATTATGTACTGGTGAAAACTCTTCATCTTTGTCTGATGAGTTAAGCTCTTCATTTAAATCTATTAGGTTGGTTCTTTTTTGAGCAAGGTTAAACATTTTCTCATCCACCACGCTCTCCTTGTCTTCTGAGAAATTCTGAAAATGTAGTTGATTTGAAGCATACATATCCTGTGTCAAAATTAAACACTTAATACTTGTAGATCCGGAACATTTTGCTAAGGTCTTAGGCAACTCACATATATTAAATTTTCTTCTTTTTGAAGAAAGTACACTAATTAAAATGTTTAATTTAGTAGTTTACATGCTAATTTTTCTGGAATCTGTATAAACATAAATAAAACAATACGCATTTTACAACAGTTAAACATATCGTGTATAAAAATAGTTTTTAACTTTTCCGACGATAAAAAATAAATATTTCTACATTACTCCGACAAAAGGTTAAACATAATATAATTTTTGAAAGTATAACTGATAAAAATATTACAAGGACATGTGTAGATGTACAGGTAGTTTTTTTTTTGTTAAAAAAACATTTGCAAGGTATTAAAAAAGTAAATGCTATTTACAATAATTGTTTTTCAAATAACATTCAAATAAAAAATGACTGAAGAAACTGTCACAAATATTTTATGTGTGTTAAAAAATTTGTACGTTTTAAACAGGTAATATCGGCATTTTCTCATGCACTTTTCAATAAGGAGAATGATTTATAATAAGTATTTTCAAAGCGCATTCTGAATCAGCAATTAAATTAAGTGAAAATTTTAAAGTTATGCAAAATTAATTCTTTGACCTCGTTGATATATTAATTTTACACATGGCTTCTTTAATTGAAATACGGTTCAATTTCCCAATCAAGTATCTTTCACCTAAATAAAAAGCGTTCAATTGTTTGATGATAGAAGGAACCTGACTTGCCAGGGAAAACAACTGACAAACTAAATGACCAGTTTTTCAGTTAAATGCCACAGTGGAATTCTAACCTTGGTGACAAATATCGTATCTCGTATCGTGATTCGTTTCCCGGCGCCTAACTAACAAGAGGCCCAGAAAATGATGTATCGCTATACTGAAACTTACAAATAAATATCCATCAAAGAATGTTTTGAAGGAATACCTTTTTATCTTCTGTTGGTGATGTTTTGGAAAGATTTCTTTTGACATAACTAGCAAAACGTTTGAAAGGACTTGACCACGGTTCATCTTCTTTCAAAGTGACGCATTTTTGTTGTTGTCCTTTATCCTCTGTAAGTTGTGTGTGTTTTGATACAGGCATCGACTGACTTCGTTTCCCATCCGACGACTTATTATGTACTGGTGAAAGCTCTTCATCTTTGTCTGATGAGTTTAGCTCTTCATTTAAATCTATTAGGTTGGTTCTTTTTGGAGCAAGGTTAAACATTTTCTCATCCACAACCCTCTCCTTGTCTTCTGAGAAATTCTGAAAATGTAGTTGATTTGAAGCATACATATCCTGTGTCAAAATTAAACACTTAATACTTGTAGATCCGGTACATTTTGCTGAGTTCTTAGGCAACTCACATATATTAAATTTTCTTCTTTTTGAAAAGAAACTACGCTAATGAAAAAAAGTTCAATTTATTGGTTTACATGCTTATTTCTTGAATCTGTATAAACATAAATAAAACAATACGCGTTTTACAACAGTTAAAGGGTACCTGAAACCAAAATTTTTATCAAAATTGTTTTAAATATCGTTAAATATAACAATATTGAAAACCTCATCAAAATTGGTGACAATATAAACAAGTTATAGCCATTTGAAATCCACATTTTTAACTTTCTTTTTATCGCAAAGTAAAACGCCTCGTTTTGAGTTATAAATGTGTGACGTTATTGCAGTATCAGAAGTAGTATTTAACATAATAGACAGTAGTTACAATGATGATATATCGACGTATGTAGAAGAAAGTAACGACTTTGATATATACCCTTAAATTATGTCAAATAGTTCGTTTTATTTGGGGAAGCAGTAGACAATCCTATGAGTGATGAATTTAGAGTATAACCGTATTTATTCAAACCAGAAACGGACGAATTTCATGAACATATTTATTTGAGTCCCGACTTACTCAAAAATTGTGATTGCGGTTAAGGTTGCATAGCTGTTGAAAAATACGTGACGAGTGTTAACTTGTCAATAACACGAAAATTGATTCTATCTTTGACTTTTTTTTAAAAAAAAAAAAAAAAAATTATTTTATTAAATCGGACTGGACAGACTCGAGAATTGCGATAAGTTGCATAACTATAACAAAAAATACGCGATTAGTTTTAACTTTTCAAATAAACGAAAAATTAATTTTATCGTCGACAATTTAAAATGAATTAAATATCAAGTCGGACTGGACCGACTATCGGATGAATATTATGGAACTTACTGTGGTGTCATGTGCTGATTTTGAATTTCTATTAAAAAAATGCATTCAAAATCAGCACATTACAGTGGCACCGGCTAAAAATCAATACATAAACTTAATTCAATCGCCTATGCTATTTTGTTCAATGTTTATTGACAGTTAAAATTAAATGACCGTGATGTAGAAAATTTTAAGTAGTCTGGCGGCATTACATTTCCTCGATAATTGGAAGATGTACACACAATTTAAAGTTTGTAACAAAGTTTTTTTCAACTGTCCGATGACAAATAAATGCTGGGGTAATTAAAAAGAAAAAACCAAGATATTCCATCTCAGATTATTTTACGCGAAATAAAGAAATGTTTAAAATGAAATGACACATATTTTGAAATGAGACCACATTAAAAACACGAGATAATAATAATAATAATAATAATAATAATAATAATTTTATGGATTTGTATATATATAATAAAGAATTTCAAAAAATCACAGCTAAATGTATGCCCAAGGAAAAGTGAAAACTAAATTCTAATAAAATCAAATGCTGTAAGTAAACAATAGAGTTGTTTTAAATAGACTACTATGGTCGTCAACTTTTGCCTAAAATTTATATTTTATAATAATAATAATAATAATAATAATAATAATTATATAATAATAATAATAATAATTATTATTATTATTATTATTATTATAGACATGAAATCTAAGGAAAAATGTCTTTTTCTTATTTTTTAAAATTTAAAAAGGAAATATCCATTTTTCCGGAATGAAATTTTTATACTGTATTTGACAAATAACGTTTACCAAATAAAATTATTTTACTTTACTTGAATTGTAAATAAATTATTGTAAATTACAGGTCGTAAGATAACTTTATCAACCTGTAAATCAATTTTGCAAATTATAAGTTACATCCTGTTACTTACAGGTGTTTGTCTAAATCTAAGGAATGTTTCTAATAAACAAAGCGATTAATAACAATCTTAATTATCGGTATGTGTCAAACGGATGTTAATTCCTCTTCATTAATAAGTTTTCCCGTAAAATAATCATAGAAAGTTAAACTACGAGTTCGGATTCGACTTATTTTAGTAGTGGTAAATAATATTCTGTTGAGGTATGTTACTGGTATGACGTCACAGCACGGGAACCTCGATATCGACATTTTTGATTTGGATTTCTAAAGATGTATTAGAAAATCACCGATATGTACCATATTATAGAATGGAATTTTATGGAATTTTCGCTACAGCCATATTTAAGTACGACAAATTAAATATGTCAAAACTGAAAATCGTAACAGGTACCCTTTAAACACAACTTGTATAAAAATAGTTTTTAACTTTTGCGACGATAAAAAATAAATAATTCTATATTACTCCGACAAAAGGTTTAACATCATATAATTTTTGAAAGTATAACTGATAAAAATATTACAAGGACATGTGTGATGTACAGATAGTTATTTGTTAAAAAAAAAATTGCAATGTATTAAAAAAGTAAATCCTATTTTCAAATAACATTCAAATAAAAAATGACTGAAGAAACTGTCACAAATATTTTATGTGTGTTAAAAAATTTGTACGTTTTAAACAGTTAATATCGGCATTTTCTCATGCACTTTTCAAAAAGGAGAATGATTTATAATAAGTATTTTCAAAGCGCATTCTGAATCAGCAAATAAATTAAGTGAAAATTTTAAAGTTATGCAAAATAATTCTTTGACCTCGTTGATGTATTAATTTTACACGTGACTATTTTAATTGAAATACGGTTCAATTTCCCAATGAAGTATTTTTCACCTAAATAAAAAGCGTTCAATTGTTAGATAATAGAAAGAACCTGACTTGCTAGGGAAAATCACTGACAAACGAAATGACCAGTTTTTCAGTTAAATGCCACGGTAAAACGGTAAAATTCTGACCTTGGTGACTAATATCGTATCTCGTATCGTGATTCGTTTCCCGGCGCTTAACTAACGAGAGCCCCAGAAAGTGATGTATCGCTATTCTGAAACTTACAAATAAATATCCACCAAAGAATGTTTTGAAAAAAATACCTTTCCTTCTTCTCTTGGTGATGTTTTAGAAAGATTTCTTTTCACATAACTAGCAAAACGTTTGAAAGGACTTGACAACGGTTCATCTTCTTTCAAAGTGACGAATTTTTGCTGTTGTCCTTTATCCTGTGTAAGTTGTGTGTGTGTTGATACAGGCACCGACGACTTATTATGTACTGGTGAAAGCTCTTCATCTTTGTCTGATGAGTTTAGCTCTTCATTTGAATCTATTAGGTTGGTTCTTTTTTGAGCAAGGTTAAACATTTTCTCATCCATCACCCTCTCCTTGTCTTCTGAGAAATTCTGAAAACGTAGTTGATATGAAGCATACATATCACGTGTCCAAATTAAACACTTAATACTTGTAGATTAGGTACATTTTGCTATGGTCTTAGGCAACTCACATATATTAAATTTTCTTCAATTTGAAAAGAATTTATATTTATGAAAAAATTTTTATTTATTGGTTTACATGCTAATAACTGGATTTTGTATCAACATAAATAAAAAATACGCGTTTTTTAGCAGTTTAAACACACCGTGTATAAATAAGAGTTTTTAACTTTTTCCAATTTCGGAAGACGTAAAAAGTGTTTTAACTGACTCAAACGAAGCAAATTGTGTTTAAGTTTATAATAACATATTTTCCTGAGTTTGTAAAGAAAACGAAATTTTATATTAACATTAGAAGGAACAAACTGGAATTCATTGTCACAAAGCCCAATTTAAAAAAATATTCGTTCTACATCACTCCCATAAAAAGTTTAACAGCGCGTTTCATATTATATTTACATTGAATTTACCTGTTTCACTTCTGAACACTCTTTAAGGTTATGTAATTTGATTTCCTGGGGCACTTCATACTTCTCCATTCGAGAGCATCTAAGATTTGTAAAAAATCTGTCCTTTTCTACCGCGTCTTCAGAGTCATCATTCAATTTCGAACTAAGTTCAACTTCTTCCAATGTGACGTGTTTTCGTCTTTGTTCAATTTCTTTCTTAAGTTTTGAGGTCTTAAGTAATCGTAATGATTGACTTCGTTTAAAATTTGATGTCAATGGTACCATGGATTTTAATATACTTTTGGTACAGCTGTTTACTGATGGTTGCTAATTGTCAGCTGTGTCAGGTTCGGTATTAACTTATGACACCTGTCACTCTCCATTATGTCGTGATATAGACGACTAAACAGATACAGAAAATATAATTACGGATTTGATATCATTAATATATGGTCTAATAAAAAACTCTACGAATGAAACAAGTTTATGTAAAAAATAAAATAAAATTACATATGTACCTTAGATGTGAAGACTTTGATTACGTGTTTAATATAATTATTTCACAACATGGATTTCCAATTTTTCTACTTTCGTTTTCTATTAATATAGCATTTTGTCATTTGATTTACGGAAAATTGACCAGGTAAGGTAAATATGTAGGTAAGTACATACATAGAAACATATCACATGTTACTACTAAAATTTTTCAAAAATAAGAAGTATAACGTGATATTATAAAATTAATTTTACAAACTGTATTAAAGTAAGATCAAACTATCTAGAGTAAAACTGGCTATAGATGACATTTTATATAAAGACCACCTGTTTAATATCACTTATTAAAAGTCCTTTTTCACATTTAACGAAAAAAAGGTGTATAAAGATTACCTGATTATCATGTATATACTTTAGATCGGTCTTTCAACACAGGTTTTATTGTACTTTTCTTGTACAATTGCTTTTATAAAACTTTTAAAACCAATTCATAAAATGGCAATAATCAGTACGTTAATATCAAAATATAATAATATCAAATAGACTATTGTTTTTTTTAAATCGTTGCACATGACTAGTTTATTTCAATGTGTAGTCTATCTTATTTAGGCTATTAATATGGAACGCCATTTTAACATTTATTCAATTACTTATACCTATCTTCAAATAATTGTACCTAGGTCCAATTCTTTTACAGATGTGTTTAATTGAATTTTACCTAGGTTAAATCGAATTATACCTAGGTTCAAGTAGTTGTACCTATGAACAAATAATTGTTCCTAGGAATAATTGACTTGAAGATAGGTTTAAATTGAATTTTACTACGTTGACATTTCAAGGCATTAATAATCAATCCATCTAAAGATAGGTCTAATTTAATTATACCTAGGTTCAATTCATTTGAATTGAACCTACGTTCAATTCGATTATTCCTATCTTCAAATGAATTGTACCTAGGTTGAATTATTTGAAAATAGGCATAAATTGACTGTATGTTAAAACGGCGTTCCATGTATTAATAGTTAATACCAATGTCTTTAGTTCGTTTATACTTATATTGTTTTATTATACCCAATAAACACGAATAGATGTCCAAAATTATGCTATTATGTATACTCTCTATTAGATTAAATAATGTGACATTCCGATAGATATAAAATGTTACGGATTTTGAATGATTTTGGTTTCACTTTAATCACACACATCTGAAAAGTACATTTTCTGTCAAATCAGATTTTACAAAAAGGAGAATGTAACTCTATCGTTAATATGACTGCTCGTTGCATGAAATGAATATATATATATATATATATATAGTTATATATATATATATATATATATATATACCACAATTTAACAATCAATTGAATCATTACTTCAGCGTAAATTTATAAGAGGAATCAATAAGTTACTGTGTGTGTGTGTGTGTGTGTGTGTGTGTGTGTGTGTGTGTGTGTGTGTCATTTGTGTGATTTTTTTGGTCGATGTAGAATAGTAATTTTTTTAAATGTTTGTTCATTTTGACAAGCGAAGTTAAAGCTTAGACCATCTACTTTGTTTTTCTTATATACGGTAGAAAATGAGAGTAACACAAGATAAATGTTTTTCAAAAAAATCAATAAAATATACTCCCTTGTTGATTTAATTTCGATTATCGTGTGTATCTAATCTTTTAACGCTGATTTGGGACGGTTAGGACACTACTTGAGCCGTTTCACCAATCATTATTTTAACATCATGTCCGTCCATCTTCCATTATCGAGAGGCGGTTCTAAAACTTTTCACCGTTTTTTTTTTTTTTGCGTAATGTTACACATGGTCTCTGACTATTTTACAACTGTTTGTTATCCAGCCGCAACTTTCTCTTTTCATTTTTAAAGATATGCAAAATCTTTTTATAGAAAAAAACACAAACAGTAAAAGGACCGGTATGTGTCTTTTTTTGGAAATCATTTCTAGTATATGCATTGTATAAAGATTCTCAATAATAATTTACTCAGTTTGTTAATCGTTCTGAAATCTTTAAGAGTGAAAATAAATATCAGAAAATTTTATTGAAATCTGGTTTCTAATCTGTCTTTTTAGTTTATTTTATTCTTTTTATTTGTTTTACTTTGAGCAGCTTTTTCGAATGCTTTACTGTTATCTGTCTCCCTGTCAAGAAAAGTTCACCTACATTAATACGCATCCAGCTACAAGTGAAAGTACAGTATTGTCTCGATATGGGAACTTGGCTTTAAAAGGCCTCCTCCTTTAGACTTGTGACTTCCATTTCTAAATGACGGGTTCTTGGTAGATTTCTTTCTCCGTAAGTGGAAGGTCGTGGGATAGAACCCCAACCCACCACCGAGTCTGACCGAAGACTTTTGAGTAGGTAGTACTTGTTCTGTTAGCAAGCACTCGGCATTACGGAAATGATAGTTACGGTTCTTTTGAATGGGAACTTAAAATAAACGGTCCCGTGTCACTTTGGCAAGGCACGATAAAGAACCCTGCTGAATAATGTCATCAGCACAACACACAGGCAACATTTTCTGCACCTTTGCCTATATCTGGCGATGATTCGATATAAGTGAAATATTCTTGACTGGGACGTTAAAACCAATACTCAACCCGACTCTTTGCAAAACCACAGTCATCTCTCAACAGTGGGACCCGTCCTGGGATCGGATCGGAAAATAAATGAATAAAAAATCAAGAATTAATTAACGCAACATGTTATTCATTATACTGTGCATGTTCACAGAACGGTGAAATTAAACAATAAGTCGCTGAGTACAATCGATATCTGTTAGTGATATGCAAACTTAAAAGATTTCACTGAAGAAAAGTGGATTCCAAGATGTTTATGTGATTCCACCTCCGTATAAGTGTATCATTCATATAGAGTCTAGGATGAAAGGGAATGGTTATTTTTCTAGATATAATCATAGATTCGGTTTTACAGGGATTAAAAGTTACTAACCAAAGTTAGAGAAATCAAAAATCAAAAGTGTTAGATGTTTTTGAGACCTTATCAACAGTGGGTTTACCCAATAACTGTGTGTTAAATGCCATAAAATGCCCTTAAATTTTGTTCATGTCGCCAAAACAAATAAAGGAAAATATTTATTCCATGGGAGAAATATTTGGCTTGAAAAAAATAATAACAGTTCTGAAAAAAATGCCGTTTATCTTACTTGAAGAACAAGATAAAGTAATAGAAAAATGCATGTATGCAAAAGACATCATGGTGACTAACATGGAACAAATAACCAGCTCATCACTACTCAGTCATTCAATGCACAGTATAAGATGCAGACACATGTTTTTGAAGAGAGCGGGTTTATTTAAGAAATTCAAAAGGGGGACCTAATCCAAACCCACCGTTGAAAGACATAATGGACCCAATTTTTTTTATGAATTTTATGCCTAATGCAACTATTTAAGATAACAAAACATTTGGTAACTTATTAGAAGAAGACAAGAATTCAACTCCAAGGATTAGGTGATATTAGAAAATAAATTGTTTATTTCACTGTGTTATGGTTGCACTTAATTTTTAGCTCACCTGAGCCTGTGGCTCATGTGAGCTATTGCGATCCGAAATTGTCCGCCGTACATCTGTCTATCTGTAAACGTTTACATTTTTCGACTTCTTCTCTGAAACTATAAGTTAGATTTTGATGAAACTTGGTTAGATGCATATATGGGCTGGTGCCATACAGATTTTTTCGTGATATGTCATGGCTCCCAAAACTAAGTCAAGGCGACCTTATGTGTCCAAAAAACTTAAAAAATCTTCTTCCCAGAAACCGATGATACGAGAAAAAATTGATGTGATATTTGGCTTCTCTAGGTTTTTAAGCCTATATGTAGTTTGTTCATTTTGTGAAATTTTGTTGAAAATGGGTAACGCGATTTTGCGTTTAATTTTGAAAATTTCATAAAATGGCTTCCAATTGTTATAACTTAACTATTTGAACAGATATTGAGATGGGGTTTTCAGTATTGACTTTTGCTTGAAATAACCTTCAAAATGGGTCAAAGTTCAAGGTCATGACCTAGTTTGTAATTTTGCAGTTTTAGGCTATTTTCTTAAAAATTTTAAGAGATACATAATATCAAAACATTGTTAAAATGTTCAGCATGACAAAATCTAAAAAGGTACAAAGTTTCGTAACTATATGATAATGCATCTAGGAGATGTTGCCCCTAATTTGTTATTTTTTGCTTATAAAAACTAAAATTGTGCATTAGCTTAAAACTTTAGACTTTTTGCATAGAATATATATTAGAATATTGTAGGTATTGATATGACAATCATTTTGTTATGTGGCTCAAGGTCTGACATTCAAAGGTCAAGGTCATAGATGAAGAAGAAGACTCAAATTGTGCATTATCTTAAAAACTATTACCTTTTTGCATAGCCATATATATTAGAATATTGTAGATATTGACATGACAATCATTTTGATATATGGTTTAAGGTCATGCCTTCAAAGTTCAAGGTCATAGGTGCATTAAAAAACTAAAATTGTTTATTATCTTGGAAACTATTAACTTTTTGTATTGGCATGTATATTTGAATATTGTAGGAATTGATACGGTAATCTTTCTGATATAAGATTGAAGTTCTTACTTATAAATGTCAAGTTCATAGATGCATAAGAAAACTTAAATTGTTATTATCTCGAAAACTACTAATTTTTTGTATAGGCATGTATATTAGAATATTGTATGTATTTTTGCAATTGATTTTGGCCATATCCTTAGGTGAGCGTTAAGGCTCATGGGCCTCTTGTTTGCATTAATGGATATTAAATTGTTCTTTGTATTAAGTATCGTCTGCTGTAGATTATTCATAGATGATCTGCGTTTTGCAGAACTCATTTTATCAGCTATAACTATAAGTACCTCATTTACTATTGGTCAGTCATTTACCTGCACAATGTATTTTAATGATACACAAAATCTTTTTAGCTCACTTAAGCGAATTCTCAATGCAAGGTAGTCAAATGTACTTTTATTCACCTCTGTAGTACGTCGTTTATCGACCTAAACTCAGCGTCAGTCCTCTAGTGCCGTATGTTATAAAAGATGAGCGAATGTTGGCCGTTGTTTAGAGCTTGTTATCGACCTTCGTCTTTCTCTGTAAACTTTATACATTCACCTTTTTTGCCAAATGTCAGTTTGTTTGGACATTCTAGTTTTCTCGCCATCTCAGATTTAAAAGTCTCGATATAAGTGAAAAAATCTTGCCTATGTCGAAAAACACAATTACTCGACTCATTAACTCAATTTAACTCCAAAAGCACTTTTTACTCACACACACTAATTTTTACAGATTAATAAACTTGCCGGCATCACATAAAATTGCCGATGTGACGTAAACCAACATAAGAATCGTCCAACAACAGAATCAAGAACAAGTAAACATATGACATTGAATCTTGGCAGGATTGTTGCCAGGTCCAAACCCTTTCAAGTCGACGAAGATTGCTAAACTTGACCCTCATTTTAGTTTAATACTAGTAACCCTCTTATCTCAAACTGATCGGATAAGGAACTTGAAACTCTAAAATGAATCTCCACCAAGTTCGATAAGCCGGTTAAACCTAACCAATTTCAAGGTTACTGTGACCTGTTGCAAGAAAACTATTTATCATTATGTCACAAACCAGTATGCTTTGAAACTTCAAACCATAAAATACTAGTATGTAGCACCAGGAAATGAAGCCCCACCATGTTATCAAATCTATTTGTCTTTAACCAAGTTTGAAGGGTATTGTGATTTGTAGCACATTTCTAAACCTAACAAATCTGTAACAGAATACATGTACTTTGCTCTATGAGACAAGGGTTGAAATGATTCACACGGTAATTCATTGAACAGTTATAATAGTATGTTCTAATAAATCAGTTCAGTCGCTGTTTGGTTTGACAAGGATTTGGTCTTTACAATGTCCTCTTTTATCTTTTGGCTTACAATACTTTCTATTGTGGGAGAACCGAAGGCTCATATATGCTTGCTATTTTTTCAGAAATATCTGTTTAAATATTGAAAGTAAGCGTCAAATTATAATTGAGTCAAAAGATCAGCTTCAACTTTATGCGTTTCATATTATCCACTTATTCACTGTGAACAATTCCTAAAGAACATTCAATAATCAATGTGGACTATTTTCATAGAACATTCAATAATCAGTGTGGACTATTTTGATAGAACATTCAATAATCACTGTGTGCTATTTTGATAGAACATTAAAATATCACTGTGGACTATTTTGATAGAACATTTATAATCACTGTGGGCTATTTTGATAGAACATTCAATAATCAATGTGGACTATTTTGATAAAATATTCAATTATCCATATTGGCTATTTTGATAGAATATTCAATAATCATTGTAGACTATTTTGACAGAACATTCAATAGTTTCATTCTATCCGAACATATCAATATGGCATTGTTCTACAGAACGTACATTAGTTTAGCTTAATCCAAAACTTTACTCCACACTATTTGTACAGAAAATCGCATTATTTTGGGTAACCTTAATATTAACGATATCGGTTTAATGTTACGATACATAAAATATTAGCAAAAGTATCGTCTTTACGACCATTGATAAAATTGTTTGAAAGCTTTATTAGATTCCAAATTATTTACAAATCACAAGACATAAAAATACACAAAGGAGGAATAATAACCCAGGAACTCATCAAAATATATAAAAATAAAATCACAGAATATATAATAAATATGTGACAAATAATTATATAATTATCGTATTGTAAATATTAAAAAGTATATAGTTTAACAATTTAAAAATATATCGTTCGTTCTTAAGGTAAAACTGTGAACGCTCTAAGCAAAAAAAAAGAAAAAATAAAAAAAAATAAAAAAAATAATAATTAAAAAAAAACAACTCAAGAGTCAATCAAGTATGTACAGTAAGAATAAATATATGATTAATTTTAAAATAATACTCCTTAAATTCCTCACAAACAATTAGTAAAATGTAAGTTATTTCAAATAACCTCTAATTTAAGCTTCTAATGTGTAAAAAATTGACACCCTGAGCGATTTCTTCTGGGTTAATTGCATTCAATCACTAAATAATACCACTACATCTGCCTACATCTACTATAAATTGTCGACTTGATGCTTTAGTTTTTTTTAGTGAAGGACGAAAACCACCAAATAATATACTAACTCTTACATCATTTGACTATACTTGTATTGTCTTTTAACTAAAGACGAAGACGTAGTTTTTGCAGAAATTATTTATGAATTTCATTGATAAGAAATTCAGAATACCATTAGAAAAATGGATCGCATGTAAGAAATATTAAATGTTTAAAGTTTGACAACAGAGCAAAACTCGGATTTTGTCGGGACAAATAGTTGGAATGTACTAAAGAGACTCTTCTGTTTTGTTAAACTGTTTTATACCGATTGTCTCGGAGCCAGCTGACAATGTATAAATGCTCCACCACAACTCTCTGGCCAGTAATATTTGTCTGTTTTTATTTGAAGACAAACAAAACAGAATTTCGTTCTGCAATATTTATTTGGACAGTCCATGTGTTTACAGTTGTCACCTTCATGTTCAACTATGAAGTTGCAATTCGGACAAGCTCTGACGGTAGGACAACTTCTGATACCTACAATTTCTTTTGTTGGACAGCTCACCAAGACTTTTTGCAGCCTTTTCAAATCTTGTTTGCAATCAACATGTCCACAAGTTTTTGAATCATCGGAACCCATCCATTTTCTTTGACAAAACGCACAGAACTTGAAATCAAAATCATAGTTCTCTTCACAAGTTCTACAAACAACAAAACCTCTGCGATAACAGATGCTTTCTATATACTTAGAACACCCTGGACATTGATAAATATCCTTAGATCGTTGTATTTTGTTACTAGATAACATTATTTCAAACAGGTTACTTTCGTCTTCAGACAAACACGCCTTTTCGCGCACTTCTAAGAAGTTCCATTTACTGCCACACTGCTCACTTGGTCTCTCTTGGTCTGGAACAGCTGGACAGAAAAATTCAACGTTCCCTGTCTCAATCTGTCGTCGACAATATTCATATAGGTTATCGCAAGCTGAAAATAAAATATTTGGATAAAGTACTACGTCAGGACTTTGTAACCGGAGAAGCACTGATTGAGCTTTGTTTAAATGCCACAAGCATTATTGCAGCTATTCGCGGCTAACAAACATATACCAGTAGATTCTTTATTTCCAATCGGAGCTTTATATAACCATATTTAAGACTGATAAAAAATCCCAATTTGCGATGACGAGAACATTTCTTAATATTTTACCCTTTGTTTTAGCGTTTCCCTTTTACTATTAACAGGTATACTGATTTATATTTTAGGTTACTCTCATTTCATAATGTATCTGCTTAATCTCTCAATTCTGTTTTGAATTCATATTTGAAAAAGGGCCAAACGGTACGAACTAAATTCAAGGATTCGAATCGTCTAGGCTCAAATCGAAAAATGGCTCTGAATAAAACAACAGTTTGACTTGGGTACACACGGCAAAGTGACTGCATTGCTCTTGATACATGCTAGTTCATCAATATAAGCTAGCTCACGCAAGGTGTTTTTAGGCGAAACATAAAGTTATTGTTGAGAAAAACACTTTCTTATTTTTTTACTAAAGATATCGAAATTCTTATATGTTTGTTTGTAGTATTGCGGCTTCCGTTTTCAGAAATAATGCCTCTTTGCTGTTAATGTTAATGTTGTCTCGTTTTCGATAAAAAGAAATCAAAAGATCAATGTTCTATAATAAGATCTTTGATAGATCAAACTAGCAGGTTTTTCCGTGAATGTCAGTAAAGGTTATATTACGGAACGAAATATTACATTTAACCTTTCAACTCTTATTTAAGATATTTAGTTTTTAATTTTGCAGTTAACTTACTAATACCATGTCCACATGACATTAAAACTCTAGGAATTTCATCTTCCCATGGATCGATCAGATCTGGTGCATCTGTAAGATAGCTGCCTGGTACTTGTCGTGACAACTGCTTCATAATGACATAAACTTTGCCCTTGTTATCCACTTCAACTTGGTCACCCAAAGTCTCAGTTTTATTCAACATGCTGTGACGATAAAATAAATCCAAAGCTTGGGCATCTATTTTTAGCTTCTTTGAAATTTTTGTAATAGCACTTTCAACATTTTCTTCCTGTATGAAAAAAGAACAAATGCATTGATTTACGTAAAATGTAACAGGATGTCATAACTTATGTCCCACTCTAAGTTCTCTATTTCACATTATAAAGTTACAACAGAGAGAATATATCATAGCAAATGATAATCAAAATCATAACAAAAGAATACACGAGTTTATATATATATATATATATATATATATATATATATATATATATATATATAACACAGGTTTAACCAGGAGATACTACGCTGTCGTTTATAATACTTATAAATTTACATAGATTGTTTAAAACAGTTTACTTTTAGTAAAAAAGTGAATAATATTTCAGATCATTTGGAAGATGTCAGTTAAAGGAAGGAATTAAATTTTTTTCTAGCATCAGACATTTTACAATCCATAATACACGTATAATGGTATTCATCCTCTTTCCTCATTACGCATTTCTTGTTTAAAATACATACGACTTATATTTTTTAAAACAATGTTTGTGACCTACGAAAAGTTTTACGCGCTTTAAAACAATCAGCACCGAACAATTTTTTTTCTTATTACAAACATTTCTATTATTTCCAATAGATGTAAATTGTCAGATCCAAAATTGGTACAGGATGATAAAATCGGGGACCTAGTATTACAATCACTATGACACGTGAAACAACTCTATTTTGCTTATGCATACAGATGTCAAATATATATGATTTATAAACATAAAACCCATCAATTGTGAATAAAATTATCTGGTTGTAAATTGGGCCGAAACTAATACTACAAACGACAACAAACTTGACTTTGCTTTTTGAATCTAATACTTCAGAAAACTAATTATAGAATTCACAAAATCAAGCATAACTATTTCAGGAAAGTAAAGAAAACAACGACGATAATAATAATAATAATAATAATAATAATAATAATAATATATAGTAATAATAACATCGACACAATCAATAACATTAATAAAACCACCGCGATAGCGTTCATTAATTTTCAGTTAAAACAAAAAAGGATTACGTACCTTCTGAAAGGTTATAAATTCTGATGTTTGACCAAATCTCCAAATACGTATGACGTCATCACTCTCTTTGGAGGTAAAATGGCAGAAAGGAGAAGAGTTTCTAGACACGACACTTGAAGGTCTTTGGCCGGCCAAAGTCGTTGTTTTAGAGAATTGATAAGGTTTATCCGGACTCTTTGAATGCAAAGTCATGAAACTGTTGAAGTTTGTATCATCGACGGTTAAAGCTTCTACGTTCCCTCGGTCACGTGCCGAGTGTTTCATTGTTGAACAATCAAAAAGTGTCAGCCTTTTTCTATCATCCAAATTAGACAGTCCGTTTTCAAAATTAGTTTCTTTTATATCTTTTTTGTCTCTTCTGACCGAAAAATAATTGTTACGTTTACTATAAGGATTTAAATCGTTTTCCAATCTATCTTCTTGGTGTAGGCTTTGGAAATTTTGTTTTGGTTGTGGAGTCCATTTATTTTCAATTTCTATAAGGTGAGGTTCCTGTTTAATTTTAATACCACAATGCTTTTTCTGTTTGCTTACTACCATATCGTTTTCAAATTTTCTAATACTTTTTTCAAGATGTTCATGACTTGATTCAACCTCTTCAAATGTCGCATATTTTCGTTGTTTGTCCATCACTTCTGTAAGTTTCCTTTGCTTTGGTATACGCATAGATTGACTTCTTGTAAAAGATGTTGGCTTTTCCATTTGCAATTGACTTTCTTCAACTTTTTTTGTAAATGTTCTTTCGACAGTATCCAGTTTACTTTTTTCGTCATGACAAAGATCAGACCATTCCTTCCCTTTTATACCTATTCTTGACTTCACGAAACCCTGTAAATACCCTTATGCATAATTACTGTTAGATATTAATCGAAAAATGCGTTTATGTGTATTTTTGCATGGTAACGATCATTTAGCATATTTGATAGAGGCTCGTATGAAGTATCTATATAACAGAGGGTTACATTAACCTGCTACTATTGCAATCTCATTTCCGGCTTAATCAAGCTTGTTTCCGGCTTCAAAAGGTCAGTTTCAGTTAAATGATGTTCAATTTTAAGAAAGCTTTTAATTAATTACATTCTGAAGAGAAAAACATTTAAGTATTTTTATATCGAATTCTGAATCGGCAAATATCCTAAAAGGAAAAGTATGCAATGTTGATTTGATGACCTCGTTAATACTTTAATTTTACACATGAATACTTTTATTCAATTCAAACAAACTGACCAGTTTTTCTCATACTTAAACGCCTCAGTAGAATTCCAACCTTAGCGACAAATACCACTGTGATTCGTATCCCGTCGCTTAACTAACAATAGGCTCAAAAAGGTCTGTATCTCTATACTGACACTTATAAATAATTATGCACCAAAGACAGTTTTAAAAGATTACCTTTACATCCTCTTTTGGAGATGTTTTAGAAGGATTACTATTGAAATAACTAGCAAAACCTTTGTAAGGACTTGACAATGGTGCATCTTCTTTCATAGTGACGTATCTTTGTTGTTGCTCAATTTCCTCTGTAAGTTGTGTGCGTATTGAGTTCAACTCTTCATTTCGACCTTTAAGTTTGGTTCCTTTTGGAGCAAGTTCAAACATTTTCTCATCCATCACCCTCTCCTTGTTTTCTGAGAAATTCTGAAAATGTAGTTGACATGAAGCATACATATCACGTGTCAAAATTTAACATTTAATACTTATAGATCAGGTACATTTCGCTAAGGTCTTAGGCAAATCATATATATAGAAATTTTTCTTCTTTTTAAAAAAACTACAATAATGAAAAAACCATGTCTATTTTATTGTTTTAAACGCTAATTACTGGAACCTGTACAAACATAAATAAAAACAATACGCGTTTTACAGCAGTCAAACACAACGTGTCAAAATAGTTTTTAACTTTTCCGAGATCGGAAGATAGAAAAAGTATATTATTAACAGAACCAAACGAAGCAAATTATGTTTTAGTTTATATAACGTAAAATAACACATGTTCACTATTTTCATGAGTTAGTAAATATCACGAAATAATATGTTAACACTATAAAGGAACAGAATATAATTCATTTTCACAAAACCAAATTCAAAAATATTTTTAAAACGAATTTTATTAGCACGATGTTTTATCCTTAGAATATCATTTGTTCTACATTACCCCACAAACGGTTAAAGCTGCATTAAGTTGTTCAATTTTCTGATTTTTTTTTTTTTTTTTTTTTTTTTTTTTTTTTTTTTTTTTTTTTTTTTTGATTTTCTTAAAATATATTTTTTAAAAATAGAAATCTTCTAACCACGATCCGTGACATTCATTTTCTAAAATTTTATTTCTTTTAGCTGTAAATAAACGGAATCCTCTGACCGGTTGGTCAGTGTTTTACGATGGTAATTATGAGCTTAGAGCATGCGCACGGATGTACGGAAAACCCTAGAATCGAAGGTGAAACATGACAGATTGCATTAATTGTCCTTCATTAATATCCAGATGTATTTGAAATGGTGTTATGTATCCCTTACTAAATCACAAATGACAAATTCAACGAAGTTCTGTGTTTAATTTGTCGTATTTTATCGTTTTGAAAGTTGTGTTTAAATGACCCGGGTTTTGATGACGTAACCATGTTCTAATATTAGATCCCAAATGCTGCATCTCGCTGGGTAAATACTGTAATTTCTGTATTTATTCGAGCTTTTATCATTGAACCAAATGTAACATTGTTCATTAGGAACATCATTAATTAGATTAGCACCGTTTTAATTTTTTCTTTGGAAAACTTAATGCAGCTTTAAACATCATAAATTTTTTGAAAGTGTAATTGTTGAAAAAATTAACATTAATAGTACATGTGAATACGTACGAGTAGATGATTTTTATTTTCATAAACATTTCCAATATATTTAAAAAGTAAACGTTTTTTACAATAATTGTTTTTCAAATAACCTTCAAATGAAAAAAAAACTGAAGAAACTGTCAGAAATTTTATGCTAGTTAAAAACTTTACATTATAAACAATTTATTTTGGCATTTTCTCGTGAACGTTTCAAAAGAAAAAAAAACATTTTAGTATTTTCATACCGCATTCTGAATCACCAATAATTATATTAAGTTTAATTTTTGAAGGTTATGCAATATTAATAATTTTATGAACTCGTTGAAATTTTAATTTTACACATGAATACTTTTATTTAACTAAAATTCAATATCAAACTGGAATGGAGTGTGATGATAATTAAACGTTTCCAATCAAATATCTTTCACCTAAATGAAAAGCGTTCAATTTTTGTATGATAGAAGGAACCTGACTTGCCGGAGAAAACCACTGACAAACGAACTGACCAGCTTCTTTGAAATTTAAAGGCCTTGATGGAATTCTAACCTAGGTGACAAGAACAGCTGTGATTCGTATCCCGGCGCTTAACTAACAATTGGCTAAAAAGGCCTGTATCATTATACTGCCACATAGATAAATATGCATCAAAGAGGGTTTTGAAAGAGTACCTTTTTATCTTCTCTTGGTGATATTTTAGTAGGGATACTTGTAACATAACTAGCAAAACCTTCGTAACGACTTGACCGCGGTGCATCTTCTTTTACAGTGACGCATCTTTTATGTTGTCCAATTTCCTCCTCTGTAAGTTGTGTTTGTTTTGATACACGCATTGACTGACTTGATTTCGAATTCCATGATTTAATATATCCTGGTGAAAGCTCTACATCTTTGTCTGGTGAGTTCAACTCTTCATTTGGATCTATAAGTTTGGTTCCTTTTAGAGCAAGGTCAATTATTTTCTCATCCATCACCCTCTCCTTGGTTTCTGAGAAATTCTGAAAATGTAGTTGACATGAAGCATACATATCACGTGTCAAAATTTAACACTTAATACTTGTAGATCAGGTACATTTTGCTAAGGTTTTAGGCAAATCAAATATATAGAAATTTTTTTTTTTGAAAAAACTACAATAATGAAAAAATGTTCAATTTATTGGTTTAAATACTATTTAATGGTACCTATATAAACATAATAAAACCAATACGAGCTTTACAGCAGTCAAACACAACGTGTATAAAATAGTTTTTAACTTTTCCGAGCTCGGAAGATGAAAAAGGTATATATTTAACAGAACCAAACGAAGTAAATTATGTATAAGTTCATATACCGCAAAATAACATATTTTAATGTGTTAGTAAATAAAACGAATTTATATTCATAAATTCCAATTCAAAAAATATTCTTAAACGAATTTTATTACCACGATGTTTTAAATAACCCTAAAAATATTATTGGCTCTACATAAGTCCCCCCCCCCCCCAAAAAAAAAAGATTTAAACAACGTGTAAGTTTAGAAAGAATAATTTATATAATTTTAATATTACATGTATGTGTTTAAGTACATTTGGTTTGATTTTTATGCATTTGCAATATATTATAAAAGTAAACGTTATTTACAATCATCGTTTTTAATTACTTTTAAATTTAAAAGAAAATGACTGAAGAAAATGTCAGAAATTTTAAGCGTGGTAAAAAAAATGTACGCTATGAACATCTAATATCGGCATGTTCTCATGAACTTTTCAAATCGTCGAGGTAAAATGCGAAGGCTTACGGTAATCTGATGAGAGAGAGAGAGAGAGAGAGAGAGAGAGAGAGAGAGAGAGAGAGAGAGAGAGAGAGAGAGTTGGGTTAATATAAAAAACGGACATCTTTAAACATTGGTTTAAAGTACAAGTGGTCTGAATATTGAGGTGGCCTCTATCGCTATTTTTTACAGTATTTATATCGATTTTACATTGCGGAATCGGTAAGTAAATTAAATTCATTCGGTACTATCACATTGCACTATAAATCGTGAAACCAAAACAAAAGGATCACATAATTAATGACTATGTATGCGTATGGGATATTAAGTTGACAATAAAATTATATTAATACATTTGTATTATGCAAATGAATGATTGTGCCACAGAAGCTCGTATTTTTAAAAATAACCTCCTTTACAATATAACCCCTTCACAATCCGAAACCCCATACATATTTTATATACGTTGAATTTACCCGTTTCACTTCCGAACACTCTTTGAGGTCAGCTGATTCGATTTCCTTGGGCAGCTCTTCTTTCTCTATTCGACAGCATCTCAGATTTGTAAAAAATCTTTCATCTTCTATCGCGTCTTTAGAACCATACAATCGGAAATCTTCATTCAACTTCGAACTTGGTTCAACTTCTTCCAATGTGACGTGTTTTCGTCTTTGTTCAATTTCTTTCTTAAGTTTTGAGGTCTTAGGTACTCGTAATGATTGACTTCGTTTAAAATTTGATGTCAATGGTACCGTGGATTTTAATGTACTTTTGGTACAGCTGTTTACTGGTGGTTGCCATTTGTCAGCTGTGTCAGGTTCGGTATTAAACTTACAACACCTATCATATTCCATTACGTCGTTATATGGACGACTAAAACAGATATAGAAAATATAATTACGGATTTGATATCATTAACGTATGGTCTAATCAAAACCACTACGAATGAAACAAGATTATGTAAAAAATAAAATAAAATTACATACGTACCTTAGATGTGAAGACTGATTACGTGTCAAATATAACTATTTCACAATATGGATTTCCAATTTTTCTACTTTCGTTTTCTATACATATAGCATTATTATTTGATTCACGGAAAATTGACCAGGTAAGGTAAATATGTTACGTAAATACGTACATAGATACATATCACGTGCTACTATTAAAATTTTATAAAAATAAGAAGTATTACGTGATATTATAAAATAGATTTTATATATTTTATAAAAGTATGTTCAAACTACCTAGGATAAAACTGGCTAGAGAGGCACCTTTTATATAAAGACCACCTGTTCAATATCACTAAATAAAAGTCCTTTTTCACATTTAAAAAAAAAATAAAAAAAATAAAATAAAAAATGTGTTGAAAGAATAAAGATTACCTGTTTATTATGTATATACTTTAGATCGGTCTTTCAACACAGGTTTTATTGTACTTTTCCTGTACAATTCTTTTTTAAAACCAATTCAGAAAATCAGAAAATGACAATAATAGCAAAATATAATAAAATATCAAATCGATTTTAATTCGTTGCACATGACTGTTTTATTTCAATATGTAGTCTATCTTATTAAGGCTATTTATTGTTAATACCAATGTCGATAGATCGTTTATACTTATATTGTTTTATTATACCCAATAAACACGAATAGATTTCCATAATTATGCTATTATGTACACCCTCTATTAGATAAAATAATGTGACATTCCGATATGTATGAAATGTTACGGATTTTAGAATGATTTTGGTTTCACTTTAATTACACACATCTGAAAAGTACATTTTCTGTCAAATCAGATTTTACAAAAGTAGAATTTAACTCTATCGTTAATATGACTGCTCGCACTTGGAGTTATGTCCCGTTGCATGAAATGAACATATATATATATATATATATATATATATATATATATATATATATATATATATATATATATATATATATATATCACAATATAACAATCAATATAATCATTACTTAAGCGTAAATATATAAGAGGAATCAGTAAGTTACAGTGTGTGTGTGTGTGTGTGTGTGTGTGTGTGTGTGGTTTACTGTCATATGATTTTTGTTTGTCGATGTGGAATAATGAGTTTTTAAAATGTTTGTTCATTTTGACAAGCAAAGTTTAAGCTTGGATCAACAACTTTGTTATTCTCATATATGGCAATAAATGGAAGTAAAATGTTTTCCAGTAAAATCAAATGTACTTCATTGTTGATTCATTTCGGTTATCGTGCGTATCTAATCTTTTAACGCTGATTTGGGACGGTTAGGACACTACGGGAGTACTTGAACCGTTCCAACAGTCATTATTTCACCATTATGCCCGTCCATCTTCCATTATCGACAGGAGGTTCTAAAACTATTCACCGTTTCTTGTTCTTAATGTAATGTTACACGTGGTCTCTGATCATTTTACAACTGTTTGTTATCCATCCGCAACTTTCTCTTTTCAAAAGACAAAAAAAAAAAAAGAAAAAAAAAAAGAAAAAAAAAAGATTCTCAATAACAATTTACTCAGTTTGTTAATCGTTTTGAAATCTTTAAAAGTGAAAATAAATATCAGAAAATTTCATTGAAATTGGTTTCTAATCTGTCTTTTTATTTTATTTTATTTTTTAATATTTGTTTTACTTTGAACAGCTTGTTCGTTTTTGTTAATTTTAAACGCAACTTGTTTTCACACTTTGTTGTAACCATCTTTGTACTGATCTTAGGACCATGTGATGACTTATAGATTAGTATAAAAATCATTGAAACTTGATCTCTAGAAATCAGCATACAGCTGATATTTACATCACTCATCCAGTTAGTGTTTGATCCTGTTATGTTCTCATATCAACGATATTGGAAAAAAATAATCATATTCTCTACCTTTTAAAGGTTGTTTTTGTTCGTTTCAGATGTAACGTTGTCACACCTGGCGATAACTATACCTGTGTCTTTACGCATCGATAACTACGGCTGATATTCTATTTTTTTGCTGAATGAACAACAAACTATATACCTGATGATTCATATTTTTATTTTTTTATATTGATTTTATTAACATAATGTTGCAACAATCAATATTCAAATATGTAAATTTTATGTAAATATCATTATTTAATAAACTACTTTCCATAAAGCCAATTGTATATAAGGAGTCCTGTATATATATATATGCAATTTTTAACAGAAATATATCATTAAATTTTTAATTAACACAAATTAAACCTTTTAGCATTTATTTGAGTATTTCCTACCACATAACAAAAATATGAGTTCGAGAGCTTGTTACAAATACATGTATAAATTAGCTACACAGGACCGAATACTTACGGTATAAATGCATTAAACAAAACGTCAATTTACATCAAAATATTGTATGGTAAAATTTTATTTATACATGCTTACAATTACAAATAATAATTACATAAAGTTTATGTCATTGCAATGCACTATACTGGTATTGTGACAAAGAAAGTATTTTGCGTCATGGAATTGCTTGTTATCATGACTTTAAATAAAACTATGAAATAAAAATGTTTCTCCCATCAATAATGATGAAAAAATATCGCGTTAAATGACAGTGATACATATTATATAAAATTTCAAACATTGTATTCATGTAACAGTTCATAACAGTTGCCTTTCAGCTATTATTAACAGGTTATCCTATAAATCGGAAAATTTTCGCCTTTAGTCAAAGTTCGCAAGAAATGTCATTTTAAGTTTTTCGCCTTTTTTTATATATTTTCTCGTCATTGAATGACAGCCAGTGTCAATTAAACAATTTATACAACATTTGCGAAATTAAACACAAACATACCGGTTTATGTTCAAATCACAATCCAAAAAGCAAAGTAAACCCTTTGAAAACTGACAAATTAGTGAAAAAAAACCGAACTTTAAGCAGGGAAAAAAGGTCTATCTAGCTACACCCACCACGCACGAAAGCAAATTTCAGATTGAAAAGAGATCACACTATAAAGCAAAGCATACGCATACACGACCAAAATTTTACCATATTGTATTAGCACCATAAAATTAATTTAAAGCATTGGTAAAGCATTGGTAAAATATGGAAAATGCAATGTAATTAAAACACATTGTGATATCACCGTTATTTTTTTTTTCAATTTAACCCTTGACGTATGTTGATTACAAAAAATTCCACAGGAAAACAAACAACAAAAAACATATATGTGTGTATAACTGACAGAGGATTTCACATAAAGGTTAATGACATTCTCATGAAAATCTTCTGAAGATGTTCCGTATTAGAGTAATTATCCGTCCTATATTTGTTCAGCTGCGCGCAGCTAGCTACCTTCACAATAATGTTCATGGTATGTTGATGAAGTGATTTAATATGACATTACAATACTTAAATCTAAAGATTTTGACCATTTCTCTACATTTACGTACACATTTGCATTCTTTAGCATTACCCCTGCAAAAGTAAATTATCACGAAACGAACAATATGACCGGTATCGTACTACATGAAAAATCAAACCTTGTCATAAGATATTTCGCGTCAAATATAAAACTTATAGTGGAGACTTAAATAGTAACTTACGCTTAGGAATTGTATTGTAAGTCATGTGATAAGAGTAAATTTGCACTTTCAGAGACGATCGGCTTCATTAAGAAACCATGCTGAATGACGCCACATCATACATTAATTGATCATTTGACGTAAATATTTGTTTTCCGACATAAAATTACGGGGTAAATTTTCATAACCGGTACAAAATGAAACAGTTGAGAGATTTACTGATCATAAACAAATTATTTATATTTATATGCTTTTTGCTTAATTGTACATTTATTATTTTTTTATTTGGTAAAACAAATCATTGTATGACGTTTGGTGTACTTGTCTTCATTAAATAAAACTTTGTAATAGCGAAATAAAAACAATTAACCACACCAATTGCAAGCTGAGTAAATATATTTTCGAATGATGAAACATAAATTGAAACATTGACAAACCAAGAACAAAATAGTGATTTAAATTATCAACGAAAGTCTAGGTAAACATGGACATAGATATTGCACAATTTACAAGACATGTGTCATGTACTAGTTTAAAATGATTCATTTTATAAAGAAATTCAAAAATAAAACACTTAACAGCACTCACAAAGTTTAAAAAAAATAGCACCATATGTTCCGTTTCTTTATTTATTTACCCTGTCAAAAATACAGCTACGTGAATTGTCTTTATACCTTCGATAGAATTATAAATGTGTAGGAGATCAATGGTCAATGTATGCCTACCACAAATACACAAAATAAATATTGTTTACTTATTTTTATGCAACTAGTATGCGTAGAATTAGACATGTTACCAGTTTTATTATGTTGCAGCAAGTGTAACTCATCAACAACTCCCCGAGATGCAGTTGTCAGCCTGCAGCTGTTTATATTATTTTACTCTTCAAGCAGTTTTTCCAAGTGGCAAATTGCAACCCACACATACTGCCTATTACCATTAATCTTATATGTCAAGTTGTATATATATGGTCTATTTGAGAACAATTTAAAAAAAATAAACCATGTATATATATATATATGTATGTAAGTATGTATTGTCATTAGACTGATCATACATCAAATAAAATGGTATTCTATAAATTGAAGGATGAAAAATGTAGAAATTTGTCGTGCTAGGTAAAAATCCAAACTGCTACTGTTTAAAGCTTTTTTGCTACATAATTAATTAACTGTTCCGTTCTTAGTAAAAACTAGCGGATTTAGTGCAGTAACGGGGCATGTTGTTGTAATTGTGATACAAAGTCTCTAGCTGCTGTTAAGGGCATTTCTGGATGTAAATGAACAACAATCGACGTCTGTGTCTGCCAAGGAGGCATACTGGCCCCTAATGTGACTGTTCTTCTATTCAGTGGAATTGGCAAAGGATGTGATGCTTTCCAGGAATCAGAACATCTTTTCTGAAAAAGAACGTAAGATATGAAACCAATATTTTAGTGATCTCAGCAATAAAATATATATTTATTTGTCTTTGAATTCGTGTCAGAGGGGTAAAGTTTTCAGAAAACATTACATCTACTCATCTACAATGACTGATTATAAAATAAGCGGTGCGTTACTAGAATTATAAAAGTACATGCCTAATATCATTAAATATATGTATAATTGCCGTCTAATGCAGGAAGGTTTAAATGGGCGTCTTTACAATTCTCCTCCTTGTTTTAATAAATGATGTACATTGTATATAAAGAGAGATGTGAAATATGTTAAAGATATTATTTTCTACTTTAGTTTCCAATGTGTTAGTAATGACTTTTAAATATGTCCCAGTTTATTTAGAATGTAGTTAATGTAATGACTAAGTATCACTTAGTAATTTTTCAAGTTCCTGTTTACTTGACATATGCTAATTTTCAATGTCTTATTTGGATGTCATGTGCTTATTATTTGAGTCTCAGTTCAGTCACGTGATGCTATTATCGATTGTTCGAAAGCAGGAAGCAGAAAAACCCAAAAGAAGCTAAGAATCAGGAAAACAAATGATAAATACAGATTTTTATAGCTATGCATGTGTAAATTATTGGTGAATGTTTATTTACAAATTTGAACGCAAAATTAAGACCTTTTGATAAAATACGGAGAAGTTGTTTAATTACAAGTCACGTCCAAACTCAACAAAGCAAGACAAATCTCTATACACTTACCCCAAAACATGAACATAATCCACAACACAAAGGTTTTTGATAACTAATCCGACTTTCTTCAGAAGTCCCAACTACTGCTGATAATTCAACATTAAGAAAACAACTAAGAGGAATATTTTGAAAGTAAATATTATTAAACTTTGACAAAGCTAACTTGTATCCGCCTTTTGTGGTTATTGGATCGCCATATGTTGATAAACTGGCATCTGTAATAGAGAAGGGAGTTCAAACATTAAAGTGACGTAGACTTACAAGGTACTTCATTATCTTAATCTACATCAAAACATAACACGTGTATTTCGTGCAAAATACGAGGTTTAAATTACATAAATCATAAATAACTATACTTACATGCTTATATTTATAATGTTTTAACGACTTAATCTCTAGTTTTAAAGGAACATCTTATATAAATGTAGTTGTTCGTACTATGAAGCAAATACATATTTAAGGGCATCTAGGGAAATCATGTTCAAATACTGGATACTTTGGGACAAGCGTCAATAACATCTGCATCACGCATTAGAAAATACGAGATATCCTAGTCCATTTTTACCAAATCCTCACTCGAAAGTAAGGAAATATCGAAACACATACACACACCCAGAGAGAGAGAGAGAGAGAGAGAGAGAGAGAGAGAGAGAGAGAGATTATAAAAACAAGGAATAGATGCTTTATGTTGTTCACTTTAAATGTTATATTTGTATATTAATTTCTGTGCGAAAAATATGATTTAATCGATATTAATCGATAAAATTGTGATACGATAGACATAATATCCCGTTTCAGAAATTGCAATATTTTTTGCCTGGATACGAAATAATAATGTTTAAATCTTGAAGCTTAGTCTTCCAAAAACAAAATTAAATATCTGAAGACTTTTTTGCATAAAAAGCATGTTAATTCTGTCTGAATAGTGCAAGGAAATTCTACCTTAATTTTTCCTAGCAAGACATTTTAACAATTTTCAGACATTTTTACAATTTTTATTTTTTTTAATTTTAATTTTATTATTATAATTAAAAATATAATTATCATTATTTTTTGCATTTAAATTTTGCATACCTGTATCTGTTTCCGCTGACAAAATTAAAAGCCTTTGATTGGTTAGACATAATCTTCCTTTTCCAATAGGAGGTTTAACACTATTTTTATATTCGGTATCTAAAAATTCTAAGTTTGAGAAATACAACCACGATCCACCAAGTAATAACATTTCTCCATCAACCAACATTCCTAGAAAAAAGAAAGTAAAACATACAACAATGGTTACTCAGCATAAAAAATACTGAACAATATTGATTTTTCACAACTCTTTTTAAAATTGAAGTCGTAGTGAAATGGCATAATAGATGTAAGCTTTCAAAATGTCTTTGGATTCGATCCCATTCAACCACGCTCTTCCTTTGCTATAAACTTTTAATAGTTAAGTTATAACCGAAATGATTAGTGTGGTATTCAGGAACATTTACCTGGTATTAATTAACCTTGAATACAGATGTTTCCTTAAGTCAGATACAGCTATATTTAATTGTTTTTTAAAGCGACGAAAAATAATATGCACCTGATAAAACATGCAGGACAGATAAGTTTATAGTCGAGGAGATGGATAATGTCTTTTACATCTCAGTAACATTCTTCAACATACGTCAAAGCTGCCTGTTTTGTGTTGATGTAAGAGGAAACCAGAGTAGCAAGGTAAAAATAACCAACCTTTGGTTAAAGACTGGCAAACTTTCTCACACAGTTATTAATCTAATTGGAATTCGATTCTAGGCGTTAAGAGGCGGCTTTGATTCGTGTCTGTAAGCCTGTGCTTTGGGCTATTAGCCTGAAAGATGTCTTAACAAATGAAGGTTAAGACAGGTCGATATAGAAACTTTATAAAATTCTTACCTTGAATCATTTGTTCATATGTAAGCATTTCTCCTGGCTTTCCTTTAACATCCCATACTTCCTTTTTCATTTCATCAGCCTGTGACATCAGTTTTTCGTTAAATTTATAAAACTTGGAGTGTCTAGTGTATGCGTCTTCCACCACATTTTGTGATCTGGGATTAAAATCGTTACGTGTAAATGTCTCTGTCAAAGGTCTAGGCTGTTCAATTACAACAACGGGCTTACTGGTTTTTATTGAACTAGAACTAGGTTGTCATGGAGGCAGGAAGTGTTGATGCTTTCATTTGTGTTGTCTGGGGTGATTGGGCTTGTGGAGGCTTTGTTGTATGTTTTGGAGACTGATTTGTATTCACGACGTAGACACCTCGGTTCATATCGATGTTTGTTTCCTGAAATTAGACAATATACATATATATACATTAAAATGTTATATAATTTGGTTTTAAAACCCCCGAATTCTTGATACGTCTATAGATCGCACACTTTCCTCGCAACAAAACATAAAAATGTCTAGCAATAGCAGAATATTAGGCTTAGTGTTTATCAGCTAAACCATGACGAATCTTATCTGAATGTAAGTCATCAATAGTAAAAACAGTGCATTACTTATTCAACACCTCTAACTCGAACCTGACGTAATTTAGACAGGTTGTTACTACAAGATTATCTAAGACGAATGCACTTAAAGGAGCACTAAGTGATTGTGGATCCTTATTACCTTTATCTTCTTCTGTAGAGGTTAACACAGATCAAGACTTTTTAAAAGTGTTTAAGGATAACCTTAAGATAAACTGTTTCTGGACTCCAAAATGTTACAACTTTATACTAAATCGGATGGTAGTCGTTCCGCATGAATTAATACAACAAAACCGTTTGTAGCCCAAATACTGGTAATTGAAAACATTGCAAGCTTGGATTTGAAATGACAAAATAGTGACAAATCACCATCATTAAATACTAAGCTATAGACGGGCGCTTGATCTAGTAACAAAATGGTAATACATGTAGTGGTGTGGAAAAAAAATGCGGATCTGAACCAAACTGCATATTTTACAACTTTACTATTGCTAAACATGCATAAATTAGAAATAAACAGATTATGTGCTCAGATATTTTATTTTTCAATGAGAGTTTGGCAAAATATTATGATTAAATCATTGCTCAATCCTTCAGCTGATATTTACAGACCGATACATAATTGCTTAATGCATTAATCTTGTTTTGTTGTAAAACGTAAGTACTTCCTTTTCTTGATGCTAGTGCTTTAAGTATGACTACTTTTAACTTCAAAATTATCTTCTAGAAAATATTCGAAATATTTCAACAGTATATTTAAATAACTAAATAATGACTGCAGATGTTATATTATTCACTGTCCGTTTAATACTGTAGGTGACCAATGTTTAGTATCTTAAATTGCTTTATATCCAATAAGTTGTTATTATTCATGCTGTTCTTTCGAATATACTAACATTTTTGTAATATATTTATAATGGCTTTTGTTACATGTTTTGTAACATGTTTTCTGTTTGGCTATTGCTAATTTTAGACTGCATCTTAGATGTTATTCTTGTCAAATACATTAAGATAAAACAACTTACAGGTGGTTCTAAAATGTCTGATTTACAAAGCTTCCAAGGTAAACTTAAAACCTTTTGATCTCCGGTTTGATTGGAGATATTCGTCTAGTTAGTCATATGGAACTCTTAATGAACTTAACGCATTCACAATTTTAAGTTATAGCCTTGCAAGCCAAGAAATGCTATAAACTAAAATAAATAAATAAATAAATAAATAAATAATAAATAAATAAATAAATAAATAAATAAATAAATGGTCTTGAGAGTTTTCTAAACACCTCCAAATAAATTATTAAAAGACTTACAACTGCAAAATATTTGCATGCAGAATCTCTATATCAAGAAACGGGGACCTCTGCAAATGGGTGATTGACATTGTCGTTTTTTTATCATATCGCCTCTAATCAAGGTTCGAATACAACTCGGACAGACTAAGTAGTATGAGAGAGTTTGACTGTTCATCGGCGGTTTTCATCTGGCACAACAAAATTATGTATCAGCATCTATTCATTGTAATGTCATCACACAGAAAAAGTCCTTACTTTGATGTTTTTATAAATACTGCATTAATTTATTTCTTGATCAATAAGGTGTAACATATGGTATGCATTAAATTATTAATACTGTAGTTTATATAAATGAATTAGGAAACACCTATTGCACATATTGCAAGGTAACATTACATAGTCCATGAATTTATAATACAAAACTAAAGCAACGTCTGCTTGTTCTGGAAACACCTTGGTTTCGATTCTGTTTTCATTTTAAAAAACAAAATCTACACATGGAAGCAATTTTTCCGTCTAAAGCGTAAATTGTTTAACTTAAAAAAAGTATATACATCACCATGGCAACATTCAGAAAAAATATGTTCTAAGGGTTAAAACATAATAATTATCACATGTAATGTACATAGATGTCATAAAGTGTTATCGTATAAGCCAGTATGTTGCTAGAAGACTAGCGAATCTTTATCTGGAATCCGGAATTCCAAATTCTTGCTTGTTAGAAGTTTTGGGTAGGGTTTTTTACAGTTAATTAAAGTCTCGTTTTTTATAATTAAAATAAAGTTAAACATTTGCTAAATTTAAATGTATTGTTAGTTATAATTATCAATGCCATTTTAATATTCTAGTGTTTATGTTTTTATTTGATCCAAAATATGAAAAATTTAAATCTCACTTTTAAAATGATGTTGTTGTTGTTGATGTAAAAGCATTACGATATTAAGTAGTTCAAAGAGTTAGCTTCTGTAACACAACTTGAACATGTTATGTTGTAGGATCTAAGTTGACATGTGGATCATTCTTCTTAATACAAAGCAAATTTTAAAAAAACATCCCGATTTTCATTAACAAATAATACGAACTATTGCATGCATTCAACATAATACAGAAAAACAGCTAAACGGCATGAACTTAGCAACAATTTCAGCAACAATGAATGCTATAATGAACAACTGAAGATAAAAAAGACGATAAATAGTTTACGAATTTTAAAAATATTAATAAATTAAAAAAAACAAATTAACTCACAAAGTCCACTTAGTAAATTGCTGGTAATATTCTACAACTTACATAACAGTGTAGTCCGCCATTAGGTTTTATAAAAGGTACGAAGAAAGATATAAATATGGCACACAGCTCTTAGATCTTAAGATAACTTCAAACAGTCTTATAAATTATCTTGCCTCAAGAAAAGTTGTTAACATGTCAGAAAAACCCATTAGGGGACAGATAAAAATTATCTAAATAATGAATTCAGAAGTTAGGTTGATGTACTTATGCACTAAGGTGCATCTTGCCGCCCCCATCTGGATCAAGACTTAAGGAAGTGTATGTACATAAACTATCAAGCTGACAAGTACTGAGTATTATACATGACATAGACGATATCCTGGTATGGCAATAGTCCAGTGCATAAATATTATAATACAGAATGTGCAAAAGGCTAGAATGTGTTAACCATGTGAATCAGCCTTGAAAAAGTGTAAAATTAAGGGTATGGAAGTCTCGTTCGAATATTTGTGTATCCGGATCTGAAAATGTTTCAAACATTTCTGAGGTCAGAAATCAAACCATAACCGTCGGTTACATCAAATAATCAATTAACGTAACTGCTACACTAGAATAGAACGTATCAGTACTACTGAACAACATCTTTACAGTTATCAATTAACTTATGTTTTCAAACACATAAATAATAATGGATAATATTGAAATGTTAAAGAATTATTACAATTAGAAAAGAGAAAATAAAACAAACATACCAGTCCTTGTCCATATCACAATCCCAAAAAACAAAGTAAAAACTTTGCAAACTGGCAAAATAGGTGATACACGTGAACTTCCATCAAGGAAAGTGAGGCCGGGTGCTCCGGAAGGGTAAGCACCTCCTGTTTAGCTAGCTACACCCGTCACGTGCAAGTCAATTTTGAGAATGAAAGGAACAAAGAACTATGGTAAGTCAAATATATCCAGTATAAGTTGGGATACAGTGACTACATACTTATCAACAATATTGTGATGACGGCCATAAAACTTTTTAAGGGCCCTGATTAGCCTAGGCTTGCAATATCCTTGTGTCAACAATTTAATTGTAAGTAATTTGCTTCGTTGCAGAAAGTTCCCATAGTGGGAACAAGCTCTACCGTACCGTATTAACTGTGAAACATATACACCATACGCAGGAGAAGCAGGGATATTACTGCAAAGAAACGGAAAGTTGACAATAGAAAAATTGAAGTCATCACGTTTGTCGTATAGCTTCAGATGTAACCTTTCATGGGTGAAAAACAATTTATAACTGAAAAACATGTACTTGGCCAAAGCCGTTTGATATATACGATCATGAACAATTAAAGTTTTGACCGAAAAACAAGACAAGAAAAGAACAACACATATTAGAACAATTCCGACTTTAAACAGACATTAGTACTTTATTTCTTGACAAAAATATGACTGTGTGGTTGAAAAGTTTTTGGATAGCATCAGCTATTTTGTGTATTATACAACCAGTGTGAACAAACACACAGTTTAAAACATTCCTATTCTTTTTTATCAAACCAATAAACCAATAAAATCTACAAACATTAGACAAGCAATATTGAATACTTGAATAAAAAACAACATATATAACACAGTGTGGACATTTTCATCTCTATTCTATTGTGTCCTGTAAAAAAATACAACTAACTTAATCAGCCAACAATTCTCAGTTTATCTGCGAGAGTATTGGTTAAATCTTTCCATATATATATCATGTACTCTTGTACCATGAGTACCAAAACATGTAGGTGGGTTAAAAATTTTATAAAACTTATCAAAATCACACCGAATTTACAGTGTTTTTATTAAGAAGAATTCCAAGCTGGATTTTAAGTTACAGTACTTAGTAATCCAAGACACACACTTTTTTTGTACCGACAACATTTTGTTCTGCATTCCCCCACCTTGTTGCAATCTAGAACGCATCTTTTATACTCAGTTTGTACTAGGTGCATTTATTTTTTTTAAATATAAATTTACAGTTTTAAATAACAGTATAGGAAAAATGGGATTTTTATGCCTTCAACAGTAGCCTCGAATACACACCTTTCAAACAAACATTTCACGGCAGAGTGCCAAAATATTTTATGGTCTAGCTTTAATATTTTACGAATCGTATGATGTAAATCAATGTATGAAACAACATAACAAGTGAATATTTAAGATAAACATTAAAACTGATATGATACATACATCTGTAAAGGAAGGTGTGGGAAAATGATGCGAAAGATAGTAAAACATTGTACTAGGTATATTGTAAAACATGGGATGTATACTTTAATTGGACAACCCGCGCTAGGGTAAGACTTAACTCTGTAAGATTCTAACTTTTGATTTTTACATATTTTACACAAATATATCTCTTATCCTCTTCATTTTTTTCATATTATAATGGTAAAGACTTGGATTAAAAACAGACGAGCCAAATTTCCAAGTCAAAATAAAATATCCAACGTTGAGACCAGTTTTTATTTTCAATATTTTGTGACGGTGCAATATGTTTTGGTATTTGAATATGAAAAAAGAATACTGTATAATTTGATGTACATGAAGTTCATGTATAAAAATAAGTACGATAAATGTTATATGTTGTATGTATTTTTTAGTTTAGGCGTAACCGACATGAAACCAGGCGATATTTAGTGACACGTGCACGAAAGACGTTTATAAGTGATATTATTAATCACTTATACTTCATCAAAAGTGTTTTTATATCTCATTAATCTTCTCTTCACTATTTCTTCATTATTTTCCTGGGATGCTTTTATTAACATAATGTCAGCAAGTTTCAGTTTGTTTGTTTTTTTCATTTTGGATTTTAAAATGCTTGTTTGTTAAGTAATGTAGGCTGTAAATAAGCGATTACACCAACTATAGCCTAACCTTTGAACCTTGATATGATGTAAAATGAAACACAATAGTATTATTCACTTTGCAAAAGCCAAAGTATCTACAAAAACCAAGATTTTTTCACCCAATCCATGTATTTTAAACTTGATCCGGAATTTCCTGCCCAGACGGAATTCCTCACATTCGACAACTAGCCATCAGTTGATAAAACATCACATACAGAGCAAACATATGTCATTTCCTTTTATTTGTATTGCATTTGGTTTCATAACAAAACATAAAAACTCATATGCTATGGGAAGCTTAAGGAAATACCATTCTAATTATAAGTTCCCAGATTACTTTTTGTTACATGACTAATTTTGTTGAATTCGCTCTTCCAAGACATGTATCAATATCTGTTCAATTTGCTATAACACCTTTTACATTTTCTTCCAGAAATAAAACATGAAAATAAGCACCAATGAAGTTACCCATGACAATGTCTTTGGCATTGCTTTGTTAGGGTATTAAATCGAAAGCAATACAAACCAATAAAAGTCGCTCTATAAAAGTAATTAAAAGATGCCAATATATTATTTTTATTGATATGAAACACATAAACCTGAACAGACTATTAAAACATCTTGATACTTTTATGACTCTATTGTTATTTAAATGGCGATACAGTATTGTTATATACCACTTTTTGAATTTAATCATAAAAATACATTCAAAGAAGTGGTATATGACAGTATAATTAAATAGTTTGATATACTAGCATAGCGGTAAATTTGGTAAATTTGAAAATCACTTTATTTTATAGCTAAATTACTGTCAAAATTAACTTTACCTGGCGAAGATTCAGCGACAAGTAATCCAACTTACTATCTTGGGACATTTATCCTTGGTTGTTAGTAGTTATTGTTATTGCTTTATAGCAGACTTAAATATCTGATATAAACGATAATAAAGCAATTAGGCTTTTAAAATGCTGTTATGTAATATGCAACTTAAACACTTGGCAGATTTTTCTCTAAACAAAACACTTGGTAAATACCATTAAAAAAAATGTATTTGGCTTTAACTGAAACAACGAAGATCAGTCACGTTTAAAGACGACATTTTACTCATTTTATTTTGTTATTAAGACTCTGTTAAGTCTTTAACTATTTTCTTTATCGTTATAAGCAAACCTAAGTTTCGATTTGCACAATATCCCAGAACCCAGTGTTTTAATGATAAATAATGTTTATTATATAACAAATTTTATCGAACCGCTCACAATCTACTTCAAAGTAATATTTAGTTATCAGACATATAATCCCCTGTATATAATCCGGAAGGAGTATCTTGGTATCCAGGATTAAATATTATAAATCTAAGATATGATGACATAATTACAGTTTTACATTTCAGCTTGTCCCCTGTAAAACCATTATTAGCATTACTACTCCTACTGGAGGTGTTCAGAAATGCTTAAACAATTTTAAGCAATATAGCTAATTTTGAAAGGTCGGGTGCATCTAATCGCTTGCTAAATGTACTTTGATTTTTTGAAGATTTCATAGTGGTTGATAAGATAACCATTTGCAAACCACAGATGGTAAGCTTTTTGGTTTAGATTAATGGCTATGGTCCAGGTCTATTAAACATTTACGAAAAAGTGCCATTGCTGTCATAAGCGCATTGAAAAAGTATGAATCTACGACTGATGACATTTCGATATAATTAAAAAAAATATCTTGACTTGGATGCAAATATGATGTAATAATACAAATAAACAATGACTTGGTATATGTTTCATAGTTAACTATAGGGATACAAGCTAACAAAGACGTTATCGTTAATGAGATGGACGGAGAACATATGGTCTAATAATCTACTATTATCATCTAATGTGCTTCTAATTTAATGATACTGTGGGCTTTTACTGTCTATCTTAATGAGGACAACATCTGAAAATCTCATAAAATAAATGATAAAAAGTAAATAGTGATGAGAATGGACAAATACAGGTGCCTGATAAATAAAGAAATTCCGGATCTCCCACCAACAGAAGAAATGTATTACCAGTAACTAAAATAAATGTTTAAACATGTGTACCTACAATGCCATTAAAATTTTGGGGAAAAAAATAACTTGTGAATGTTTGAAATAATGAACACCAAAATTTTACATACTAGAATAATTATGTCTTGTGAAAAAGCAATGAACACGATTTGCAATGGCGGAGAAAAACAGCAGCGTATAACCTCTAGTGATAAGTAGCCACTGCGGTAGCTCAGTTGGTAGAGTGATCGCTCCGTAAGTGGAGGGTCGTGGGTTCGAACCCCGGCCGGGTCTGACCCAAGACTTGAAAGTGGGTAATGACTGTTCTTTCGCCAAGCACTCCGCATTACGAAATGAAAGTCACGGTTCTTTTGGATGGGAACTTAAAATAAACGAGGTCCCGTGTCATGGCAGGCATGGCACGATAAAGAACCCTGCTGTATAATGCCATCAGCGCAACGCACAGGCAAAATTTCTGCACTTTCGCCTATATCTGGCGACGTCTCGATATAAGTGAAATATTCTTGACTGGGACGTCAAACACCATTACTCCACTCAACTCAACTCTAGTGATAAGCCTTTTGATAACTAATTTATACAAATATCCTACACATTGGGTGTTATGCCAAATAGAGTATTTATAGTTCAAAAACATGCACTGTGTTAAATGATGACAATAGAACAGCAAAATATAAATACATAACTCATACCGAGACAATTAAATGGATGAGCACCAGACAATATAAAGAGTGAGAGCTTTTCATAGGCAACGATCTATGTTTTGTCAAGGTTATGTGAATGGGTTCAAGGTAATTTCAAGCACTGTAATTTTACGAATCTTTTGCTTATGGTATTGTATTGGAGATAAATGTTCTTCGCTAAAGACTGATGACACGAAAGAGCAAAACGAAGAAGACAATAGAAGCATTGAGACGACTGATGATAAAGCAAACCCTCCGGCTTTGGATGATAAAGCAAACCTTCTGACTTGGATAAGCACCAGATCTAAGGACAAAACAATTTGACCATTACAAAGATACCTTGTGTGTTAGTTTGATATACAGGTTTTATTTATGTATGTGTTTCTCAACATCTTTTTCTCATCATTGCCCTACGTGAAAACTATAAGGTAGTGTATTACCATGGGAGAGTAACTCATCAGTGTAAAATGTCGGTATTGTAGACATGATCTCTCAAAGATAGTATACAGGATATAAAAAATACAGTAGTATAAATACAAAAAAGATAAGTATGGAATTCCAAAACGTAGCTAGATACATTGACATCTCGTACATAAAACTGATAACCACTCCGTATTACTTGATATCTCATGTCGTCGTCTATAATCCAAAGCTTTAAAACACTTTCTAGGGACATAACTTCATTTCATAACTTGTACTTGGATATTTCTCAACCATCTGTTTAAGACATTCTCATGTTTTGCGATAATTGTTTTAATTGACACGGTACGTAATTGCAAAATAATATAAAAGGTCATGGTTCAAGAAATGTTGTAGATCATTTAATGCGGCCTATTTTACACGATAATGCTCAACTTAAAATTCAAGTTTAAAAAATAACAATTTGCTGATGCGAAATTAATTTTGACAAATATGTATTTATTTAAACGAACAACTGGTTAAATATTAGAAACAATGCAAACGACTAATTTTTCGGTATATATGTGATATTTCATTATCAAATTTTCTGAAAAATAAATGGCTGCAGATATTCAGTATCATTTAATATTTAACATCGCACATGCTGGTTAACAACAATGCATGTTAAGTGTATTCGAATTCATTAACACGTGCGTGCATCAATCATAACATCGTTATCATAAGTGAGCTTTGTACAACACTCTATAATACGGACAAGAATTCGGCTTAGCATTTATGTATTGCCGTATTACCATAGAAACTGACAGTAATCAAGTAATTGATCAATTATTATATGTACAAATGTACGGGATACACATTAAACCGCATCTCAAAGTTAATTATAACAAGTCTAAGCATTATGATGAAATAAGGGATCGAACAATCCGGATTTATATACATCTAACACGCCGCTATAAGCATTATGATTTTGTTATTGATCCTTGGCGCATGATTTGTTTTAAAAATGCTTTAAGTAGAATATGTCTGTGTTAAAGCACTTGTTGGTAAAATGGGATGCAACTGTTTTCGGGTCGATCAAAGATTTTAGTTATATACAGAATAGAAATCTCTACAAATAATCCAACGATTGAATAAAATTTAGATAGAAAGATTTGTAATGTAAACAACACAGATAAATGTTGTAGCAAAATCAATTACGTATCGCAGTAAATATACATAATCACAACCTTGTTCCAAAATATTTATACTACATTTTAGTTCTAAATTTTATGCATATCACCTTCTCCAAAACACACATTGCTCTATGTTTTATAGCAGTCATGTAACAAATTCCATTTTTTTTTCAAAACCGCACCCACTACATACATATTCTCTAGTAGTGTGTCATTCGTAGCTACTGCTCCATTACATCCTCGTACTACCACACACAATACCCCTATATATTTATTGATTCATATACCAGTTGCATATCCCTCCCTCTACATGTACTGCAAACAAAACCGAACTACACCAAATACCCGATACACTTTACTGTACCCTTTAGTTGGGGCCATGCGACTTTATAAACATTTCGCCCATTTCCATCCCCCAACCACCCCTAAACGCGTCGTTTATATATGTCTTTATTTTCTTTAAATGGAACATGCGCCATTGTAAACCTCCCTTCACCACAGAACCCCCCCCCCCCAAAAAAAAAAAAAAAAAAAAAAAAATCACATAACCCCTATTCTATCAATGTTTATTTCGTTGGAGCCCTTTACTTGTCATGCGCCATTAATCAGACTTGCTTTAAAAATATTCATATGTTAATATTGGCACGGTGTGTACTGTTCAACTGGCAGATGTAATACAATATTGTATACTTATATTAAAATTCTTGTTTATATAATACAAAGGTAACATAGGGATAAAATGACACATTTTTAAGGAAATCAATTTTATGTAAAATTCTGAAACGAAATACTTGTGTACATAAACTGAATTATATTACACCTACCTTTTTATTTTGATTTGCAATTAAGGTGGTGGCTTGTTGTCTTTGGTCTTCTACCTGGGGTAACTCAGCATCCTCATCAATAACTTCTCCACCATCTCCCTCTAAAAGAGGTTCTAAAGTGGACGCTTGTTTATCTTTTGCTAAAATATTTTGACTATATAATTTTGTTGAAGTATTTTGTGCAGTGGAAGACCACGTCCCAGCACCTGCAGGACGCCGAATTGGAAATTCAACATTATCATAAGGTTGTGAATCCATCAGTGAATACTCAAGGCTAATTTCTGTATCTAAAATCAAACTGACCGTGACATAGAATGACCTTTTGTAGTAGAGTATACTCTCATTACAGATAAAACATGCTATTGATATTTCACTCCAGTATTTGTTGTACAGCTTTCTCGTTCCCAGGGGTCCTGTCAAGTAATATTTTAAAATCGCTCCAGTAATTTCACAATAATGAATAAAGAATAGTATTTTTTAATCCTAGACGTACTGAAAAAAATCTGTTCTTCTATTACATTTTCTTCTTCCCAACAGTAATAAAATATATTTAATAATGTTTCCTATCAAATCGACATATCAATATAAACATCCAGAAGATTCTTAACATTTCAACCTTCGCAAGAACCAAAAGAACTCACGAATCTAATCTTAAAGATGTTTCATATATCATAAATATGGGGTAAAAACCAAGAGGCCTTGCAAAGAAATCGTTCTCCTTGAGAATGCATATAGATGAGTTTATCGTCTGCAGCTGGATCTATCGTCTGCTTGTTGGGACGTTTTCCCGCGGCTTTCATGAAATGTACCAATATCACTTTGTTATCTTTATGTAATAGAAAATGAGAATCACTAAGCAGACTACATATTCAAAACATCTGGAATAATGCCACTTAACTCGCGCACTTTGTGTTTCTTGTTTAGTGTGGATAAATTCCAAAATCACCGAATCTTGAGGATAAAATTGGTTTATTATTATCACACACATAGTCTTAGTGTCTCGGTGCAGAAATAGGTGTTTATTATTTCAGTACCAAAATAACAAATTAAACACCGGCTTGACCACATCATTGACAAATGGTTGCTCCGGAGGCAAAAACCGTCCAAGGAAAAATCCTACTTTTATCTTGCCCCTTTAAAAGATACAACACTTGATATCTTGCCAGACTTAAAAATAAATAATAAAATTTGGCCATTAGTCCATTTTATACACATCGTCACGCATAGTAACGAGCCGTAAGTGTTGTACTCAAATATTTTACTACCAATTTGAACTACATTATTTCTTTGTAATACACGTATGTAAGAGAAGCCCAAGTTACCAGAAATCCGATTAAAAGATTTTAGTCTTATCATGTAACCGTTTGATTGAGAGAGAGGTTTTTATATTTAGATGAAAATAAAGAATGAACCGTGAAAAATTTAAAACTTCGCGTACCAGCTGGTGCTGTAATGACATGTACAATCAATATTCTCATCAGGTAGTTAGACTTTACCGGCAAAATTGTCATCTACATTTTATTATCATCAAATAACACATTGTGTTCAATATGATTTTTAATTCTCAGGAGCTGGTCTCTTTTCATTGTTTGTAAGTTGCAAAATGCGAGTTAAAAATAATATAAAAATGTCTTACTAACATAATAAAAACATCCTGATTGGCTGATACATTATGGTGAAATACAATTTCTGGGAACGCCTTTGCGGTGGTGATCGATATATTATTTTTCTATCGAGATGATACCTTAATCGATATTTTTGTTACAATACGATAAATCAAGAAACTTTTAATTGCAAGGCATTTTTCGTGATACAAGATTTAACCAAATAATGTCATAATACCAGTACCGTAACTACCTATGAGGCAACCGAGACAACTGCCTCGGTAAAAATTTAACCAAGTACTTTTTCTAACTGTTAAGGAAAAACTTGACCCACAGTAATTACATAAATAGATCGGAATCCGCGGAACCCTTAAATGATGACGAGCGTCACTTTATTTTGTCAAATAATTTCGAGCCATCCAGTAAAAGTTACAGATTTCCTAAAAATGACCAAAGCAGGCGATTCAGTTGTGATTAGCAAAGTTTATTCCTGTGGATACGTTATTCCACAAATCTGGATGGTGTCTTTTGTGGATATTGCATAGCATTTATAATATCTTCTTTACATGTAAAAGATGAATACAAAAAAAAAAAAAAGAGACTCTGTTGGTACTGTATGTCATTATATATCACAGGCGCTTGTTTCGATATTTTAGAAATAAATAAAATCCCTGGACCCTAACATAAGACTTATGTTAGGGTCCAGGGATTTCATTTTTTTTTTAAATATCAAAACAAGCGCCTGTGTTATATATATAGATTTATCTTCCATTATTGCCTCGGTTTATTTAAGGTCCTAGTTACGGTACTGAATACCCTTTTATTTAAAGGGGATGGGTTGTATAGGAATTATTCTGTTCATCTCTTTCCAATATCGTGTCCACTTTATAACTTCCATATCTATGGATGGATTTTAATTAATCTTGAAACACATATATATCAACATGAGACAATGTGCAGCATACCAAATTTAGGTGTGTATGTCAAATTCTAAGGTTACGACGCCCAGTCCTTGGATTGCAATTGACTGTCTTTGGTGATGTGTGATGTTTGGGACTGCGGTGGGTATTTGTCTCCCAAGAAACTGCTCTAGTTATATGAAAGAGACAACAAATCATCGTGTTAAGTCATAATTATAATCGCTGGATTTTATAAATTAAAGATGCGCATATTTCAATTATGAAAAAAGTGCAACTATGTCTAACTGATTTTTGATTGCATAAAATGATTATATATATATAATAAAACATGTTTTACAAATGATAAATTCAGTTATGTTTTAGAAAACATTTTAACTTATTTTTAAGTTTTTAATATATAAATTTACCTCACACAAAGGAGAAACTTTATTGACATATTTTGAATTATTATATATATATATATATATATATATATATATATATATATATATATATATATATATATATATATATATATATATATTAGAGTACTAGCGAAAATATACTTTTTATCTGTTCCTGTCATTATGTCATTATTTTTATTCGTTCTTCTTTATATAAGAACAAATAAAAATAATGACAGGAACAGATAAAAAATACATTTTAGTTAGTAATCTAATGTATGTATATATAATATTAAACCCCGGGCTATATCATGTAGAAGTTTTTTTGTTTTTTTTTTTCTGAACAGTTACTTTTACACAAACTAATACCTAAATGATGCGACGTGAAACAATATGTAGTCATTCACTAAACCAACCAAACTTGTACGTTTTTGCTAGCTACATCATTTTAGTACATTCATATGTGTGAAATTAACTTGTAATTAATTTGTTTACTCTGAGTGATATAATTTAATGTCTCAAATTTTTGTCATGAAATCTCAAGGTGTATTCTTTACATTTAAAATAAGACTAACGAATTCAGTAACTTGTTAAATGTGAAGATGTATATATGTTGGGATTAATTTTTACACTGTAACTTTTATTTCACCTTTTTGCGAACAAAATGGCGCTGGCTGGACCCTCTACAATGTAAGTTTAAATTCTAAGTCTATTAGTAGGATTTCTATTACCTCGTCTTAAACAAAGATTCGTATAATTTATTTTTTAAAATCTTTCTAGATAACTTCAGTTATAAGCGACACTTCAAATAATCCTACTAAGTTGCAGTTTTTAAATTAGGGTCACATCATAATTTTGCAGTTATTCGCTGTTAATCTTTCGGAATAGAATATCTAAAAATGTTTGATTATTCGGGATCCTTTGCAATACTAGATACAAAGTAGTATCTCCTAGATATGTTTAATGTTATATAAATATGTATTTATTTATTTATTTATTTTTTGGTATTGATCATTGCTTTTAAAAGTTAAAATCCGAATATAACAAACAGACCCAGTGTGCTTATCCTTTTAAACAAGACCTACAAAAAAAAAAAAAAAAAAAAAAAAAAAAAAAAAAAAAACCTACGAAATTGGAGTTCGAAAGTTTTAGATAAGTAAGATTCAGCCTAAAAAAAGAATCCTATAAAAATGTTGTGAGTTTTAGTTAACATATAATGCTGTGACCTTGCTTTTAGATTTGAATGCTCAAACTACATGATTCTGTAGATACCACGCTGGCATGGTTACTAACTGACAACTGCTTGAATAATACCACTGATATAAATGTATAACACAGTAATTATATAATTTATAATTATATGTCGCTTATACATCTAATATATTTTTAAACTCCATATGTACGGTATTCGCGGTTGTCTTCTTCTTGTGAGACTATGCCTTGAAACTAGAATGCTCATAATTTGTAAGCATGCTCTGGCCTATGAGAGATATAGATATAAAGTTGGAGAGATAAAGTTTCATAGTGTAAGAAGAAAGGAACCTTTAGCTGTTGGGAGCTCACAGGAGAACAAATGAACTTCTATCTTTTCATTGAAATACAGAGTTTTTTTAAAAAAAAAAACTTGATTTCATAACTTAAAATTCCCATACATTGTCTAGTATTCTAGATCTACGTTTCAAAGTTAAAACCATTTAGGAGTGAAAAAGTAACAGTGTATTTATCGAATGATGCATTTATATTCTTTACCATCTAAAAATTATGTCATTTTTCCTCACTGTGAATAATGGGAAGTAACTCTTAACATTAGTCAGAACTTTTCAATATTGAAGGCAAAAAATGATTATTTGACATGTGATTAATCACGTGACTATGTTACATTAGCGAAGAAAAAATGTCGGGAAAAGAGAGAATTAATATCTTTCCTTCACGAATGTGAGTTGAAGTATACTGATAATGAGATCTCAAATGATAGATACAACTCAATGTTAACTTGAAGCAACTTTGTCGATAATCATTTTAAAAATCAGGGTTATTAAGCTTACAACAACTCTTTAAAATCTTGCACCCGGCTACATATGTTGACATGCACCTGTTCACCGATTTAGTCTTTCACAATGAAATGTCCCTTCTGATAAATACATATATATGACATACTCTTTTTCAAACTGCATAAAATTATTTGCTCATAACAAATCCAAGATATAAGACGATAACATATCAACATTTTAGTGCACACAAAGGTACTTTTCATCATCATTGAATTACAGACAGGCTGAAACATAAGAGATTTGAAGGTATGCAGGTTATACTTGTAAAAGGAAAGGGAAAATATAGCTGCCAAGCCGTGTCATACAGGGACTCTAACCTGGGACCTTTCCAATACTAGCAGGATGTTGACTGAGCCACCTGACCACCTATCAAGCCCAGTACACCACATTCCTCCCTTCCCTTTTTTATTTAGCAGGTTGAGTAAAAACCACCAGGTTCTTTCTTTGGACCAGCCTGTTGGTCAGCCACTTCCAAGGGTCGGACAAGCCCTCAAATGTAAAAGGAAAGGAATAAATGCAGCAGCCAAACAGATTGAAACCCGGGACCTTCCCAATACTAGATGGGTGATCTACCAACTGATTTACCCAGCTACCTACAAAGCTCGGGCTCTGTCAACCACATATTAAATAATGTGCTACAGTGTGCTATTTGTTAATTACCAATACCGAATTGACTGTAAAAATGAAGCAATTTAATTTCAAAATATAAATTTGATGAAGTTTATACACTTTGCATATGATCACATAATCATAGCCAGCTATGACAGTCATGCGATAGCTTTTCATAAAAATTTACCTATGTAGGTGAAGTCTTAAATACGGTCTATAAAATGTATAGGGACGTGTTGGTTTTTATTTTATATCTTTGTAATGGATAAAGATTTTTTAATTATGCACCCCTGATTGTGTTCTTCTTTTTCTTCCGATATTATTTTTGAATTTTTTGGTCAATGAGAAATTACTTCAAAATTCATTCAAAGTTACGAGGTAAAGTGCACTAGTAATATATGTATATATTCACTAAAATGTGCTAAAAATTGAAATATGTCTGTTGTTAAAACAACTATATCTCCAAATTTTAAAATAATATTGCATTTATGCATGTCTACGTGCAGAGAGAAAATATTTATCTAACTAGACATCTAAATATCAATATGCAATTCAAAAGCTAAATTCAAAATTAATTCAAAAATATATAAAAATCGACCACACATGCCAATTTAACTCTCTTAATTAGCACACATATCTTGTAGCGTCAAAGCTATTTTAAAATTTAATAATAATAATAATATAATAATAATAATTTAAAAATTAATAGATAAATGAAAAATAAACTTAACAATGAATTTAATAAAGAAATTACTAAATAAAAAATATGTGACTTATTAAAAATTAATTATCACATATAAAAATAAATGGAAAATAATTTTACAATGCAGACTAATTGAATGAATAAATAAATAAATAAATAAATAATAAATAAATAAATAAATAAATAAATGAATAAGTAAAGTAAAGAATTGACCAAATAAGAATAAATGACTTATAGAAATTGATTATGGCATACAGAAATAAAACGGAAATAAATTTACAATGGAATAAATAAAGAAATAGAATTTCAAACGAAAAAAGTTCGAAGAAAATGCACCAATAAGGTAAAAAAAAAAGTTAAAAAAGTAATTTTCGAATATGGGAATACAAGTTAATAAATAAAACAAATAAATAAATAAATAAATAACCTTTTTGGCAAATAAGTTCAAAAAATGATTGGACTCTTGTAAAGCTAATAAGAAACTGTTGAGAATTAATCAAATATTTCTTAATTGCAAGTGTCAAAGTGCTGTTTTTGATGTAGTAAATTACTAAGTACACTAATTAGCAATGTTGATTATTTGCGGGACAGTTTGATTATTTCCATTCAACAAACTGTCAACAGATTTACCTGTTAATACCGGAAATAAGTAATTAAAAATCTTATCATCAATGAATGCATGAGTGAATAATATACACCAAGTGAGAAAGAAACCATGGGAAAAATCAGTAAACAGTTTACAATAAATTAACAAAATGGTCTATTAAAATTACTAAATATTTTTGTTTCTAAATTTTCCAAGATTTCATGGTCCCATAACAAAAGTAAAATTTTCACCACATTCCAACAATAAATATATAAGAATTAATAAAGTCTATGAAATAATAAAATGTTTGTCTTTTTATTTTAATCAATTTTATAGAGTGTAAAAAAATAGTTTTTACAATAAGTGGTTATTATAAGATTATTTTGAAGCAAATATAATTTTTTTAAATTAAATAGATCAAGTAATTAAATAAACCTACTCCACAATGTGGTATGGGTGGACTTTTCTTTCAGACCATCGATCTGTGTTTAATCCTAGAAAATGTATGTAACTAGAAGATCTGTTGGTATTTAATTCATTGTTGCTTAACACTCGCGATATTCGTATTTCTTGTTTATTTACTTCTTTTTAAAAATCCACGTGTTCGCACATGGCACTGAGTTATACTGTTCGAGTTATCTCCCTTTCACGGTACGATAATCTATTTTTAAATGTGACATAGAAAAAATCCAGTTGCTTGACAACGTGCACGATGTCCGGTAAAATTAAATTTCAAACAGATTTTGTGTAAATAAATTGAAAGATGTCTTATCTTGTTATTAATTTTATACAAAGTTATATTTTAATTGTTTATTGACCAATTATTCGATCAGTCATAAATTGGAAATTCCCGTTGTTATGTGTAACTAGGTCTGATCCAATGAAATTAATGAATAAAACGTCACTTCCTTATGTGAAAAAATGTCTTTGATGTTGAATCTGTATACCGACAAAACTTGCTACATAATGGGTTTTTCAGCCGTAAACGATGATTTCAACCAGTTTATCTTAATGAGGAATTAACAAATAAAGAATAAAGCATTTGATTGAGGTATGATTGATTGAGTTTACCCAAAAAGAACTGTATATACGCGTTATTAAACTTGCTATGGGATAACAGTCAACGTACATACAATGATACACATTCCTTAACCATGTTAACAAAAACATTAATTTAAAAAATGTTTTTGGCTTTATTTAATCTTTGTTTGAAAAACCCAGCACCGAAGTTCCAGTAAAACCATGTCTGGGTTTAGAAAATGTAATGGAAATAAATTTCAGTTAAAAAAAAATCGTTATAAAACTTGTGTGACCCGGGTACAAATTTTTCACCTGTCATAGCCCTTTTTAATTGGTTTAACATAATTAATTACGTTTCCTGACAAACGCGTATTGACAGACCAATTGGATGACTACTCTACAAAGTGAACACTTATTAACTGGCTTCATATCTCACCTGGTGTTAGCTGTACACATGTTTATATAATGTAAACATCTGTCGAGGTTAACTTTGCATTGTCGGCAAATATATTTTGTAATCATGAAACTTCAGACCAAGATCGCATAATTTTCAGAATTTTTTATGCAATTAAGCGGAATTTAGACTTTTGTTTATGCAAATAAACGGAATTTTTTACATTGTTTAAATAGGAAATGGTTTGGTGCAGAGAAAAATTATGCAATTAACCGGAATATGCAATTAACCGGTATGCAATTAAGTGGAATCTACTGTATTTATTTTCATACATACAAACAAGATTTACATTATACCAATAAGGGATTATGCGGTTTCTTTCATCGACAATAAAGTAAATGTATCAAAATTTGGCCGTAAATTCTTATTTTAATGAGAAATGTTTGCTCTCTTAAATCCGTGTTTAAATTTTAAAGAATGAGAGAGAGAGAGAGAGCCTCTCTAACTAATGCATTAATGTAAAGTTAAATCATCAGCAAGTACGTTATCTGGCAGTAACGACAACTCTAAATGGCACAGGTAAACTGCCGATTAGAGTTACGCCGCCTGATCATAGTACCCGATAGCTGGAGAATGCACAAATATAATCAATGTAACTTAAGCAATGGCCAATCCCACTCCATTTTGTGTACTTACAGGCCATTCCTTTAATTCTAGGGACCCCAAAAAACCTGATATGTATATAAAATATGTATATAAATCAAATATGACCTAACATCATCAGGGTTCAAACAAATACTAGTATACACACTTTACTGTACATGCCCTGGCATGTCGCACAGTTTCTTGAAAATATAACATAGCCCTGAATAATATGGAATTAATGATAATAGAAGTTGTAAGTTTTTAACTTTATTGTTGTAACTTTTAGGGCCATGGCCATCATGAAGGCAAGACTTAAAGGTGCACAGAAGGGACACAGTTTGTTAAAGAAAAAAGCTGATGCATTAACAATGAGATTTAGGATGATTCTGAAGAAAATTATTGAGGTTAGTAACTTTACTCAATTTTATAGATATACAGACAATCTTTAGATGATTTAACATTATGACAAATGGGACCTAAATACATGAACTCGGTAGAAAGGTACTTCAAACATTACTAAATGGATGCTTGGTCTTTATATGGAGGTGGTTGCTGTAGCAGGTTTTACTTCCTATTATTGTAACAGTGAACTTTTTTTCCAGTAAAATATGTTTCAGAAGAAAAAAATTACTATAGAGATTCACTAAAATCTATATTGCTAGAATATTACATAATCTGAGCTAATAATCTGAACTTTTTTCTCTCAAACAGCAAAGAAGATTAAAGAATTATTTTTTTATGTCTGTTTTGAGGGTCAGCATGTTAGGTTTTGAAAGACTAATTAATTTATTTATTTGACTCTATTTACGTATATGTAATATTCATTGTTCGTTTATATACTCTCAAAAAATAGATACAATGAAAAAAAAAAAAAAAAAAAAAAAAAATACCCGGGTAATTAATTTATAGCAGAATTATCATGATCATTTATTTTACTTTTTTAGACAAAAGTATTGATGGGAGATGTGATGAAAGAAGCAGCTTTTTCATTAGCTGAAGCCAAGTTTACATCTGGTGATTTTAACCACATGGTACTACAGAATGTCAACAAAGCACAACTTAAAGTCAGATCAAAGAAAGATAATGTTGCTGGTAATTATAATATATATCATACTTGTTTAATTATCATTATTATTATTTTTTTTTTTCTGCTGTCTATATGATCATTGATGATGGATTTTTCATCCCACTTTAATGTGGTATACTAAGCACATGCACATTAGAAAATTCTTTAAGGGCTTGAGAAATCTTTCTGTAGAAAAATATGTTTTCCCAAACATCCAACTTCCAAGAAACCATGAGAACATGTTGCAAGTGAAAAAATTTTACATATCCAGTAAATAATATATTTACAATATTACAGTGAACAATACCTATTATCTCCATGTTAGAATTAATATAAAAGATTTCTAATTAAGAGCTTGTTGACACTCAAGAAGTCAATTTAGGTACTATTTTATAAACATTTCCTATGCATCAAAGGTCATAACTCTGATGGTAAGTAAAAAAAAAATTGCAAAATAATTCTGCATGTAGGCTTCGTGGAAGTAGATATAATTATGTTGTGGTACATGTAATATCACATAATAATGATGTAAATTTTTTATAGGTGTGATGTTGCCTATATTTGAACATTATCAAGATGGAAGTGACAGTAAGTATAATACTTTTTTATGTCCACTTTTTCTATGTGTTTTAATGAATTTATACATTTGGAAATTTGCAGTATCTTCTTTTCCTAGTATCAAGTGTCATGCATGCTTACAGATCTGTTTTAACCATTCAGTTTATTATATATATATATATATATATATATATATATATATATATATATATATATATATATATATATATATATAATGTAGGGAGTCATATAGAGTAAAACCTATTTTACCTTATTTTATATGTTGGCATTTTTTCTGTCATGGTGTAGGTTTTATGATTTGAATATTCCCTGTAAAGTCTTTGTATTTTTCCCATTTTGTCTCATCATAGATTTTATTGTTGTATTGTAGGTTATGAGTTAACTGGTTTATCAAGAGGAGGACAACAGATAGACAGATTAAAGAAGAATTATGCTAAAGCTATAGAATTATTAGTAGAACTGGCTTCCTTACAGACCTCATTTGTTACACTTGATGAAGTCATTAAAATCACGAATAGAAGAGTGAATGCTATAGAACATGGTATGTGCTTGGATTGTTACTCGCGGATCATAAAATTTTATTTCTATTTCATTTCTAATAAACCTAAACAAAGCACACTTTCATACTTATGCATTCTAATAAAAAACTCTGTGTTTTCCTCGCATTTCACCTGGTTTTCAATGTATTACAATATTCATTCATATGAAATATTTTATTAACATGCAAATAAGCTGTACCACTGTTTGGCATTAAATTTTTAAAAGTGGAATTAATTGAGTAATTTTTATTTAATTGAATTGCTAGTATCCAAGTTTTGTAAACTAAATATTGTTAAAGGTTGCATGCAGAAAAGAAAGAAGAGATGTCATACTGACATGAGGATCAGCATCCTATATTAATTACTTGTAAGAGTTTTTTTTATTGACCTTGCACTTATTGAGTTACATTATTTGTCTGACAGGCTTTGTTTAGAAATTTTTCATGATTTTGTATTTTAGTTATAATACCACGTATTGAAAGGACTCTATCTTATATAACATCAGAATTAGATGAAAGAGAAAGAGAAGAGTTTTACAGGTAAGATTTTATATGATATGGTTAAGTATGTCAGCAACATTAACAGCTAGCTGTAAGTGAGCAAGTGGGTGAGACAATCAACTTGAAATGGTCTGTTCCAACATCAAGGACTCAGTATTTAGAAACAGTTTGCTATTGGATCAAGAGCTCATTTTTAGAATGTGGGGTCATTTTGATGAGACCTTGCCATGTTCTGTGTCATTGTCTATTTTGTCCCCATGAGTCTTTTTGGCACAGGTTCTTTGCAGATATACTGGTAAAGTTTGTTACTTTTCTCATAGCTGGTGACACCTTAATTACATACATGTAAGTGAAGTTTTAAATGGGCAATACTTCATATATTTTTGTTTCCTACAGACTGTGTTGATCCATTCAGATAGAAATTGATTGGTCAGTTTTTGAAATGATGAGTCATAGAAATTAATACACATATTAGGTAAAATTAAAATATGTTAAGATGTCTATAAAACATTTTGAAATTTAGAAAAGTAACACTAGTAAGTTAATCCTCAAACTTTCAAACAGGTTGTGTAAATTTAACAAAGTTGTGTCTAAAGATAATATATGGTATTGAAACATTGGTTTTAAAAACAGGTCATTTTCAGTCACTATGTGTTAATTGTTCCAGCTCTAACAATCTGAAACACAGATTGGGACATAAAACATTAGTTATCAACCTATTAAATAATTTCTGTAAATGCCTACTAAAGTGAATTTCAAAACTTGAAATACATAGGACTTTGAGTTAACTAAGAGTTCAAATTTCAGAATTTAAGACAGTGATGATTAATACCTGTTGTGACAAAATGTGAGAAAGTGATTTACGATAAAGGTCTACTCAGTTTTGTAAAATTTTAGTTGATAATATTAATTTGGTCATGCAAAAGCCACACCAAGGACTCAAGTGTTGGAGCTGTTGAATTTTGGTAAATAAACTACTTTTTAATTTGAATTAAATCTATTAGGTTAAAGAAAATCCAAGAAAAGAAGAAAAAGATGAGAGCAGAGGAGGATAAAATAAAACAAGCATTAAAAGAAAAAGGACAATTTGAAGAACCAGCAAATCTATTAGAGGATCAGTATGATAAAGACTTATTATTTACAGATTGATAAATGAAAGTGATAAATTGATGGCGTCTCCAGATTAAATCTAGTCCTGTGTAAATATATTAGTATCATGTAAACAAAAAGGGTCTGTAAGTCTCTATATCCTTTATAGTTGGTCTTAAACACTACAGTATGTTTATCTTTAATAATATCGAACTTAAATTAATTTTCGGTAAAAATTGGGTATAATCTCCCAATGCAAAATGGGTTGTTTTTACCCAATTTTGGTTGTCCATTTCCTTTTTTTAAAATTTATAACTATTTTTGTTTTTCCAAATGTAAAACAAGCTGAACAACATATAGTTTTCCAAAATCAAATGTCTCTTCTCCAGTTCCCCTAAAAAAGACCTGAGATTCATTTCTTCTTTTACCAGAAAAAAATAGAATGATTCAAGTTCCAGAATGAGACGTACAGACCTTAGTTGAATATAGCCGGAGCATTTGGACATATATGTGTAATTAATCATTATAGAGGCCTGAATGTTCCATGATCCATGACATTCCAATATAATTTATGTTTTAAAATTGAAGTCCTAAAATTATAATGTCGAAATCTATAAAAGCCATTTTAACCATGGCAGCATGTGAAATTGTTTGTGTGCTGTTATTTCAGTATTATTCTAGAAACTAGATTTATGTATATTTTGCAGTTTGGACACAAAATATTTAATTATTAGAGGGTTTTAAAAAAATAATTAAAAAAACAGAGGTTATTCAGATTCTTAACCTTACATGCACCATTTGGGGTTCTAGTGAGCTTAGGCCCGATTGTAGCACCTTGCATGACCTTCATTTAAATTCCACTAGGCTAGATCCTAGTGAAAGAAAATTAGTCACTTTGCTTACTGAAGGTCATTGGTTTTTCTTAGTGCACTCTGTGTTCCACCACCATACATTTATTGAAAACTTTTATACAAGTGAAAAGATCTTAAAGAAGGCTTCCAACACCAATACTCCACAGTACTCCACAGACATGTACTAGGTATGAAAGAAATTGTTATGCCCTGGACTCAAGTATCAGTGTTAATTAAAATATTTTATGGAAAACAGTCAAAAGTTTTTTGTTATTTGACAGACTGGTATTTTGTTTTTATTGTAATGGACTAAAAATGAAATATTTAGTTGATACACATAGTACACAAGTATGTGAAATTTGTGTGTACACTGTAGTTGTTATATTTGTTTCAAACTAATTTTTTATACAGTAACATTAATTATTACATTGTGATAGAAAATTGTAAATGTTTTAGTTGACAATCATTTACAACAGATATCTTGCAAGCTACATGTATATTAAAGGGTCATTAATATGTGTTTGTAAATGTTTTAACAATATTGAACTGAATGAAATTTATACTGTATTTGTCATAATTTAAAAATATTTTAAAAAATCCATTTGTATTCTGCAATGCAAAATTGATGTTAATTTATATAAGCTTTCAAGTTCCTTGATTTCATATTTTATTTATACCCTGTTATATTCTTACAACCTAGTTTTAGTGCATTTATTGTGGCTTTGTGGACTGGCACTTTGGAAGTTGTTATTTGGTACCATAGCAGTTTAGAAATTCTTGCTAAAACTTTGTAGACGAGTGGACTAAAGCTCTTAAAATACAACCCTTTAGAGCACTTACAGTACCTAGAAAAGAATCCCTATTGGTTTTGATCTTAGAGAAAGAATTTTTGTCAGTTGGCTTGCTGGTTTTCCCTGGGTATTCCAGTTTCATCCCATCCCAGAACTGACCACCTTGATGTAAGTGAAAGAAACCTGACCGAGTGTAAAAGGCTAATACTCCACTTAAACTTACATATTATTGAACTGGTGATTAAATTTTATTTGGAAGAAATGAAAAATAAATGTTGAAACATTTACAACATAAAATAATCAGCTTCAAAAAAGCAAATATTTGTATGTAATTTTGTTTGTTAAAAAAGTAGAATTTGTTTTGGTAATGTGTAATAAGTGACAATAGAGTAATGATTGAATTGGTATGATTTTTAAATATTTATTAACCAAGAAAATTCTTATGTATATATAATGTATGAAATTGATATTGTATTCTTAATTGAATTCAGAAAATGTCATAGCCAAACATAGGAGTAGATATGCACATTGTATGTGTATGCATCTCATCTCATATATACTAGTATATATGTACCTGTATTTTATAGTGAAAAAATACACCAAATGTATATATAAGGCTGATCATTATAAAATGAAAATAATAATTAAGGAACAAATATATGGATTGAATTTGTTTTGAGTTTTTATTGAGTCCTATAGATATTGCATTGTGAGTATACAAATACATGTTTACAGATATAAGAACACTATGTAAACAAATTCCAGCAAACAATACATAAAGCTTGTAAAAAAGATGATAATGATTAATGAACTTGTATAGAAATGCAGTTAGAAATTAGATCTATATTATTATGCAAGATAATATACAGGACACTTTTCCAGGCAATACATTTTATTTTGGTTTTCTGTAAACTTGGACACATATCCAAACACACTTTGTCATGTAATCAACATGTTTTAAATTAGGAAATGTTTGCATTAATTTTATTGATTATTTTTTGATAGAATTTTTGAATGACACAAGACCCAAAAATATATCTATCACACATGTCAGTTACTTATGATTTTGTTTTCATGTTCATGTCTTTTCACTATGTTCTGACAATGCAAAACTCCATTGAAAGTCATATAGAATATCCTCTTCCCTTGTAAATTTTGTAGCTATATACACTGCATGTTAAACAAAAAAGCTGTATGAATGTGAAATTCAGTGTGCCTATTAGGGTGTCTAGTTATGGGCATGATGTTTGCTCATGTTACTTCAAAGTACCTGTTTCAACCAATTTAAATAGTTGAAGTTTACATTCAAGTGAAATAAGCAACTTCATAATATGGAAGGTCTTGTTAAAAAATCCATTGAAATAAGCAGTTGTCTGGAAGTTCTACTTTAAATAATTCAATCTATTAAAACAACTGAAATCAACATTTTACTGCCATTCATCAAATCCATAAAATATTAGACAGCAGGTATTTCAACGTAGAAAGAACTTCTTTCCAGTTTTATATTTTGTTCTCAAAGAAATGAAAAATAATTGTAAAATGTCTATTTAGTAATAGAGTTGAGAAGTTATCGCTGACTTTTTTCAGACCTGCCAACCCCATTAGAAGTCTATCAGTAAAGTCAGTAAATTTTTCAGTAAGAATGGGCCATTTTTGGATTTTTTTCCGTAAGATTTTTTTACTCAATAACTGCTGCTAACTGTTACGTTTCTGGGGGTATTGGCGCTTTGATGAAGACGGTTGTTCATCTTGATCAGCTGTTAAATCCCCCATATGTTTGCGGTTCATTATAATCAAGTTGAACTGTCACAACATGTGATTCTATTACCTCCCAGTAGACCCTTAAATTTCGACTGCACTTGAAATCATTACTTACAAACGCAGTTAAGATGTTACCTACACTTAGATGCTTGCTTAGTTTCAATGTTTAAATAGATCAATTTCAAACGTTTTGATGACAAGTGTAAAAACTTAGTAGAAAATGGATAGGACATGAACCAAAATCCGGATTTTACTTCAAATCGTAAGATTTTAAACCTATCCGTAAAATCGTAAAATGGGTAAACAATCAGTAAGAATTACGGAAAAATCGTAAGGGTTGGCAGGTCTGTTTTTTGCTACCATGGCAACATAAAACTTCATCTTTTGTTGATGTTAATGATATCTTAAATTATGAATGATTGTTGCTGAGTAGAATCGTTCCTCAATCATCCTGAAAAAGAGAAAAAAGGTGTCTACAAGTAATATCAAAGCTTATACTTAGTATTGGATAAACATACCCGTTGCCTGTGCAAACTGGCAACCATTTTGTAAACTGGCATAAATGACTAGGTCACATGCTTTTCATATCTACCAAGTTTCAACAAATTCCCTGCAATGATTTATGAGATAGAGATGCAGTCTTGTTTGAGATGTATACTCTTCATTACCTTTGATTGTTTTTAAGGGAATTTATAGAAATCTGATCGAGCTTAAAATGTGGCATGCAACTTTGTCGTATCTTTATTATGTTCATCAGTTTCCATTGAAACTCCTCCAGTGGTTAATTTATATGTCATTATTGACTTAATCTATTAAAACAGATTATCTGTCTTATCAGTCCAGAAATTGTTAAGTTTGGACAAGTTGCACTGCACAATATGCATTGCTTGTTATTTGAATATTTTTTATTCACATCTTTTCAATACATATACATGTACATAAAAATAGATTTGATTTAAATGGCTGTGTTTGTTGAAGTGTTAAATTGTGAGAAAAAGTTCTACAATAAGGTTCACAATAAAATAAGGTTCACATTTTCCTTATACGTGTGTGTGTGTGTGTGTGTGTGTCTCGGTAAAACTAGTGATACGAATAATAACAATTTACAAACCCATTCATCATCGTTATCATCTTGATTAGTTTCATTAGACACATCTGTGTTGGACTTCATACCCATAATTTTATCTGTCCATGAAGCGCCAACCTGCTCTCCCCCAGCAAAGTTAGAAACTGACTGCGACTGAGAATCCATTTTTACCAAACTAACTGAAACAGAAATAAAGACATATTTAATGCTAATTCTATTGGCACATTTTTAAGCGTCTAAAAATTAGCGGGAGTAATCATGTGCTTGTTTTTAATAATTTAATTCAGAAAAAAATAAAATTATAACATGACACTATATTGATTAAATAATGTCTACTTGTTCATAGAGATTTCGTTGATTTACACACACATACACACACAAACACACACATACATACATACATACATATATATATATATATATATATATATATATATATATATATATATATATATATATATATATAAGCAGTGATTGATTTAATATGAACGAAAGACTAACATGTACAAACAGCCGTATTCATAAATTGAACTTGTATAATCGGATGAAGTTTACAGGCGTACCATGAGATACGTACTATTAATACTGTGTTAAACGACAATGATTCATAAAATTCCACGTTTTCCAGCATGAAAAAAAAATGATGTCGGAAGATCGGAACAGGAACATTTTTCAAAACCAAACAAGACGCGTAAAGCAAACCTTGGTGCAGTACAAAGGACCACATTATTTTGAAATAAATTTAAATACCGCGCGACAAAGACTGTCTGCGCTGTAGACTTTATATGACGCTTATGCTACCTTTTACAAAATGAGGTAAAAAAGTGAACTTATTTGTCCTTAAAAATCATAGCTTGTATTGCCCGAAGTAAACTTCAGCTTGTATTTCAATAGTACAATCACTTACAAATAAAAGGACTATTTCCTTCCGTCTTAACTCTAACCGAATCATCGATGTCTATCTCTATCTTTTCCGACTGATTTTCTGGTAACCATAGCGACACACAGTCAATGCATCCTTCTGGTTTGTATTGATTTGTATGTTTTGACAATTCATCTTTCGATATTAACTTCTGTAATTCGTCAAAACTCAATCTGTCACTAACACCCTTGGCCGTCACCTCTGAAATAGGTATAGTATCATTAAATAGTCTTTATTACAAACGCATATGCACTGTATCCATAAAAAACAAGTAGAAATAGTTTTTGCGGTTTTTTAATATTTATTTATTTATTTATTTATTTTTAATTTTTTATTTGGCATTGCGATTCTTTAATGTGAACTTTTTAACATAAATACAATGGAAAATTACTTAAAATTTACAGTATTTGTTTTAAATCTTATTTCTGAAAATATCTATTTTGTAATTTAAACGAAAATTTCGTATTTATTGTACCACTGCGGTAGCAAATTTGGCCTTGAAGAATGCTCGTTTCGTATGTTGAAGGTCAGGGTTAGAACTCAGGCCGGGTCTGATCAAGGTTTGAAAGTTTGTAGTGACTGTTTCACCAAGTCACGGGAGGAGGAGACCTTAAAAACCGATGCCCCGTTTCACGGCAAGCGACGCAGAGGCACGTCAAAAAACCCTCCCTGCATTTTGCGCTAATCACATTGCAAAGGTAAAAATGTCTACCACTTTACTTATTTCCACAGGGGCTTGGTAGATTTTAAAAATGGCGACTTTCGTCCCGTGTTTTATAATGTTATTTTTCGGAATTTTTCAAGTTTGTTAAAAATGGATTTCGGGCAAAGTTATTGATATGAGTATGAACTTGTATCAACCTCGCATGTAATAAAAACAAATAAATGGTCTTTAAAAAAAAAATCCCGACACCAAGCCCATGTGCTTATAGTTGGCAACATCTCGATATATGGGAAATATTCTCGACTAAGACGTAAAATTCCTTAGTCAAATCAAATCAAATCGTGCAGTTAAATACATTCTAAAAATGGACGACGTCCTGTCATTCGACCACGTGGTTCATTGTCTCAGTTGCGTTATAAAAAAATATTGTACACGGGGTTTTGCGTCTTAGTCAAGATTCTTGCACTTGTAACGAGGCTGTCAATTTTGTGATGGCGAAGGAAAGCGGAATGTTCAGAAGGGGGGGGGGGGCACTTACTTTCAGTAAGAAAACCGACATTCTGATATAAACGGTATACTTTAAACCAAGAAACAGCGTCAAATGCTTTACTTGAACTAAATTTAAACTTTGCGATTGTCAATCTAATAAAGAGAAAACAATCCACGTCTCACTGACTGCAGACACAATATCAATCAAAAACTTAAAATTCATCACACAGGCTACAGAATTCATATTGCACAGATTGCAAAATTCTTACCAAACAAACTACAAACTCTTAATCACGAAGACTCTAGAATTTATATCACACTACAAGCTTCAAATCAGACGGCAGAATCCTTATCATATCGAATCACTCAGACTGCAGTATAACTCTTCTTTGAATTACTTTGTGATAGCGTATTTTTTTGATAGATTCGGATTTCTTCCTTCCCAATTTTCGGACAACTCGCAACCGGAGCATTTTAACACACAGTTGTGGTTTTTATTTCGTACATAAGATACATACTATAAGAAGAATTCAGATAACCGGTACAAACTTTCTGTGTTTCACTGAAATTCAGTTCTTCTTCTTGTCCATTACTGTTAAATTTTCTTCTATGAGCTTTAAGTACTTTCAAATGCAAAATATAATACCTTCTCTGAAAAAAATATTTGCAATATATTCAATTTTTTTATTGGAAGTGAAATATTTAATGCTTATGTACCAAAATTATAACTACATGTATATGTAAACGAAGGAGTGTGTCTGTAATGTTACTATCGGTAACATTATACTTAATTTTATTTGGAACTCATCGGCTCAAGATTCAATATTTCATTTAGGATATTTTAATTTCTCCTTAAAATTTATGACTTTAAAAATTAAATTTTATTTTGTTCTATAAAATATCTGTAATGAAGTTTTCCGTTATCATTTTGTCATTTACGAGAATTTCAACCCATACACTTCATTTATTATTGAAATAAAAATATATCGTGTACCTTTGTGTCTGTGTCTGCAGTAATGCCACAGCCAAAACACTGTTAACAGCGAAAACATACTACAAGTCAGTTGTTCTGACTTGGGAAAATTTTGTAAAGAGTAAGCTAAGAATCCGATTCTTACGAAAGCGTGTTAGTGCCATTTTATACAGTAGAAAAAAAATTACTATCTCGTTTAAACGAGATACTAACTCGTTTAAACAAGATAATTATCTCGTTTAAACAAGATACTAACTCGTTTAAACAAGATAATTATCTCGTTTGAACAAGATAATAACTATCTCGTTTAAACAAGATAATTATCTCGTTTAAACAAGATTTTTTCTCGTTTAAACAAGATAATTATCTCGTTTAAACAAGATACTTTCTCGTTTAAACAAGATAATTATCTCGTTTTAACAAGATATTTTCTCGTTTAAACAAGATAATTATCTCGTTTAAACAAGATACTATCTCGTTTAAACAAGATAATTATCTCGTTTTAACAAGATATTTTCTCGTTTAAACAAGATAATTATCTCGTTTAAACAAGATACTTTCTCGTTTAAACAAGATAATTATCTCGTTTTAACAAGATATTTTCTCGTTTAAACAAGATAATTATCTCGTTTAAACAAGATTTTTTCTCGTTTAAACAAGATAATTATCTCGTTTTAACAAGATATTTTCTCGTTTAAACAAGATAATTATCTCGTTTAAACAAGATAATTATCTCGTTTAAACAAGATACTATCTCGTTTAAACAAGATAGTATCTCGTTTAAACAAGATATTTTCTCGTTTAAACAAGATACTTTCTCGTTTAAACAAGATAATACTTCATTGTTATTCTGGTATATTAACGAAAGCAGTAATATTTAAAAGCAGTTGTAGTAATTGGCTACTTTTAGTTGTAGCTGGCTACTTGTAGAAGAAAAGTTAGCTACTAATAGCCAGTTACCTGTGAGAAAAGTTAGGTACTAGTAGCCAGTTACTTGAGCGATAATTAGAAATACAAAACTAGTAATTATTTCTAGTTAGCTTTTATTGATTAAAAATAATATGTAATTTTATTTATCTTATGTTTTTCTGATCTGAAGTATCTCAGGCTATCTTGGATAATTAATGACTATGCTACAACCAAGAGCATTTACCACAAATTAAGTCTTACTTTCGCTTGGTGAAATTCAGGGTTTTCAGATAAAAGACTTAAAATAAACAGACCTTTCTTGCATATGTTCAGAAAAACCGAGACAACATAATATTTATTTTAGAAAAACAAAAGAGGCCCATGGACCTTAAGGCTCACCTGAGGATATGTCCAAAATTGTTTTCAAAGTGCAATAGGCAATATATTAATTACAAAACTTTCCATGTTTTCTCAAGCTTAGAGCTGCCAAAATACTTAATCAAAAATATCCAGCGACATTTCAGTTATAAGTAGCTAATGTGTATGTAGAAGCGAAAATACACTGAAAAATTTCCACAAAATTAACTATTCAGTATTCGTATGCAGCTGGGTTCTTGTCCTTGAACCATATATATTAAAATGATCGTCATATCAATACCTACAATATTCTAACCGTTAAATAGCTATACATCTACTTATTTTGTGAATTAATTTTATTAAGTCTTCAACCTCACTAGTTGAAAGACTTATTGCTTCTCTTCCGTTTCCGGTTCTCCATTATTTTTTTCTTCACCTGCTCACGTTTTGTCCGCATAATTTCTCCTTTACACATCAATCAATCTTGTTCAATTTTTAGTGTAGGTTCTTGTATATTGTGGGAGTTGTGTTATCCGGGATCAAAATCTCCGAGGGTTCAACGGAGAGGGGCAGGCTGGTGGGGTCTTAAAAACAAAAAATCATCAATTTTTTAAAAAACACTTTGCTGTGTACTACAAAATTATATATATTTGTAACCAGCATCTCGAGGTGAATCGGTTCATATAAAACATTAAAACATCTTCCCTGGGTTACCACTAAAGGATGCGTCATAACTTTTAAACTGTCGAGATCCCCATCCTTAAACTATATATTTTCTGATTTCTTATAATACATGTAAAATGAAAAGATTCATACTAAAGAAAGACACCTAAGGTTATTCCCCACTGTGAGGTAGGGCTGGTTGGTGCTATGTACACATATAACTTGAAAAAGTTGAAATCCCTGCCCCAACAGTATATGTTCTCGTTCATTATGGAAATTTCAATTGAGTGATTAAAAAAAAAACTCCAGGAAATCATTTCCAAGTGAGAGGGAGGTTTGTAGGACCCTCATTTAATTCCTATCCTAAAACATACTTGATTTCATGTTTTAAGGCAAGCTTATAGGATTCAAGTCCTATTCAAAGAATTGAAAACAATTTGAATAGCATAATCCTAATCAATTATTTATTACATATGTAGCTTCTGGCTAATACACTGCAGTCACCACACGTCAATCAAATGGTTGGTTACACCCTCCACACTTCATAGTTAACTTGCTATTTATCAAAGGGTTGAATATTTGACCAATCTAATTGACTAATTGTAACTGCCAAATTTGATATACCACAAACCACAAAACATGACTAGGGGTGTTGAAAATAAAAAAGTGTTGGAAGAATTGCTGTCAATCAAATAGTTCACAAAACTGTATCAAGGTTTCAGGGTGGTGTTTAATATAATAGAAAAATAACATTAATTAACAGCTTTTTGAAATATTTGAATCTTTGGTGTAATAAAATAATTTTAGAGAGTTCATTAAGAACTGGAAAAGGGTTGGGTAATGGACTGGTTCCCTGGATAATCGGACTCAAGGCATGTCTGCCTCGGGAGGTCGTGGGTTCAAACCTTGACCAGGCCATACATGAGACTTTAAATATTGATATATATGTATTGCCTCCTCGCGTGGTGCTCGGCATTAGGCAGATAGAGTATGGACTGGTTCATAAGGTGCCAGGACAATGGACTGGGGGAGAGATATAGTTTCAAGCTATGATTAAACATGATTCAAAACTTACACTCAATTAGCAATTATCGAATCATTTGAATCACTGAAATGATAAAATGAAATTTTAGTAAGATCAATAAGAACTGTAAAAGAGTTCATTAATGCTGTTTTATATCACCCCTGTCACGATATTTTAACTTGTATTGATTCAGTCAGTTTTGGAATGCTGGTGGAAAATAGAGTTTCCAGAGAAAACCATAGACTTTTTTAAAGCAAACTTATAAGTTATAATACATTAGAATCTTCCCAAAAGAGATTAAAGTCTAGGCATTTGGAGGAACTATGATCAACAAGTGTACACACGCACTTTAGACCAATTAATAAAGGAATTTAGAAGTTAAACTAATAATTTTGATACGGTTTAAAATATTTGTGTATTATATCACTTTATTATATCAATTTTTTTTTTCAAGTGAATAACAATTTTAATAATATGTTCATACTCGGAACATTTCTAGAATTGCATAAATATTCGAAGAAATGTCGTACTACAAGTGAATTTCCGATAAATTGTGTCAGTACGACGAAGTCCATTCGACGAAGTGTCTGCACTGGAATAAGACTACATATTCATTGATTGTTGTTACTATCTTGGGGGCTTTGTTATAGAGGGTCTGCCTTAAGACTACATCAGTGGCTCATTGGTAGACTGTCTGCCTCGACAGTCATGGGTTCGAACCGTGGCTGGGTCATACATATGACTTTGAAATTTGAAATATCGAACGGTTCACCTGTTGTCAGGATATTGAACTGGGGGAATGGTTTTCTTGTCTGCGACATACTGACACGGTGAGCTAGCACCTTACCAATAAGACACCGTGAGTTTGTGCTAGTACATAACAGACCAGGCTACACAAATGCACACCAAACACATACATGCACTTGCACTTAGTTTAATGTTAACATGTACATTTTACATCAATAACACACACTGAATTTTAAAAATCATAAAAATCTATACATTAATTACAGTACAGGCCTGTCGAAAGTTAAACACTTTAGTGCCGAATTAGTGCCGACTCGGCAGCTCGTCTCGGCCCCTCGGCAGTTTTGTCTCGGCCAATAGTAATCAACAGCTCGGCACCTTTTCGGCAGCTACTGTCCATCGCTCGGCTGTTTTTCGGCCACTTTTTGACTGCTCGGCACTTTTTCGGCTGCTTGGCACCTTTTCGGCCGCTCGGCTCCTCGGCACTTTTTCGGCCACTCGACCCCTTGATCGTTATCTAGAAAACATCAATTTATTAAACATGCCTGCAGTTACACGTATATCGCAATATTTTAGAGAGAAAATTGTGAGATTATCTAACTCTGGAATAAGTCAAAGAGAGATCAGTAGGAAAATTAGTAGTGAAGATAAAATTTATATCAACAGTGTCAGTGGACCAGTTTCTGCAGCGTTTTAGACGCCTTTTTCCTAAATCAAAAGTTTGATGACAGGTGTTGGAGTCTGGCCGATCTCGGAGACAATGTGTCTAAATAAAACTCAGTTTGCTCGACATTCTTTTGCCATGGTACTGAGAAGGTTTTGAACTTCGTGTATTGAAGCCAGATACTTGATGATGACAGGGGATTTACAGATTAGGATTATGACACCTGATGTTTACCTTTAACATTACATTTAATGACTAAATTAAACTGCGATGGCAGAAGTCCAGTTTTTTTTTGTTTTAAAATCCCGCTCCATAATGGAATATAAAAGAATTATGCAATTCTGGGGAGAAAATCACATAAAGGTTTTTATTTATTTATTTATTTATTTATTTATTTATTTATTTTTTATTATTTCTATTATTATTTTTAAATTTATTATAATTATTAATTTATTTAATTTGCACTTATATTCCTTATCATTAACAAATGATATATTTTATTATTATTATTATTATTATTATTATTATTATTATATACAATTAATCTCTCGCAGATGTAAATTGCTGAAAAAATCACATATGTATCTTTTCCACCATCCGTTTATTTAATGGTTTTGTTTATATATTTTATTTTATTTTATTTATTTATTTTATTTTATTTTATTTTATTTTATTTTATTTTGTTTTGTTTTGTTTTGTTTGTTTTAAAATCATTATTTTTTTTAAATTTATTATTGTTATTTTTTTAATTATTACCGATTGATATATTTCATTATTTTAAATATACAGTTAAACATTAATCTCTTGGATGTTAATTGTTAGAACACTCGTTAGCTAGTGGCCGAGACTCGGCTACTGAGAGGCCAAATAAACTGCCGAGTCGTAGACAGTTCAAAGTGCCGAGAAGCCGAATGAGTTGCCGAGACTCGGCTACCTAGTGGCCGAGCTGTAGACAGTTCCAGTTGCCGAGGGGCCGAGAGTTGACAACTTTTCGGCCACTAGTTGTCCACAGCTCGGCCCCTCGGCAGCCGAGTCTCGGCTCCTTTTCGTCAGCTCAGTGTTAAACTTTCGACAGGCCTGTACTGTAGATTGCGTAAGCGTATATATGTACGTATAGGTGCGTATGAAGACTTAAATATTAGAATATTTGGTATCATTGGAGACAGAATTCAATAACGTTTTAAATAATTACTGATGATGTACTACGTTCGTAGTACACGGAAGAATGCGGAAGTGATATCCGCGAAAGCCGTGATTAAAACCAAACTACACACGGTAAACATTTGTTTGTTTCTATACAAGTAAATAAAAACTGCATTCTGTAACTAGAAATAATTGCTAGTTTTGAATTTTTAATCATCAAGTAACTGGCTATTTATAGCTAACTTTCTTCTACAAGTAGCCAGCTCCAGCTATAAGTATCCAATTACTACTACTGCTTTTGACTATCACGGGGACCTCTTTCGTCAATATACCAGAATAACAATGAAGTATTAACTCGTTTAAACGAGAAAGTATCTTGTTTAAACGAGAAAATTATCTTGTTTAAACGAGAGAGTATCTTGTTTAAACGAGATAATTATCTTGTTTAAACGAGAAAGTATCTTGTTAAAACGAGATAATTATCTTGTTTAAACGAGATAGTAATTTTTTTTCTACTGTATAAAATGGCACTAACACGCTTTCGTAGATTCTGGATTCGCACATAAACACAATAAAACGGGGCTTTTTTAACATGAGATTTAATTTTTAACATAAGAAATATTCAAAATTCTAGACATTACAATTCTTGTGCATGAATTTAAATTATGATTGGTAAAAATTCAAAATTCTGCATAATAAACCCCAAATTAGATTTTCCATACATTTTCCTATACAATGATGGGGTAATTACATGTCGTTAAATAGAAACCAAGGGGCCTAAATGTACCGATCAGACACATAAAAACACACTTTTTACCTTGTTGCTCGACAGGTCTGTTACTGAAAACTTTGATCTCCCTTTGACCACACCTTCAACAATAACACCATCACCACTGTAATATATGAGAAGGCATTTCAAAGTTATGAAAACAGTTCCATTTCTCTTCTCCAGGAATGAATTAAGTTAGAAGAGATCTACCTAGTTTGACATAAAAATACTTTAAAAGTATGGTGTTATTACGCCTTTTTCTAAACTCTGGATTTAAAAAAGGTAATCAGTTTCCGTACTGACCGGAAAAGAGAATGTGTGTGTGTGTGTGTGTGTGTGTGTGTGTGAGAGAGGGAGAGAGAGAGAGAGAGAGAGAGAGAGAGAGTGTGTGTGTGTGTGTGTGTGTGTTACATACCCAGATTCGAGTTTTTCAATATTCAGTGTTTGTTGTATATTTATAATCGGGAGATTTAGCAAAGGTTTGTTGTCGTAAAGACGACTCATCATCGACCATGTTTTGTATCAATGTTACAAGGAAGCGAAGTGTTGACCTAATACCGGAAATAAAACAAAATTATTCACGAGTTATGTCCCTTAGTCAATGCTTGAATGGTAGTGCTAATATCATATTATAAAACAAAGTTTAAACAAAGTCAATACACAAAAATCTGAAATCAAGATACTAATAAATTTGAAAAAAAAAATCATTTTATAATGGCATTAATCATGATGAGTGAATTTCAAATATCTTGATTCCTGAAACCCCCTGTGTGTTAAGTTCAGATGTCGAGGTGTCATTTACATAATGTCGTAAATTTTTTTTTTCAACGTCATTTTAATAAAACTTTGAAGAACTAAATGCATTTTCATGCCTTTAACATTTGAATTAGAATGGCATTCAACATTACAGAAATATGGAAGTTTTTTAAGTCGGTAATTAGGCACCAAAATTCTGCACTGGCGTGAACGGTTTTTAATTAACAGGGTCGTGATATTCTGTAAATGAGTACATGACGCTTCAGATATTTAACTTATTATTTTGTTCCAATGTAAATCAATAAGAAAATAAAACAAATCGAAAATAATACGCCAGTCATTAATTTTTTTAGAAGAATAATGATGACCAAGACCTCCTGTTAGATTCACTGTGTTTGTGATTTATTTTCATAGAAAATCCAATTAACTTGAATTAAGGTGGGTATTTTTTACTTGTTGACGGTGTGCTATACAAAACAAAAATTTTAAATGCAGAATTGCAAGTGCAAAATGACAAATTGAAAAATTACTATCACTCGAGGCAAATCGACGGAATTTTAAGCGCGAAATACCGCCACGCTAAAAATGAAAAAGGCGAATACAGAAATTTAAAAATCTTTTTCATTAGCTCGCCTTATTTGTGTTTTTTCGCTTTAAAAATTTTCCTTTTTGGTATTTTTTATACCACATTGCAAAACAACAACTACAACAACAACGACGACGACGACGACGACGACAACAACAACAACAATAATAATAATAATATTGATCAAATCGGCTATCCTACAAGTGATATGTTAACTATTTTCTAAACACTAGGAAGTCGTTATTGAAATTGAAACCGTTTCATCATTGTAACATGTTGTTAATTAATCTTTATTTTCTATTCAATCGTTGATCATGAAATATAAAAAAAATTCCTTTTGAAGTTAGTCGTTTATTGTATTTAACTATCATGATTATATATATATATATGTATGTGAAATTTTACCTCTTTTACCTATGTGATTTGAATAATATGTCTTTATTAGAATTTTTAAATGCTACATATGATTTAAATACAAATTGAAAAAAATATTTTTAGTCTGCAAAGCAGGGTTATTGTTCATTTAAATTCGTCGTATAATCTTATTTTTAGCTTCATCGAAGGTATGTATTAACGTAAATTTTAATGAGCTAAATGATTCTGGTCTGTTTTCTGTTTTACAGTTAAGAGTGCTAGCAAAAGCGAAGATCTAGATGATATCATCGTTAAGTGATAAGTTACTTTTAGGATCTACGATGCAAATCTAGAATAGGCTCTCAAAAAGTTATAGCCAAAAATTAATCGACTTCGGTTATTTTAGAGTCAAGTTAAAAGTTAAAAATTTAAATGACTTGTAACAATAATTACCGTTACTTGCCAAGATCAGCTGTTTACAGTCGAGATATAACCAATGTCAAGTCGACTTGTCCTAAAAGCTTCCCCAACAATCAAATAAGTTTGTATTGAAGATAAAGTTTATTTAATTAACTCTCTGTAACACTTACCTATTTTGCGAAAAAAAGTTTTCCCTTCTATATTGTGTAAAAAAGGAGGTTTCTGTCTGTCGGCCTCGATCTAGGCCCTGCAAGCAGCATTGTCTGAAATAAAAATCCTCTTTTCTCTAGCCCATCGAAGATAAAGATAAACAATGCTATAAGTGAACAAGTTTACTGGCAAAATTTTGAGCAAGCATTATTTAATACAAAATTTCTCAGGATAGCTGCCTGCATAATATAAAGTAGGAATTGAATGGAAGTGTATTTCCATGATAATTACATATGATTTCGAAATTCATTATTGCATCATGAGTTGAAAATGAAAAGAATGAATATTAGAACTCTACAAACTTATTCAAACCACACTACTAAAAACAACTGTCACTGTCTCCAGTGTCCGTTAAAAGTCAGGAGTCCTTTTCGCTGAGTGTTAAAGACGTAATCCTTAAAACCGAAGGCGTCTAACTTCTGTGTGTTCTACCCTGGTCGACATTTAAAGAGGAATGCGCATCTTTGTCGTAGGTCTTTACTAGTTGGCTTAATATAAGTATAATAAATGAACACTATTTATTATTTTTTAAAGAGAAAACTAGTCTCTTCACGGGTAGCTGAAAAATTAATGATGTAACGTAATACATGATGCAACAAACTAACCGAAAGAAAGTAAAGAAATAGAAAAAATCACAACCAGTGCTCTCAACATGTTTACCTTGTATCATGCTACATTACTTCTTGTGTTGTATTGTTTATCGCCAAGTAAAAAAGTTTTCGGCTTTCAAAGTGTTGAAATCACACCAAATTGTATGATTTGGACAGTATTTAGATATGTATTTACTGTTTTTACTAAGAAGATATCCATTTTCAAAATCGAATATATATATATATATATATATATATATATATATATATATATATATATATATATATATATATATATATATATATATATATATATATGTTTTAGAACCTTATTCCATCTGAAAAACAAGTTATCTAAAAGGCCTAAAGAACGCAGCAATTTAACGCAAATTTTCTGAGCAAGAATTGTATGCAGATAATCAGACGCGCTTTAAAAACTATGGTCAGTTTCAGAGCATTAGCTAGGTTAATAACATATTCAGTAAAACCAACGATGGGAACCCATCAAAGTACCAAAACCTTACGAGAAACTTGACAGTTCCCATTTAGATAAACATGTTTTGTGGTTTGCAAGATACCGTGCCGATGATTACACTTTGAACCGTGAGCACAATCCTTGTGTGTGTTTGGTGGGGGGTATATAAAATTTTATTGTCTCTCCTCACTTGACGCTTGCATTGTTCTTTAATTTTCTGTAAACAGTCTATTTTCATGGGTTGCAAATAAAAAAGTTGATAAAAGGTTTTGGCAAAGGTCGAGAAAATAATGAAAAACAACGTGGTTGAAAAAATGACATGGTCAGCGAAACTTTGCAGAGGTAATCTCGGATATTTTGTGTTTTAAATTTGTAACATCCAAGGTAAAACAATGTGCAAAAATACTTCAACCTTTGCAATATGTTTCATCTCAAAATAAATACCGTAGAAAAATTTCCTGTTGATACATACAATGAACACGTATCACAGGTTTCGAAATGGAAGTCCCGGTGTTCGCACAAAGGCAATACTGTAAATGAGACTGTACACAATGACATGATGCCCGATACTTAGTCCTCCAAAATGTTTGCGCAGAATTATGGTATTTTTTCATTGATATGTAATCGTAAAAAGTTTAAATTTTCTTGTAAAGAAGACATTAATGCGGCATTTTTGTTACCATAGCATTACTCACAAACAATTAAAGTTTTAATTACAAAGTTAGCTGTGCAAACTCAAAACAATTTTATGTGATTTTAGATAAAAGTGTAGCTATAAAATTGATCATTTAAATTGTTATATCTGAATTACGACTGTATGGTATGAATTTTGATCGTTTAATCAGGTGTCGAGAGTAAACATTATGCAAACCATGTCATTTTTTGCATTTACTGAGTAGTAACTACCATGTTATTGTCATTTTAATAGTTTTAAACTTTATATCATTCATAAACATATAAATACGCTTAAAATGTAAAATTTTCAGTATTCACCCAACCTTCCTGATAAAAGAAAGGTAAGACACAGTCTAAAGTTTGTAAAACTAAGTCTCATGTTTAAAATAGAAATATCTCACATTTTTTAAATTTAATTTAAGATTTTCAGTATGAAAATTTGATAAGAAACTATGAAACAAGTTTTGTCGGTTGAAACGTTGTAAAGAAAAGATTAAATTTTGACTTGGTTAATTTTGCCCAGATCCAGTTTTTACTATGTCAAAATCTGATTTCAGAAATCGTTGTGCGTTCTTTTTAAAATATGATTAAAGAGACAATCTAAACAGCAGTAAAATATGTAAACATTTAGATAGAAAACAGAATTAAGAATAAAATAGTTTTGAGAAACAGACACAAAAATTAGCATTTACGTATAAACTGTGATAACGGAACCGGTTGTAAAATGGTTATATAAATACGTTCCTATTTTTAATGTTACACAAACATAGGAAACATTGAATTTTAAAGAATTTTATGAATGTTACATGCCAAAACAATTCATTCTTCAATGACATAAAACTTCTGTCTGCGTCACTGTGTTTGTGACAGTTAATTTAGATTATTTTTTATTAAAAAAATCCAATTAACTTGAATTTAATTCTTTACTTTTCGCTTACTCTGAGGCTAGTCGTGATTGAAAATCTTTATGTGCATCTGCGATGATAAATTTATATCTATGTAGAAAGGAAATTGCTGCTGCTAATGTGATTTTAATTTTTAAAAGAAAGCAAATGGTTGATTCTCTTGTGTATTCGACGTAATACGTCACCAAAATTATCACTTCCGGTGTAAACGTCGCCATTTTTTACATTGATGTAGAAATTCACAGGTATTTTTGTTAAAGATTCAATATTCTGTTCAATTTGTTCAATATAAATTGTAAAGCTTTTAACAATTTTTTATCCATTTGTCTACTTAATATACGTTGAGATTTCATCAAACGAAAAATTGACATCATGCTTTAAAAATAACAAGAAACTGAATTTATACAGCAAATTGTTATCTGAATTTAAAATATAACAATTTTAAAACGACACTTTCTTTGTTATAGCTTAAAAAAGACTTTTGACATTTTTGCTTAATTTTGCTTTACAGAATTTTTCGTTCTCATGCAAATTATGTGGTTAGGACTTTTTGCGAATTTTACAGTAAACGATATTCTACAAATAAAATTTATTATATATTTATCGTGTAAAACTCTATAAAATTGCAATAATAATCAATTTCTTAATGAAATTGAGACATTAGAATTTTTTAAAACGAACAAGTTTGACAAATCAACACGTCTAATAAAGCCATGCACATTATGCGTGAGTTTGGTGACTTGATTATGTATTCTCTAAATGTGTTTTTAAAATTGTATCAAGAAATGTGCTCTTTATATAGGGGTTTATCAGTAAATCTGAAGAGATTTAATTTTAATTTTTTTAGAAACCCGATAACTATTCTTCGAGGTTTCATCGTTTGTTTTCGATTGACGCACGTTGTTCGAACAGACAAATACCCGATTGTTGATCTTGGTATTTTGGAACATCTTGATAATGTATCTTATTGATTGATTGTATATCCATCAGAATGTCATTTATAATTACTTTTGAAAGCACTAGACTTGACCCTTTTTCTCGTCTTTTGCCGGTGGAAAACGATATCTCAATTTTAAATAAACAGATGAAAATTAACAACACGTGTTACGCGATGCCATATAATCAAGCATTTAAATCTAATCAAAAACCAAGCATCTATATTTGAAAACATAAATAAGGATCTACATTTAATAATTATCTAGTAATCAAGCATTTTATAAGCAAAATGCCACTTCATTATTTAGTGTTATGTGCAGCGAAAAACATGGCGCGAATGATATATGGTCAGCACGTTGCATTTAATTGCCATTTTGTTATATCGTTATTGTTTTTACCTTAGACAGTCATTTAATTTTTATATATGATTTTTTTGCAATAATCAATGGCCATGTACATAAATAAATGAATACCGTGCTGAACATATGGTTCATATTTTGCGTTTAGATAACATTTAGTCCTTTGCAAAACAGTTTTCCTAATACATTAGTGACGAGCCAACAAAGTTCTGACTCGCGGTTGACCAAGATGGATTACACATTCTATATTGATGCGATGTCTCAAGTTAGTTTCTCGTAAGCTGCGTTGTATATGTTAAATATCATATTATACATAGGATTCTGATATGTATATATCATATTATACAATGGGATTCTGATATGTATATGCTCACACATTTAGACGCATTCGTATTACAAATGTTAAATCATCCAGATACATTGTGTTTTAGGAGACGTTAATCACTTGTAAAAATCCGTTACCTGACAAGCCAACATTTGCATACAAATTTTATTATCTCTAATTAAATTTAATGCATAAACAACCCATTCTCATCAAACTTTTTCTAAATTCATCCTAACACAAGGTAGTTATATACGAATAATAAAGCTTATCTAGCATATTTCTGTCCCTTAATATCATATACAAAAGCATATGTGCGGAGAATTTGCCTATAAGTTTGTGACTATGTACAAGTGTTGGAACGTCCGTTCAAACCGGAAGTTGTAGCTGTGAAATTGTAGATTTTTTGTCATCTCCCATTTACACTAATACTATAGATGACTCGTTTTAGGAAAAGGTCACGTGTGTCAGTACGCGCAGATGACTTATTAGAAAGAGGGTAAATCAGCAGTTCCCTCTCCGGGTGTGATTTATAAACTGTTTACAACAACAACAAGAACAACAACAACAACAAAAGATTTTTAACTTGGGTGCAATGTTTATACTCAAAGACAAACATACGCCTGGGTAGAAATGTATTGTACTTAATCAAAATAATGGTTTTTTTTATTATTTAAATACAAACTAAACTAAATGCCGTGGAAAGTAAGCAAATTGTTTCAAACTAACACAATCTGATACAACTAAAAACACTCCCAACAGAATACAACAGTGTCTGTTGGGGAGCTTAAGCAACATCCCGTGGTTCACGCGCTGTATCTTTAAGGCCTTTCTTTCATGTTTATGTTCCATCTTTATGTTGGAACAAAATTGTTCTGTTTTATTTTTTAGGTCGATTTATAATGTTTTTTATTGTTGGCAGCAGAATTATTTACAAGTATTTTCATGAATTTGTACGAAATAAGAAAGCTTATAAGGGACATGAAATAAATTTTTATAATCTTCCATAGAATAAATTTTCTAATCTGCCATGGCGAACTATTAAAATGGCAAATTAGCGCTTTCGTACTTTCGTTATTTCACATTTTCTTTGTTTTACAATTAAAAAAGTTGTAAGTTAAAAACAGTTCCAAAAAGTTTACAGTACAATTTTCTATACAATTGCTGAAAATATGCCATTAACTTTTTCCTTGTGTTTAATTTTTTATTTTATGTTATATCACACAAACGTTTAAAATTTTAACAACGTAACATTTCTGCATCCTACGCCTACACATGAAAACATAAGAAAAAGGTCAGAACCCCCTCCAACCCCCACCCCAACCCCCCAAACAAGGTATTAAAAATAATTTGCTGTTAGTTAAGGATGATGTCAAATTTTAATGTTATAAGTTTAAAAGTATTAATCAAATTTTATAATTTGTACAATTGCTATATAAAAATAATAGTACACCAATCAACAAGAAATCCGTTTTGTTATTTCCTTAAACTAATAAAATTAAAAATAAAAGCATTTTAATGATATGAAGCTTGACAAACATGACCATCAGACTTAATGACATACGATGTTTCTTTCCATAAATAGCAGAATATGCAAATGCATAAAATGCTTTTTATTTGTAACTTTTGTTACTTTCATAAGTCAATAGTGTGATAAATGTCGCATTTATATGCATAAACAGACAAGTTAGAATAAGCTCCTTACAAATATTTTAGTCTACGGTATTTTAAATTTTTAACAGTTTTGATCGTTTTTACCATATAAGGCAACTCGTGTACAAAAATCATCAGATATGACAATTTCTACGCAAATATTGTGGATATATCTGGCGATCCAAGTTACTTTTTCATCGGTTGCAGGTATGTCATTTAAGAAGTTTTATATATTATATATTTTGTTTATTTTTTATATATTATATTTTTCTCACCGACAATTACTTTCCCTTCCAACTTTACTTTTTTCTTTATTATTTTTAACTATCACGTTAAACATGTAACAATTGATGTTTATATCTTATGTTGGTCAATAGCTTTACTAAGTACAGATCAAAATATTTATTTATACCTTTTCTATATATTCATATGCAAGATGCGTATTTATTAAACAGGACATTTCGTCTTGTTGCGCAAATTGCTTTAGTGACTTTCAATTGTCACTCATTTCCGAAACAAAACAAAACAATGACTAAATCATACTCTACAAGTCAAATATGTTTTTTTCCCGGTTCACCGCAAGTTTCAACTAAGCTGTGTCTTTTCGATCTTTTTTATTTAATTCTTGTATCTAGATATCTTTGTTTTAGAAATTAAAAAAAAAAAACAATTAAAATAACAGTGATGATGACAACTGATAATTTTATTGATCGAATCACAAAAGTATATATTGAAAAGTAAACAAAGTTATATTTAAAATTTCAGCATGGTCATATCATCCCAGTAATGGTAAGAATTATAACAATTTTTGTGATGAAAAAATCCAAGGTTTAAAGTTAAAATTACTTCTTCAAAAAGTTGCATTTTCAGATAAACCATCTGTCGTAATAACTCTCTCTCTCTCTCTCTCTCTCTCTCTCTCTCTCTCTCTCGTTATTGGTAGAATCATTATCGGTGGAACACCAGTCAAGCGCTTAATACGAGTGCAGTGGTTGTTTTATTGTAGTCTAAATAAGTAAATGTAAACAATAAAACCTTGCAATGAATTTGTTTTCGAGTTGAACAAGCGGTTTTACAGATAATGAGCGACCCACTTCTGAAGAGTAATGGTTCTGTATTTTTCTTGAGGGTTATTGAGTTACAATTCCTGGTAATTTTGCCGAGAGAAAGAATTTTTTTTTATTATTTGTCCTTTATCGCCAAGTCCTTAAAATACTTGCTTGTTTCTGTCTCTGCTATACCAAACTACCTAAAATCTATACTTTAATCATTTTCGCTGTTATATATTTAGAATATTACTTGATTTTCTTTATTAGGTCATAAATGGGAAGACACATATCCAGCATGTAGTGGAACCCATCAATCCCCTATCAACTTGCCTACTATATGTGAAATGGTATACGACAGGAAATTGAGACCATTTAGACTTCACGGATTCCAAAGACCTTTAACTTATTCCAGAGTTAAAAACAATGGACACACAGGTATGAACCGTCCCCCTTTTATCTTTGCTTTTATTAAACGAACGAAAAATGTTTTAACATATAAGGCCACAGTTTATATTTAGTTATACTTTTTAGGAATGATAACATTTTTTCTAAAAAATATTTTTTATAATTACATTAAAATATATTGATTTGTTTCATTTATGCACTTACCTACTTGTGGTATTAAATCGTCGTTTAACTTTTAAAGGTTGTAATGAAAAATTGTCTTGCAGTGAATACAATTGATGAAACACGCAAAACTATGTCTTGTGCGGAATTCTGAATAGTACCAAAAGAATTGCTTTTTTACATTTGATGTCAAGTTTTTACATTTGTTGCATTTGTTTACATTTCGAGTGAAATGTTTTTTACATTTAACGTCAAATTTGATCTTTTTACATTTACCGCGATATTTACATTTGACAGTCCACCATCGATTCTTTAATATTTGTCATATTTCACTAAATGGTTAACTGAAATTATTAAAAAGGCTAAAATACCTAGCACAGAATCAGGCTCTTGTACTACCTATATTTGTTTCCTTAAAGAAAAGACGATATCTTTTGTGCTATGATTTACTAAGTCTGTCATGATGTGCTGTAAAGATTTTTTTCTATTGCTGTTTGAATTTCTTGATTACTAAAGAGCAATTAAGCGGTATAATCTCAATGCCATGTCCAGATTGTAACTGATTTGTGGAGTGATAGTGTAGTACCGAAGTAAAGATTCATTCAATAATATGGAGATATGATGGATTATTGGAGACAGTGTTAGGAAAGATAAACACAAACATTCATTTGAATGTTTCCAAATACAAATTAAATTTTCTGAGCTCTAGAATTTAAATAAAAAAGGTTGATTTTACAAAATTGTAAAATTTTTAATAAACTTCAACTGGAAACCGGAAGCATATAAGGTGGTATTATGTATCTATATGTTTATATGTTGAATTTGACGACGATAGCGTTTAACTATTTTAATACTTTAGTTAAAATTGCATTAACGTTTAATATGCATAATATGTTAACGCCGCATTTTCTCTTAAAATGTAATACTTGGTTCCATGATAAAATATTTACTTACTTTTAAAATCGGAGGGAAAGTTCTGCTAGTTTGATCTACCAAAAGATCTTATTTAGAACATTGAACACGTCATTCTTTATCGAAAACGGGGCATAGTCAACAAACACTACAAAAGAGCATGTGTTCAAGAGCAATGCGGCCACTTGTCGAGCTAATCCAAGCAAAACTGCTATTTCATTACAGTTAATTTTTTATCTGAGCCGGGTCGATTCGAATCCTTAGAGTCAATATGTCTCAGTTGATCCTTGTTTTTCTTTGCAGAACCTGTTGTCGTTTTCGTACGAACACGTTTTGTTTCTGCCTACGCCATTGTTTACATACATGCAGAACTTCCGCACATACTTAAAACTGATTAATAACATTTTATCAAGTTGCCCTAGGTTTTTAAGATTTTCATTTTTAGTTTGGAACTGTCACAATACTTAATATAATTAGCTAGTCACAGTATACTTATAAATATGCAATAATCTCTTCTATCTTCTCTTTTCCGAACGAAAACTTAGTTTTCTGAGCTGCAGAATCTAAATAAAAAGATTGATTTGACAACATTGTATAAATGTTAATAACCTTCAACTGAAAACCGGTATCCAAATATATTCGACTTTTTAAAATTGTTTCAAGACAAAAATATAAAAATAATCGGATAATTGTTCTCATGATGTTAACTTTAAAAATCACTGGGTAACAGAATGTAATAAAACCGATTTGGCTCATGACAGTTGTTTTGAATTTCAGTGCAGGTTGAAATCAACGATAACTTAACAGTTCAAGGAGGAGGTTTAGACGGACCATACAAAGTATCACAATTCCATTTCCACTGGGGTCCAGATTCAAATCGAGGGTCAGAACACTGCTACAACGGAATGTATTTTCCACTTGAGGTATGTAAAAAAGGAAAAGCGCATTTTTGAGAGCATTGTATTTTCAATTGTTACTAAAATAAGATGTGCGTGGAATCAAGTAAGAAAACAATTTATAACAGGATTCTAGTATTGACAAAACTTTAACTCATAAAACATAATCCCAAATATTAGAATTTTGGTAAATGAAATATAAAGCAAAGGGAAGATTACAATGTTTTCCATACATTCATGTTACTGAAACTCAATGCCACTATTTGCAATATTTTGGCGATCAACTGAGAAAAACTTATGAAAAAAGCATTAGACTTATAACTTTAAAATACTGATTCGGTTGCTAGGTTGCAAAGTTATGCATTGAATGTTAAACTGAACCTACTGTTAGAGTCACTGTATGTGACAGTGAATTATGCAAAACTTTCATAGAAAATCCAATTAATCTGATTTAAATTTGGCATTATTACTTACTCGGGTCTAGTTGTAACTGAACATGCATTAGGGATTACCATGGAGTATTTCTGTAAAAAGGAAACTGTCACTGACACTAGGATTTTACATGTCGAAAATTGTGATGTTTACACAAGAAGTAATGTTTGTGGTGACGCATTACCTCGTATGCACAAAAAATCCACCATTTTTCTTGTTTTTCAACGTAAAGGCGAACTTTTATTATGTTTTAATACAGTGTATGAATTACTACAATACAACATTTTTATACTTTTTATCCTTTCCTTTTAGTTACACATAGTAACCTTCAATATGAAGTATCCAAGTATACAAGAAGCAATGAAAAGGCCTGACGGACTTGCAGTTCTTGGTTTTTGGTTTGAGGTATTTTCATTAAGTAAAGCCGCTATTGTTTTACCTTCTAACATAATTCACAGAGTAGTTCCACAATCTAATCTTATATCAGTTATATGCTTTTATGTATATCATTCAAGTTAATTGCCATGAAAATCAATGGAAACCAGACCCGAAAAATGAAAATTAAAAAACTTTATAAATTAATTATATTATTCATTACAAAAACCTATCGTATGTTGTTAATATCTTAATATTTTTTTTTCATATATACAAAACATAGAAAGTTCATTTGTACTTTGGAATAGCAAGTTCATGTACTTTGGAACATTCAATACACAGCTAAACGGAATTGTATTTGTGATTCATATGTTTAGGTCGGAGAATCTGACAATAAGTACTACCAGCCATTGTTAGACAGATTGGCACAGGTCAGATATAAAGGTACTGAGGATTTTATAATTAAGTTTTATTCAAGTAATTGAAAAAAAACTGAAGCATCGATACAGGAAAAATTTGTTTATTTAAACTTTCAAGAACAGATTAGGGTTTCATAATATGTATCAAAATATATACTGGATATTTTTGACTTACCATAGTTCCTTGTTCCTTTCATTCTCAAAATTGACTTTGCAACTGACGGGTGTAGCTAGCTACACAGGAGGTGCTCTCATTTCCTTGATGGAAGTTCAATAGTATAATTACATTTGCCAGTTTTTAAAGTTTTTACTTCGTTTTTGAGATTGTAATATGGACATGGACTGGTATGTTTGTGCTTTGTTTAAGCATGTTATTTGATAAATTATATTATCGGTGAACATAATCAATTGTCATGTTAATTTTATTATTTATGTTTTAGACGACTGGGTGTCATTGGGCAACATAAGTGTCGGCAGTCTGCTTACCAGACCTCTGAGAAATTTTTACCGCTACAAAGGAAGTTTAACAACGCCGCCGTGTTATGAAAGTGTCTTGTGGACTATTTTTGAAAACCGCATCCAGCTTTCGTCGGAACAGGTATTGTTTAATAATTTTCCATCTTCAATACTCATATACAGATAATTATTTTTGTATTGTTAATAACAATTTGTTTTCAATAAGACAGTTAGGTTTTTGTTTCCTATACATATCCACTTTCTAGGATTTAACAAGTGGCCTTTATTATAGAAATAACAATTTACCATTAATTATTATTTCATCTTATTTCTAGATACAAAGATTCCGAACTCTTTACGAAGATAAAACTGGAACGCACCCTATGGTTGCAAACTGCAGACCTCCACAGCCTCTATTTTCCAGAAAAGTCTACATCAGTTACATAAGAGAAGGTTTAAAAGATGAACCTCATGAACCCGAGTTGTGTTCTATTCCTCCTCATTAGAACTTGGACAGATAACAATATTTAAAACTTGTCTGGCAGTGGTTTTCACTATTTGGCGAATGTTTTTAGTGGCCAGTTTTGGCAAAAAAAATTTTGTATCGATATGTTTTTTTATGTTTTGTATATACGTATTGTTAGGTAATGATTTTGGATTTACATTTTATTGTTTACATTCATTATTTAGTTTTTAGAAGTGTAAGCAAATTTTTTTCTGTACGTTAGGCTTATGTATAACATCATTTACGTAAATATCACGTTATTCTTGTGTTTAAGTTTATTGTGTAGTTTTGTAAATTGTAGTTTTCAGGTATTTTTAATAAATGCCCATTTACAATACAGTACAGTGCTCTTGTTTTTCTTTGCCAAACAAGTTTCGCTGCACCGGTTCCTCGGTTGTTGCACTATAATTGCATTTTATGGTAACATTAGATAACATATCTAACATCAGGTCCGTTTAATTCCCTTCAAATCAAATGTAAACAAAAGTCTATAGTTACCTCTTCTAGAAGCCGAGGACAGTCTATTATGTAGATTATAAGTATATTAGTAGATTAATGCCTCAGACATTTACGATAGAACACTTCAAAACACAGGTACTTGATTTTTAAATTTTTTAGTTCCTGCACACCCCCATCCACCACTCTTTATTTACAAATTACGATTGGTGATAGTTGATGTTTTTTCTTACAAGTTGATTTTTTTCATATGGGCAGATGCTTATGCATATAATCATGTATAGTTTACCACATGAATGACGCTAGAAGTAGTGGACATTTAATAATGAACATTAACAGTATATTTAAATTTTGTTAAAGGTTTAATAATTTTTTATTGGCTAATACATTATTTTCTTACCTATTGAATTAACACTATGTCAGGCGACATTTCGCTATTACATTGTTACTATCCATTTTGACATGTAATTTTTGTATAAATATCTTTTCCTTGTTTACAATGTTTAAAACATTATAATATTATAAAGTCTACGTTTATGGCTTAATGCGAATGAGCTAGGAGAATGGTTTTAGTGTTTTTAGATATGTTTTCTTATGTTTTGTATAAACGTATTGTTACGTAATGATTTTGGATTTACATTTTAGTGTTTACATTCATTACTTAGTTTTTGAGAAGTGTTAACAAACATATTTTATCTATAAGTTTGGCTTATGTATTACATCATTTATAAATGTGCACATCTGGCACATCAAAATTTAACTGGTATTTGTATTATATATTTACGTAATATTATGTTATTCTTGTGTAGTTTTGTAAATTGTAGTTTTCTGGCATTTTTAATAAATGCCCATTTACAACACAGTACAGTGTTCTTGTTTTTGTTTGCCAAACAAGTTTCGCTGCACCTGTTCCTGGGTTGCTGCACTATAACAATATTTAACAAAAACTTTAGTGTATGTATTAAAAACTTTGTCTCAAAGTTATAAGACGAAAATTGTCGATACCATTGATGCTGCCTTAAGAAATAAGAAAACCAAAAAGGCTATTTAGTTCGATATTATTTGCAAAAAAAAAAAAAAATAAATAAAAAAATAAAAATAAAAAAATAAAAAATAAATTAATCATTCTTATCTTATATATCCTAATCTGTCAAAATTATGTAGATTTACAAGACCCAAAACATTTAAGTTTTTTGATCAGGAACATAAACTATCAATTTAAAAAATTAACACCGAGTAACTTCAAATCTTAAACGACGGATATCATAATGTCTGTTTATATTTCTATTTTTATCAGTCTAAATTCAGGTGCACGTTGATCATGATCTGTAAATATTCACAATTGTTTTATTTACTTATTTTGTTTTATATAATTGAATATTTGTTTCCGAATTCTTGCTGAAATGGTTCTATTCTGCAAACAAGGAACATTAGCAAAAGTTGCTTGAAAATTTACCGCTGTTCCGCCCTGACATTGTTGATTGGCGTTAGAAGTAGCAAGTCTGAGACTGTTTCTTATGTTAAAGCTGTAGGACGTGGAGTGGAAGTGTCTGATGATTACCATGTATTTAATAATAAATAAGTTGACATTTCTTGAATTTTCCGTGATCGATACTACACGATAATGGATTATAACCAGTCACCGGCATGATTTGTAATGGTTAAAATCTACACTTTGTCAGGGTTGACACACCAGTAGGACGAGATGAATGATTTTTTTAAAGATATGTGACAGGAAACGTGACTTTCTGAGGCGAGACATGAATATGCTTAAAGTGTTTACCCTATTACTCTGTTTGCAAACAAGACATGAAAGACCGCCCCAAACCTGTAGAGTGGACATTACCTTAATTTTGGACAGTTTGGATTAAGTGATTAAGTGTATTTAAACAATTTTTAAATGTTCTGACTGTAAATAAAAGGTGATTCTGGTCATCTGAAATAAATTTAAAAGATCGACAATAAATACATACGAAACTTTCAAGAAAAATGTAATAAATAAAAGTTGAAAAAAAAACAGATTTTCATTCCTATTACATAATTTTATGATTTTTTAAAGGTGTTAAATAATATAAGTAATATGTTGTAAATGCGAATTGCTATGTGTAAAGAAATTTAGTCAATGAACAAATGGCAGATTCCTTTGTCTTACCTTTAAATGTGAAATAAATTTGCATTATAAAAGTGTTTATCGTCTATGAAAAGACCCAAATGGGATCCGAACCTGCGTTGTCCGGGTATTATTTTTGAACTAAATAATTATGGTAACCAACTTATTTACCAACACTTCAATCTACCGGAAAATTCCGTGCTGTCTATGAGGGTAAGAATTTTGGAAAAATATACCACCACACTAATAGTCCTATTTTAAGTACACCATTCCGATTACAACGGGAAAACTATTGGATTAGAGAACTAGGCACTGCATCACCATATGGATGCAATGATAGAATTGATAGAGTAGGAAACCTTTCTAGCCCAGGTTGTAAGAATGTTAATGTTTTACACCTGTTCAACAGAACTACACGTAACAAAAGAAGTCATGGGCATCGAAGTTACAATAAACCCAATATCCATGATGTTAGTTTTTTTTAATCTTTTACCATTCATTCAGAAACCTCTCGGATTACACCATATTCGAACCAAACTGTACTCTTTACCACTTTCCCGTCTAAATCAGTTCCAAGAAGAATGCATATACAAAACTACTACAGATTTTAATACAACAGAGTTTAAACTTAACGTTATCATCATGGATATTGCATTTAAAAGGTTATTTAAACCCGCTCAGGAACACAATATACAGGACGACAACCGTCGCCAATTTCTTAAATTACATTATGCAAACAAAGGTATAGATGCTATTAATATTTCTAATATGCTACTTAACAAAGTAGTACAATCTAAAGTCCCTACTTATTTCAAATATAACTCGCCACCTCTAATTTCCTACTCCTACAATAAACCCATTGCATCCAAAATTTTCAACTATAAACAAACTTTGCAGTGCCTCAACTTTCATAACTTAACTCCACCTACCTGCTTTTGCTCAGCGTCCCCATATATTTATAAACCAGCTGTGCATGTAGTAACAGGTGATCTCAATATAATTGAGAATACTCAATTAAGATGTCTTCTTTCTAAAGGCCCTAAATACAGGAAGGCTCAACCTTTTACTTGGGGACAGAATTTCAAAATTATTATGTATTCTGTTGAAGAGTATGCTACAGGTTGGGCTAAATTAGAAGACGTAGAGCTTGATACTTTATCCGACTGGATAAGGACAATTAGAAATTTTGTCAAGTCAAGGATTGCAAATCTTAATGGGTCTATGGGTACTAAACCTTCTTTAGTGCTCAGGGACCCTGAGGTTTCTGCAATCCTTACTGACATACATAACAGGTATGTTGTTGCCCCGGCTGATAAAGCTTCTAATAACATTATTTTCGTTTGTAAGAAATTCTATGTTGAATGTCTTATAAAGGAGCTTGGTTTAGAAAGTATATCGGAGAATCCTATTTATACCAAAACTAATTTTACCAAAGATGAAGTTCTTTCCAATCATAGGGGAGTCCTTGAGTCTTTTGGTATCAATTTAAAACAGGAAGAACTTGACCTGCCTTACTTGTATTGGATTCCAAAACTTCACAAAAATCCATACAAGGAAAGATATATAGCAGGTTCCTCTTAATGTACTACTAAATCATCATCAGTAATTCTAACACAAATTTTGACAGTCGTCAAATATGGCCTTCAGACTTATTCAGATAAAGTCTATTCTACATCTGGCATCAACCAAATGGGGATTCTCAAAAATTCTAAAGAACTACTTGACCATTTTGTTTCTAATACTCTATCTTCGGTTAAAAGTATAAAAACTTTTGATTTTTCTACCCTGTACACCACTATCCCTCATGCTAAATTGAAAGAACGTCTAAAACAAATCATTCACTTTTCATTCTTTTACAAAAACGGTAAACCAAGATATAAATATCTTGTGCTCAACAGGGATTCTGGTTATTTTGTAAAACACCATACAGACTGCAAACGAAAATATACTGAAGATACCATCAACAAAATGTTAGAGTTTTTGATAGACAACATATTTGTTGTGTTTGGCAATATTATCTTTCAACAAACAATCGGTATACCAATGGACACAAACTGTGCACCTTTGCTTGCTGATTTGTTTCTTTATTCATATGAATCAGAATTTTTAAAGAACCTTGTCAAATCTGGAGAAAAGACTGTCGCTAAATTATTCAACTACACATACAGATATATAGATGACGTTCTTTCTCTAAATAATCCAAAATTTGGAGAATATGCGTATGTCATCTATCCAAGTGAGCTTGAAATAAAAGACACGACAGATTCTCCATGTTCTGCTTCATATTTGGACTTATAACTCAATTATGACACACATGAAAGGCTACATCTGAAGCTGTACGACAAACGTGATGACTTCAATTTTTCTATTGTCAACTTTCCGTTTTTTTGCAGTAATATCCCTGCTTCTCCTGCGTATGGTGTATATGTTTCACAGTTAATACGGTACGGTAGAGCTTGTTCCCACTATGGGAACTTTCTGCAGCGAAGCAAATTACTTACAATTAAATTGCTGACACAAGGATATTGCAAGCCTAGGCTGATCAGGGTCCTTAAGAAGTTTTATGGCCGTCATCACAATATTGTTGATAAGTATGTAGTCACTGTATCCCAACTTATACTGGATATATTTGACTTACCATAGTTCTTTGTTCCTTTCATTTTCAAAATTGACTTGCATGTGACTGGTGTAGCTAGCTAGACAGGAGGTGCTTACCCTGCCGGAGCACCCGGCCTCACTTCCTTGATGGAAGTTCACGTGTATAACATATTTTGCCAGTTTGCAAAGTTTTTACTTTGTTTTTGGGATTGTGATATAGACAAGGGCTGGTATGTTTTTTTTTATTTTATTCCACAGGTACTAGATATAAGTATATCTCTAGTAGTTTATAATATAAGAAATAAGTGTCTGCAATTATTTCAACCGGGACAAGTCAGAAATACTTATACTATAGATTCTGCAACAGCTGTGAAACACATGTATCAAAAACAGTTGTTTTATAAAATGTTCTCCCAAGCACAGGCTTGATAATTCCTGATTATGTATAAACCAAATTAAGTCACCAACACACCATGCATGATTATATTGTACAAATTTGGTGTTGTTATTAAAGTATGGAATCATAAAATTAAACTTTTGCATCTGCATTAAGCGATTCGTGGTTGCCATTTTTTGTGAGAATATGTTGGAAGTAAGAAAGAGCGTAGTAGCCACATGAAAAATTGCGTTAAACAGCCAAAATAGCATTATTGGGTTGGATGAGTTTCACAACTATTGTAAAATTAGCAGAAATGCAAGGTAGTTTAGTTTGTGCAACCCCTTGATAAAACATTTATATTAATTAAATGTGATTGATTTGATTAAGTCTTCCAAATTACAATATGTGAATATACAAAAAATATATAATATGGGAATTACAAAAATTAAGCTTTTTGTAAATAAAGATCAATTGATCAATAAAATGACAACTGACACATCAAAAGATTTAATGGCACGAAATTAATTTGTCAATCCAAAGTAAGTATATTTATAATCAGTGTTTCAATATGCGTTATTTGTAACATATTGCCTGTTTTTCCTCAACAATAATGTTGTACTATGTTCTTGAATGTGTTGTTGCAAAGTACATGTTTTTTTTTTTTTACAAACTACTATTTTTTAGCTTCCATACTTTGGCAAAATGAGTTTAACTACTCACTTATTTCTTCTGTGAGTATCATGAAAACACATACAGCTGCATTATTAAATTTTAACACATGTTTCTAATGGATTACACAAACTTTGCATCGTTCATATGCTTTTTTTTGTTTGTTAAAATGACAAAGTTCCATTTGCAATAATTTTACAAAAACAATCATCAAATGTCATCAAAATAGGTGCACAACAAAGATGTGTGCATAACAACTGGATGACTTTTATCTAAATTGGATTAAGTTCATAAGAGTTATAGATTACATAATCTATGCACCCTTTATATGATTTTCTTCGAAAAATGACAAAGTTCCACAAGCAATAATTTTACCCCAAAAATCATCGAATGTAACAAAAATAGGAGGGTATATCACTGATGTTTGCAAAAAAACTGGGTAAATTTTTTATTTAATTCGGATAACGTTTATAGGAGTTATGGATTACACAAACCATGCACAGTTGAGGTGTGACAGACGAACTGACAGGATGACGGACTGACGGACGGAGACGAGCCATTACTAACTCTAACTCTATTTTTGAAATTGATTTGAAACTAAGACTTGTTCCCTCATGCAAAGCATTCTTTAGCTGGATTTGGATTCATATAATTTAGGAACTTTAGATTCATTAATTTTCAACTGTTTGGCTTTTGCTTTTTTATCTATCAAACTTTTCGGCCCCTAGAGTCACTGATGAGGAATGATTTTCCGAAATGTACACATCTGGAACATCAAAATTTAACTGGTATTTGTGTTATATATTTACTACCCCTGAGCGGGTACCGCTGCTGGTGGAGTAAAACTCCCCGACGTCATCTCAGTAGGCAGTACTTTGTGCTGTAAGAACATGTACCATTTAGCTAAATTTTCAGCCATCTAACATTTTGAAAGTTATTTAAAACTAGGGTTTGTTCCCTCGTGCAAAGCATTTCGTAGCTACATTTATATTCATATAATTTTGAAACTTTGGATTCGTTTATTTTCAACTGTTTAGTTGAACGAATCCTATGGTGCAAACTGGAGTTGGGGAGGGATCAAAATTTTGGGTGGTGGAAGACTTTAGTTATTGTGCTTGTCTCAATTACTATTGCAGTTATTATTACTGGTCGGAAGGACACAAACAGAGACATCTTAAAGAAAATTGTATAACAAATTCGATATATATTAAAATATTTATTTTCACTGTTCAGTCTTTATCCTAAATTAATGACTGTCTTCGCTGGGCTTATTCCAAAAAAGACAAACATCTTCTTTCTGAAATATCATATAATTACTCTGTTCAATCAGACGGTAATCATTTTTACAGAATATGCTGACGGCTGTCGCTATTAACTGTGATAAGTAATAAGCCAAAAAATCTCAAATTTTAAGTTTGATATCTCTACGGACAACAAATTCAACATAATGGTATTATAGTATTGCTCCATAGTTGCTATTTTCGATCATTTTTTCAATTTATTTTTCACTCATCTTTAGAAGTTTTTTAAAGGAGGCCAAAATAAATTATATCTATATATTCTTTTGCCTTGTGAAATTATTTGCACTGCTGCAAGCTTGTGTTCATATTGTCTATGAACTACAAAAACCTTGTCACTTTTGTCTCGAATATAAACAAAAACGACGTGGCAGCCATGTTTGTTTACCTATAGTAAGGTAGTTCTTGAATGTGTATTGCATTTTATATGTATTAATATACGCACAAGGAAATTAATCAAATAAAATTTTTAAAAAATAAGTAGACACTTGGCTGATACTCACCGTAATATTGGCATTGTGAGAGACAGAGTTTAAAAAATCAAATGATGTTTGTGATGGCCTTTTGAAAGAACAGACAAGAACTGGTCTGTTAAAACCAACAAACCACAAAAAAATGTTGAACAGTCAGATGTTATAAAAAATTCTTTCTACCTCAGCAAAACTGCAACATCCTCTTTTATTTTGAAACAATGTGCAATCGTACAATTTGTCAATTAATTTTGTGTCTCGTGGGATGTACATTTCAATTAAAATTAGAATCACGAAACACAGGAAAAAATCACAATGTGGATTTGGCACCCATCCAAAAATATGTCAAAGAAACGTATGTATACATCATCCAGTGAAAATTGTCCGTTTTAAATGCTTTGTTTGTTGATCAGAAAACTGAAAAATCAGTTACAGGCTTTTTAATCAATATAACAGGAATACAATAATAACTCCTCAAAACTTTAATACATGGTTTAAGTACTACAAAAGTCCTTGCTTAACTTAAAACGATTATTTTCTAAACTTTGAGAAATGTTTGCACCGCATCAGGCGTAGCGAATTAATATAATTATCTCTGCTTTGCTGTCCATTATTTGAACAATACCGAGTATGAAGCTCGGCACATAATGTTCATGTCCAATCACATGAATGAATTTTAACCTAACAATTTCGACATTCTAGAAACAATCTCTCGGTAAACCCCTGTATACGTTCACATATCCCGGCAGATTCGAAACCCACATGCTTGGCTACTGAAAATCATCCCCTGCTTCAGTTTCAGATTCACAATACTTTCAATATATAGCCTGCAATTTTTCAATGCAAATATTACTTTATTCCAAACTCCTTTGCAAGTTTTCACTTCAGTTCTTGCACTTTTAACTTCTATATATGAAATGCCGCTAAACGGGAGTACGTGTACCTGATTTTCCAAAAATAATAACACATTTACTGTTGATATTTAAATTTCTATTGACATTATTTTATATCCAATTTTCTCAAAAAAAAAAAAAAAAAAAAAAAAAAAAAAAAAAAAAAACCAAGCAACCAACGTTATGCTAATAGAAAACCGAAAAATTACCATCAAAAATACATCAAGATAGTTACCGAAATCGGGATAAACCTTGTTTTGGATATTGTTCGGGATAAAACTTGTTACTATACGTTATTGTTTTTTAATTTCATGCTTATATCGATCACTAATATAAAGCAAAACAAAAAGTGTGATTAAAATATAATATTAAATTTAAGTGGCAATAATTATATAATTTGATTTTTTGTTATTAATTTAATCTGGTATATTAGAAGATCTCGTCATTCTAATCATTTGTCAAATAAAATTACCATTTAGTTGAATTCGGCTATTTTTAGATAAAAACATCACGATTTTTATCTTTCATCCTTTTCTGATTTAAACAGACTTTTAACTCAATAATAATTACAAACTTCACGTTGTTACACGATTTAGAGCAATTCCATTGGTCGTTTTTCTGTCAAATGACGTTGTTATTTTCCAATAACAACAGTTTTCAACTGGAACTACTTTCGATCAGTTTCGGGAATTACCCATCTTTGAGTTGTATTAAAAGAAGTTATTTTTAAATTGTAAACAAATGGGAATGTCCTCGAGATCGGCAAATTTTACACCTAGAAACATTAAAATACTTCAATTTTTTTCAGATTAAAATTTTGCAAAAAATTATTCAACTTGACATGTTCTGATATTTTTTCACCAAAATATTCAAGACTATTAAATATTTATTTATGAAATATTTTTATCTCTTTGTTTGGGATAACAACGTGAAAATTATTACAAATTATGCGTTAAACCGCTTCATTACGCTACGCAGTTTTACACAATTTGTAATAATTTTCACGTTGTTACACCCCGATAACAACGTAAATAGTGAAATTCAATTCTTAATTAACTCATATCTTTGTCTTTGCTGATGATCAAGATAAATCAATTTAAATTTTTAAGCTCAGAAACACGTAACCTTTTCGGTCAAAGCACACAAAATGTTAAATATATAGGCTTAAGTCAAGGAGAAGCCTAAAATATGATTTTTTCTCTAACAATCGGTTTCATTAGATTTTCGCATCCTAAATATTAAAGTTTTTTTAGTTGCCATGACAAATACGTGTATAAACCTCAATTGCATCGACCCCTGCTTTTGACACAAAATCGTAAAATCTGTGGACCAGTTCTAAAGGAAAAAGCAAAATTACGTGTTTGCGACCCTCCGATGAATATACACGATTACCATCGATTATGAATACGATATAAGTAAATAAAAAGACAGCCAAACAAGAAAAAATACATTAGTAATAAAATTTTCGATTTTGGACGGACACAGAAGTAAATATCCAGTGTTTTTGTTACAGTACCGTTAATTAGCATAAATCATCACTTTTTTTAAAACAACAATTGACCCTAAATATAACATGATATTCTGTCATATGTTATTTTAGAAAATTCATAAAAAAAAAAAAAAAAAAAAAAAAAACAGTTGCGAGTCTCGAAGGGAACCTTATGAAGGAATGTAGAAATGTGTCTAGCAGCAGAATATTTCGCCAATTATAAGTTTAACATTGACTATAGATTTGTTGTGAATGAAACAGTTGAAGAATGTAATCTTATCAGACTTTTGAATATCCTTTTCCAAAATCTACGAAATGAGAAGTACCAAATAATAGCAGACAGTGTTAATTATACAATGACACATGGTTTACAACCAGGAAGTAAAAATGGATGTTCTAAAATTGCAGCAAAAGTGACGTTTAACATTGGTTACAAGTTTCTTACCTTAGGTAAAATGAATTCCTTACAATCAACCATGTTTGACTTTAAATTAACGTACAATGAGTATACGGATTCCGATGGACAGATCACAGAAATAATTACATTGACTCAGTAGGCAGTACTTTGTGCTGTCAGAAAATGTACCTTTTAGCAAAATTTTCAGTCGTCTAAAATTTGAGATTTATTTAAAACTAAGGTTTGTTCCCTCATGCAAAGCATTCCTTAGCTGGATTTGGATTTATATCATTTTGAAACTTTAGATTAATTTTTTTTCAACTGTTTGGGTTATATATTGTTTATGTATCAAACTTTTCGGTCTTAGTGTCACTGATGAGGAATTAATTTCCGAAATGTGCACATCTGGCACATCAAAATTTAACTGGTATATGTATTATATATTGACAAGTTTAAATCAGTGTAAACCAATTAACAATGTAACTATTCAATTGAAATGGGATAAAATAGAAGAACCAGAAGTGACATAACAGATTCGCAGATTTGTTTCGATATTTTTATTAAAGCTTTGCTTTAAAAAAACGGAAAAAATCAGAATAATATTTCGGAAATGTAGAAATCTGTCAGAAACAAAATATCTTAGTATTGAGGGCAAGTCTAATTTAAGATTTATAAGCATTCGGACTGTTTTAACATATATATGCATAGAACTCTCTTGTGCTGCCCTTACTATATCTATTTTTATATACCGCGTTCTAGGTTTTTCAAACTCCATACCAGGTTCTAACACCGAAAATTTGTATATAAACTTTTGATTTGCACACGTCTTTTCTTGGTTGGAATAGGTGCTTATGACAACCAAACTGTATGTAAGTATGTGGGAATTGTTATTCATTATTTTTGGTTAACATCCTTTTCATGACAATCGCAGTTTTAAACATCGCTGTATCATTTTTTAAAATAGCATAGAATCCAAACATAAAAACAACAACTGACGAGTGTTTAAAAAGAGAGTTTAAATGTGTTGGTTATACCCTGCCTATCCTTGTCGTTTTTTTCCATGTGCTTTATTAGATTTTCTTAACATCCATTCGTTTCGAGTTGAGTTCAATGGCAATGTTTGCTTTCCGACCGGATATCCAGCTAATATTATATTTGTTTCTGAACCGATGGCATTGTCCGTTACAATTAATGTAATTTGTCTTTTAATAGTTGTGTGCTCTATCCAAAGACAGACGGTAGGCAGAATACAATTAGATAAAGGTGTCCCTTCGCATTTGCCGGTATATTTAAGACTGTGTCTTCTTGTCGAAACTATCTGGATTTTTTGTATCCTGTCCTCTGTAATACCCAATGAGATGCTACAAAATATTTTCATAGCACTGGGGAGTCTTCATGGATTTTTCGTGTCAGTTGAGGTGCAATTTTCAACCAATGGACACCAGCCAATAATTAAGATTATAATTAATCTTTTGTTTAATAGACACATTCTTAGGATGAAGATCCGTAACTGTAATCAACTGTAACTGACAATTTTCAAAATTGATTTGCAGATGTATAAAGTTATCTTATGAACCAGGTTATATACAATCATTCAACTTCCAGTTCGACTTACATAAAATTATTTTGTTTGAAAAACGTTATTTGTCATGAATAAGAATTTCGTTTCGAAAAAACAATATGGATTTACGATATCAAACAGGGCATCGTTTTAATTAAGAAAAAATTATTTCACCAACATTCAGGTTTACCGTGATAATAATAATAATAATAATAATAAAAATAATAATAATAACTAGAGATTGTAACTGGGATTCCAGTTACGTATGATTCCCCACCCAGCCCTACCCCTCAGTGGGAAAGGACCTTAGGTGTCTTTGATTTGTGTCATTCTTTTCATTTTATCATTAGGAACCAGAAAATATATACTTTAGGGGTGGGGATCTCAACAGTTTAAAAGTTATGACAAAGCCCTATATACGTTTTTATATCACACTGCAAAGTGTTTAAGGAAAAACTGGTGATTTTTGTTTTTAAAACCCCATCTTCCTGTCCCTCCCCCAATAAATACCCATGGAAGTAAAAACTTTAATGGTGAAGGAACCTATCCTAAAATTTTGAACGAGATTGAATGATGTGTTTAACTTGTTTGGCAGTGCTGATAAAATTTGATATATTTTTAACAATTTAATACTGGTGTATTTTGATTGGACAAGTATTCAACTTTGATTGATAGCAAATCTATTTCACGAATTGTGAGGTGTTTAACCAACAAATTTAATTGACGTGTGTCATGACTGTGAAGTAGCCATAACCTACATATTAATGGATAATTGACAAAGAGATTAAAGCAATTATACATATCAAAACATGTAATAATGCTATTGAAATTGTTTACAATTCTTTGAATAGGAATTTAATCCTGTAAACTTGCCCTAAGAAATGAAATCAAGTATGCCATAAGAAAATGTTACTTGACTGAGGGTGGGTGTTAAGAATTCTTGCTTCCCACCCCTACCCTCTCTTGAAAATGATTTCCTTGAGGTTTTTATCACTCTTTTCAAAAGTCCATAATGAACAAGAAAATATACAGACGAGTGGAAGGGATTTTAACTATTTAAAAGCTATACATGTACATAGCACCATCCACAGTGGGAAAGGACCTTAGGTGCCCTTTATTAATATCACTCTATTCAACTTTTCATAAGGAACCAGAAAATACATAAATTAGGGGTGGGGATTTCAATAGTTTAAAATTAACTTAGCACCATCCAGCCCTACCCCTCAGTGGGAAAGGACCTTAGGTGTCTTTGATTAGTGTCATTCTTTTCATTTTATCATTATGAACCAGAAAATATATACTTTAGGGGTGGGGATCTCAACAGTTTAAAAGTTATGACAAAGCCCTATATATGGTTTTATAGCACACCGCAAAGTGTTTAAGGAAAAATTGGTGATTTTTGTTTTTAAGACCCCATCTTCTTGTCCCTCCCCAATAAATACCCATGGATGTAAAAACATGATGGTGCAGGAACCTATCCTAAAATTTTGAACGAGATTGAATGAGGCGTTTAACTTGTTTGGCAGTGCTGATACAAATTTGATATATTTTAAACAATTTAATACATAATAACTGAGAATTAGAACAAATTCTGTATGTGAGAAAGAGGTAAGTCACTTAATTAACATGTAGTTCATTAACATTTTATCATTTTTGTTTAGTGCTTAACTTTAAACATTCATTCAGATTACCCATTTTTATTGGGCGCTCATATATCTGAGAAACTGAAGAAGAAAGAAGAAGATTCTGTAAGAGTTATCTCTCTTTGTACGTATTGGACAGAAAGATGTTTGGAATTAAATTACGCAATTTAAACGCACCGTCCGCCAAGCCCTCGAGATAGAAAAAAATTTGATCATTTATCCATATCTACCAAGATAGCGGATTGTTGGTACCAAATTTCATCGAAACCCATCATACCGTTTCCGAGTTCTGCACCGGACAATTTTAAGGAAAAAAAATTATAATAAGAATAAGTAGAAGAAACAGAACAAAAATAATATGATTCCCCACCTTTGGGTGGGGAATCATAATAATAATATCATCTAGGCAAAATAAAAAATTTTAACACTGATGACCAGGCAGGTCTTTTTAAAGTATGTATTGATCTACTTCCACCATTTGATTTAATTAAATTTGAGTTTTCACCTTTTTCTCCTTTGCACAAAAGAGTTGTAGTTGTTCACTGATGTGGGGTGAGGTGGGGTAAATGTGACATCCCTCCTTTATTTGAAGCCGAAACCACAAGTTATTCCATAGTATGCAGTCGACAGTCGGCAGTCTGTTTAGTCCGACTTGATAATTAGGTTGTTGATATGTCAACCACGTAATCAGATTATGTGTATTTGACATGTGAATACTTTTTGCGTACTTTTTGTAACAGTTAGGCAACCAATCATAATTACCAAGTAGGTCGGGGCTTGAATCATTTTGTACATCAGATTTGTCCTTTCTGGTTCGAATAAATACGGCAAAACTTCAAATTTATCACTTACAAGATTTCTTACTCCTCCCCTTAATAACGTAATAATGTGCACGTCAGAGTCGTTACGTTCTTATCCATACGTCGCTATGTTATCATTATAATTTTATAATTTATTGGGGTCAGCACACGATGTGTAATCTATAAGATAAAACTAGACTTTAGTGATAAACGTATTTATCTACATTTTTTACTTGTGACATTAATCAATCTTATCATTCTATAGCTTTTATTTGAACATTTGAACTAAACTGAATCTTATAAGAATAAATCCAATAATTGTTTTATGTCCAAAATTTTAATTGCTGCTCTTTACTTTTATCACTGTGTCTTGTCTTGTTCAAGTCATGTTAATGTTTTCTTATTAATATTTGGATATGCTGTAGTGAAATGAAGATGCTAGATGTTAAAATATTGTTGCTGTTTAATCATAATATATCACAATGTTTGGTATTTTATAAATAATTTAATATCAAATTAACCTGGATTGACTGTGAAAGTATAATTTTAACAAAGTGATTAGAAATTATTGGATAAGGATCGATTGCAAAGCTTCGTTTTAAACAAAGATACCAAAAGCATTGCGTTTAAATCTTTGCTTCAGTTTAACCTTCTGTATAAAGATGTTTTTTTTTCTTTTCCAAACACACCAACAATAGAACCGAAAGCAATCATTTAATTGATTGATGTTTTCTGCCTTAAAAAGGTGCTTGTACATCGCCTTAGCTTATACATAACATACAATCGAATTCAGTAGAACTTTTTAAAATTTAAAAAAACCACAGCGATTTCTATAGCTTACAATATTCATTTTATGTCACAATTGGTGTTTGAGACCATAGTCAGTAATGTAGTAAAGCAATAAACTGGTAAGACAAAATACATGGCAAAAAACTAGACAGGATGCGACACACAAAACAGTTTTATTTTTTACTATACTCCTCTAATTGTTTTTTTTTTTTTTTTTTTTTTATTTCATTAAGACAAGATATTTGATTAGTTTCTAGTCTAGTAATTTCATTAATTCAATGCTTCTTTTTAAGATAGACTTTTTTCCGATAAGATGAATATGATATGTTTTTTCCTTATTTCAAGCAGAGCAGTATCCAAAATTTGTTAAACAGTAACAAAAAATTGAAAGTCAGCATTGCTAATTAATTTATCTATATAGTTTTTATTTGGTAGTAGAGATCAATTGAACTTCTAAAGGCCTCTACTTCAAAAACAAATTAATGATAGGTCGACAGATGAATGGTCAGACCTACAGCTGGGAGTGATTTTAACATCTATGATTTCTGAGATGAATTTTTGTCCTATACAAGTAAAAATCGAATCTACCTTGCTCTAATGTTTTTTTAGCCAAGTATATTTTATTTTCTCTAGATATAGTTTTCTAACAGCGTCCATAAGATCAAATTTTTCCTTCATAATAAAGACAATTGCTTTTTTGGTTATTGTGACGGAGGTAACTAAAGGTGTACAGTTCCTGATTCTGAACTAAATCAAAATATTTAAAAATTAACTGAGTTTATTTGGAGTATATATATATTAGTGTTACTTTAATCTTATCAATAGTCTAGTCAACAGCAATATCATTCCATTGTTAACTTTTTAATGCGATGTATATCATACTCGAATATTATTGAAATGTGTACCCTTCTTGCGTTTGTTTATACTAAGTTTAGAATTATTTCTCCACCAAATTATGATCTTATTACCCAATGTAAAAATGTAAATTATCTACCAATTTTTTTTCTTTTTTTGTGAAATTTTTATGTATTCCTATGATCAAATTGAATTAAAAAAACATGAAATACAGAAGTATATCTCGCTGCAAACTAAGCCAACGGTTTTGTAAAAAGGTATATAATACTTATTAAGGTGTATCTATCCATATTTTCCATTATTATACCTAGAAATATACTTATGTCGTAATATTAACTACACTCTTGATTCATTTCTAACGACTGTACAAAGCATGAAAATCCATGCGGTTGACATGGTGTGTTGTTGTTTGTAAAAATCACAGTCCCCTCACAAGAAAACTTTTAAAACTGGCCTATTTATATGAAAGTAATTACCATGCATAAAAAGTTTAAAACTTATTTGTACTTTTATGCTTGGTGGATTTCAAAATCCAAATATTTAGATGTATTTTACCTTGGTATTGAAAACTTTTGTGACAGTATAGCATGTACCAATATCTGAAGCAGAAATTGCCAAAATGGCATTACGTAATAATTATTTTTAAAGGGAAAGTCACAAAGACCAGTGCATATGCGTTAAAGGCATTAAAAAGCACATGTTATAACTCTATATGTATTATTCACGTTGAAATAAAAGTTCGGGCTATTTGGAGCTTTCATTGCGTCAAAAATATTTAAAGTAACATATGCAACAATGCTATTTATAATCGATGTCACTTGCTTACCCACAAAGCATCTGAAGATATGCTCTATTAACATCAAAATCAACATATATCACAGCACTAGCTTTTCTGTGTCCAAACAATGGCAGAGTGGTAAACTATAATTTGCTAAAGCTTTCGAAGTACATACTGCAAAAGCTTCATCGTCCTAGCAGTTACCTATATTATATAACATTTTATTTACTTCAAGATCAAAGCAAATGGATATCTTCATTTTGTACTGATGGTAACTATAAGTTATGTTACTAAATGACAATTAGAAAATTTGGGCGAAGAAGAACCGTCACTATGGTAGAAATTTTATTTTCAAATATTTAAGAATACTGTTTTAAGGTTGGGTATTCATACTTTGTAGTGATAATATAGGAAGACAAAAGATTAAAACATATTCAAAACAAATTGATGTAAAAATAAAACACAAACACACCAGTCAATGTCAAAATCACCCTCCCAAAAAAAAAAACCAGTAAAAACTTTGAAAACAGACCAATGCAGTTATGCATGTAAACATTCATCAAGAAAGTGAGGCCGGGAGCTTCGGAAGGATAAGCTAGTTAGCTACAACGATCACGTGCAAAAGCAAATTCGTGAAAGAAAAGAAAGTTAAACTATGGGAAATAAAATATATCCAGAATAAGTTTGGATACAGTACCTTCATTTTATCAACAATGTTGTGATGAAGGCTATAAAATTTTTAAGGGCCTTGATAAGCCTAGGCGTGCAATATTCTTGAATCAACAATTTAATTGTAAGCAATTTGCTTTGTTGTAGAAAGTCCTCGTAGTTGGAACAGGCTCTACCACATGTTAATCATATACATCATACGCAGGAAAAACAGGCATATTACTACAAAGAAACGGAATGTTGACAAAATAAAAATTAAAGTTATCACGTTTACCTGAGGGTATCAGCTGTAAACTTTTGTGGGTGTCATAATCGATTTATAGATATGCGATATGCATATAAAATTTTGATAATTATAAAACGTATCTATAACTTAAGTTTAAACCCAGATAAACCCTCTAAAAAATTCTACACCTTAAAGCGAATTAAATAAAATTTCACCTTCATGTGACTGCTGTCCAAATTAAATCAAGGACCAGTATTTAAAAAAACACCAATCCACTTCATTTTACTCTGTAATAAAAATGATTATATATTATAAAAAAGGCTTTAAAACCTTCTTTAAACTTCAGACCTACCCTAGTTTGAAGACTTTCAATCGGCTTCGTGAGATTGCGAACAACCAATAATTACCCACCTCAAATTCATATATATAGGATTAAATGTCATTGTTTAGATTAAGTATCAGTACGTAAAGTTAACAACAAAAAATATTGATAAACCGAAACTTAATTTAAACTTAGCTTACTGCTTTGTAATTAAAATAGAATCAGAAAATGGTAAATGTAGTGACATTTACTGGTAAGCGCTAGAGCACTGTAGTAATAGAGCTTGTAATGATTAAATAACTACTGTCAAATTGCATTAAGCAGCAAAAATAGATGTTTTCTCGGGTAATATTTCCAAACACTTTTAATTGAATATGCACAAATATCAAGATTTATGTAAGGTCTTTTTAATGTCCTTGATTATTTGCTAAGTAATAAACAAGTGAATAAATGATTAATAGTAAAGTACTAAAATTAGGTTAAAATGCCCGACCTTTTTTTCGATTTTAATTGCTTGAGTATTTATTTCAGAAATGAGAAATAATACCATAAAGAAAAAGTTTTGATAATTATTTATACAAGGCATTTGTGCATTTAAGTTTTTGCAAGAGAATAGAAGGTTTGAACATATGTCTCGGAAAAGTACATTCGCTAAAATTTATAACAAGAATTCCCCGTAATTAAATGTCTCGCCTGGTTAGTTTTTGATCCAGTAGAAAATACATTACTTCAACATAAACATTCACATTTTGACACGCCATCACCGCGCCGCCGCCTACGACACCGGAAAAGTAACACCTAAGTCTCGCCTAATGGCGATGCCAGGCTCGAAAAAAATCTAATGAAATAACCAAGTTTCTATGTTTAAAAGCTACCTTTATTTATAAGCATAATATATAAAAGATTTATCCATGAAACACCATTAAACAGAAGAAAAAATTTTGTATTTGAATACATGTACTTGAAAACAGCCAATGAAACCACGACATACAAATAAAAGAACCAACCTAATAACACAATGGACGATGTATTTCGACCACTGATTAAGGACGTTTTTGCATTAGAAAGGTATTTCAAAACTTTATGTGCAGTGATGTCAGAATTAAAAGACTCTCAACAATACCATTTGAACTTTTTATATCATCGTTTAACTTTACTGTGCATAAAATAAAAAACCTGTGTATTCCATCAATCTCTAAACTTTACGTTACCAACTATTCTTGTTAAAGAAATGGTTTACGTGTCTCACAGGCGCAGTAAGTCCAGTGACAAGAACCTGAAAATGGTTTGCTTTTGACGTAACCCGATTGTTATTTTCCTCAACAATCGTCTTCAACCACATCATACAGGCATCGAAATTTTCAAAACTTTTAATATCGACATCCAATGGTTTCCAGTTAGATTTGGCTTTTTCTTGTTTGTGGTCGATAATGGTTTCATTTGCCATTTGGCCTTTTATGGGTTGTAGTTGATGTCTCAAGGTAAAGTTATAAAATTCCTCACAAAACATTTTATTTCTATTGGCAATCAAATCTTTTAAATCCTCTAAATTATCTGCAGCATTTGGTCCCCCAGCTGCCAAAGCAGCCCAGGAATCACAAAAATATTTCATGACTGAACGGTCTAAATTTCTTTTATCTACAATTCATAAAAAGAAATTATTATTCGTTTGAATGTTGTTTGTAAATGAATAAAACAACTTTGTGATGATAAATAGTTTAAAAGAATGTGTAGTTAAAAGTGCAAACGAACAAGACATAATAAACTTATACATTTAAATCACAACACCTGACGTTTGGTTTTTACGCCTTTATCCTTTTTTTAAAATACGGTGGTGATTATTCCACTTATTTACCTATAAATTGTAATAGAATCCCCACATATCAAAAAGTACTGTAGCTGTTGATCAGTTGGTTCAACACAGTCTGTTGTAGAATATCATGATCAATAAAACAATACAAGCCATACGCTTTTTTCTTAATATTTGGAAATTCAGTGCAATGAATAGTAAGAAATCATCATTCACTATCCCTATAAATCACACATTGTGTCAGTAATTATGACAAGACAGAAATATATGTATATGTCTTTAAATTTAAAATTACAAGTAGACAAGTAGACAAATTTAAAAAATTTGTGAAAATATAGTCTTTTTTAAAGTATTTTCTCACAAATTTGCTAAAATATGTTACTTTTTGAAAGAATTTCTCAGAAATTACTAGCCGATGGCGATTTTGGCTACCAAAATGGAAAGAATGATGGAAACATGATGGGTTATCATTTCCTTTATATTTTTTCCTCTTGTTGATTCGGACATTTTATCATGGTATATTTTATTATACGCTAGTGTACACTAATGATTTGTGTAATCTAAGGAAGCGTTGTATTCATTTCTATAAAAGTACCATGGTATAATTGTTAACTCTTTATGATACTTGTTGACAGCTTACCCGACCGAAAAAGCCGCCTCCCTTTAAGTTTAAATTTGAATACTGTAAGACATGGTTTCTTTTTAACAGTAATTCATCACATGACCAAAAGCAAAAAGATTTTTAGTGCATTAAATGTAAGTCAATATAAACAAGGGGCCCATGGGCCTTAACGCACACCTGAAGATATGTCCAATATTGTTTGCAAAGTGCAATAGGCAATGTATTAAGTACAGAAACTTTAAAAGTTTTCTCATGTTAAGAACCCTCACAAAACTTAATCAGAAATATATCCACTCACATTTCATTTACAAGTAGCTTATATAATATGCATGAATGAACTGTAGTGCAATGAATAATTTCCAAAACATTAATCAATTTCAGTATACTTATGCAGCTATGTCCTTGACCTTTGAACATATGACCTCAAACCATAAATGATTGTCATGTCAATACCTACAATATGCCTATGCATGAAATAAATAGCGTTCAAGATAATTTATAATTTTAGTATTCCTATGTTGATATGACCTTGACCGTTGAACATATAACCTTGAACCATATATCAAAATTATCGCCATGCCAATACCTACAATATTCTAATATACATGCCTGTACAAAAAGTTAATAGTTTTCAAGATATTTAGCAATTTAAGTGCTCTTTTGCAGCTGTGACCTTTACCTTTCAACATTTGACCTTGATCCATAATCAAAATGATCGTCATGTCAATACCTACAATATTCTAATATACATGCCTATGCATGAAATATATAGTTTTCAAGATCATTGGTAATTTAAGTCTTCTTTTGCAGCGGTGACCTTGACCTTTCAAAACATGATCTTGAACCATATATCAAAATGATCGTCATGTCAATACCTACAATATTCTAATATACATGACTATGCATGAAATAAATAGCTTTAAAGATAATTTATAATTTTTTATTCCCATGTTGATATGACCTTGACCTTTGAACATATAACCTTGAACCATATATCAAAATGAACGCCATGTCAATATCTACAATATTCTAATATACATGCCTATACAAAAAGTTAATAGTTTTCAAGATAATAAGCAATTTAAGTCCTCTTCTGCAGCTGTGACCTTGACCTTTCAACATTTGACCTTGATCCATATATTAAAATGATCGTTTCCGCAATACGTACAATATTCTAATATGCATGCCTATACAAAAAGTTAACAGTTTTCAAGATAATTAGCAATTTAAGTCTTCTTTTGCAGCTATGACCTTGGCCTTTCAACATATGACCTTGTACAATATATCAAAATGATTGTCACATCAATACCTACAATATTCTAATATACATGCCTATACAAAAAGTTTATAGCTTTTAAGATAATTAGCAATTTAAGTCTTCTTTTGCAGCTATGACCTTGAACTTTCAACAAATGACCTTGAACCATACATCAAAATGATCGTCATGTCAATACCTACAATATTCCAATATATATGCGTATACAAAAAGTTAATAGTTTTCAAGATATAGTGACAAATATATAATTTTTAGCAGTTTCCCCACGCAGTGCCTTACAATTTCCCCATTTTGTGCCCCATGACTACCATTTGTGCAAATCTGAAAAAAGATGACCTAAGGATGTTATAAATGCAATAACCAAGGTATATCTTTTGTAGTTTCAGAGGAGAAGATTTTTTAAAATATTCACTATTTCCCTCCTTATGTGGACCCAAGGGGACATAACTCCTGCATTTGTGCAAATCTGAAAGGGCTTCACCCAGGCATGATGGTTGTTAAGTTTCATTAAATTTGGCCTCGTGGTTTTGGAGGAGAAGATTAAAATGTAAGAAGTTTACGCACGACGGACGACGGACGAAGATAGATAGCAAAAGCTCATCTGAGCTAAAAATTGAAGGAATTTTTTCTCAGTGACTTTATTAATTATAAAGAGTTAAAACTGTTACTTGAATTATGAAACGTATTTGTTTGTGAGTTTGTTTTTCTAGCCCCGTAAATGGCAATCTTTAATAAATTGAACAAACTCCTTTCTGCATTATTGAGGTCTCGCAACTGTTTGATAAGTTTAACCAGTTTTGCGCATTTACAAATTTACAAAAGAAAATTACAACCCCAACCGGTTTTTCGAATAAGTGAATTTGGACCCATCATCATTAATTCTAAAAATAAAAACCGACATATTAATTTCAAATTTAGAATATTAAAAATTAAAATTCATTACAATGTTATTATATCTGAAACGAAATCAAATTCGCTTAGTAATAGATACGATACAAAATAAGAAGCATACACCATCCTTTATGCACGCAATACACTCTCTATGATTTTACAGAATTTTAAACGAAACGAAACTGAACAAGTTTATATATAGCTAGATATGCGAACAAGACGTAAGACTGTTTCCATCAACCTTTATTACAAAATGATATATATTTTTAAAGTTTGTTGCTTTATAAAATATTAAATACATATTCATACGCCGTTTTATTATTATTATTATTTATTTATTATTATAATTATTATTATTATTTTGATGACTGATAACCGTGGTCAACAGAATTATTTTATGGTTTACTCGAGTATCACTACACACGTGCAGTACATTCTCCGTTACATCTGGGATTACCATTACTGTTTTATTCTAGCGATTAATTATAATCAAGGCTTATGGTCGACAATAACGGAGTACGCATGTTTACATAATGGTCGTCAGTTACGCTTTGGTAACACAAACGTGTAAAGATAAAACGATATTCAAGTAGTTTCTTTTTCGAAATGAACAAAAATGTCAACTTCGAAATTTTGGTGGTATATTTTCACTAAAAGGTCTATCGCATGACTCAAATAAGTGTTCAAATATTCGCGTGTATTCGAATTACGATGTTCGAATAAACAAAGTTTCTAATAAGAAGTTATAGTGTTGGGCGGTTGGGACCTACCAAGAACTTTGTAAACCAGAGGTATTGGAATAATAGATGATCAAGTAACCGAAATTCGACTGTTTTATCATTTGATGGTGTTCATGTTTAAGACAAAATGTTAAAATATATGCTTTGTTATTTAAAATCACACAAAAACATACCAGTAAAGCAATAATTTTTGTTCAATTTCCATCAAGGTATTATGTATAGTGTTTAGTACATATAGTGTTTTTGTTGGTGCAAAGCTAGGCGGTTCCAAAAAAACATTAGGTGCAGATGTTTTCAGTTTCAGAAATAAATATTTATACAACAAACAACAAGAATGGTTCTAAAACTGCTTATCATGCATTATTATGTATTAAACTAACAAAGTCATTTTCCTTAGTGTCGTTGGCGCAGTGGTCAGCGCGCACCTCTAAACATTTACCAAGTCCTTCTTTTAATATTCAATCAATGAATATTTCTAAAACTGAGTGACCAGACATATGACCTAAAATAAGCTTAATCATTGCAATATATATTGTGTTTTTTAAATTTTACAAACTTCTAAAATATCAGTTTTTAACAGAAATAGATATTCTTTATTTACCTATACTATTTACAACAGTTTGTAGTTTTCGAAAAAAAAAAAAACAACTAGATTTAAACTGTAAATTTTTTTCTCGAAATCGGATCCATTTTCATAACTTAAAATTTTCGTATAATAGTTTTAGATAATTTTTGTTTATCAAGGTAAGTGTTTTGAGAAAAATAAATGGGAAAAAGTTTTTGTATTATGTTTTTGCTGATTTAGATGTGTCGAAAACACCGCTTTAACAAAAATCATGTTAAATTGAATGCAATAATCTTTCCGCCAATTATTTTCTTAAACTAAATCTTTTTAACTTTGCATTATAGAGCTAAGTGATCAACAAAATTCTTTCTCGATATCAATTAAATGAAACTGATATCAGCAAAAACTGTTGAATTTATTTTTTTTTAATTAGTTTAAATGGGAAGACAAGAATAACTTTCTTTATTGTCGTTTAAGTCCAGTTGATATTTTGACATATTATTGTCGTTATATAGATCTTACGATTTGCTAAAAAGAGAAAAGGTCAATAAGAATTACATCTGTTTATCTGAGAGATGCTTCTTTAATGATTTAAAAATATTAACCCGTGACTTTAATTACTATTGCGGAATGACATCTTCCTCGCAGTTAACGCCTATGCAATGTTTTTTAACATTTTTTTACGATACAAAGCTATGAATTTAATTTTTTACACTCATTTAATCTCACTTTTATCCATAATTAAATCCTATTTAAATTTCGAGGATCTTACCTTCTGTTTTCGGTTCCGGATACGGATGATCATTAAATGGACAAAAGATGACAATTTCAAACTTTCGCTCCTTCGAAATAAAACAAAAGATTAGCTAAAATAACATAAACGTTAAATAAGAGAAAATTGTTTTGTGGTAATTGTAATTTTGATATTAGTTTATTTATATATATTTTAACTTTTTGGTTGTGACAAGACAGTTAATTTCCATGTTGACCATATTTTACCATACGATTTACCAGATTTATAACTACTTGTCTATAACTGGTGTTTAGAAAAAAAGGCTACTACATTTTTTCTCCTAGTGATCTATCACTACTTGTGTAAACTGTATTACATTAATTACGTTTTTGTTTCTCGTATATTTTTATATTTACTGTTTAGTGTTTAAAACTATGTCAAATATTCTATAATTTTAATCCCAAATTTGATAAAAAAATTCTTTACTTACTATAAGCACCTTGAACATTGCTTTTGCGTCTTTATTAGTGTAAAATAACAATACTCTTGTTGGCTTCCCACTGAAAAAAGTAAGTAGTAAGAACCGGGATCTATGAATTTGTTTGAATGAGTAAGAGTTAACAATATACTTGTTGCATTTAATGAAATTAAAGAAAATGTATTCTTGGGCAAAATTTTAATGTTTTATTTTTGTGGTTAATTTTGTTTAATTTTTTTTTTGTTTAAATACATTTTTCATGATATCCTAAGACTCATTTTTTAATGATTTTTTAAATGTGTGTTTTGAAAGTTTTTCGGAAAATTCCGAAAGTAATTTTTATTTAGCGGCTGACCAGTCAAATCTGGTTAAAAATCTTGAAAACAAGACGAAACATCCGACTAATTGCTTAACGAACAATAAGCTTGTCTTCAAAGTAAATTATTCTATATCTAGCACATGGACACACGTGTAAAGAAATATGTGTTTGTTATGTGGTATTTAAGTTTAATTTTCATTGAAAATAACGTTTAGAAAAAAACCAAACGATATCGTTTGTCAGGAAAAGGGGCAAACAGAAGAGGTTTTGAAAAAATATATCAATTCAGAAAAATCGTTTATGGACAAAAGATAAATAACATAATAATTAAAATATCCGTTTACTCTGAGATCCTAATCATATTGGTAATAATACAATTTAAAAAAAAGATTTTACCTAATCGATTTACTTTCATTGTTTGTTGCTTCATCAAACCATTTACAACACTCCTAAAAAGACGAAAGAAAAAGATAAAAACAGATGATTTTAAAGGATGACTGGTTGTAAATTGCACTTCAATAATGGCAATGTTTTTCCATGGTTTTTAATAATCAGTAATAACAGTACGTTCTCATTTCTTGTTTATTATCTTGCTGATGCTAGTTTCAAAATGTTTGCAAATTAGCTTGCTGAAGATCGGTGTTTTTTCCGCTCCCTCCGGTTTCCGTTACCATCCCAGAACTTATCTATATGAATAAAAGAAACTTGACATCATCGAATTGTCACTTAACAGTTTAGCTTTTTCCTTACTTATTATCATGCCTAATGTTTTCGACTGGAAGACACACAATTCAAGATGGAAAAAAATTAAGCTTATTACGCAAGACAATCATGATTAAAAAATGTCAGCATATGTGAAGCCACAAGTAAATATCTTGAAATTAAACATATATTGTTTATAGCTGAAATATTATTACACCAGTATATGACACATATATATATACATGTAGCTACAACTACACTCACAAAATGAGACCTACACAAAACACAATTCTTTAAATCACATTTTGTTTCAAAACCAAAGTCAGTCTGTAATAAATGTTATCTTCTTAAGAATTTTTTTCATGCAAATTTCATTGTTTTATAAATATCGGAAAAATTAATTGATTTCCATCAAAACATTAAAAAATACGGACGCTTTCTGCTTGTATTGTCAACTTACAGAAAGTCTACAATGTTAGATCAATAGGAATTTACATACATGCTCATAGAAATAAATGGGTAAGACTTACGATCATACTACCATATGTGCGTGCGGTATCAAGGTAGAATGTTATACCTGGTTTACGAATTATCTGACTTATTCCAGGACGGGACATTGCCAACAAGCCTACAGGAAAGATAAACGTAATTTGTTACTGAAAAACATGTACTTTGAAGAGAAAAAATAAAACAAAAACACGAAAGCAGTAAATAATAAAATTATTTTAAAAAATAATAAATAAGAGAATAGACAGAACAAATAATTCTATCTCAAACTATCCCACTTATTTCATTATCAGTAATTCGTAAGAACTTAAGATAACATTAAAGGTCGTGAAATACCCAACGAATTAAACAACCAATCGTCAATTAATACGGACTTTTAAAATTTAAAGTAATTTTATCTTATCCAAAAAAGTTTCAGATCAATGTCTACCATGAATTAATATACATTTTTTGACAGAAATAATTTCTCAGATTCTATATTTTCTTTGAATTAAATGTTCTATTTAGTATCTGAATATATCTAAATACACGAAGGAAAATCTCGGTGTTTGAAGATGATCTCTTATGTATTTATTTAGGCATTAAACTTTGTCAGTAATCGTTGTATGATGATTTAAACGGTTTATGGCAAATAAGCTCCAGATCCCAATCGATCTAAATAATCATACGCCGATTACAAAATGTAATGCTTATCTTTCCAATCCGTCATTTGTAATTTTGAATAATTTTATAGATTTCATTTATTCCGATTTAAAATTAATAAAGATTATATGTTGTCAAACCTGATGTTACAAATCAAAACTTTTTGTTAGTTCTGCTAACATGCCGATCAAAACAAAACGAAGCAAACTTTTAACGATTTCATTTCATATGCGTTTATAATAATTCATATTGATATTTACACTATGATTAAAAAATTCGGAGTTTTATATCAAACGGAACTTTCCGCGGATTAGAATTTGGGCTTGAAGGGATACTGGAACTGGAATATAAAACATGTGTAAAAGATTTTTTCCCGTGAAGGGGTTCATTTGCGGGTGAATATGTAAGAATTGATTTAATTAACGATTACCAATTGAATACTATGTTTACATTCTTTAAAAATGGCAAGAAACCATCCTGTATTTTAGTTATATAAACAATTTTTGATTGATTGGTTATTTACTTGTTATTTACTTGAGTTAGCTGAAAAAGATTAGGTACAAAATATTAATATTACAAGATCTAATTTAGGATCTAATTTTTACACTTCCAATGCAATTTTATAAAATCGTTGTTACCTTTAACTACATTCTGGTTTAGAGTAAATCCTTCTAGCATGTTCACTTTACTTGAATAATTTTGATTATTATATTGTACGTATGAACCCTGACCTGTAAAGTATAAAATGTTACTTAGCTTAATATAACATTATATCACTTGTTATTTTTCGTAAAATAAAAAATTACATTCACGACAATATTTTAAAATTATCTGAGTTTATATGTAAATATTTAAGTTTTGAAACTCGTTTACTAGTATTTGGAGTTTAAAGACAAGGATGTTTTTTATTTGAACTTGAATCGATGTTGCGCATAGTTTTTCCAAAATATATCCTGTTTCCCGATATTTTCTTACAGCCTGATCCGGTTTATCACTCAAAATCATCCTTTCAATTTTTGAAACTATTGATGATCACATAATCCGAGACCGACTGCCTTACATCAGAGGTATTATTAAACGCATGTGATCAATATACGTCCATATTTACTTACATATTTTCTTATATTTAATAACTTTCAGAGTCTAAGAAACTATAAACCACACGAGAACAAACTTCTTGCTTTTTATAACGATTTACTTGTTTTCGATGCGAAATAAAAAAAACATTTACAAAAATGCATTAAACCACAAAAAAAAAAAAAAAAAAAAAAAAAAAAAAAAAAAAAAAAAAAAAAAAAAAAAAAAAAATTGCATATTTTGAGATATATATAATAATATACAATTCTATCCATGTTTCAAATTTTAAAAATACAAACATCAATATTTTAATGATAAAATTTAAAAAGAATGGTGATTCCTTACCCTTCCCATCAGAGTGAAGAAAAACGTTACACAACTGAAGTGCGAGACCAGCATTAGTTCTAGCTGCGGACCCAGGAAGAGGTAAATCAATGGCATGTCCATCTACCATGAAAGCATCTAAAGACGGTGCAACACATAGACGTGCCTGTAATTAATAACTGGTCATTAAATATTCAAGTTAAATTTGATTTTAAGACACGATTTGTAATGTTCTTGTCGTTAGTCAAATATACAATATTAAACAAAAATAACATGTTTAATTTTGTTTTGCCACATGTGCACGAATGACGTTCAGAAACATTTTCTTTTCTTCATTTACACTTCTGCTCAACGCGATGGAAAAGGTCTCGTAGTCGTTTTTGCAATAGAGCACGTTTAATACGTTTAACTTGAGCCCCTCAATTAAACTAGAAATATCAAGATATTTACTTAATTTATTATTTGGAATTTATTAGCACACTTGTATCAGAACATTCTTTTTAATTACCTAACTGCAACTAAATGATGATAAACAACATATTTGCTATTGGGTCAATTGAATGTCAAAATAACAATTATATAATAAATGAATTAGTATATATATGTATGTGGAGTTAAATAATTTGGTGACAGTCTTCTCTTCAGATTTCACAAGGTTCTGCATAGAATTTACTTTATATGAATAAACAACAAATTAGCAAGAAATTGTTGACAATTTGGCCGATTAGTATACCGATTGTTTCTTACAAACTATGTAACCGAACACGACAAAAATGTTGTCTTTCAAAATCTCTAACAATTTGGTGACGGTATGTTCAGCATATTTTGTATGCAGTCTTTATGGTGTTTGACAAAAATCCAGAATCCCTCTTGAGCACTAGTTATTTATATCTTTGCTTGTCGTTTTTTTTAAATGAAAAGTGAATGATTAGTTTAAGGCGATGCTGTAAGCTATATCTTTTACCAGATGAAGTTGATCGAGCAAGAACTTGAACATTTCATTTATTAGAAGATATTAGAAATACACTTGGATAAACAATAGCTTTCATTCATTTGTTATATTTTTTATACAGACTGATGATACAATGATCATTGTACTTACGCCTACATCCGCTGCTCTAAGCTGTAGAATTTCCATTACCTCACTACACTGTGGTACAGTCAATGCAACCGATCCTTGCTGAAAAATAGACTTGTTACTAAATAAAAAGTATTTTAATTAAAATTATCCAATTTAAATAATAGATAATAAAATGCTGTTTATGTTTCATTTCCGTTTCGTTTACTTAAATTAAAGCGGACTTTTCTTATATAACTGATGAAACCTGACCTTAAGGAATCCAACTGCTTTTTCCAAATCTTATTATCATTGCCACACCAAGAGCTATCTGAATGAGATTAAGCAAAAACTTGTCATTTTTATTGTGTTTTGTTTTTATAGAAGTTATTTTGTATGTTATTTACGTTTGTTGGTTGTTTTAACCAAGGTAGCGTCTTTACAGATGATAATTTGCTTTAAGACAAAACATACATTATCTGATAATCTGATATAGGAAACTGTACGATTTACTCCAAAGAGTTGTGACTTGATCATCTTCAACCAGTACTATTTACATGTGGGAGTTAAAAAGACTTTGCATGCACATGTATAATTATTTTGCTTACATAACATCTGAACTTGCAAGTTTAGAGACTTTTGGCTTTTGCATTTGAATGCGGAGTGAAGTACCATATGAACAAGAAAAAGGATGACATTTGATCTAAGTTTTAAGATATAGTTTTATTTTTGAGATATTTTTGCTATTTATTTAACTCTTACGACGTGAATATATACTCTTAACAAAAAATAGAAAAAATCATATGTTTACTGTGTATGTTAGACATAGTGAAATTGGTTGGATGTGTTTCCTGGTTATTTATGTGTAAAAGTAACTTTTTTAAACTACCTTGAATATCCCTCCTTTATGCCAGGCTATCTTCTGTAACGTTTCACCAAGCTCCAACATATGGTCTAAAGCAATAGTCACGACACCACATACAACTGGATTTTTAATTACGTTTGTATAATCGTACTCTGCACCTAAGCCGGTTTCGACAATCGCCACGTCGAGTTTTTCTTCAAGAAATATTTTCATACACATCAGGAAGTAAATCTCTTGATGTGTTGGAATTTGTTCTTCACACTAGAAGACAAAATTGAGGATAAAATTGATTTTTTTCTTCATAATGACACTAAAGAATGGCGGAGAATGGTGGAAAACTAATTCGTTTAGAGACAAAATTAAAGATTTTGAACGATTTATTAATTCGTCTGAAAAAATTAGCTCATTATTCAAATAACTTATTTGATTTGAATATTTGCGAGCTTAATTTACAGTTCTTGTTACTTACACGATTGTGTGAAAAGTAAAATAACCCGTTTACAGTAGGAAACTTTTGACTGTTCATCTGTTTTATGATCTCAACAAATGGCTATTTATTTACAAGAAGCTTTAAACCGAGATAAGTGTGTGTGTGTGTGTGTGTGTGTGTGTGTGTGTGTGTGTGTGTGTGTGTGAAAATCTAATATTGACCTAAAGCAACCAAAATATCAGTGGAAAAAAAGCTTCTCGAAGAAAGCAAAATACACATTTAAACAACTGACTATACAATTACTGACCTAGGAACGAATACTTATGGCATTGATTAGTATTTTGGCTCTAATTGTCACTAATTGGGAATGAGTGAAGTGGTCCGTAATCGCGCGCTTTGGACCCCTCGGCTACCGAGGCTTCTGATGGGTAATGAATTTGCAAACCAATATACTGTAGAAAGAGAATCTATTACGAGCTTAATAGCTTGACTGAGGTCTAGTCCGGAAAATTCCAACCTCGTGTTAAAATCTGACCACTCTATAGGAATTTCCCCATCTCCATCTCAGGCAGAAAATGCTTGTTTTTTCGCATATAATTTACCAAAAAAATACCGAAATCCCTACTATTACGATGCAAGTTTTTGTTAGTGGATGAATACAAGACATGCAACAATGACAAATAACGTTTCACTCACAGCAGAATGTGAATATATAACACAAATACCTGTTAAATTTGGATGTGCCATGTGTGAACATTTCGGAAAATCATTCCTCATCAGTAACACTATGAGCCAAAGACTTTGAAAGAAAATAAAACATAAGCCAAAAACTTACGCGACAAAACAAAACAATGATTTTCTTTATCTCCTATACATGTACATCTTTTAGTAAAAATAATATCATTCATCAAAAAAAATCTTTTTTGACGTTTTCATATATTTTTCCCACTAAATTATGACCCTTGCCAATTGAAATTGAGACAGGTTACACGTGCTCACGCGGGGTGCGATATGTAAAAAAATATCGTACCACCAATTCAGTGAGATCAATGTATCACGCATAAACAGGATTATCAATATCCTGGAAACAACCTTTGGTTAGCAAAGTTCGGCAAATTTGAAGTTTTAAATAAAGGAAAATGTTAAATTAAAATGACATTTTAAAAAATAATAAAATGAAACAATTTAGGGCAGTTATGTTTTAGATGTATAAAACTACAAAAATATGCTGGTTAAGCAATATTCATTTACACATGTTTTGTCTGATATGTGTTGGTTTATATGATTAAACTTGTTTTTAGAAAAACAACTGGACATAGATTTTTATTTTTCATAGTTTCATGTAACCTTAATTCCATTCTTCAGCAAATCATTGATGCTCCAGTAACACGAGGCAAATCTTTCTTCAGTGATTGGTTTACCGTTAATATGTATTCTCTCGCGTACTTCAAACACATGAGGTGAACTGAAAAATACATAATTTGAATTTAATCGGGACATAAATCTAGCAACATGAGATGTTTGTTGCAGTTAAATCTAAATCCAATTTATCAACATGGCATTTTCCATATTTCCTTTCTGAAAAAGTTGAAATTATTTTATAGGTATAAAGCATATATATATATCTGGATAATTTTGTATAATTTAATGTTAGGCAAGTAAGAGACCAAAAATATGCATTACAAATTAAATTTCAATTTAATTTATTCATTTTATCGATTAATTTCCCTTTTATCTAGTATTATCATTATTTTAATTTAGGTTTTTAACGAAGTTGTTTTGAATTTTATATATTTATTTGGTACTTAGTAGTTATTAAACAATATTGTTTTATTTCTTATTTTGTGCATTTTATGTTTTATTTTCATTGTCATAAATATTTAAAATCTATATTTCAAAATACTTCATCACTGTCTTCAACAACGTCGAAAAAAGAAAATATGTTTATAGGTTTATATGGATAGACAAATAATTATCATGAAAGGAGGAAAAAAAACAGTTGAGGTTAGTTCTGCTCTTAAATCTCCTTTAATTTCATATTTTATACATCGAACCACAGCCAAACCATATCGTTTTTATTGAAAACGTTTTACTACCTTTTATTATTGAAATCTGTAATACGCTAATGTGCATATTAGTTATTCTATATTGACTAACTAGACCTCAATTTCAAAACAAATTGTAATGTATATACAATTTAGCAATGGTTGTTATTTAGTTAGTGTTTTCATAACCTTTCTTTTAAATATTTTAAACAAATAAGGCAGTTTGTAACTGTTAAAAATAATGTTTAGGGATGGTGAACGCAACTAGAAACAAGAAGAAACAGTAACAATTCTTCATATTGAGTCTTATTGTACATACATATATAATCCTGTTTTGTAACCACAGTGACGTAATATACTGTCAGTAAAATGGCAGGTTGTACCCTTTCCCTTAGTTCCGGTAACACGAATAATCCGAAGTTTCTCAATGTCTCCAATCTAAAATAAAATAATCCAAAATATTTGTAGTTTAATAATCAATAAAAATTAAATGAAAAAAATTGACGAAAATAAGACTTTAATTTTGCCATTTTAAACAGTAGGGAAGTGTTAAAAATTACGCGTAAACAAATTTTGTTTTCAATGAATGATCAATCATTTATTTAAAAGATAAGAATGATTTGCTAAATGTTCTTGTGTGCAAAAGGAATAGTTACATGTTATTTAAAAATGTTATAATGCTATTAAATACAGTTGTTTAGTTTTTCTTTGCCTATGCTGAATGACTTGGTACAACTCATTATGGTTTTGAAAATTTTGCCATTTGCTAATAATATTACTAAAATCATGTTGCCTTTTTTCTTCGCTTTTGATAAATGACTTTGGTTTGAAATTTTCGGTGTGTGTGATCGTGAAATCACTTAAAAGTTATTCTACTAAAAAAACTTATTTTAAAACAAGAAACGATAAAAAAAAACCCAGCTAAATTGACATATTTCATTATCAGTCATTATGCGATAAACTCAAGATCACAACCGTAGCTGAATTTAGAGAGATTTGAATAAAATGGCGTAAGTGGTTATTTGTTATACCCCGTGTAAAACTGACCAAGCTATAACATGTAGGCCGGCGTTGTTAATTACTTTATTAAGCGGTCGGAGTAAACTGGCTTATTTATTAGAACAAATCTGGTTTGTTAGTTCTTTTTGTGACTTATTTGAAGACTTCAATTCATATATTATTATGACTTTTAGTATTCCACAAAATTTGAAATTTTTCATGTTTTTCACAAATGTAATCAAAATAAAATACTAGTAATCAGAAACTTACTGATATTCCCATTAATTCTAAATTCTTAATAGTCCTTATCAAAGACGTTTTCATTTTGATATTTCCAGCTTCCTCGTTCATTCTCATCGTTTCAGAAAAACTTTGTAACTTGTATATCTCTAATAGGGCATCCTGCAAAATAAAATTTTTATCTTTCTTTTTGCTTTATACCTCCTCTAGTTTGCTTAACACAAGTTAAGGGTTGCATACTCTACAATGCTTATCTTCCACATTACAAGCAATAATATTAAAAATTTAAGGATAGCCATAAATCTGTAAAAATACCCGACATGCCTAATACGATGGCATTGCTAACTGACAATTTTTTTGCAGTGGAGTACCAAACTGCTGTGCTGTGCTAACAATATTATTTTGACTTATTATTATTATTATTATTATAATTATTATCATTTTGGCTTTACATATATAAAACTACAAACTAAAGTAAGCAGTAAAGTTGCCATTAATATATAATATATATATGAAGTTTTGCTGCTATGTAAAATAATGAGTTGATTAATAATAATGTTTATATCTACTTACTTTATACGTTTGACTTCGAGTATTTTCCATACTTCACGAGTCACTGTGAACTGTGTATAATGTTTTTGAAATACAAATACTACAACCACATGCCCAGCCACGTCATAAGGTATCAACTGAAAGATAGTTCAATATATGCTATGTTATATATATATATATATATAAACTTTAATGTTTTATTACAGGAATATTTATTACATAAACAATTTTAAGAATTTAATATGTCTACATAAATTCATTTGAACTGGTAACATATGTACCATTTTCATGAACAGGTATAGAAAAGAGCCGTCACACGTTTACCCAATAAAAATTTTTGTTAACATTTTATCTTACAAACAAAATTACATCATGTACTAAAACTCGTAAATATAGATATAATTCACAATTTATATTTTTTAAAAGAAATAAATATCTTTTCAATATCCAGGTTAATGTTACATTTTACAGATAATATCGATCGATTAAAATCTTTAACATCTTTTGTTGGATTGCAAATATCGTTTTAACGATAAATGAAGTAAGAGAGAAATGAATACAAAAGTATATGATAGATGATTCTCATTTTTGTAACAAATATAACCTTGCAAGTGAATAATTTGGCGTGCAACAGTAATTTTATCAACCATAGGCGCATGAATACGATAAACGAACTAAGTCGGAAGACCGTGCTTCTATCAAAACAATTACAAACGTCATATTGTGGTACCGACCACGGTACGGGCCAAGCAAAGTCATGTAACCACTAGCCCCAGTACTTTTATAATAATAATAATGTTAATAATAATTATAATGTTGATAATGATAATAATAATAATAATAAATAGTTAAAAACTGAAATGCATTAAGGATTAAATATATAACATTTTTACATATATTCTGTTATTAATAACATGTGTGATTGATACTTAACAATTTACATTTAACAAATGTTTCATGGGATTGCGGGCTGTATCTCAGTTTATGGACCGGGCCGGCATCCCAAAAATATGATATCCATATCCGCGAAGCGGTTTATGCATACGCGTGCACCAAAAATTCTGTCTAGTACCTCATAGACCGAAAAACAAAATACAATTATTCTTTATAATTAAATTCAAATTATTATTAATTTCAAAAATAAATACAATAATTATAACATTAACCTTGTCTTTTTATACAACTTTACATATGAAAGAGAGTACGAACTGCGCATTAATCTCAATGCAATGCAGCTGGACGCCCATAACTACCGCCGGTACCTTTGCACGATCGTTTCACGGTCATTTCTAAATCGTTCGGTGTTTGTATTACGTACATGTATTACTTGCATATATTTAAATTTATTTCAAACGGAGCTTGCAAACATGCAAACACATCGGAGCAGTACAACTCACACTAATTGCCCGTGACTGTGCTTTAAAATATCAATGACGATGGCTTCAAGCTGAGGGAGGGACAAGATATGTTGGACAAAAATGAGGCATCCGAGTTCGAAGGTGAAATGTTAACTCGTACAAAAATATCAATCAATAACACTTTGTTACCACTATCAACAATACATCAACTTACAGAAGCCAAAAATGAAGTGGTTCCAGCTGGTAGCAAACCGTTGATGTTCCTGTACTTGAATGGGGACATTTCCCTGTCATCAGCGTAACATATCCACAAATGATATGATGCACCAAGCTCCGAAACAGCGTCAACCTACTAGCTCCGTATGTCGCGAGGTAGACGCTGCAGACAGCCCTCAAAAAAATTTCACGATTCGTGAAAATTTTGGAAATCGGTTTTTTAAAAAGTTTATCTCTCTTACGTAATCCCCGTTTAAGAACTATTTATCTAAGTCTTATGGACTTTTAAGTTGAATCAATACCAAAATACGATATTCAATACGATGAATTTCTGAATTTTTATGATGTTTTAAGGGGATTATTTGTTCTTCCGTAAATGTAGTAAACAGTTTTGTGCGAAACTAAATATCCAGATAAATTGCCAAACAATGGACGGAATCCGGCGTTCCTCGCAACACGTTTACATCCATATTCGTTTTAAAATAGACAATTCAGGTTATTAAAACCCGATTAAGTTATTGTAAATCTACTTGTATGATTGGGATAGTCATCCATGTTCGCAAATTCCATAAGAATGGAAACACTGACTACATTATTATGACACAAACAAAGTCGTGCTGTACATCCCATTGAGATGAGGACCTCGGTAGCCAATTGGTTACGCGCATATTGATTAAAGTGTCTCTTATCGCTTAGGTTCGAATCCCGCTAGACAGATCCTAGTGTGAGAAAGTTTGTCAGTTAGCTTGCAGAAGGTCTGTTTTCTCGGGGTTCATCCCAGCACTAATCGCCTCGATATAAGTGAATTTTTACTGTTTTAACACCATCGGTCTTATTCACTTAATATGGCGAAAATATAGCACAATGTGTTATATTTTCAGTGTTAGATTCTAGTGATAAAGAGTTGTTTCATATTAAAAAAAAAACCCAACAAAATAGAGACTCAAATCCACCCAGATCTTTTATGATTTATCAAATAACAGTGGGATGCTTTAACTGCTGAGCTACTGGTGGTGTTAACCCATCAAGACTGCAACCCCTACAGTAGCTCATTGATGAAGTGCTTGCTCTGAGTGAAAATGGATTGAAACCCTGACCAAACTTAAACAATTAGGTTGTGACTGTTTTTGCATTTAGCATTTAGAAATGAAAGTCCTGTATCTTTCAAAATGAGACCACTAAAGAATCCTCTCCAGACATTACCCTGAGCATGCTTACATGAAAACATCCACCTTTTTAAAAGCTGTTGATGTCCCTATGAAATTTTCTTTTCCTGGGACATAATATTATATACAATCAATCAGTCATCAAGATTGCTTTAATAGAGGATACTGTCTAACATAGGGAAAAAAGCTGCAAATTACATGCAGAGAATGAAGTGAGTTTTCTAGTCATAAAATGTCCCTTAATTCACAACTATTGCAGTATGATCTGATACCTACAGAAACACAGTTATCAAGTTCACTTCATATACTTAACTTTGTCATATTCTTATACAAAAAAGTAAATAATAAAGGTGAAATTTGATGGACTCTGCTGGTTATTGTATCAGACCTTAAAAGTGAAGTCTCCTCTCTTGCAATATTAGTTCTAACTATTAAAATGACCAAATTTCAAACTCTGTAAATTCCTCATATTTGTATGTTCTTTTCATAGAGGTAATTTCTTTAATTTATGTCTCTTTACATGGTGATGTCTAGGTATAAGTGAAAAATTTTCAATGAAATCTACATAACTTAGGCACCCTGCACTGGGAAAAAAGGGAATGAATAACTTAAAAAGTTTTGATATAATGATGGAAATGAAAAAAAAAATCTTGTGGCTTGGGTATGAAACATAGCAGAATAAATCTACTTATCCTGTTTCAATTTCTTAAAAGTAAAGTGATACAATCACTTCCAACAAAACTATTGAACTCATCCAGATCTGGCTAAGGGGCCTCGGTGGCCGAGTGTTCTCAAGCGCGCACTTACGGATCATAGTGCCTCTCACTGCCTGGGTTCGAATCCCACTCGGGACAGATCCTAGTGTGAGAAAGTTTGTCAGTTCGCTTGTCGAAGGTCGGTGGTTTTTTCCGGGGACTTCGGTTTCCTCCACCATCCCAGAACTGACCGGCTCAAAATAATTGAGATTCTTGATTGGGGCGTAAAACAGCATTACTCCACTCTACTTTAGAAAACAAGAAAAGACACTGTACATCACTGATAAACTTCTATATACATGTATTTACCACATTTCTAATCTCATAGTTATAAACATTCCTGTAATTATTACACTCTAGAATTCAGGTTTTCAATGTCACATAAATGTATGACATCAAGTTTATAGTCAGTGATATCAGCCAGTTTTTACTCTGTAGCAATTTATATAATCCAAGTAATGACAATAGCATTACTCCCTGCATACATGTGCATTTGAATTGTCAAAATCAAATTCAATGTTTGACCTTCATTTTTAATTTTAGCTCACCTGGCTGACATGTCATTTGAGCTTATCATAATGGTATTACACAGCTTGTGTACAGATATGCATCATCATTATGTTATGTGTTATTAGGTAACCATATGAATTTATAGTGAACAACTGTGACATTTATTATTTAATAACAAGTTAAAGAATAATTAATGCTGTATGAAAAGTTGAAAGTGCAAATTTACATTATATGCCTTGCTTCTATCAACTCGCTGCCCTTCATGTTTGACCTTTTTCTTTTGCATGGCCCTATGTCTTCTTCTGTTATTTTGTCTTTTCTTTAGAAACATTTTTACTGATTCTTATTGTACTGTAAGTCTTAAGTCAAACCAAGATTACAAACTTTTAATTGCAAACTTAGATCCTGTAATGTTGAACATTTTTGAAAATTGTTATTTTCATCTATCTATTTTTTTTCAAGGACACACACACACACACACACACACACACACACACACACACACACACGGTCAAGTGGTCTTAAGCACAATTTAAAGGATCACAGTGCCTCTAACCACCTAGGTTCAAATTAACTTGGAGAAAATCTGATGTGAGAAATTTTGTCAGTTCACTTTGCCAAAGGTTTTCTTCAGCCACTCAGGTTTCACAATGAATAGCAAAAATGATCAACATAAGTAAAGAAACATTAACAGTTCATGGATTATTATTAGCAAAAAATTTCTGCAAGGTTTGATTTCATTTCATTTATTTATTTTTTTCTTTTGGCATATGCATTTGAAATTAAAAATTCTAATGCAGGGACTATATCTGGTAACTTTCAAGGAAATTGAAATTTTCAGATGATCTTCATCAAATTTCAAAATGATTTTCTTGTATTCTTTTTCTCATCTTTTAATTGTGTTTTCATGGGAGTAACTCAAAACAGTTATGGCTATACACACAAGAGTTTTATGCACATGACTAAAATGTACTTATGCATTTAAAAGTACAATCAAACATTCATCAGAAGATTTGTACATTTAAAAAACCTTCAAATTCATACTCAGCTACTTGGTTTCTGCATTGCAGATGCTACTGTGAATTTTTTTAACCCAATAATTGTCACCTCAGTATTATACTGATTTATGTCCACTTTTCCACTTTTCGAGAAAAAGAGGTTTAAAGTTCAGTTGTCCAGAAAACAATTTTAAATCATCTTAAAAGTGTAAGTTCTATCTAGATGAAGTAAATGACATGTTTGCTGTCTGAAAAATAAAAAAAAAAAACGGACTAATTTTATGCCAATATTTGCAGTTTGAGAGGATGTTATTTGGAGATAGATCACTTCTGGCTTCTGCAACTACTAATTATGTTGGTGCAAAAGTGAAACTTGGAGATAGAGCAGATTTACAAACAGTTTAATGAAACAAATGTGACTTAGCATGTTCATGTAAAAAATCATTATAACATACATTTTATTAAATTTTAACAACGTTAACAACGTAATACAAACTTGTGTCAGCTTTCAATGTTGGATTTCTTTTGGTTGTGGATATCCATTAATTTGGTATACAAATTGGTTACTTTTGTGCAAACTTCTAACTAGTTATAAGTACCAGATTGGTACTTTCTTGCAAATTTCGTTTAGACACCCCTATATTTTGTATACAGATTTGTACTTTTATTAATTTCGTTTTAGACTATGCTATATTTGGAAAATACACGGTTAGTTTTTGTTTAATTACATTTGATAATACAAGAACATGTGTTATGTTGTAGTTTGATAATACTCTCTTCATACAGATAACAAAATATTTTTTGACAACTTTTCTATTATAAAGTTTATTGAAATGTGACAATGAATACTGTCTTATTTTGACAAGTGAGATCGAACCCCAATGAAAATATATAATGAAACCTTTTTGAAAATAATTGACATTTCAAGAAAACTCACACACACACACACACACACACACACACACACACACACACACTTTTCAAAAACATTACATTAACTCACTAACTTTTCAGTGAAATCGGACGGAAATACCTTCTCGCAAAAAGTGGATAAAAAATATAAAGGCAAAAAGCATCAAATAATGCAAATACAATTAAATGATTATTAACTAATGTGATATTGCACATCGCAAGTCATATTTGACAATGTACTATTGACACAATTGACAAAATTTTTCATATTAAAATACAAATCACTTTAAAACTGCTCAGACTTTGTCGTGGAATTAGATGGAAATACCTTTTTGCAAAAAATTAATGAGAATTTTGCCTCTGGCAAAAATAGATCACCAACTAAATTGCACACCAAAAGTTGTATTTGACCGGGTGCTATTGACAAAAATATTCTATATTAAAATGCAAATCTCTTTAAAGATCGTAACTGCATAGACTTATTTAAGGTTTTCATTTCTTTGACGCACTATCAACAAAAAAATTCTTCCTTGTTCTCGATTCGTCTGTTTTATTATTCAAAATGTTCTCCTCTTTGTCAGATTTAGCTTTTTTTTGAATACATCTACTTGTTTTTTCTCTTTCCTGACCTTCATCTTTTTGTTTCATTCTTTGGTTTCTCTTAATACTTCTTCGATCCTCAATGTTTATACTTGTTTTCAGACCTTTACATTTCTTTAGACCTCTTTGACTATTGCCCACCTGACTCCCTCTTGTACATACACTTGGCCTTACTTTACCTGTACTCTCTACCTGACAAAAATCTATTCTTTCCGTCTATCAATAAAAGTTTTACCAACACTTTTGCAATGCTTTCTTTCACCTTGACTTATCTTGCCTATTCCTTTACTCTCACTTTTCTCGTGACCTCTTTTACCTTCATTTCTCTTTTTCTGACTTTGAACTTCCTTACTATGTTTATAAACTACACATAAATGGTCTTTTCTTTCTAATTATAGTTTGAAAATACTGTCTGTCTAGAAGAGGCATATATTTCACCATTGACTTGAAATCACATATTTTTTCTTTGCTAATTACAGGCACTGAATATACTATCGAAGGCAATGGTAACGTAAACGAAGTTTGTTTTCTCCCTTGTTTTTCGAATACTTACTTCAGTTTGAAGCCCACCTTCTTGGAAGGAGGTTCTATACTTATTTATTTTATTTTGGATATTTCAATTGTTTTTTTATTATTATTATTTTTATTAATTTATTTATTTATTTTATTTTATTTTTTTTTTTCTTTTCTTTTTTTTTTTTTTTTTTTTTTTTTTTTTTTTTTTTTTTTTTTTTTTTTTTTGTTTGTTTGTTTTTGTTTTACAAAAGTATACATTAAATTTTGCATTACTGATTTGATATTTAAAAAAGTAAAAACAAATTACTTACCATTCACTCATGGCAATTCATGCTTTCTTACTTGTCAACTGTGTACCATGTGACATGTGACCTGAATTGTTTGATTTCATTGGTCTAGGACATAGAACAGTATAAGAATTATTGTATGTATACTTTGGAGATAGATCATTTTTTTACCGTAATTTGCTTGAATATAGTTGGAGATAGGTAAGATTAGATATGTTAGGGTAAAAGTTCAGGGTTTGCCGATTCTAGTCATATATATATATATAACTCTATTTTGACCAAAAGTGGATATAGATCAGTATAACACTGAGGTGACGAATTATTGTAGCTAATATTTTACCTGATTTAGGATAAAACTGAGGAAACCACAACTTCAGGCATAGGAAATGAAGCCCAATTTTGCATTTAAAGCTGCTAAATTGAGAGCCCTAGTTCACTTATGTTAGTTGTGTTAATTATGCAATATTTTGCTAAAATAAGGCACACTTTCATATACAAGTAAAACAATATATTTTAATAAAGAAACATTTTATATCAGAATAATTTTTAAAACACAAAAATAAAATCTAGGATTAAGACTTTGCATATAATGTACACATAAGTTAAATCTCTAACAGAAAAAATGATACCTTTTTTCATCAGTTTTTTTACTATGCAAATGAATCGCATCAAGTTGATGATGATGATTATGAAATATTTTAAAAAAGAAATCTTCACTAAACCAAATTTAAAATTGGTGTGTGTAATAAGTTGTAGAGTAGAAGTAGAATTGCAGAACTCATGCTTTAAGTAATTTTTAAAAAATCAGTTTTGACACAAAATGTTTGTTTCAAATTATAAAACATGCCATTTTGGTAAATTAAGCATACCTAACAGCAGTAACATGTTCAATACTAGCCAATATCACATCATCTCTTAAAGCTCCTCAATGATTTGGATTTAAAGTAAAATCTTGTTATAATAAACCCTTGATATCTATATATGTTCATTAGTTTGCATCAATTTTATGCCAAAAATCTATAATGCCAAAATCTAAATCAAGAAATGGTGATAACTGTTTCAATGTTATTTGACTAGAGGAGTGGCATGTTTATCTTAAGCATAATGATTTAGTGAGCTGTCAGGTTAAAGTTGCCCTGGGTTTGTGCTAGTGCAAGGCAGACCTTTTTACTCATTTGTAAATCTCGCTGAGGTTTAATTGTACTCTGTTTTCAATAGATAGCCACTAGAGTGAAAGTAGTGCCTGTATAAAACCTGCTCAAAGGATTCCTTATTTAATATGTTTTACCCTATATCAATTATTAGTCTAGGGAAGTTGAATTTTTAAATTCATTTAACCTAACACTGGGTAATATCAGCAAAATGTTGCAAGGTGAATTATGTAAGTAAAAAAAACTAAAATAAATGGAAAAAAGAAGGAATCGGATTACATGTATTTGTGAAGAAAAATGAATTATTTTTCAACAATTCTTTATTTAATTAAAAAATAGAAAATAATGAAAAAAGAAGGAATCAGATTATTTGTTAAGAAAAAAATATGAATTGTATTTCAAAAATGACAGATTTAAAATTAAAAACCCCTGGTGTGATGCCAGGGATCAAATCCCTGTTTCCTCAAATCAGGTGTTTTGTAAATATGTTGGTTTTCCTTGCTTTAGCTTTAAAAATTCCTCATGAACTGTTGAAACTAAGATTTAAATAACATGCATCATGTGTAGCAAATGCATCAAATGTAGCATTTGACTCTTATAATCTATGACCCAAGATTATATCTGAGCAATGCATGGATTTATCTAGGCAGAATTTCAGCTTTAAAAATGTAACTGGTCAGATATATTGTTAAATGTGAATTATGCCTATATGGTATAATAGGTGAGACTATTTTATAATCTATACACAGCATGAAGTATATAAATTTTTATCTTTCTTATTTGTTTTTATCTTGCTTAAGAGTGCTAGTCAACAAGTCCACAAAGCCAATATTGCAGAAATGTCCTTTAAGCCACACCACCACCACAGCTGTTATGATTATTATTATTTTTTATCAACAAAGGCAATGAATAAATGAGATAAATATGTTATCTTTCTTGGTTTGATAAGAGTGGAGTATTGGATTTTTAAACCTCAGTTCATAATTTTTTTTCTCACTTATATCGAGACATTCTGTTCAGAGCTATTGGAGAAACTGGAGATCCCAAAGAAGCCCATTGACCTTCTACAAGAAAAACTGACATAAATTCTAGGGATTTCCACCAGGTGAGGTTCGAATCTAGGTCATGAAATACTGTCATCTGTCAGCAGATCTTTGGAACGTTTGACCACAACGGCCCTAAATGAATAGAGATGTTTTTTTAAATTATTTAAAACCTCCCAAATCCTTTTCTCAGTAGAAATACATACATGTATGTACTTAATAATTGTTATATCACTTTTACTCTGCACAACTACCTTAAAGCGTCTGTCATATGTAAACAAATGCAGGGGTATACATGTATCTTACTTTCAAATGCTAGTGAATTCAATATTTTTGTCTTTTAAATATAAATCTATCGGTCACGTCAAGCCACTCTTGAAAGGTGTCTGCTGTTCTGATTTACAATAATACAGAAATCTTCCATTTTAATCAATTAGGTTGTTAAACAAATAGTTTCCCAAAAAATCCGTTAAAATAAAAAGACTTCGGACTACATGAAATGTAAAGAAAATGTTTACATCTCTGGCATTTGGCTTCAAAAAGGTTTGAAGACGACTTTATAGGGCGCTGCCATATTGTATCGAATGTACACAAGGTATCGCGTATTGATCTGTGAAAATAGTACCGCGATCTAAACTTCCGAAATTTTCCGAAGGGCTGTCTGCAGCGGTTATAAAAGAGGTACGAATGTTGGCCGCTGTTCGGAGCTTGATGATGCACCTGCAGATTCACAAAACCAAAATTCGCTGCTCAGTCATTCCAAAATAATTATAACAATTTCTAATTTTTCTTGTCGCATTGTCGCTTAGTTAAATTAGAAAATAATTGTATATAATCTTGGTCTTTATACCGTTTTTTTGCACACAGAAATATTAATTTTTCACTGTAAGCGTTGATTTTTGTATTGTCTGATCTTTGTAAAAGTACATTAAAATCATGTTTTTGTCTAAATATCAAAAGCGTGCATGTCGCTAATACGTATTCTGGATTTCAGGAAGTAAACTCATTTCATTTTTAACACTATTATTTAAAACTGCCACATACATTGCAAAGTCGAAATTGTTACACTTTAAAAAATACATTTCTTTTCCAATGAAAGTTCGATATATAAAAATCCCGAGTTCATTTAATATGTCGCCAGGAGACATATAACCTCCGTAACACTAATCTAACTCTCCATTAAATGTAGTTTGAATGGTAATTCAAGTACAATCTATCATTTAATTTATAAAGAAGAAATAAAATAATTGTTTTAAAACATCAGATTCGTCGGTAAATGATGTATATATTAGACTTTTCTATCTGAATTCTATTTTTCTACATGTCGTATATAAGAATCTAACCTCCGTAACGGCGATATTCGGAATAATATCGGAAGACTAAAGAAAATAACAACCTTACTGTTATATTTTGGATAAAGACCACGTAACTTGGTGAAATACGTAAGTATGCTTTTTAAATTTTCCAGTAAAGGGCAAATTAAAGTGTGAATCTAACCTCCGTAACTATAACCTCCGTAACGGGATTTTGTTGGCATTGCATTTGTCATCTATTTCATTGTCACGGTCACATTTTTAAGGGTATATTTACACTACTCACCGCCGGAAGTGATACATATAGCAGACGACGTATCCAACAAACTGTCAACAACAACAACAACAGCAACAACTTATAAATGTCATGATTTTATAAATGATTTCAGGTAAATAAGATGGTAAATTTAACAAATTGTAAAAAAAAAAAAAAAAAATAGTAAAAAGCAGTTTATCTGTTTAAGAGAAAATGATCAACAAAATAAAAACTGATGCACTATGACTATGAGGCCTTTTGAGACGAAAATATGAGTTGTTCAAATCATTAGCCCGTTTGTTACGGAGGTTATACATAAGGAGAAAAGTAGAAAATTGTAGCTGGATAAGCTGTACTTGGAAACAGATAGCAACAAAGACCATAAAGCAACATAATAGTTAAATACAGTGGGAAATAGACAAACAAAACACATATATTAAGTCCGCCAATTGTTAAACTCCTGACTTTGGACGGGCACTGGACGATGCTGTTAATTTTGACGCCAGTGGTGTGGTTGAAGTACTTACATAGGGCCCTAACCATCCCACTTATTTTACAACAGGTGGACCCAAACGACAAACATTTAAAAAATGACATATCATAAATATATGTAAATGTAACTTTTCAATTTTACTTAGTTTAACATATTGCAACAGGAAGAGTTACATGGTATACCAAACTGTTACACTAATAATATTGACTGGGAATTAAAACACTGTTCAACTAATCAACATTTATTCTGTCTGTAATACATAGAGCAATCTGCGTAGTAAAGCATACCACAACGGTAGCTCACTTGGTAGAGTGCTCTGTATGTGGATCGGGTGTTCGAACCTTGATCCGGTCTGACCAAGACTTGGAAATAGGTAGTGCACGAATTGTTCTTTCGTCAGGTGAGACAGTAGTAATGTACATAGTACATACTATACGATGTAGCTATATCGCTACAACATGAAAACCATTCGGATGAGACCTGTATACAAACTGATGCCTAGGTATTACACGCTAAATAACCCTCACACTTATGCAGTGCAAATATATACATTTTTGTCAATTCAACAATGGCTGGTAATGTCTTGGTGTAAATAAAACAATCTTGATTGTGACGGAAACACTATGCAATCCACCAATTAGTGATAAAGTGGTCGCCTATAGCCATAGGACAGGGGGTCCGGGGTTCAAGCGCTTGTCCCACCTCCACCTTGCATTTAATCTTTCTGTTAAAAATCTACATGTTCAATCATTTATGAATCAGTCAGTCTGTTTGTCTGTAACATGTGTACTGTCCTTAAATCATAAACGAATACTTGTATATCATACCTCCTTAAAGCTGCATTAAGTTTTCCTATGAAAAAATTTATTCGGCGCTGATTTACTTATTTATGTTCCTAATGAACAATGTTACATTTGGTTTGACAAAAAGAACTCATTTATTAGAGATACTATAAGATTTATACATGGTTGTAATTTTAAATTAAGAATTGTGACGTCACAATGGAAAAACTGCATCAAAATACAAATTGTTAAAAATGGTATTAAAACACAAAGTTACATTAAAATTTATCGTTTGTGACCTTTTAACTTTGTAAGGGATAAATCACATCATTACGAATACATTTGGAAATAAAAGACAGACAATACCATACATTAACAGCATCTCGTGTCTGGTTGATTCAAATCTCCGCGTATAGATGCGCATGCCCAAAAGAAAAATAATCATCGTTGTACAAGTGCCCCAAGTGTATAAAGATTCCGTTTATTTACAGTAGATAGGAAAAAAAATTTCAGAAAATGAATCGAACGGATCCTGATTAGAATTTTTTAAAAAAAATATTTTTAGAGAATCAAAATAAAAAAAATAAAAAAAAAAAAAAAAAAAAATGACAGATTAGTAAAATCAAAGTACTGAAAGTACTGTCTGTGACAGTGTAAGGGCATGTAATATTTAGTATCCTTTAGATACAACTCTTGTTTTTCTTTATTTGCAGAATGCCCCAGACAAATGCCGAGAGACAGCGACGTTACAGAAACAGACAAAAAGAAAAAGATTTAGATGGTTATTTAAAGACAGAAGCAAAACGAAAACGTGATTCATATGTGCCTAGCAACAAGTTAAGCAAAGAAGAACTAGAAGACAGGAGAAAAGACCAAAGAAAAAAATCCAAGCTCCATTATGAGAAAACAAAAAAAGAAAACAATAAGGGTGATGGTGAGATAGCCAGCTTTTCTGGACAAACCCTAACTGTGAAGTTTGCAAGTTTTAAAGGCAACAACTTGAGGAAAAGATACAGCAGGTCACTGAGAAAGTCATACAGAGTAAATGCAGAATTACAAAATAAAAACAAAGATCTGCATAAAACAAACAGGCGACTACAAAAACGCATAGAAAGATTGCGGAAAAAAGGTTCAAATAACAATAATGCAAGTATTAATCAACAGGATTATGTCTTTACTAGGCCCGGGGAAACCCCGTTAGTTGAGTTGACACCTAGATCCAGATCTCAGAGAGAATTTATATTACTTAACACAGATTGCACCAACAAATCGTCAAGAAACAAATCACAAGTAAGAAGAAAGCTGCTTCTTGCAAACACTATCATAGATGATATAAAAGTAAAAATAAAAGAGAAGAAGAAAAGAAAAGATCCAATTCACAGAATAATGTCAGGTCTATTGCAGAAATATCGATGTTCTTCATTGTTAGGAAAATCAGTTGGAGTAAGCAGACAGAAAATAAGTAGATTGATCAAGCAGAGAAAAGAAATAAAAAATCAATTAAAAGACAGCGTTATTCAATTTTTACAGAGAGAAGACAACAGCACAACAATGTCAGGTAAAAAAGATACAAAAGTAGTAGAGAAAGAAGTGAAGCAGAGACACATACTATCAGACTACATGATAAATCTGTATTCAAAATTCCTGTTTGAAAACCCAGAGATAAAAATTTCGAAAAGTTCATTTTGCAAGATGAGACCCGCTAATATTTTACTAGCAAATTTCGCCAACAGAAAACGATGTTTGTGTTCTCGCCATCAGAACATGGCCTTAATGTTGAAAGCAGTTTCACGGTTAGGTGTTAAATGTTCCAAAAATCCAGATAATTTTATTCAAGAAAATAACACTAATGAAAAACTTATATCAGAGTTGAGATCAAAAAGTACCGATAGCATAAAGTTTACACAGTGGAAAAGAGTACAGGACGGAAAGAAACTAAAACACAAAGAAGTTGAAGAAAGTCTTCCAGTAGAACATTTCATTTCAAAATTTGAAAAAGATCTTGATGAATTTCGCGAACATGTTGAGAGAGTTAAAAATCAATATCGGGAAATGCGGCATTTAAGAGAAAACCTACCAAAAAATGAGATATTAATATGGATGGATTTTGCTGAAAATTTTGGGTGTGCGTCCGTCGAAGAGGTACAATCAGCCTATTGGAACTCTGACATGATTACATTACACAACATGATAGTTTATTATCCGGACTCAAGTTTTCAGAGCTATGTTGCAATTTCCGACGTTTTGAGCCATAATGCAACTTCCGTTTACACGATTTTAAGAAAATTCATACCGATTTTAAAGAAAGAGAACCCGAACTTAAACACTATACATTACTTAACAGATTCACCCACTAGTCAGTATCGGAACAAAACTATGTTCCAGACAATAGCGTTGCATAAAGAAGAATTCGGTGTTTCTGCAAGATGGAGTTATCTCGAAAGTGGGCATGGCAAGGGACCGTGTGACGGTTTGGGAGCCTCTGTGAAAAGGTCTGCAGAAAATGCTGTCATTCAAAACAAATGCTCTATACAATCAGCTGAAGATTTCTTCAAGTGGTCTTCCTCTATAACTGGAAGTAAAATAAAGTATCTTCTTTATACACAGGCTGAATATGAGGATGCAGAAAAAATAATTTCGAAACGTCCAGTTCCATGTGCTGTACCCGGAACCTTCAAATTACACTACGTAATTGCCAAATCCCCATGTCAAGTATTTACCAGAAATCTGTCTTGTTATTGTAAAGAGTGTCTCATTGACGTCTCGTCTTCTGGATGCACCGGGTATTCAGTTCATGATATAGTTAGGCAACAAAAGAAACCTAAACCGCATCAAGTGCTACAGAACAAAGACAATGATATTTCCAACGAAATAGACCAAACATCATTGAATGACCTTGGACAAAAAGAAACAAACAAACAAGTAGATAACTTGACAAATCAACTAAAACAACTAAATAATGCCAATAATGTTAATGAGGAATCATGGGTCGCGGCCATGTACGGGGAAAAGTGGTACCTCGGACAAATTATTGAAATAGATGAAACCGACGAGGAATTCTTAATTAACTTCATGGCAGAATCAGGGAAAATAGGCTGTACCTTCAAGTGGCCGGCTGCCAAAGATGAGATTTGGGTCACGAGGGAGAAAATTATATATGCTTTACAAGAACCACCGTGTCCTGTAGGGAAAAGTAGACGCATGTTTAAAATTACAAATGATGAATATACACTTATTCAGGACATAACAGCATCACTGCGTTTATAGGTTTGAGGACTGTCAGTAGAAACTGTTGTTACAGATGTTATATTAATTTATTTTGTTAACGTTTGACTAATATATTATATGTTAAAACACGCAATTTACGTATAATTATTTTTTCCATATTTCAAAGATGAAATATGTATGAAATGAAAATAAAGATGAGGTAAACAGAACCTGTACACACAAAACCGATACCAAAACCTTTATCATATGGGGTTTGATTTGAGATATTCATCTAGTCAGCCATGAGAAGTCTTCAATGTGACACTATATGAGTGTTTAGACGCCTCTAGAACTGCAGTTTAAGCGGTATAATAAAGGGATAATTAACATAGATTTACTTGTGTTCAATGCACAACTCCATACATAACCTCCGTAACGAATTATGTAGCTATTAAAGTGTGCCAGAAAGCTTGTACTTGTATATGTACACCTGTCCTTTATGTTATTGAAGACGTTTAACTGGTTAAATATGTCACAGAACGACAATAAATTAACCACAATTATGCTTTATAAGTAAAACACATAAGTTCAAAGACAAACGTTTGTCAAATTATATGTACTTTTTAACAAACCCTGTAAAACGCATTCGCTGTAAAACGTTTCTTGTAACACAAACAGAACGCTACTTCTTGTAAATTTTAAGCACATAGTTCTAACATTTTGAAAATGCATTTCTGTGTACTTAGCATTCATTTTAGGGACGAGGATTATATGTCTATATATATATGCTAACCTCCGTAACGCTTCATTCTCACTGTATCGAACTAATGATCATAACTTCTTTGGTTGAAATTTTTTGTGTGTAACATTTTATTATTGGCACAGGCACATATTAGGCATCATGTTAGCTGAAATATTTGTTGTTTTCTTGAACTTTATTTTTTCTCAAATTCTTAAATTCATACTGTTACAATTATTTTGGAATGACTGTGCTGTCATCACGACCATCATTTATGACTGCAGATCTAAGATTAATCCTAAATATTTATCAACTTTCACGATTTTAATAAAGAAAACAAATAACACCATTTACGTCAAGTAAGACAAATATGGCGGTTGTCTGAATATTTGACCTAGCTGTCAGGAAACCGACGTCAGCGGTTTCTAAGGGGTAATGACGTATGCGGTCAAAAAATTCGTCTATGAGATCAAAGACGTAAAAAATTTCCAACGCTAAACTGTTTAAAAATTTAATTATTTTGCATTATTATACCTCGTGTAATTTTCAAGTTATTTGATTGGATAACTAACTGTTTGAAAATAAAAAAATATCACCCTTGGATTTACTAAGAATAAAGAATGGCGCGCGTGCTTCAGGGTAACATTGGTTGAGGTGTTATGGTAACGGGTAATATTACAAAAAACATCACATGCGCAAAAGGAATCCTAAATCACACAATCGAACGCATTTCGATCTCAAGCAGCTAAAGTTTGATGAATACGATCTTTTATTACTATACATTTTATTCATATGCAAGCGTTTCCTTGATCAAGACTACCTGTCATCAGACGACAGACGACAACCGTCGATTGGTACAGTAATCATTTTTTTAAGTAACAGAGAATCTCAGTTTAAGAGAATATCTGGAGAAAGACATTTGGCCTAATAAAATAAATATAATATAGACCGGAGGCTCCGGTCGGTATAATGTTTGCTGACGTCACGCGATTGTCTTTGATGACGTAATATTACACTGAACAAAGTGTATATCTTAACCCGAATAGTTTAATTATTGAATTAACGCAAATACAGAGTAACAGTCAGGAACGAAATGTAGAAAAAAATTATGAGGTATAATATTTCACATAAATTCAGAAAACTGGGGGGGAAATATGACAAAGAAAAAGATCACTATTAGACTGCGTATCTCCTATCTATCTGGATAAGCCGTTTAGAAATATTGACTGGCCGCCGCTTACAAATACAAATACTTCATACCAATTTTACTACAGCAATAGCTTAACTTAGAACACTCACACTTATTCAAACACCCGGTTATAAAAATGTTCCGAAAAGGCTTGCTACATGCCAATTATTTGTTAGAGATTTTGAATTCTATTAGTTACAAACGTCAAAAGACTAAGTGAAGCGAATTTGTCAAAATTATTAACGTGACAAAATGTAATATTTTTTTTTATAAGCAAGGCCAGAAGAACGTATGTTTGTCCACAAATATCGGTACATATGCGTTGAGGGTATCAAAATGAGAACACATCATTACATAAAATATTTATAAGGAAAAAAATACTCAGTTGAAGCACGTTAAAATTCACCTAGTCAAAACTATGGAAGAGTGAAGTTAATTTGTCACTTTTAAGTTTGAATTCCAGCAAAACCTTTGGAATTCAAAAGCATCATCTTCTAAGCACTCACTAGAACTATATCATACTACATTTTATGTACTTTAAGAAGAAAGCAAAGAGATATATTTTGTATTAATATTAAATAAAGGAAATATCTAACAAAATACCTGTTCAATCGTGATGAGTCAAATGAACATATTTCGAAGTCATTTCTTATCAGTAATGCTAGGGGCTGAAAGAGTTATTGACACAAAAACCATAAGCAAAACAGTGAAAAAGTAATTAATACAAATTTTCAACAACTGTATGAATCTAAATCCAGCTTATACATGCTTTGCACGAGGAAACCAATCTTAGTTTAAAACTGGGTTAAAAATTAAAACGACTGAATATTTTGATACGTGGTACAATTTTTGTCATAACAAAGTACTGGCTATTGAGTTAAGGATACCCTCGGGGTACCCGCTCAAGGGTAGTTAATATAGAACAAAACTACCTGTTTAATTTTGATGTGCCACATGTGCAAATTTCGAAAAGATATTCCTCACCATTAACATTTGTAGACACAAAAACATAATCCAAACAGTTAAAAAATAATAAAACTAAAGTACCAAAAATTATATGAATCTCAATGAAATGTAATAGAATGACAATGAGATGATTTAGGCATAGTAGAAGATGTATTATCCTGAACAATTTTACTTTCTGAATAAATAAAAACTGTTTTCTAACGCATTTCTATTTCTGTATTGGTACTTTGGGAACGTGTTTTAAGGTTTGCAAATATTTATACTGGGTTGTGAAAAAGCAGATAGTTAGACGTTGCGTGAGGTGTTACCTTCCGGTATTGGTAAGACAGCAGGCCGGTTCATAGCAACGTTAATCACATGTGTGAAAAACCTGGTAAAGTTTACTCTATCATTTATCAAACAAACTTTAAATGTTAAAAAGATATATATATATTTGTCTACCTGGAATGCCGATGCCTAAAGTGGCTTCTGAGAACATATTTCCGCGACTTCGAAATATAAGAATTGTAGTTTGCAACGCCTCAGTGGTTTTTATTATAGATTCCATCCCGAGAACAGAAGCTCGAGGTTCGAACCCCAGCCAATTCGTTTCACTAAAGCATTTGAGATTTTGCTTCCTTGCCTGGCGCCTGGCATATTGACTGGCTTATCCGATGAGAGGATAATGTACTTAAGGAGTATGCTTGTCTGTGGCAAACTGTCTCATAAGTAAGCACCCTTACTAAAAAAATCTTTCTGCGTATGCGCTAGTACACAGCAGACCCAATTTTACACTTGCACATCTTACACATTTTCAAACTTTTTCATATATAAATCTATAGAGATAAATATTCTTGTCGTCGCCGCGAATAACTGAAAATTTGCCGATACGACGTTAAACAATATTACATCAACAAAAACAACGCAATGTATGTGAAATCGCTTCTAAGCAAGAGTATTATACTTAACGAAGTTTGTTAAAGAAAAGAGAAAGAGGAGACTAATGTAGTTGAACGTTGTTCATTTCAGCGAAGCAAAATAATGTTTAAGAATGTAATATTTTGACATTTCCAAGCAAATATTATGTAATTTGGATTTAAATTTTAATAATGGAAATTATAATTTTTGAAAAAGCATGTTTACAACTCAAAATGATTATATAAAGTTATAAAGATGTCACATTTATGTTGACTGAGGCCAGGAATTACTTTAAAAACCTTGAATGTAAAGTAAAACTCTATTTTTTCGCTTCGCTTCTTTTGTTTTACGCTATTCTTTTTTTTTTTTTCACGTGAAGTGAAAAACGCGAAATAACGACCTCCCACATACAAAACAAGCACTCTACTAACTGAACTACTGGTTTATTTAAAAACAGATGTAAAGATATACAAAGTAAATCTTTGTGACTTACAAGTGTCAACTGTGACCTTGTTGTCTATAAAATCTAACCATTTTTTATAATCTTGGCTTCATGCCTTTTCTCAAAAGCGTCATAACTATTGTTCTCAGTGTTAGGTTTTTTTTTATATTAGGTTATTGCATACTAACTTTTCACACTTAAAATAAATTCACATGTCAAAAATTTACATACATTAATGAACAATGCACTTCAGAATCAGTATCTAAAACAACCGAGTTGAATTACCTTAAATATCCATGCTGTATAAGCATCTATTTTGGTATTTAGAATGCATTTGCAGTGTGAACAGCGTCCATTTAGGTTTATCTCAATCACCTGAATAAAAATTACAGATTCAATGCTTATAGAATAGATTTCAAAAATAAAATTAACGTTTATTGTAGGACACTTTTTACTATTAATTCGTTTGTACCACAAAAACATGTTTTATGATCGCAAGACGTGATAATATATTTACAAGAAGCAAGAAACAGAAGATATATGGGAAAGACCTTACAAAAAGTTTGATATTTGTACATGTTCAAGTAAAAGCATTTGGTTCTATTACCTTGCTAAATGCAATTTTTGCAGTAGTTATTTCACCGTTACAAACTCAAATATCACAGTGTCCTAGCCTTAAAAAGCTTTTGCCACTATAATCAACATTTTCTGATTCTGTTTTAAATACAACGCTAAAACGTTTAGATAAAATTTATTTTGGCCTATCAACTCTAATTTGTTTTGTTAATTTTACCTTCTAGACAATGACATTCAAACCCCCTAATACTCGGGCGATTATTGGTTGTTTGCGATCTAATAAAGCCGATAAAAAGTCTCTAAATTTTGGTGTACCTGAAATTTAAAATAGTTTTTAAAGCAAATTGCCTTTTATACAAGAACTCTAAAATAGACTCGCCGGTTAAAGATATTTCCATTAGAGTGTAATTACTATTTAGGAAATATTTAAAGCATTTAAGAAATTTATGTGTCATTAATAATGACATTTATCGTTTTATATTTTATCGTGACCTTGACGACACAGCTTACAGTTAATAATTGTTCTGATTGATACACCGTCACCACAGTATTGTTGATATGATTTCACTCTATCCAAACTAATACTTGATATATTTGTAAATATATACTTCCCATAGTTCCATGTTCCTTTTCATTCTCAGATTTTCTATGTGACGTATTAAATTTAGCTAGACAAGAGTTGCAGAGCAACCGGCCTCACTTCCTTGATGAATTTTACGTGCATTATTGAATTGGTCATTTTTCAAAGTTTTTACTTAAATTTGGGGCTTTTGATTTGGATTTGCACTGGAATGTTTGTGTTTCATTTTTACATCATTTTATTTTCAATATATCTTAATCCTACCTCGTCTTTCTATATTGTCACTACAAAGTATGAATACCCTCAAAACCTTAAAATAAGTTTTCAAAAACAAATATATGTACACAATAAAAAAAACATTTTTATATATTAGAAAATAAAATTTCGACCATAGTGAAGCTTATTCTGTGGCCAAATTCTCTAATTGTCATTTAGTAACATAACTTATATTTAATTACAATACAAAATTTAGATATCTCTTTATTTATATCTTGAAGTAAATAATTATAATATAATATATAATATAGTTATGGTAAGTGCTATGACGATAAAGAATGAACAAAATATACTTTATAACTCTTCCATCGTTTGAACACAGTATAGGTAATGTGTAATATTTGTAAGCAAGTGGCATTGGTTATAGATAGCATTGTTACTGGTTTTTGTAGATAAGTATATCTTGTTACATTGCCTTAAAGAAAATTATTACGTAATGTCACTTTGGCAATTTTGACACAAAATATACTTTTAACCTGAACTTTTTCTATTAATTGTTATTCTTCATCGTACCTTTTCCATGCTTTGACATTTTTTACTAATTTGTAAAATATTGATTACTAAAATAATATTCAATAAATGTTATCGTGCAACCTCAGAATTAGTTTTGAAAACCCTTTTATAACCGGATCAATGTAGAGGATTCTAAAGAAGTAGACATATTGCTGTATTGCTACATCTCTGTATCCCTTAAGATATTTGTTTGCATTACTAACTAGTCCATATTTCTTATCAGTTGATCTAGATAGCTTATTACAAATGTGACCATGTTTAATCAACTTGGCTGTTTGTGATGTTTCGACGATAATTAACCCACCCAACACAAGGTATCTACTTTTGAAATATAAATTCTAGAGGAAATTGAATACTAGTATGCACACAGTGAATGTCATGAGTCTTTTGAATTGTAAACAATTTTTTGCAATGTACATGTACACTTTATTTTATTCATCTATTGGACACCCTGACTATATGTGTTCATGTAAATTGGGTGTTATATATTTACACATTTAAAAATGTTTTTTTTTTGTGTATCATGCTAACTTAAAGAAAGTGATATTACAAACAGTATAAAAAAATTTTATTTAGAAATTAATTAGTCGGATCTACTACCATCTTCAGATATTGGTATATGCTCTCGCTTTCACAAAGATTGCAAAACCAAGGTAGAATAATCTAAATATTTGGATTTGGAAACTGACCGAACATAAAAGCACAAATAAGTTTTTCAAAGAAATAGCTTTGATATAAATTGACAAGTTTTAAAAGTTTTTTGTTAGCGGATTGTGATTTGTACAATCAACAACATACACTGAGTTTTCCCCATGGAATTTCATGCTTTATAGAATTGTTAAAAGTAAATAAACAGTGTATAGTTAGTATTACAAAACAATCATGTTTTTGGGTGTAATGATGGAATATTTTGGCAGGTACACTTTGATAATAATGATTCTTTTTCATTAAATATTATATCCCTATCTGAAAACTTTTCCCAAGAAAGATCAGTTTGAGTGAGATATCCTTCTGTATTTCAATTTATATAATTTAAAGTTATTTGATTCAATTAATCATAGTATTATATAATAATATCAATATAAGAATTATATTGTTATTGACTAGACTTGATAAGATTATAGTAACACTAATATATATATATATATATATATATATATATATATATATATATATATATATATATATATATATATATATATATATATTCCTAATTAGGATAACCTCAATTTTCAATTTTGAAAATGAATATTGTATCATAAAGAATGATTTCCATTTAGTTCAGAATCAGAAACTGTACACCTGTGGTCACCTCCCTCACAATAACCAAAACAGCATTTGTCTTCATTATCAAGAAAGAAATTTGATCTTATGGACGTTTTTTTGAGAACTTTATTCAGAGGAAAGAAAATAAACTTGGCAAAAAACATACGAGCAAGGTAGACTCGACTTTTTTCTTAAATTAGAAAAGTTTATGTCCGAACTCATAGATGTTAAAATCAGTCCTAGCTATAGGTCTGACCATTCATCTATCGGTCTATCATTTAAATTATTTTTGTTAGAAGTAGAGGCCTTAAGAATTTTAATTACTCCTTTCTATCAAATAAAAACTAATTAGATACAACAAAGAAGCATAAAAGATATAAAAATTCAATGTGTAGTTTAGTTTATAACATCGAAAAAATTAATGAAACTAGCAATGATGACTTTCAATTTACTATTTCTGATCAACATATTTTGGAAAATGCTTTGCTTGAAATAAGGGGAAAAACATATCATATTCATCTTATCGCAAAAAAGTCTATCTTTAAAAAAATTATCAATAAAAATACCAGACCAGAAATTAATCCCATATCCAATCTTAATGAAATTAATAATAATTAAAAAAGAATGACAATTAGGGGAATATGATAAAAAATGAAAGAAATTATGTGGAGTTCTAAACCGAGGTGGGTAGAGGAAGGTGAAAAACCAACAAATTATTTTGCAATCTAGAATTTAGAAAATTTGTTAGTAAAACAATTCCGGAAATTGTATAAAATGACAACTCTATATTCACTGATCAAAAGAAATTCGAGTAGAAAAAAGCAATATTTCTTTAATTCTTCACAATAGAAAAACTTCAGCCTCTACTGTATACTGAAAGATTTTAAAGTTATAAATATTTTAGCTGAAGATCAAAAGCAATGTTTAGAGGGGAAATTAACCATTAAGATATAAATATTTTAATTAAAGATCAAAAGCAATGTTTAAAGAGGAATTAATCAATACGGAAATTAATTTTGTTTTTTGTTTTTTTTTAAAATTTAAAATTTGAAAAGTCTTGGTTCAAGGTGTTACAGTTAATTTTTTAAAATTCTTTTATCACGACTAAGCTTTTTAAGACGTTCTTTAAACGAAGGCATTTCATACTGCAAATATGTCAACTACACAATCAGGATATAATAATACGTTTAATGAAAGGGGACACGCTAACGCAGTTTCTGAGATATTGGGGATTAATTTCTCTGCTGAATGTTATATATAAAATAACATGTGGCTGTATAGCTGAAATTTTTTAAAAGGTATTATTATTAAATAGTTTTAAAAGACCAGGCAAGATTTATCAGTGACAGATATATAGATAAAAAAGATAGCCTAACTTATTACTAAATGCAATATACAGAAAAAAATTACTAAAACTACTTTTAATGAATGATTTTGAAAAAGCCATTGATTCGGATTCTTTGGTTTATAGTAATAAAGTGATAGATTGCTTTTCTTCAACTTTGGCGAATCCATTTTAAAAATGGTTTAAAATCTTTCGACAAGATATTTTGTCAGCAGTTCTACAAAAGGAATTTGCTTCAATTTGTATCAATTTAAAACAGGAAGAACTTAACCTGCCTTACTTGTATTGGATTCCAAAACGACACAAAAATCTATATAGTAAGTTCCTCTAAATGCACTACTAAATCGTTATCAGTAATTCTAACACAAATTTTGACTGGTCGTCAAAGATGGCCTTCAGACTTATTCAGAACAGTTTATTCTACATCTGGCATCAACCAAATGTGGATTTTCAAAAAAAAATCTAAAGAACTACTTGACCAGTCTTGTTTCTAATACTCTATCGTCGGTAAAAGTATAAAAACTTTAGATTTTTCTACCCTTTGAACAACTATCCCTTATTCTTAATTGAAAAATCGTCTGAAACAAATCATTCACTTTTCATTCTTTTACAAAAACGGTAAACCAAGATATAAATATCTAGTGCTCAACAGGGATTCTGGTTATTTTGTAAAACACCATACAGACTGTAAAACAAAAATATACTGAAGTTACAATCAACCAAATGTAGGAGTTTTTGATACATGTATACAGCATATTTATTGTGTTAGGCAATATAATTTTTCAACAAACAATCGGTATACCAATGGGCACAAACTGTGCATCTTTGCTTGCTGATTTGTTTATTTATTTATATGAATCAGAATTTTTACAAAACCTTTTCTGGAGAAAAGACTGTCGTTAAATCATTCAACTACACATACAGATATATAGATGACGTTCTATCTCTAAATAATCCCAAATATGGAGAATATGTAAATGTCATCTATCCAAGTGAGCTTGAAATAAAAGACAAAACAGATTCTCCATGTTCTGCTTCATATTTGGACTTATACCTCAATTATGACGACAACGAAAGGTTACATCTGAAGCTATACGAGAAACGTAATGACTTCAAATTTTCTATTGTTAACTTTCCGTTTCTTTGCAGTATTATTCCTGCTTCTCCTGCGTATGGTGTATATGTTTCACAGTTAATACCTTATGGTAGAGCTTGTTCCCACTATGGGGACTTTTTACAACGAAGCAAACTGCTTGCAATTAAATTGTTGACGCAAGAGTATTGCAAGCCTAGGTTTATCATGGTCCTTAAAAGTTTCATCAGCGTCATCACAATATTGTTGATAAGTATATAGTCACTGTATCCAAACTTCTACTGGATATATTGACTTTCCATAGTGCTTTGTTACTTTCATTCTCAAAATTGACTCGCACGTGACGCGTGTAGCTAGCTAGACAGGAGGTGCTTTCTCTTCCGGAGCACCCGTTCTCACTTCCTTTATGGAAGTTAAGGTTTATAACTAATTTTGCCAGCTTTCAAGGTTTTTACTTTGTTTTTTGGATTGTGTTTTGGACAAGGAATGGTATGTTTTTTTTATTATTGTTATTACTTCGTAATAACAAGAGGGTGTCGACAAGGGGACCTCATTTTACCCTACATCTTTTGAATGTGTTTTTAGATCACGTATGGTATTCTGAAAGATATTAGAAAGATGAAAAATATTACAATTGGTTATGAAGAATGACAAAATGCAGGTGACAATATTGTCATGTAAGCTGGAACAGAGTCATCATTAAAGAAAATTTCCATGTCTTAAATGACTTTGCATTGCTTTTCGGATATAAAATTAATAATGATGCAAGAGCTGTGTGGATTGGATGTCAAAAATATAATAAAAAAATTTTTAATCAATGTTTCAATTTAGATTGGATCCAAGCTTAATTTATTTTGCTTGGCATAATTATTTTTTTGTTGATTGAGATAGACTGATAAAAAATATGATAACAAATTACAAGAGATAAAAAAAAACAAAAAAAAAAAACCTGAAACAACGGTCAAATAAAATACAAACACGGAAGTCCTTGTCCTAGTCACAATCACAAAAACTTTGAATATTAACTCTATTAAATAGGATAACGGTATTAATCTATTAAGGATTTTCAAATTAAACCACTTTTAATATTCCAAATCCGACTAGAAATAAAAACAAAAACGAATGTACGTATGTTTGAAAAGTTTTTTTAGGCTACATAACATTAATCGCATAAAAAGAGTATTAATTTCACAGAATATTAAAGCAGATTTAAAAATAATAGACAGTATACATGTCCTAGTATCACGCGAAAACCAAACATCGATAAGAAGACTACTTGAGATAGAAAAAGTTGTTTGATATTTCCTATTCTTAAAATAAAGTATTCTTAAGTCTTGGTCTGCCAGTGGTATAGATTTCATAAACGATTTACAATGTATTCAATTATAGCAATGCAAACGTCATCAGTAAAAACTGGAATTCCATTCTGGACACACGCACACACACAAACACAGATATATATATATATATATATATATATATATATATATATATATATATATATATATATATATATATATATATATATTTCTCTTAACACTTTGGATATCAAGATTTTATTAACTATTTATCATCCAACTCGTACCAGTTCGGCTTTCTCTGTTACTATTATCAAAATTGGAACAGAAGGCACGTTTCCTGCACTAAGCACGAATGTCCCCAAGCAGTTATAGCAATGGTACCATTCATAGTAACATATTTCTAAATAGATCTGATAAAACTGATTTGTAAGTCGAATCCTGTGTAATTGTTTTTGCCATGTGTTTTGTCTTATGGGCATATTGCTTGATTAAATTCCTAACTACGGCCTTAAACGACAATTGTTTGCCTAATAGACACAAAAGGAATATTGTTAGCTAAAGAAATTGCCGAGGCTTTTTTATTCTAAAGCGTACAAATAAATCCGGTTTTATGTTATCTAAAGGCTAAGACAATGTACAGGCAACTTTTTGAAGGAAAATAATCAATCAAATGATTCTTTTCGGCTGTATTGCCCGTGTGTTTTGAAAGAAAAGAAGACATACAGAAAGTTGAACTTATGGCGAGATTTAAACGTAATGCTTTTGATAACTTTGTTCAGAACGAAGACTTACAGTCGATCATTTCCAAATAGTTTTAGGCACATGTTTTTAGGATCCTACTTTTATAGTCGATCCAGGTCCATTTGATATTATATTATTAATAAAATACCAAACATTGGAATATATTATAATCAAAAGGCAACAGTATTTAAACAGCTAGCATCTTTATTTCACAACAGCATATCCAAATATTTATATCAAGAAAACTTCAATATTTCTTCAACAAGACACAATGATCAAATTAATGAACAACGATTAAAATTTTGGACATAAAACAATGATTTATGTAACATTATATATACACAGTTTTGTTCAAATGTTCATATAAAAGCTATAGAATGCTGAGATTGATTTATTGTCACGAAGTAAAACATGTAGACTAGTTTCAGTATTAACACATCACAAAATGCATTAAACCACGAGCATAAGATTAATATATCAATTACAATACAGACAAATGAAATTAGAATAAATGCCATCGATGGAAATATATACATGTAATTCTGCAAAAGATATTTTATTAGGAAATTTAATAAGGAATGATTTTCCTAAATGTGCACATATGGCACTTCAAAATTTAACAGGAATTTGTGTTATATATGTACTACCCCTGAGCTGTTACGGGGGTTTACATAACTCAGTAGGCTTTACTTTGTGCCGTCAGCAAATATGCAATTTAGCAATGTTCTTAATTTTTTTGAAAGTTATTTAAAACTAACGTTTGTTCCCTCTTCCTTATCTAGATTTGAATTCATATAATTTGTGACCTTTAAATTCATTAATTTTCAACTGTTTGGCTTATGTTTTTTATCTACCAAACTTTTCGGATCCTAGTGTCAATAATAAGGAATGATTTTTTTTCGGAATGTGCACATATGGCACATCAAAATTGAACAGGTATTTGTATTATATATTTACAACATTTTTATCTTTATAAAGAAAGGTTAACATCGAACAGTTGCCGTAATAATAACACAATAGAGATTATAGACAATAGTCATTAAAACTTTAGAAAACATTGATTTCCGTTTTCTGTAAAACTATATTTAACTGTGAAATAACAATGAACATGACGAATTAAGATTTAAAGAAGTTTTGGCAAACTAGTTACAAATACTCTGCAACACTTAAATCTACCTAACAACATCATAATGTATAATAGTACATAGAAAAAAAGACGAACAATATCAATTAATTACCCATGTTTATTAAACGTTTTTCAGAAACTTATCAAAACATTCATAGATAAGAAGGAGTAAGTCATTTTCGCCATATTAAGTTATGTGATTGATGGTTAATAATAATAATAAACAAAATAAAAATCTTAGATCGTACAAAGAAATTTACCATACTACTGTTAATCGCCTCTTTACGAGCTTTTCATATAATTATACTTTGTTAATAGTATATGAATGCGTTAATGACTACATGCTTTTCCTTATCGATTTCACATCATGTGGTGTTGGCCTCAATAAAAGGTTATAAAGTAGTGAAAGGAAGATAATTTAATGAGGTTTAAAAAGAAAATTAGAACCTACTTCAATATGTTAGATTCATAATTACAACATTGGGTTTTCATTATTACCACTTTTGTGTTCTACATATTTAACGTTTCATTAATCTTAAATATTTGCAAAAACTCTAGAAGCCCTTTATATTTTATTCAGTTTGTCTTGTTAAAATCATAAATTTAAAGGGTACCTGTTACCAATATTTAACCATAAATGTTTAATATCACACTTAAATACCGAAAAACGCATTAAATTGATTCTATAATAAAATAGTTATAACAGTTTGAAATCAACATTTTCTTAACCTTTCCTTAATCGCCTAGTTTCGAGTTACCTATGTTTGACGTCAGAACAGTATTAATATTATAATGATAACATAACGACGTATGGAGAAATTAATGACCCTGACATGTACCTTATCATGTCAGATGGTTCGTCATTATTTGGGGAAGCAGTAAAACATCTTTTAAGTGACAAATTCGACGTATAGCCGTATTTATTCAAACCATAAAAAAGAATCTGATGAACAAACCGACTATGTTGCCTACCTTTTATAAAAAAAGTACGCAATGAATATTTACACGTCAAATATACAAAAGTTGCACAATCGTCAACATAAAAAATTACTAATTATAAAGTCGGACATAACAGACTGCACAATAGAATTACCTGTGGGGTAAAAAAAGGGCAATGTCACATTTACCCCACCTCAGCCCGTCCCAGTGAAAACTACAACTCTTTTGTGCAATGTTTGTTCACAGTTATAATTAAATGATATAAAGATTACTTTAAAGTAATATGGTGGCAATCCATGCCGATTCTTTTTAACTGTCTGACGACGACACTGTTTTTAGAACAAGACCACATATAAACAGCAAGATAATAATAATAATAATAATAAATAATAATAATAATAATTAATTTTGCGACTGAAAGTAAGGATTTGTTTATTAAAAGACACAGATTAAATATGTGCCCAAGAAAAAAGTGAAAACTCAAACTTAATGAAATCAACTGTTGTAAGTAGATCAATACAAACCAGTCTGGTCATCAGTGTTTAAATTTTAATTTTTCTTAGATATTATAGTTTATTATTATTAGTATTATTTATTTTATTTATTATTATTATTATTATTATTATTATTATTATTTGTCAGGGTCATAAGATACCTTTATACATTTGCAAATCAATTTTGCAAATTGTAAGTTACATACTGATGACTACAGGCGCGGGTCTTAATTTTAATTATTGGTAGGTGTCAATCGGGTGCAAATTGCTTTTCACGTCAGTTTCGATATCCATTTTTTAATTCGATACCTGGAGATGTATTAAAAATTCACCGATATATTACTTATTTCGCCATGAATTTAAGTATGACAAATAAGATATGTCAAAACTGGAAATTGTTACTGTAACAGCTGTCCTTTAAACGTAGAGAATTGTACCATTCTAAACCTTGTGTTATTTTTAATGGCTTAATTGCAATAATGATCTTTATGGTAAAGAGCAAGATGGTCAAAATTGTAAAAAGGAAAATATTAAAAATATTGAAAATATTTTTATTTTTTAAGATTTAATTTTGTTTCAAACACCTCCAATTAGTTATTGAAATTATGTCTTTTTAAATTTTGAAATTTTATTTTATATTATTTTATCATATTTTATTTATCTATGATTTTTGAGAGGGGTGGGGTAAATCATATTGAAGTTGTAATGTTACTAGGTAGTCTTTTTACATATTTTTGAATATTACATGTGTTTGTTTTACCAAAAGAAGCTTTAACGATGAATGCTGAAAAAACGTAAATAGGATATTTATGTCGGATAAACATTTGTTAGGTTTCCATGGGCATTGGTGAAGGGTTGGATCTTTTCGTTGATTTGGTTTTAAAAGAATTAAATACGCGAACCGTACATGTACATGCAACTGACACGAAAAATCCATGAAGACTCCCCAGTGCAATGAAAATATTTTGTAGTATCTCATTGGTTATTACAGAGGACAGGATACCAAAAATCCAGATAGTTCCGACAAGAAGAGACAGTCTTAAATATACCGGCAAATACGAAAGGACACTTTTATCTAATTGTTTTCTGCCTGCCGTCTGTCTTTGGATAGAGCACACAACTATTAAAAGACAAATGACATTAATAGTAACGGACAATGCCATCGGTCCAGAAACAAATATAATATTAGCTGGATATCCGGTCGGAAAGCAAACATTGCCATTGTACTCAACTCGAAACGAAGGGATGTTAAGAAAATCTAATAAAGCACATGGAAAAACTACAAGGATAGGCAGGGTATAACCAACACCTATAAACTTTCCTTTTAAGCACTCGTCAGTTGTTGTTTTTATGTTTGGATTCTTTGCTATTTTATAAAATGTTACAGCGATGTTTAAAACTGCGATTGTCATAAAAGCAAAGGATGCTAACCAAAAATAATGAATAACAATTCCCACATACTTACATACAGTTTGGTTGTCATTAGCACCTATTCCAACCAAGAAAAGTGTATGTGCAAATAAAAGGGTTATATACAAATTTTCAGTGTTAGAACCTGGTATGGAGTTTGAAAAACCTAAAACCCGGTATATGAAAATAGATATCGTAAGGGCAACACAAGAGAGTCCCATGAATATATATGTTAAAATAGTCTTAATGTCAAATCTCAAATAAGACTTGTCCTCTATGTTCAAATATTTTGTTTCTGACAGATTTCTACATTTCACAGATATTATTCTGATTTTTCCGTTTTTTAAAAGCAAAGCTTTAATACGAATATCGAAACAAAACTGTGAATCTGTAATGTTACTTTGATTGACCTCCATATCTGGTTCTTCTATTTTATCCCATTTCAATTGAATGGTTACATTGTTAGTTGGTTTACACTGATTTAAACTTGTCAATGTATTCAGTTCTGTGATCTGTCCATCGGAATCCGTATACTCATAGTACGTTAATTTAAAGCCAAACATGGTTGATTGTAACGAATTCATTTTATCTAAGGTAGGAAGTTTAGAACCAATGTTGAACTTCACTGTTGCTGCAATTTCAGAACATCCATTTTTACTTCCTGGTTGTAGACCATGTGTCAATGTATAATTAACACTGTCTGCTGTTATTTGGTTCTTCTTATTTTGTAGGTTTTGGAAAATGAGATTTGAAAGTCTAATAAGATAACCTTTTTCAACTGTTTCATTCACAAAAAATCTGTAGTCAACGTTTAACTTATAATTGGTGTAAGATTCTGCTTCTAGACAGATTCCTTCATAAGGTTCCCTTCCAGACTCGCAGCTTGTTTTTCTACATATTTTCTGAAAAAGGATATGATAGAATGTCATGTTTTATACACGTATCAGATATATATTTTTATAGTCAATATATAATACAAATACCAGTTAAATTTTGATGTGCCAGATGTGCACATTTCGGAAATTCATTCCTCATCAGTGACACTAAGACCGAAAAGTTAGATACATAAAAAATATAAGCCAAACAGTTGAAAATAATGAATCTAAAGTTTCAAAATTATATAAATCAAAATCCAGCTAAGGAATGTTGTGCATGAGGGAACAAACCTTAGTTTTAAATTAATTCCAAATTTTAGACGACTGAAATTTTTTACAGATTTTACGATTCTTGATTAAAAGCATAACAGTTTTGTACTAGAACGTATTGCAGACTGAACAGTTGCTGTAATTGATGTTAAAACCCATATTTGCCATGGCTACCAAAACAAGAGCTTCGATATTTAGGGTGCCAAAATCTAAATAAACCGATTATTGGAGAAAAGATCTATATTAGGATTATTGTAGTCTTAAGCCTATAGATTTAACATTTTGTGGGTTTGATCGCAAACGGTTACGTTTTTCTGAGCTTAAAAATTTAAATTGATTTATCATGATTATAAGCAAAGACAACGAGGAAAATTGGGTTAGTACTGACTAAAAAGTTTCTTTCAATGAGGTAAGAATGAATGATCAAGATCATGGCCTTTTTTTACCTTCCAGATTTTGCTAAAAATTTGCCGAAATCAATTTAATTAAATGGTAATTTTATTTTACAAATGGTAAGTATGACGAGATCTAATAATACGCTAAATTTTAAATATAAAAAACGATAAATTTTGTAACTTTAGAAACTTCATATTTTTTGAAATCACACTTTTTGTTATTTCCTTTATAGTTTAAAAAAAACCCAAGTAATCGATAAAACATGAAATTAAAAAAAAATAATCACAACATAACGATTTCAGTTACTATATGATAATCAATATGGAAGTTGTTGCCCCTAAAATGTCATTTTGTGCAATGTGGCTCTGTTTATGATCTGCTTGAAAACTATTGTATGTAGATAGACAAAATTGTTCAACAGGATCCAACTTAGTAGCAAGTTCTGTGACAATATTAAAATATAAAATTTCATGTAGGAGTTTTTTTCTTGTAAGAATAACTTTCTTGAAAACTATTAAGGATGTATTAAATAAATAATTGAAAAATATAAACATAATACGATCAAACTGATTACCATGTTTTGCTTATCTTTGTTCATCTCGGAGTTAAACTCTTTTATATAGATTTTAATTGTTTTTAGTTTTCTTTTAAAAACTCTTTGTGATAGGTCAAAAATTAATTGAAGAAATGATCAATATAGGAACTATATAGCCAATTTAAAAAACAATATATTAAATATAATAATATTATTATGTTGGAGTTGTTGACCTAAAGATATTAAACTTTTAAGGGTTGAGTTGTTTTGGCTAATGACTTCACATTTCATTGAGATATCCGTGAGCAATTATTGAAAATATGATAAACTAGACTTAATTGAGTAACTATTTTTCAGAAAGATGATAATGTCCGTTTTAGGGCAAAAAGGCAAGCGACCCTTACATTATAATATTATTTTGATATTAAATAAATTTGTTATAAAATTTCCTTTTTAGGTGTCTCTGTTTGTGTTTTTTCGACCAATTACAATAATAATAATAATAATAATAATAATTATAATAATAATATCTCTGTTTTATTTTTTAACTTTAATTAGTAATTATGCGATTGTGGGTAATCTTACTCCATAAACATAGTGTTTATTAGGCACATTCCATCAGCTGTAATTGTTAAGGTGTCCGTTAGTTTATCAGGCTCCTTAAATCAGAAAATTAATAGCAGGTCAGTAAAAGAAGTGTAAGTGAATGATTTTTATATGTATAATTTACTTACAACACTGCTGCCTAATAATAACTTGTAAGACTCATTATGAAAATCACAGATTTAAACATTAATATAACTAGAAAATTAGTGAAAAAAAAGTTTTGTCCAGGAGTTGCTGACGGGTGTAGCTAGCTAGACAGGAGGTGCTTACCCTTCCGGAGCACCCGGCCTCACTTCCTTGATGGAAGTTCACGTGTATACCATATTTTGCCAGTTAGCAAAATTTTTACTTTGTTTTTTGGATTGTTTTTGATTGTGATATGGACAAGGACTGGTATGTTTGTTTTATTTTATTTTCTCTGGTGGGACACATCGTTCGATAGGATTAAATTTAAACAATTTAACACAACTTGGTTGAAAACGTGCTAGCTAAAAGTAAAAAACCAATTTAAATTTTAACTATTTCCTTCAGGCTCAATTTTTTTTGTTTTAAGGTTTTAATGGTTAAGCATATTCCATCTTACTATATTTCTTAGCAAAAATGTAACATATAAAACACTTTTTAATGTTTTATTAAATGATTTTGTTCTTAAATATTTCAATAAAGCATTGTTTATATATTTTGTGATGAAACAGTTTGAACCTTGTTTTAATATTCAACTTCTATCAAATGTTAACAAATCAAATGATAACGAGTACATTATTTTAAAAGTAGTGTATGGCATGCATTGTCATCACACCTAGTCAACACTTGCTAAATGAACATCTCCAAACAAAATGATGATTGTTAACTTTTTGTTTTAACTTTTATCTGTAGTTCTGATTAGTTAATTAAACACTTGACTGTTCGATCTTCAATCAGATAAGGGAAAAGAGTAACAAATAATTGCACTTACCAAAATATCATCGTATACTTCAACGTCATTACAAACCGCTTTATCCGTGGTTAAAGTTGGGGGTGAAAATGTGAACATGACTGTAAATGGATGTACATTGTGCATTTTGTCATTTCCAATTGCGGTAACGCACTTATATGGCAAGATTTGAGAGCCGGTATATTGATCACCATTAATACTGCAGAAATAGTTTTTGAACCAGGTATCTTTTATACTGACAGGATTTTGATACTGGGTACATTTTTCATTTTTATTTAGAAATTTTACGTCGAAACACCTCCTCAAGAAAAAATCTTTCGGTGGATTATAATTAGGTTCACAACTGGTATTATCAAGTCGATAAGTATTGTTCAATGAGACTTTAAAACATTTGTTGACATCAAAGGTTACTTCAGCTAGTTTATAGTTTGTTACGTGATTACACATAGCGCAGAAGGCGTTGTAATAAGTTATTCCATTTTCATCCCAAACTGGAACTTTAAGAAGACGGGATTTAGGATATCCACACTGCTGAATAATTGATTTATCCTTTAAAGTTTCAGAACATGCTACTACCATATTGTAACATTGGAATGGATAGTTAAGGGGATTACACATGCATTTATGCAGTTCTCGTTTTGGTACACCTTGGTGCATAACTGTGTAATTAGATTTTGCATCATAACAACAATCTCCATAAAAATAACAAAAGCGATCACAGTAACAAAAGTGTTGTTCCATGACGTTATTTGATTTACATAACCCGTTTTCATAACAGGGGTCATTGGAAAAGGTATCACGTTTCATTCTTCTTAAATGCCGCGTCATAACAGTTTTAAATTCTACGTGATTTGATTTCATTTTTGAATTGTCTTCAAGGTTTTTTACGGACAAATTAAAATAAAATCTATTTTTGTATGATGCATTTTCAACAAGATTACCTGAAAATATTTTTGTGACAAATATAAAAAGCAAACTTGTATATAACAATTCCATTGTTCCTCTATATACTTGCAAGGTCACATTAAATTTTCTTATTACAGTTTTATTCTTTACATAGGTTATTGGAAAGGCAATCTATATTAATGATATTTTCTTTTTTTTATAAATTAAAAGAGCGTTGTGTATGTGACCGGCTTTGGTTTGGTGATACTATTTAAATGTTTCTTGAATAGGACAATCCAGATTCAAAACAATTCGTTTAAATCCAAAAACCTGTCAATTAAATAAAACAAGAATATTCATACTGTTTCGTCTATATATAGGCGGTTATATGTGTCACATGGTAAATTGGAATCATATGACCAGCATAAAATTGGGCGTGTCAATAATAGCCAGCTTTTGAAAAAAAGAAAATTAGGTCACATTTATCCATAATGTGTGTGATAATATTTAATGTATTAATGAAAGATATTTTTTTATAAAAAATTATCTCAAATTTATACATTTATAAACCATCAATAATTTTAAAGTTTACAAAAATAATTAACTGAAAAATATCCCAAAAGCATTAATAACTACTTGATTTAACTTTCTTGACAATAAAAGCGTTGAAAAATAGCATACCTTTAGAAAATTAAATTTAAATTCATAAATATTAATACACGAAATTGACATATTAGAACTATAAAAGATGACATTTGTACAAATCTTCAGTGCGTTTTTGAGGCTCTCTGTTACCTTCAATTCATTCAATTTATAAGATCTGTACTTAAAAAAAGCCTGAAGAATACAGATACACACTGTAGGATAAATGTTGACCACGATGTATTCTTACCATTTTTCAACCAATAACTAATATTGCGGGTATTTTATACAGTTAACAATATTCTTTATTCAGAATCAAAAGCATCATTGCCAAATTTTCTCATTCTTTGTTAAAAATGCATTGTTTGAAATAAATGACAATGAAAGACTAAAGTATTTATTAAGAGATTTAATCCAAGAAGTAATCAAAAAAAAAAAAAAAAATTGCCAGAAATGGCTAAACCGGAAAATATTTAAATAAAATTTGAATTTAAATATTTAAATAATAAATAGAGCAATAAAAGTTATAACTTGTACTTACAATTTTTTATTCAACTATTCTATTAGTATTATTACCATTTCAATTTCAAAAACAAGCTACCACCAGAATATCAACTTGCTCATGCAGTGTCTATTCAAGAGAATGAAACTAATCCAATAAGTTCTGGAGAGCTGTAAACCACTTAACTATAAAGAGATTATCATATGCATGTAAATGTAGGTTAATAAGATGTATGTACATTAGTAGACAAGTAATAGCTTTTCCAAAGACATTACACCACAAGACACTTTAAATACATGACAAAACCAAGACAATTGAATATTACTATTTCATATAACATTTATAATCAACACTTAAAAAAACATCATTAATTGAAAACAATTGATAGCAGCTTATACATAAAATCATAAACAAACTATGAACACAACAGTCACACCAGATGGAGACACTGACTCAAACGAAGATATTTAACCATGGGTCCCAAGATTCGAGAAAATTGGCATAATTGTTTATTCTTATTACAGTTTTATTCTTAACATAGGTTATTAGAAAGACAATCTGTATTAATAATATTTTCTTTGTTCTATAAATTAAAAGAGCGTTGTGTATGTGACCGGCTTTGTCACAGTAGTAAAGTTACCTGAACTGTGTGTGTGTGTGTGTGTGTGTGTGTGTGTGTGTGTTGTATTTTCCAGACACTGAATAGGGGGATGGTCAAGTGCCAGGGTTGGGGCCACTGGGTTTACTTGCCAAATAACAAAGGGACAATGTTACATATACATATCACAATTGTACAGTATCTAATATACATTCTAGGAAGATTTATCTAGATTTTTTTCAAGCTTCCTTTGTAAACTTTACTTATTGTGACGAATTAAAATTTTATAAATTATCTCCCATTATTAAGTAAGAAAGTAAATGAAAACTATCCCATGAAATTGGGTCTTGTTTCCAATTTTCTTAATTTATTATATGATTTTTCTTTATGAATTTTTATCTATTATATTTAGTTTGTATATTACTTTTTACTTTTTCAATTTTGTCTGGTTTTTGGTTTATATATATATATATATATATATATATATATATATATATATATATATATATATATATATATATATATATATATATGTATGTGTATGTGTGTGTGTGTGTGTGTGTGTGTGTGTGTGTGTGTGTGTGTGTGTGTGTGTGTAACATGTGTCAACTACTATGAAATTCAAAATGTATATATAAATTTTCATACAAATAAAATTCAAAGCATAATTAAACAGTACGTGCACTATAAATGATGATAGTATATATACAGCACTGACACCACAGTCACACCAGATGGAGACACTGACTCAAACGAAGATATTTAACCATTGGTCCCAAGATTCGAGAAAATTGGTATAATTATTATTTTCCATTGCGATGATCTTTTCAATATCAAGCTTATATTTAAGACTCATTTTCCATGTATTTAAAATTGGTAGTTTTTTATCAATTCTGCAATTATATATGTAATGTGTGGTAGTTAAAAGTAGAAACTTTTGAGGTTATACTTCTCTTTTTGGTTGATAAGTCCAAATATAGCACTTTCCCTATAAAATTAATGTAGCAGTTTATTTTTTGATATATAAAATTCTCTACTTCTATCCAAAAATTATTAATTATTTCACAATACCAAAACAAATGCTACATTTTTTCAGCTGTTTTATTACAGAAGGTACAAAGATTATTATCTCTTAGTTTAATTTTGAACAAAAAATCATTTGTAGAAATTATTCTTTGGTTTATCCTGTATTGAAACCATTGTAATTTGGTATTTCCACAAGTTATAAAGGGGGGGGGGGGGTAATATAGTGACTTCCAGTCAATATCTATGTCTAGAATGGATTTCCATTTTTCTTGACTTCTGACAGTGTAAATTGACTTTTTGGATTTGTAAATTTATTTTTTTTAATATATGATTCGATGGTAGACTTCATACCAAGATATTAAACAAAGTTTGATCTGACAGAAACATACCTTCGAGTAAATTATCTATATGAAATTAAATTTCCATGACCATGAAGTAAATCTTTTATGAAAAGTATGCCACTGTCAGACCAAGACAGTTTATATAGTTTTTATTTGGTATATATTATACTAAAAATTATTATTAAACAAAATACCTACTCCTCTTGAGTTTGATTTAACTGAATTAAGAATAATTTGTCCACCCCATTCTGATCTTATTACCCAATGTAAATTGTCTACCAAATGTGTTTCTTGTAAACAATATATATCATAAAATTTTGACTTTAGAAAGTTCAACACATTCCTACACTTTTCAAAATCCCTTAGACCTCTACAATTTGCAGTGAGTATTGTGAAATTGTTACGTCATCCCATGATTTGGTTGATTCAAATAAATTCTAATAGTATGGATTTGCTGTCAGAAAATGTACCATTTAACAAAATTTCCAGCTGCCTTAAATTCTAAAATTTGTTTAAAACTAAGGTTTGTTCCCTCATGCAAAGCATTCCTTAGCCGGATTTGGATTAATAAAATTTTGGAACTTTAGATTCATTAATTTTCAACTGTTTGGCTCATGTTTTTCATTAGTAAACTTTTCGGTCTAAGTGTCACTGATGAGGAATGAATTTCCGAAATGTGCACATCTGGCACATCTAAATTCATCTAACTGGTATGTGTGTTATATATCAACAATACAACAGGGTATCTCACTGTAAACTGAGTAGTCTAGGAAAAGATATGAAGAAGATATACAATATTCAACCATGGTGTTGACACAGTGTGTTAGATGTGCTTGTGAAAAAGTGATTGTAATGTATGAAAAAGTGAAAAAAAAATTTAACTTTACGTTCATGTTATATAGCAGATAATGGAACTTCTATTAAAAAGTCATTTTTAAAAGAATGTGGTTGAAAAAGTGACGTGGTTGACGTGTGAAACACTCTGTGGTGTTTAATGCCTGTCTGCGTGAGAACGAGTTTGAGAACCCAGAACAGATGTTGTTGTTCAACAAAGACTATACTCACACGTCTGTCATAACCATGGCTGTCATGAACGATTTTTTCTGTTAATGATCTCGCTCCAGCTGACTTTCAATAATTTCCATAACTGAATTTTCCGACATTTTGCTACCCACATTTATTGAAATTCATACCATGTAAAAAAGCTTTGGAAAAGGATATCAAGTTATTATAAATAATGTATATTTGACGTATTGCCGTATTGCCATCTTAAATTTACTAAAAATTATTTTTCTAAAAAAAAATAACCATAACAAGCTTAAATGATACTATATAAAAATTATGTTACCTTCTGTGTGTTAAAAATTGTTGGAACAAAAATTTTTAATTAATACACTAATTATCTTCTCAATACAGGTAAGTTTTACCTTGTTTTTGAAGCCATTTATTATATATATTTAATTTGATGGAAGTACCATGTCATAGGTAGGCAATTTCAATAGGTCAAAAGTTTGCAATGGCTTAATGACAACGTTCCCATAAGCTTGTAAAACATTGTCATGTTTTAATTTGCTTCAACTTTTGTGCATCTTATTGGCTTTCCTAGTATTCTTTATATGGAAATAACATTAACTTTTTACAATTTACCGAACAATGCATTTTTGCCAAATCATAATCATCTGATTGTGTTTTATTTGACATTAAAAACTCTTTTATAATTTTTGTGTGTGCTATTTTTTGATAAGTTATGATGATATCATTTAAATTGTTTTGATCAGAATATATAGAATATTCTTTATCTAGTATTTTTGATGTTATATAAACAGATTTTATTTTAGTGCTATGTTAAAGTCATTAAATGATGTTTTTATGAGCTTTGTAAGACAAATTGTTACCAAACTATAAAAAGTATATAATTTTTCGTTTTTATTTATAAAATCTGATACAGGGCATTTTGCTTTTTTTTGTAAATATTTCATTTTTACAAAGAAATCAAACAAATATAAATAAAACAAAATTAGAATTGGATGAGATGACGAATGAGTAAAAAATTATTGTTCAATTTCGAAGATGAAAACATGTACATGGTTAAAGCTGATCGAAACATAGAGTGACGTAACAAGACAATATTAAATCAGATTACAAGGCGAGGTAACAAATACAAACAGTTATCAAACATACTCTTTTAATAATAATGTTCAAAACTGTTTTCTCTCTATCTTAACCAACTGTGATAACAATGAACTATACGTTTTCAAAATAATCTATCGTTAAATTAAGACAATTTATGACCTTTTGAGAATTTTTTAACGTTTTGAGATTAAATTCAATAAAAATAAATTACAACTTGCAATGGCAAACATTTTAAATACAGAAAAGTTAAAAATAATAATTTAATCTTCGACTGAAAAATAATAGAAAAGTATTTATTTGAAAAGATGCATATTGATAATGATCTCAAATCGAATATTAATGAATTTGGGTAACATGTGGTTGGATACTACGGAAACAACATTTAAAATTTAATTTTTAAAGACCTCTGCTCTCTCTCTCTCTCTCTCTCTCTCTCTCTCTCTCTCTCTCTCTTTTTTTTTTTTTTTTTTTTTTTTTTTTTTTTTGCATTCAGCTATGTATAGAGAATTTAGATAATCGTAGTATCGTGGTTTTCGGAAAAAATTAACTTTTAAATATTTCCGTTTAAATGATTTACGGTATTCTATTCGATTCACATCAATCACAACTAATAAACTATTATGCACAAGATATAAATTCTCTAAAGAAAAGGAAAAGTCACGACTCTTATTATGCTAGATTTCTTTTCAGTTTTTGATATATGTATTTCTTTTCTTACATTAAAAATAAACATTTTAATTAAAAGTATTTTTCACATCATCTGCATTTTTAAGGTAAAAATATAATATTATTTTCTTTTAATTTGATAGTAGCATTGTTCTATTTTCTGATGTGCTTTTTGTGAAAATTTTGCATGGATAATATTTCAATTAAAGTCGTTTACCTCCTGCATCTCTTGTATGTATAAATTTAATTATTGTACTATATGTCATGTTTTCATTCAATGTTTTTATAGTTGTTTAAAAGTTTGAAACTGAATTTATTATATAACCGTTTTATATACGGTTTAAATTTCGCACACGTGAATTCAATTCAAATAATATACACTATTGCTTTGTTGAGAATCTCATGTTATAGTTTGCCCTTTTGTGTTTTTGTTAAAAATTAATAACTTTGTTAATATAAATTTTGACAACTCGAAATTTTAATATCCAGAGATCAAATCTACTAAAGTCGTTATGTACTTCCGAGAAGAATAACTTTTGATCATCTGTTTTCTATTTGCAAGTTGAATTTAATTTAATTAAGTTTTACAAGCCACACATTTGGATTTTTGAACTGGCAACAAATAAATTGTTAACAGAATTTTGCAAGCGGAGACTAATCAAGGCACCATAAAGTTTAATGGTCAACATTACAATATTGTTGATAAGCATGAAGTCAGTTTTCAAATTACCTTGGATATATATTGACGATCCATAGTGTCAACCCCAAAAATGAGTAGATTTTAATCATCACAAATCATGTTAGTGACTGATCATAATCCGCATCCTAGTGTTGCTTCTACTAGCGCCAATCAATAATAACAAGAACAGCGGTAAATTTTCAGATGACTTTTGCTTATGTTCCATGTTTCCAGAATAGGATCAGTTTAGTTAGTTTTCAGAAAAATATAAAATGCAATAGACAAAATACTAAACTGTTAATATTTTCAGTTCATGATCGACGCAAATTTAGATTAAAAAAATTGAATTATACACAGGCATTATGATATTTTTCGTTTAAGATTTGAAGTTACTCGGTGTTATTTTTTTTAAATTGATACTTTAAGTTCCTTATACAGAAAACTTTAATGTTTAACTGATTTTAAATCTTCACAATTTTGACAGATTAAGTCTAAAGAATAATAAGTTTGTTATCTGGTTTTTGGTAGAAGATATGGACTTTTACAGCCTTTTTGATTTTCTTAAAACCAAAGGCTGCACTTATGTTATCGACAAAGTCGTCGAATGATTTGGATGCAAACTATATTGAAACAAATACTTAGGGTATTTTTATAATGCTGTGACATTTTAGGACCAAAACTCTTCTATGGGCACAAAAAAATTTTCTTTTTGAAAGTGCTGTAAACCAAAGGCTGCACTTATTTTATCGACAAGGTCGTCGTATGATTTAGATGCACACTATATTGAAACAAATACTTAGGGTATTTTTATAATGCTGTTACATTTTAGGACCAAAACTCTACTTTGGGCCAAAAAAATTGTCTTATTGAAAGAGCTGTAAATCCATAGACGTAATAATAAAAAAAATGCAAAAAACGTGCAAAACATCAAAGTATCTTTATATTGTAACATCGTCATATTGTTTTCAATCCGAGTTGTAATGAGAAGGATTGGAACACAACTCGGGTTTATGAGATTTACCTTTTAAACCTTCCCTTATGTAATTGGTGTAAACTTTCCTGAAATAAAGAAGCTTAGGAGGTCTGCAGTTTGCAACCATAGGGTGCGTTCGAATTTTATCTTCATAAAGAGTTCGGATTATTTATATCTGAAAATAAAAATAATATAATTTCTAGCTGAAAACTGATTTGTCAGCGATAATCAACGTTACTAAGAACAACTAACAAATGAACCGAAAAAAATAAACAGGGTACGACATACTATATAATCAAATTTTTCATTTAGCATTTTGATGGTCTTAAAGAATTTACTGGTGGCGTCATGCTCTTGCGGACAAATCACACAAAACTTTGCAGTTCTGCGATGAAGTAGGTTGATTTCTTAACCATTAAATTTGTTTAAGAGACAAATGGCACGATTTGTTATCTGAAAATTTCATAAATTGAATTATTGAAAGTAAACCTAATTTTAATGAATGGATTAAACATTTCACGCATATAACTTAATTCTTTACGCGAAAACAGTGTGCAAAAAGTCTTTCCCCTATTATTACATTAGTTAATGATATGAAAACCCATCAGTCTATTTGAAAGCAAATTGTTATTAACAATACAAACAAATTATCTGTATATTAGATTTCAAGATGGAAGACAATAAAATTATAAAACAATACCTGTTCCGATGAAAGCTGGATGCGGTTTTAAAAAATAGTCCACACGACACTTTCATACCACGGCGGCGTTGTTAAACTTCCTTTGTAGCGGTTAAAATTTCTCAGATGTCCGGGAAGCAGACTGCCGACAATTATGTTGCCTAATAACATCCAGTCGTATTAAAATTAAATTTTAATATGACATTGAGCACCCGGCCTCACTTCCTTGATGGAAGTTCACGTGTATAGCATATTTTGCCAGTTTGCAAAGTTTTTACTTTGTTTTTTGGATTGTGATATGGACAAGGACTGGTATGTTTGTTTTATTGATAATGTAATCGGCGTGAATTTCCTAAATATTTAGACTGTTAGCGCTAATGAAATTTATCAGATAACATGCCTAAAATCACGAAACTAAAATCTGCTCCCAATACAACTGTTCAATACGTTCTAGTACAAAATTATTAAAAATATCGACACTATGGATAAAATAAATCAAAAAATATCTATCGGCAGCACACTGGTTTTAAATATGATTCTAGTGCAAGATTATTTTGTCGTAGCGTAATAAGGTATGGTCTATATTTGCTTCTTTAGAAATAAAAAATGAAGACAAATTATGGTTTCTTGTACTTGTTTAAACCAGCGTTTTCATTGATAGTCATAAAATTTACCATTTTAGCAGCAATTAGGTTTGATCTGGAACCCCTTATTGTTAGAATATTTTTATTTAACATTTCAAAAAGACATAATCTATACCAATATTAATGTTTTTTAAAATTTAAATAAACAAGATTTTTTTCTGTATCGATGTTTTAGTTATTTTCAATTATTTGAATCAAAAATAAATTATAAAATCGGCAGTACCTCTATATCTGACCTGTGCCAAACTGTCTAACAAATTTAAGGCTGGTAGTTCTTATTGTCAGATCCTCCGACCTAAATATATGAAACACAAATAGAAGTCCGTTTTGTTGCGTAAAGAATATTACAAAGAACATATGAACAGCATTTTCTAAAGTATATATGAATTTTCTGTATGTTTTGTAGAGAAATGAAAAACAGAAACAATCATTGAGATATTAACAACTTACGATAGATTTTTGTAATAAATAAATAAATAAATGATTAAAGATTTTTAATTCGATTTTGCGGGTCTGGTTTCTATTTCTTTTGATGACATTTAACTTGTATGGTATACATAAAAGCAAATAACTGATATAAGATTAGATTGTGGAACTACTCTGTGAATTCTGTTAGAAAGGTTAAAGAATAGCGGCTGTATTTAATAAAATATACCTCAAACCGAACACCTATAACTGCAAGTCCGTCAGGCCTTTTCATTGCTTCTTGTGTACTAGGATACTTCATATTGAAAATGACTATATATAATTAAAAGGAGAAGGATAAAAAAGTATAAAAATGTCGTAATGTAGTAATTCATACACTGTATAGAAAATATAAAAGTTCGTCTAAAAGGTAGTGACAGACAAGATAAACATTTACATTGGAGTTTACACCACTACCACGAGATTTAAAATGCATCTATAGTGATATGTTGAGAGCGAAAAATGCACTGTGCATGTTCGGTGCTACAAGTTTTGTTGGTAAGTGTAAATGTCATTGAAAAGAAGGTCGTTATAAAGAGGATTGACTATATATATATATATATATATATATATATATATATATATATATATATATATATATATATATATATGTGTGTGTGTGTGTGTGTGTGTGTGTGTGTGTGTGTGTGTCATTATTATAATTTTTGTATGACATGTTGATCAACAACTATTTTTGAAATTTTTAAAAAGGCATGAGAAAACGTATGTTTTCAAAGAAGCCAGAAAATAAATCCAATATAAATGAAAAACTACTTTCTAGCATATAATAACGCAAGAAAACGATTAACTGGTGTCCACATTTATGTTGCAACTAACATCATATTACTTTTGAAAGTAAAAGTTTAGTTGAATTTGAAGGTTTCAAAGATAAATTTGAAGGTTTTTCATTTAGCTTAAAATGATAATGAAATTCAAATAGCTTGAAATGAATCATGAAAAATATGTATAAAACAACACTCGCAAAATTAAAACTACACAAAATACTGAAAACTTTTTTTCATAACGTGTGTCGCGAAATGGAGTCCAGTTGTAAAACCAAATTATTTTTCTATTTTTCATATTAACATTTGCAATGAATAATACCTGATGAAATTGTAACACTGTAAACTATATATATATATATATATATATATATATATATATATATATATATATATATATATATATATATATATATATATATATATATATATATATATATAATTATCGAAGATAATTCAAATTCAAAGATAAAATTTTAATTATATCCATTCGCCTACTTATGACCATATGAAAAAGCATTAAAATACCATTTAACGGATAAGTATAAAAAGAGACGACACATGAATACATAATAATTTTTTTTCTTTTATTTTTTATGTTTTATCTCAACAGCACATGTACCACAGACATTTATTATATTGAACTTTTTACAATTATCTAAAGAAAAAAAATAATTATCTATTTGTGACAATAAAATTTAAAGCAACTGAAATATACAAAAAGTAAGTTATTTCAACTTTAATCTTTCATAATTGCATATAGTTACGCCAAAATGAAATTGTAACGAACTTATAAGCTATCTAGGAGTTGAATCAATTTTCATTTAAAACTTTGCTCTTAAAAAAGACTGATGAAAAAGTTGTGTTTGTTTTGTCCTAACTCTGTAATGATGTTTCCCGGAATCAAGTTTGATTGCAATTTTAGAGAAAATATTATTCTTATATCATTATATTATATTAAAGCATCGCCAGTTGGATAGATAATAAATTCAAGAGTGAAGGATTGTCCCAAACATTACTCTTTACCACTTTCGCGTCTAGGCAAGAAAAATGAATTTATAAAACTTCTTTCAATTCTAATACACTAGAGTTCAAACTTTACGCTATTGTCATGTGCAAAATTTTGAATTTTTTAAAATGAAATATTCAAAATTTTGTCATGTGGCACTTTCATTAGGAATATTACATTTCTTAGATTATTCAAACCTGCACAGAAACATTATAACAGAACTACGTATACGCTATGCTAACAAAGGCATAGATCGATGCTATCAATATTTTATGCACTTCTTAATAAACAACTTTCATCTTTATCTGTTTATTTCAATATAACACGCCTACTCTAGTTACCTACTTCTATAGTCCAATACATCCAAAATATTTAATGATAAAAATATTGCAGTGTTTAAACTTTAATAATTTTACTCAACCTTCCTGCTCTTGTTCAGGTTCCCTCATACATGCATTTATAAACCAGGTGGACAATGTAATAACTGGTGATCTTAATCTCAATAAAATTGAGAACACTAAACAAAAATTTCTACTTTCAAAAGATCCTAAATACAGCGAGGCTCAACCTAAGAAAAGATTTCAGAATGAGTTCAGTGTGCTAGACGTAATACTAAATTAGAAGAGAAAGAGGTCCATACCTTCAACTGGATAAGACCAAAAGATTTTTTTATAAAGACAAGGAATGTCAAATTTTAAGGGTCTATGAGTACTAAACCTTCCTCGGTGCTTACAGACTCTGAAATTTTTTGCAACCCTGACAGATATACATAACAGATCAGTTGTCTTAGCTGATAAAGCTTGAAATAAAGCTTATAAGGAGTTCTACGTTTAATGTGTTATTATGAAGCTTGATTCAGATAATATGTCGAAGAATCCTACAAATGCTGGTAATTTTTTAAAAGATGAAACTCTCAAAAATAGGCAAATTCTTGAATCTTTTGGTATCATTCTTCAAGAAGAAAAACTTTAAATTCCTCACTTGTATTCCTAACTTCACAAAAATCCATACAAGGATTTACTACTTAATCATTTTTAGTAATTCTAACAAAAGCTTTGATAGTCGTCAAAGATGGGCCTTAGATCTATTCAGAAAAAAGTACTCTTTATCTTCAACCAAATGCGGATTCTAGAAAATGCTGAAGAATAACATAATAATTAAAATTCTGTATTTAATACTTCATCTTTCAAAAGAGCGCCTTAAACAAGTTATACAGTTGCCATACCTTTACAAAAATTGTAAAAGATTTTAATATAATCTATTACTACTTGTAATGCCAGATAGGGAAATCTCAAACCGAATTCGAATATATATGTTTCAGAACGAGGCTTATTAATACTTTGGGAGAAAGGAGCGTGATGGTTTTAATGCACAGGGGTACAAAAAAGATATCTTTCACCGCTCTCTTTATAGACTTTTCTATCTTTGGATCACGAAACATTTTCGAATCCGTATTTCTATGTTTTATTATCATATTTCTCTAGTAGCTCATTTGTATTAATCTGACTTTTTTCTTTTTATTGACTTGTAATTACTACTTTGCTTCCAAAATAACGTTTATTTGATATTCATAGCTGTATCATTATGGTCGCTTAGCCTAGATTAAACCATTCTCACTGCAACCCTTATGTAAAATCAGGAATGAAATTATAATTTGTGGTTTCAGTTTAAGTATTTCTACGACTAGTAGCCTTTGGGCTAAACCCTGATTTGTTGTATGACATCCCCTCGTATAGGCTTTATCCATGCATGTATTCTACAAGTTACCTATATACAACTTTTGATCATGGGTCCCATTGTTCCGCTAATATATTAAAGGGACACAAGTTCGATTTGGTTTAGACTTCATTAATTGTTTATCATTTTACTAGTAAAAAAAACAGAATGCAACATTTGGTTTTATAATAGAAATTAAAGACAATTTATTACCTTTTTGAATACTAATAAAAAATATTAGTAGTTATATTTGTCTGTTGTTAATAAAATTAAATATAAAAATTAAAATGCAACATTTGGGCTTATCTTATTGAAGGCTCTCTCTCTCTCTCTCTCTCTCTCTCTCTCTCTCTCTCTCTCTCTCTCTCTCTATATATATATATATATATATATATATATATATATATATATATATGTCATTCAACATTTTTTTATAATTGAAATTTCATTCCAGCTTGCTAAATCGACTTCAGTTTATTCTCGGTATCATAATATGGTAAAAATTACTAAGAGGTAATTTTAATCAGGGCTTAAACATTGGTAAAATTCCTATAAAAGTACCTAAATTACATCACTTTGTACTATTTGGCTTACTACTCAGGGTGGGTAGAAAAAGAACCTTAACGGTAACTACACTTAAGGTCTAACATGCAGTGTATTAAACTTAAATGCATACTAACAGATCATAGTTTCTCTTACCGTCTAAAAGGTTCCAATTCCGAACGTACAGATATCAAATTCTTTGAACTGAGTTACTGTATAAGAAGAAACATTCGCGGGTTCGCGGGGAAGAAATACTAGCGAGTTTCGCGATGGCTCTTGTACCGCGAATATGTCTTCCAGGCGAAATCCCCCCCCCCCTCTTTCCTGTGTACTAAGTACTAAATAAAATTCAAATTTAAAAACACGTTTATTTCTTAAATCTAAACAAAACATTCGTGATCCGCCTACCTTACTATTTGCAGATAAAAATAAACACAAGATTTTAATTATTTTTATTTATAAAAAAAAAAAAAAAAAGATCGTCACTTGGTAACCACAAAAAATACATTAATATACGAAATATTAAAAGTATTAATGTTGCATTAACAATGGTTGTAAACCATCAAGAAGATTATCGGGTGTTTTACAAGCCAAGCTTGACATCGTTGTTGTTTGATGTGATATTAATCAAAACAACCGGAAGCTTGGGGTGATTAAAGTACACTAAGCGAAACCGGTATAGGGACCAAAGCTGTCTTGCTGCTATAAAGTACAACTGAACAATAAAAATAACAACTTAAACAACTCACATGCATGAATAGTTTTATTTTGTCTCACTGAAAAAAAACTTGGTAGTTATAACTTGAATCACAAATCGGAACATTGATTTGTGTGTTTATAATCAGTCAATAAGAGTTATTTCCCTTTGGAAACTTTCCCTACAGGCGAAACCGTGAAAATTTCTTACCGCTAAATAGTTAAGAAGATCAAAACCGCGAAAATTTCCTACCGCTAATGTTTCTTCTACAGTATCTAATTGCCACCGTTGACGTCCTACTCAAATACTATGCTTTTGTGTCTTTCTTGTCTGAAGTACCACTAAACTTGAAACCATGAAAGGGTAGAAATAATAGCTGGCAATTCAAATGCACTGAGGGTTTTATTATTAGAAAACACTAATCTCCAATCAAATTTGAGATGGCAACTGATTTAGTTTTCAATATTAGCTATAAATGTAGTCCACCAACTATTTTCAGTTTCCGTTAAACAATAAACAGAAATATTTTTAATTTGAATTACTGACTGCAAATTAAATGAGATCTCTGAATAGTTTTTCACAAAAATATTTAAACCATTCGAAGTCAGGATAACAATCAATGTCAAAACCTTTATTATTTTTAATTATACAAAGCAGGTAAGACTTTCTCTTTGTAAAAAAATTTAGAGGTTAATTTTTAATTTTCTTTCAAGTGTTTGATAGGTTAGTGATACTACACTATAAAGTTATTTCATATTAACTTTACATCTTTGGATTATATTTTCTTCGTTTTGTTCGCCCTGTAGTGTTGGTCACGTCACTACGTATCAAACATACAGTACTACCGTACTACTTGTACTTGATGCATGCATACGTTATGTCAGTTTGGTAATACCAGTTTGTCTCATACAACCGATACTATGATACTACATCTAGATTCGTACGCCATACCAGGTGAGTCTTTGAACTGACAGAAAATGTACCATTTAGCCAAATTTCCAGTCGTCTTAATTTTCAAAACATGTTTAAAACTACGGTTTGTTCTCCCATGCAAAGCATTCCTGAGCTGGATTTGGAATCATATAATTTTGGAACTTTTGATTATTTGATTTTCAGCTGTTTTGGTTATGTGTTTGTATCTATTAACTTTTTCGGTCCCTGTCACTGATGAGGAATGACCTTTCGAAATGTGCACATATTGCACATTCAAATTAAACAGGTTTATTTGTTAGATGTCTTATACAATTCAGGAGAACTAACGTACTACATTTACTTGATGCATACGACAACTCATGTTGGCCTTGTCAATGCAATCTGATAAAAAAACACTAACGAACATCCCCAAGGTCAGGTTAGTCATATCACAAAATCCTATACAACAAGTACAAACGCAATACGTCTGCTTATTGTATACGTCATGCTAGTAAAATTACACGATCTTGCTCCAGTTTCACAACCATTTTTAAATACATTTTTTATTGTTATTTTAGCATTCAAAATATATATACATTTATAATTATCATCAACATCTTATTCATACAATTATTTCATATAATTACATATACATGTCGGTGCATTTCATTTCCGCAATTTGATATGATTTTTCCGCAAAAAAAGATGTTATTTCCGCAAGAAAAAAAATTTTTCCGCATTATTTTTTCTTTTCATTTCCGCAATTTACCTGTTGTTAATCTTTCGTTTTACATTAAATTATGAGAATGATTGCACTTGTTTTTTAGAATGGTTGTTCCTCCAGAATCCAATGTGATGCTTTCCTTACAAGATTTTACGGAGCTGCATCGGTAGACAACATCACCTTTTTTCAATACATGGAACTCTCTATACGTATGGTCATCCAATATCAAACAAGATTTTCCTCAGTTAGTCTCTGAAAACTTAAGCTCCATGTTTAACGTTAACGTATGTTAGGAACACAGAATAAAGTGAATAGATTAATAAGTAGATGCTCGCCTTATTCCTATGAAGAAAGTTAACCTAAAACTCATGTCGATTTCTAATACTTAACTGTACCTTTACCTGTAAAAATGTTGACTGTGGAAATGAAAAGAAACAATATGCGGAAATGAAAAAAAAAAATTCATGCGGAAATGAAAACATAACTTTGTGAAAAAATTGCGGAAATGCAATGCGCCCATACATGTATATGATCGCTAATATCATAATTCCAAAACAAACAGTATATAAACAATTTTTCAATACATTGTCTACAGCAAGGTTCATGTGGAATGTTTAATGAGAGAGAGAGAGAGAGAGAGAGAGAGAGAGAGAGAGAGAGAGAGAGAGAGAGAGAGAGAGAGAGAGTGTGTGTGTGTGTGTGTGTGTGTGTGTGTGTGTGTGTGTGTGTGTGTGTGAATCTTATCTTTTATTTCCAGTTTATAATACCAGAAGTTGGTCCCATAATATCTTTGAAAAATGCACGTAGTCCCCTTTTCTCGTTGCTATAGATTTTTGAATATTTATCACATCTTGATTTAAAAATGAAATATTTCACAGTCATTCCTTAACTTAGATTCTTTTTCAATTTAAATCTGGCAAATTTTAAAACTGAATTATTTGAGTGATTATTTAAATATTCTGTAATCAAAGGTATCATTTTGAAGATCATTTCAAGCTTGTAACAGCTGCACTCAGTTAAACCACAAATATTTATTTGTTATTCAAAATTTGCTAAATTTGAGTTAAGGAAAATCTTAATTGCGAAATGATTGTGAAACCGGGGACGGATATTACGAGTACATGTGTACTAGCGTATTACTTTTTTATGCAAACGACCAGTCGGGTTAGTCATGCTTCAAGTTTAATCGTGAACAACCAGATCTAGCATATTTCCACTACTTGATGCATCCGCGAAATCATGTAAGTCGTGTCTAATAAACCCCGACAGTTCCGTACAGCTCACACAGGTTAGCTATGTATTTTAATCTTAATCAAACAGTGCGAGCGTACTACGCCTAGATAATGCGAACGCAAAGTCAGGTTCTTATGGCAGGTAAGCTTATACAACCAGCGCTAGCGTACCATGTCCTGATGTGTTCGTCGAGTTAGGTTAGTCATGCCGCTTGGTCTTTTGCAACCAGCAGTAGCGAACTATGACATGATGCGTTTGTCAAGTTAGGTTAGTCATGCCACTTGGTCTTATATAACCAGCACTAGCATATTATGTTATGATGTGTTCTTTACGTCAGGTTAGTCATGCCACTTGGTCTTGTAACCAGCACTAGAACTTTGTCTCGATACGTTTGTCAAATCAGGTTAGTCATGTCACTTGGTCTTATACAACCAGCAGTAGCATACTATGACTTGATGTGTTCGTCAAATCAGGTTAGTCATGCCACTTGGTCGTGTACAATCAGCACTAGTACTGTGTCTCGATACGTTTGTCAAATCAGGTTAGTCATGTCACTTGGTCTTGTAACCAGCACTAGTACTTTGTCTCGATACGTTTGTCAAATCAGGTTAGTCATGTCACTTGGTCTTATACAACCAGCACTAGCATACTATGACTTGATGTGTTCGTCAAATCAGGTTAGTCATGCCACTTAGTCTTGTACAATCAGCACTAGCATACAATGTTATGATGCGTTCGTCGTGTCAGGTTAGTCATGTCACTTGGTCTTTTACAACCAGCAGTAGCGAATTATGTCATGATGCGTTTGTCAAGTTAGGTTGGTCATGCCACTTGGTCTCATACAACCAGCACTAGCATACTATGTCTAATGTGTTCGTCAAGTTAAGTTGGTCATGGCACTTAGTCTTATTCAACCAGTACTAGCGTAATATGTGTTGATGCGTTCGCTCAGTCGGGTTGGTAATGCCACTTGGTTTTTTTTTTACAAGCAGCAGTAGCGTAATATGTCTTGATGCGTTCGTCCAGTCGGGTTGATATTGCCACTTGGTCTCATACAACCAGGCTGTAATGTCACATCATTCCGTTACTTAGATTTTCCTAAACTTAAATCTGGTAAATTTGAAATCTGAATAATTTGAGTAATTGTTTGATATATCTATTTGTAATTTAAAAATTAGCTAAATGGAAGTTAGGGAAAGGACTAGTACTAGCGTACTATGTCTTGATGCTTATTCTCATACTTAAAAATAAGTCTGCTACTATACTAAAATGGGTAGACTTATTGATTTATTAACCTTTTATGATCAGTCATGTCACCTTATTATTCTCTTAGTGATCCAGGAAACCCCACAAGTCTCACCTAGCCTACATAAAAAACCTGACCTACAAATTGATAATGTAAAATATATGTCAGATGAGGCTGTAGGTTTTAAAAGGACTGTCGACGATCTTTAATGAGTAACCATGATCGATTAGGAAAATTTACAATTTGGCGGGAAAATAATAAAAACTATAACTTACTGACCCGTACGTCATTATTGAAATTATGTTGTGAATATTTACCTCTTTCAAATATCTGCTTTTATAGGTTTAAGTCTACAGTAAAGTACTCATTTTACATTTGATAAGTATTGAAAATTATTACGATATCATACCATTGGTAGATAACATTGAATATATATATATATATATATATATATATATATATATATATATATATATATATATAATATATATATATATATATATATATATATATATATATATATATATATTAAAAAAGTATGTTACTGTAAACATAATTTCAAAGAGCACCTCTTGTTTCAAACAGAAGGGTTCTCTTCGTTAAACTTCATAACATGCTTTAAGTTAACTATCCTGCCTAATTAAAAAAATGATTAAGTTTTCGATTCAAAGGGGCGGTTCAGGCATGCGTTAGAGAGTGAACAATGATTTTTTCTCTCAGTATGTAATTCTGTAAAATTCTCCAGAAAATCTGGACGGATGACCATGAAAGTTGTATGCTTATGATTATAAAGGACGCTGAGTATCAGAATATAATTCTGGATGGGGAAACCAAATAAGAGAAAAAGAGTTAAATCGTCAAATTCCAATTCATCTTCCTCAAATGTGAGTACTAATCTTAATGACTCGGACATTCCTATACTAGCGGCTATTGGTGACAATATAAACAATACCTCTACAGGTAACACTGATATAAACACCGATATGTCCAGTGTAAACAAATCTGATTGTTCATCCAATGTTGAAAATGATATTTCGGCCGATAGATTTCAGATGATTATGTCTGGGATAGGGGCTATTAAGAAAACTTTAGATGGAGTAGTTAATAGACTTGATACTCATGATAAGAAAATCAAAAAAATCGAAAATAAAATTGAAAAAGTTGAAGTTGATTTACAGAAAAATGTTAAGGTTAACGCTAAGTTAGACTCAGTAATTCAAGAAAGCAATAATCATCTTGCTGATATAACATTGTTACAAGAAGAGAATAAACGGATCAATAAAGATGTTGACTTATTACGGGCTTACGCGATACGAATGGAGCAAAGGCTCGAGTTCCAAGAAAAATTACTGACAGATCTACAGGGTAGGAGCATGAAGGAAAACATCGTTATTACAGGTCTTGAAGAAAAGGAACACGAAAATTTAAGACACGTTGTATCAGATATATTTAAAAAGGATCTCCGTATCGAGAAAATGATCGATATTGACATTGCACATAGATCAGGCCCTCCTCCTAATAAATTCAAAAAGTACCCTAGAGCGGTAATTGTGAAAATAAAAAACACTAGTGACCGAGAGCTTGTCTTATCAAAAGTTAAAGTCCTAAAAGCAAACAATTCGAACATCCGTATTGTGCAACAATACCCCGAATCTGTGCGCGAAAAGCGCAAACGCCTGTTCGAAGTCCAAGGACAATTCAATAAGCAGAACATTGAAACTAAAGTCACGGGAGACAAGCTAATCTTCAAAAGAAACGGTACCGTATATCGTGAAAAAATTGAAACCCCCAAAGATACTGATGTTTTTCATCATTCTAAATATGTAAAACCTAAATACAAGATTGCAACTGGTGATTCCTTTGCTGAAAATGGCAATTTTATTCAAGGGCATGCTATGCCTGTATCCAATATACAGGAAGTTGGTGAAGGTTTACTTCAAATACTGGCTTCCCCTGCTACGGCTTCATGTTGGCATAACATTTTAGCTTACAGATATGTCGGACCCAATGGTGTTATTAATGACGGAGTCGAAGACGACGGTGAGTATGGAGGTGGAAGATGTATATTAAATGCTATGAAAGAGGAAGGCATCAACAATGCCTTAGTAGTAGTTTCTAGAGTCTTTGGCCAGAAACTAGGCTATAAACACTTTAGCTATTTTAAAAATGCAGCGCGCACTGCCTTACAGAAAGCTTCTTCTGGTGCTTTAAATAACTGAACATTCCACTCTCCGTACAATATATGTATATAGGTAGAAATGTTATATGAATGTGATGAATCTCTGAATAGAAATGTATTAGTATTTTGCTAGAGTATGTTTAAATCTGTCATTCAATATCTACATCATATGGGTTTTTTAATTTTTGAGAGAAATTCAGTCATGTGCTATTTTTGAATTCAGTCATGTGCAATTTTTGAATTCTGTCATGTGCTATTTTTGAATTGTGTTGTTTTGGGGTTTTTTTTATGAAAATTCAAAATGGCACATGACTGACCAAATAAAATTAAAAGATTCAATATAACTTAAACCTTTGTTAATAATTAAGCTTCTATTTTTTAAGATCTGACGAGATAGTAATATGAAGAGCATAATGTTGGTCAAGTATGCATCAAGTTATTTTTTATATAAGACCTTGTATAAATGTCGGATTGTTGTAAATAGAATTCCGAATAAATATATGGTTATATTTTTATACTCAGAACTCAACTTTGTGATATTGTTTTGTTACAATGTACATAGGTATTTGATAGCAATTTCAGCGTTACCGCGGGTACAGTTTTGTTGTTATGAACCGTACTAGCGCTATAGATATACATAGATTTATCTTTTGGTACTATTACGTATTTATATAGTCGATATACTGTTAAAAATACTTTTTTGCAACTTGGATGTTATATTTTTTTAGACAAAAGTATTCTTGTTTCGAAGTGTTCATAGGTAATGTTACTATTTCACATGTGTAAAAGTGATAAAATTTTTACTAGTTATGAGCTACTGTTGAACGAGTTGTGTATAGAAAGTTAAAAGTAGTACATGTACATGGTAATACCACTATGTATGCACATACGTCAGTGTTTCTCCTACCTACATGCCTTGTTTTATAATATATGTACATTTGTTGATTTAATAGCTTTCTTTATAACATACCTCGCGAATAATTATCATTTATTTACACGTTACTTAGTAACATTACATATTTACATCTGCATAATATCTCATCATTATCGACTTCCTATTTCAAAATCTAAATAACCTTGGGGTTTATACGAAATCATTCATTTTCTTGATTTGTATTTTGACGCTGTTGTACCATGAAATTAACCATATTGCATATAACTCTTATAATTATGATATTGAGACTTAACCAGATTAAGGAGATTTTTCTTATCGACAACATTAATTACCTCCCTTTAATTTATCTTTCCTTCCTTTTCAGCTATTTATTTTTAAATCCTATCTATCCATCTAAAACTCTTAACCTCTTATACACATTATCTTATTGTAAAAATTTGTGGAAATATGGGGGAAAATATTTACATAAAAAATGGTTAGATTAATATCAATGAATTGCCAAGGCCTAAGAGACACTTATAAAAGAAAAGATGTTTTTAATTATTTAAAAAGATTTCAACACGACATTATCTGTCTTCAAGATACACACTTTACACATGATTTGTAAGATAAAATTAGGAATGATATAGGTAGAAATTATAAATGTTATTTCAGCAGTTATAAATCAAACGCAAGGGGGGTTTGCATTATCTTTAACGGTAACTTTGAATACAAAATTGGATTAGTTAAAAGTGACAAGAACGGAAACTATTTAGCTATTGATCTCCTAGTAGATAACACAAAATTTACTCTCTTGACCATATATGGACCTAACTCAGACTCACCAACATTTTATGACAATATTTTTAAAATTATACAGAATCTTGATAATAATAATAATATTATATTATATGTGGAGATTTTAATTTGTGTTTAAACCCTGATTTAGATACTTTTAACTATTTACGTGTAAATAACCCAAACGCAAGAGAAAAATTATTAGAACTTATAGAAATAAATGGCATTATAGACCCCTTTAGAGAACAAAATCCCGAAACTAAACGATACACTTGGAGAGAAAAAAAAACCCATTAAAGCAAGCGCGTCTCGTTTTTTTCTACTATCCCAATCATTTTCTTCCAACAATTATACTGCCCATATAGAGCCTAGCTATCGGTCAGACCATTCCATTATCCGCTTAAATCTTGAGTTTACACAATTCAAAAAAGGAAAAGGTTTATGGAAATTTAATAATTCACTACTGTCGTCTCTGGAATATTTAAATTTAATTAAAAATACTATTCGAGAAGTAAAAAAAACAATATTTATTACCTGTTTATAACATAGAAAATATTGATAATATTCCAAATGATAGTATTCAGTTTAATATAAACGATCAACTATTTTTAGATAATAATAATAATAATTAAATAGTTTATTAAAGTGTCACGCATCATATATCATAAAAAAAAAACATATCATAAAAATATGCACATATAAAATACATTTTCAAAAATATGACGCCCAGCCTAAAAGACTTATGAGACACTAAAAATTCGCTTAATTACACAGCATAAAACAAAACCCCGGTAAAAATTACTGGGTGTTAAAAGCACATCTACGTTTAAACATCCGAGTTAAAAACTGAGTAAAAATAACTTGCACATTACTATTTTCCATTAAAAAAATAAACTTTTCATCAAAACTTAATGTGTTAAAATCTTTAAAATGGTCAACACATCTTAAAAATAATAAGTTTCTTAAATCGGAATAAAACGGACAATATAGTAAAAAATGTTTTTCGTTTTCAACACAGTTAAAATTACAATATTTACACATTCTATTTTCTAAAGGAACAGCTGGCTTGGCGTAACGACCAAATTCAATTTCAAGTTTTAAACACCCGCTTCTAAAATTGGATAAAATCTGTCTCTGGTCTCTGTACCTGACGTTTTTAACATAAGCACTAGGTTTTAAATCAAATTTATATTGTCTATTGTATATTTAGAAACACTAATGATGGAAATACGTGGAAAAACAATATCTTATGCAAGTTATATAAAAAAAGAAAAAGAAAAAATAGAAAAAGAATTGATTAAAGAAATTAGCGAATTAGAGAAAAATTTAGTAGATTCAAATTTGGATATTTTTGAAGAAAAACGTGAACAACTTGAAAATTATAGAAAAGATAAATTGAAAGGTAGCGTCATAAGATCAAGGGCTAAATGGGTAATGGAAGGAGAAAAACCGACAAAGTACTTTTGCAATTTAGAAACAAAAAATTTTGTAAATAAAATTATTTCTAGTATTGAAAAACCAAATGGCGATCTTATTGTTAACCAGAATGAAATTCTTCTTGAATTAGAATCATTTTATTCAAATCTTTATTCAAAGGATGAAACCCTCATTAACATTGATCTAAAAGATTACCTTAAGGATAATAACACCCTAAACTTTCAGACAAGGATTCGAAACAGATGGAGGGTCCCATTTCTACTACAGAAGCATCACTAGTATTAAACAAAATGAAAAATGATAAGAGCCCAGGTTCCGATGGTTTCACAGTAGAATTCTTTAAAGTATTTTGGGTAGATTTGGGGGCTTTCATCGTCAGATCTTTGAATTTTGGGTATGAAAACGGAGAACTATCTAGTACACAAAAAGAGGGAATTATTATTTGTATACCAAAAGAGGGAAAATCAAAAACATTCCTTAAAAATTGGAGACCTATATCGCTTTTAAATGTCGTTTATAAAATTGGTTCGGGTGTAATAGCAAATAGATTAAAACCTTATTTAGAAAAAATTATTGAAAAAGATCAAACTGGGTTCTTGTCAGGAAGGTATATTGGTGAGAATACTAGATTAATTTATGACATTATGCAATACAGCGAAGATCAAAATATTCCTGGTCTATTACTGCTCGTGGATTTTGAAAAAGCTTTTGATTCTATTTCTTGGTCTTACTTGGATAAAGTTTTAACATTTTTTAATTTTGGTGTTTCCATCAGAAACTGGGTTAAAACATTTTATAAAATATTAAATCGGCTGTGAATCAAGGGGGAAATTTATCGAACTTTTTTAACATTGGAAGAGGATGCAGACAAGGTGACCCACTATCTCCTTATTTATTTTGCTTTGTGTTGAAATCTTGGCAGAGAAAATAAGAAATAATAAAAACATATCTGGAATAAATATACAAAACTTTGAATTTAAAATATCTTTATTTGCAGATGATACATCTCTTACACTAGATGGATCTGAAAAATCTTTAAAAGAATCTTTGTTGGAATTAGAATACTTTGCTCGTATATCAGGACTTAAAATTAATTTTGAGAAGACACAAAACGTTTGGATAGGTAGCAAAAAATATAGTAGTGAGGTACTTTGTAAAGAATACAAACTTAAATGGGGAATAACACGATTTAACTTACTTGGAATTATTTTTGATGTTGGTATGAATAAAATCTGTGATTTGAATTTCAATAAAAACATGACAAAAGTAAATATTCTACTTGAAACATGGAAAAAAACGTAACTTGACTCCCATAGGTAGAATATCTGTATTGAAAACATTTTTAATATCTCAATTTAATCACTTGTTTATTTCAATTCCCAACCCTAGCCAAAAATTTCTGAAAGAATTAAATAGATTATTTTATAATTTCGTTTGGAACAGTCCAGTGGATAGGATAAAAAGAGATATTATGATAAAAAATCATCAAGAAGGGGGTTTAAAAATGATTCATCTAAATTCATATGTCCTAGCTCTCAAGACAACTTGGATCCGTAGACTGATTCACACTACAGGCAAATGGACCAACATAATTAATTCTCAAGTTAATCTTGATAAGATGTTTAAGGTTGGGGAAACGTTTCTTACTCAGGTTGCAAACAAGTTAAAAAACAAATTTTAGATGTTTTTATTGCATGGAAAACACTAATCGAGAGAGACACTGAAATTAATAAATGGATCGAACCGGCGAAATTTTGTCTATGGTATAACTCAAATATCAAAGTTGGGAAAAATTCAGCATTTTATAAAAACCTGTATTCTAAAGGCATTTATTATGTAAATGATATAATTAATAATAACAATGATTTTCTTTCTTGTGGCGAACTTAATACTAATTTCCAGTGTGATTTAAACTTCATTAACTATTTATCCCTAATAAATGCCACAAAACAAATGCTAAAGCAAATTAATTGCCAAAAACTGTTCATTATCCATTTATTCCAAATAACATCCAAAAACTGTTAAAAAATAAATGTGGATCAAAAGATATGTATAACATACTAAAATACAACTCATGTAAACCAACTTCAAGATTTAAATGGGACAACTTATTTAACGATTTAACAGATGAAAACTGGAACAGAATATACCAAAACATATTTAATCCTCTAGCTGGAACCAAGTTCCAGTATAGAATCGTACATAATATTCTTGGTACTAATGATCTTTTATTTAAAATAAAACAAAGAAATGATTCCTTTTGTACGTTTTGTAAACAGCACGAAGAAACTATTATCCATTTATTTTGGGAATGTGAAGTTGTCCAGAACTTTTTATATCTAATAGATGAATGGTTCCTAAAAAACAATATATTCATATCTTATAATAAAAAAATAATAATTTTTGGAGACTTTGTCATGAGAAATAATGTTAAAAATTTAATTATTACACAAACCAAATATTTCATTTTTAAATCAAGATGCTTAAATAAAATATTGTCTCTTAGTGCCTATCAAAATACTATTAAAGATATGATAAATGTTCAAAAATCTATTGCAACAAAAAAAGGGGATTACGAACATTTTTTAATGATATGGGACCAATTTCTGGCATTGTAAACTAGAAATAAAAGATAAGAGGTATTCTCTCTCTCTCTCTCTCTCTCTCTCTCTCTCTCTCTCTCTCTCTCTCTCATTAAACATTCAACATAACCTTGCTGTAGATAATTTATTGAAAAATTGTTATTATTAACTATATCTTGGTTTATGACCATTTATATCTGTATATGTCATTATATATTGTATGGATATTATGTTGATAATAAGAATAAATGTACATGTATATATGTTATGTTGAATGCCAAAATAACAATAAAAAAAAATAATAATAAAAAAAGTTTTCGATTCAAAAACGAAGAAACAAAGAAAGCTAAATAACAACCAAAATGCAATTAAACTTTGGCAAGGTAATCAAAATCATCCATCGTAGGTATATTTTGATAAAATAAGCAGAACTTAAATGCATTGAAATCTTGCACTGTGATATTTTAATCATTTATCTAGGGCAACAGGTCATGTGTTACATGACATATATATCGCAAAGCCATGAACAATCAACCATACGTACACTCGGTCAACGACACGGATATTGACAGACATTTACATTTTAAGTAAACAATACGATAACAGAAATTTACATTACTAGAAATCACATGGACATCACATCTTGAATATTATGAACGTTTAGACTGTGTTGGGCATATAATGACAGAAGAAGAAAAAATTTTTGTGGGGATTACAAGAAAGATAACTCAATGTTTACCAAAATTCCTGGGGAATCGAAGCTGTGCGATATATAGTAAGATCCCCCCCCCTCTCTCTCTCTCTCTCTCTCTCTCTCTCTCTCTCTCTCTCTCTCTCTCTCTCTCTCTCTCTCATTGTTTTGCATGGTAATAGAATGACAAAATATTGTGTGTTTGTTTATCGAGATGCTCAGTAAGTTGTCCGAAATTTATTTACTCCAAAAATAGAAGAAAGTAATTTGCAAGTATAAATGTGTTCTTGACAATAGCCAACACGACTAAGAGCACAACACAATAATACAATTCAATGATAAAACAGCAAAACAAGACGAGACATGGGAGCTATAATTATTATAAAATTCGTGATTTTGAACTGAAGCAAATTTTCATTGTTGTAGTTATAGTTCCATTACCCTTATCTATTTTAAACGATAGTCCACACAGGTATCGAGATTTCTACATGTGCACATTTTATACACACAATATTTTTAAAATTTTCATTATATTTATCCGACAAAAAAGTCAATTCAGAGTCGTTTTTTTATTTATAAACTTCTGGGTGCTATAATTATTGCACTGTGTATTGTAGATTGTATAGCGTTCCAAGTAGTTCTCTTGTAAACCGCGTTTTAGATGACTTAGTAACAAAGTTTAATTGAATTTCAGAATTTTAATATCTGAATGCAAAATGACAAAAATAAGTTGTCACCCGGAAAATCCATTAGTGGATGAAGTTGTTCACATTAAAGTACAAGGCCTTTCGGCAGGAGCACCATATACAATCAGGTCTTCCTTATGTGAAAATAAAACTAATTTCAGCGCTTGTGGATGTTACATAGCAGACGATAATGGCGTTGTTGATGTTGGTAAAAGCTTCTGCATTGAAGGGACTTACTCGGGTATGTGTTTACTTGGAGACGATTGGGTGGTTTATATAAAAAGCTTATCGTGGGGAAAATATACAAAAACATATGTATTTAGAACAAAAACAACCTTAAAAGCGTTAACCAATGGTAGTCACAAAGTCAAGTTACATATATTCCATTGATCTAATAAAATAGCTGTTTGAATTACATTAAACATTATAAAATCATTAATCCTTTAGAAATCTCTATAATGGCATTTTCGGATTATAGTTTCGGATTAAAATGACTGACTGCTTTTTAAAGTATGCTAAGCGTCTTGTGTACAGAACTCGTGCTACATATTTTGTCGAAATTTGTAGTAAGCTTTTATTAATTTTTTTTTATAATTTATATTGGTGATTGTTGTCAAAAGTTGAGCAAAATTTACTTTTTGTACATATAGTAATGCTTTAAATTTAACTTTTTCAGGTATAGAGCCAATGGGTCTCTTTTGGAGCATGAAACAGGAACCGGGATATAAACGATATATACGAATAATTAAACTGAACATTTTAGAAACATTACGTGTTAACTTATCGGTTTATGAAGGAATCCATGATTGGGAAACAGTTTGTAAAAATGAGCTTGAGCCTGTTGCAAGTACTTTTATTGACAGGTGGTATAAATCTAAGGACGTAAAACGGATTCGCGTAAAAAGTGGACGACTTAGAGGTCGGTTATTTGTTCCACCAGGTAAGTCATTATGATTGCAGTTTTAAAAGAGTCAATATCAAGCTGTATGGGCATTTTTCAAGACATATAATGTGACAATTTATTGTTCTCTAAGAGTTAAAATTGAAATAGTGAAATACATTTTTCTAATGCAGAAAGTGTAGTTAAGATAGTAAAAATACTGCAGCTCAGATTGGTTCAATGTTTCGGTCAGTTTGACGTCCAAAATGCCCCTTGAAAGGAATGAATAAACGATAAAATTTAAGTCTTACAATTTTAAAAATAAAATAAATCATTTTAGAATCAGCATACTCGATTAAGGTTAAAGTTCAGTGTTATCACCCTTATTACTAATTTATACAGTATGATCAGAAGTGAATTGATGCTAGTTACCAGAGTACTCATAATAATTTGCATATAATCAAACATTGTAAACAACTGTTGTCTCAACAACAGATTCAGATAACTAAATGACTAACGAAAATCCATTTGAGGTCGAATTCTTCAAGTATGAATTAAACTTGCCTAAAAGGAACGGAATTTATTCGGAATCAACAGAATTAATAAAGGCTTAATAACTTGTTGTTTATTAATGCAGGTGATGGTCCATTTCCGGGTATTATCGATCTTTTTGGAGGAGCTGGTGGGTTGATGGAGTTTCGAGCAGCACTTTTGGCTTCAAGAGGATTTGTAACATATGCCTTGCCATATTTCAACTTTGAAGATTTGCAATTTGATCCTGACAATACTCTGTTAGATATAGATTATTTTCTTGTAAGTCTATATTGAAAACATACCACTAATATGCGATAAATTATTGTAGCATTTAAGCACAGGCGTAAACGTGTTTGTTTATATGCCTGTCATTAAAAGTATCTACATAAGGTATACCATTAATATCACTTTTGTCTCGCCTTGTGACTTCTGTAATTGTCAAAAGGCGTGTTCTTTCGCCAAGCACTCGAAATGAAAGTCACGGGTTTTTTTTCGGATGGGAACTTAAAATAAACGAGGCCCCGTGTCACGGCGTGGCACGATAAAGAACTCTGCTGTATAATGCCATCAGCGCAACACACAGGCAAAATTTCTACACCATTACTCAACTCAACTCTTCTTGTCATATGTCCCTTTTTTAAGTAAAAACGTTCCCTGGATATCTTAGAAATGAAAAACGCATGTGGGCGCAATTCATGCACAGAATAACAAATACAATGTACATGTTCAGTCAAATTTTGTTGGTGTGTAAAAAATGAGTTTGTTTGTTGGTATCATTTGATGAAGACATAATTACGATGCATTTGAATTAGAATTCAAAAAAGTTGAAAAGTTTAAACCATAAAATAAATTAAAAGAAAATGGCAGGAAACAAAAAAATATCCGAACTCCCAACTTGGAGTTACTCTTTGTTCGTGTCACAAACAAAGCCGAATTGTATTTGTTTATGAAACATGTTAGTTTATTTTATTTAATTCTTGTTCATTTTCAAGGAAGCTGTAGATTATTTGTCATCGTTTAATTTTGTAAATAAAGTTGGAATCATAGGCGTCTCTAAAGGAGCCGAATATGCCATGTTGACAACCAGGTATAATCCAAAGGTATGACTGCATGAAGTATTTGTTGTTCTTACGATCTGACATTTTCAATGTGAAGAGCACAACACAGTAATACAATTCAATGATAAAAACAGCCAAACAAGACGAGATATGGGAGCTATAATTAGTATAAAATTCGTGATTTTGAACTGAAGCAAATTTTTATTTCTATTTTAAACGATAGTTCCACACAGGCATTGAGATTTCTACATGTGCACATTTTATATGCACAATAATTTTAAATTTTCATTATATTTGTCCGACAAAAAGGAGTCAATTCAGAGTCGTTTTTTTTATTTATAAACTACTAAGTGCTATGATTATTGTACTGTGTATTGTAGATTGTATAGCGTTCCAAGTAGTTCTCTTGTAAACCGCGTTTTAGATGATTTTCAATGTGAATGCATAACAAATAGACATAATCAAAAAGTATATAGTTTAGAAGAACTAACTGTTAAAGCAATCACGATAATATCACGATTTTGTCTTGTTCAATAGCAAAAGGCAGTGCAAAAGCATTATTCCCAAAGAAACAATCTTAAAAACTATTGCAGTATAGATGATGCCAATTCTTTACAATTTAGCTTGACAATATCATTCACTCTGTTATTGTTTTCAATAAAAAAACAAAAAACAATGGAAATAATACTCTCCAGAAGAAATGCCTTAGCCTCTTTAGATAACAACCTGTTCTCGAATGAATCTGGTTGTAAAAATTATGCAAACTCTCTTCGATGGCAAAGCGGCTTCATATGATGCAGATGTTTGAGGGAACACCGGTGTGTATTTTAAGTGAAGTAAGTGATATATGTATATCAAGAAATAGGAAACTGATCCACTACTGGGTGCCTGTGTGCTGTACCCAAACTTCAATTAATGGTTGTTTACTGTGTTCATTTTCAAAGAATCTGCTTACTGGCATTTATGTGATTTGCTCGAATGAAGTTGGCTGTTTAGAAAAAAAATAACAGTGATATCCAAGTGTTTTGCAATACTTATATGGCATACCTTAAAATTTGGGTATTCTGTAAAAATTCGTAATTTTATTATTTTTTTTTAATTCATTTTAGGTTAAAGCGGCTGTTTTTATTAATGGACCACCATTTTTAACCTTATTCGACCTCAAATTTGGCAATACAATATACAAGTGTGTTGATAAGGATATTGGGTATGTTTCAACTTCTTTTACTTGTGTACAATTGCACAAACAGATCACCAACTTGACAAAGAAATATTCTTTTCGCTATATATTGAGTGCCGCTAGTACAAGGTAGACTACAATACACACTCGCACATCTTACACATTTGTTATTTTGTTAACCCTTTGTTTGAATTTGATTAATGGTGTTTTACGCCCCAGTCAAGATTCTTTCAATTAAATCGAGGTAATCAGTTCAAAGACATGGTTAAAACTGAAGTGCCCAGAGAAAACCACCATCTGCAAGCAGATTGACAAACTTTCTCAAACTAGGATCAGTCCAAGTAAGATTCATATCTTGGCGGTGAGAGGAACTGTGATCCGTAAGCGTGCGTTTTAGACCACCAAGCCACCAAGGCCCTTAAATAATCCTTACAGATTAATTAACATGCTTTCGGAAATAGCAGAAAATTATTACTGACGTGACATTAAAAACATCCAACCAAGTAACAAATTAAACGCCTTGTTTATAAAAATTCAAAAGTAACACCTAGAAGGCATGGCATAAGAAGGAATATTTTATAGGGATTGATCCTCTGCTATTCATTTATGGCAAGAGAAAATAATAGCATTTCTGAAAATAATAGTTACCTTCAAGCATTTTCATTCCAATTTTTTTTTTCAGTTTCGATTTTTCTCGAATTAAAGGTACCCACGAATGTGCAGCTTTTAGAGATGCTTATCATAATTATTCAGCTGATGACATTATACAGGTATTATATATGTGTGTGTGTGTGTTTGTGTGTGTATGTTAAAGTAAAGTAAGCATCATGTTTGAAAGAAGACAAGATCAGCAAAACAATGTACAACCAGTCACCATTGTAACCGACACAACCCTACCTTTGCTTTTAGTTATTTTTGTTTTATCAATTTTGCTATTAAAAGTATTTTAATAAATTTTGAAGCATAATGTTATATTTTTAAAGAAAATGTTGAATAGCAAGTTACTTGTAAACAAGGTGAAACATAACAGCATACACGACAATAACTTCATACGATGCAAATACTCTCTATCATCTTTTTCAAAACAATTGTTTAAAATTGATCCCTGTATTTGTTTGTTTGTTTTTTTAATTTAATATAGTTGTGGAAAACAGAAGCTAATATATTGTATATTGTCGGTGAAGATGACCAAACAACGGATCCCAATCTTGCAAACGTTTTGTTAAATAGGTATCCTAAAGACAAACAGTCGTTAATAGAATTAAAGTCATATCCTAATGCTGGACATCTAATAGAGCCACCGTTTATGCCATTATGTCAGAAAAGTTATAATCCACAGTTTGGTAAGACTTTATTAGCCAGAGCAGTATAAATGTTGTTAAAATTTGATTCTTAACTAAAAATGTTGGTAGTGAACATCTATATCGTTTATTATCAAAATAATGTAAAGTCAATTGTCTGAAATAATTAATGGACACCACAAACAAAAAGGTAAAGCTAAAATAAAACACAAACATACCAGTCCTTGTTATATCAGTATATAGATCTAACTGAAATGAAAAGTCTTAAGATCCCCTTGTTAAAACTTTGTCACTAAAAATGAGATATTTCTCAATGATTATTTACTTACAGGTAACAGAAACAATCACATAAATATATAAATTGACTTAATGTTTGGTGCACGTCAATAACTAATGCTACAGTAATCTCTCTTTTATCTAATTAAGACGCTTAAAGAGTTGTACTTAAAAAATCAGAGATTGGCAACAAAATTATTAAAATTCCATGTGAAATGCTACTATAATGTACACATCTAAGTGTAGCTAGCTAGACAGGAGGTGCTTACCCTTCTGGAGCACCCGGCCTCGCTTCCTTGATGGAAGTTCACGTGTATAACTAAATTTGCCAGCTTTAAAAGTTTTAACTTTGTTTTTGGATTGTGATTTGGACAAGGAATGGTATGTTTGTGTTTTATTTATATCGACGTTATTGTAAGAAGCAGATATTCTTTAGATATGGTTAACAAATATTGTTCTGTCACTTTTGTTGTGTAAGTTATTTCAATCAAGAATGCAGTTGATTTAATACAAATGTTTTATTATTTTCAGTCAAACAATATTGAAGAATAACTCTAGTGTCATATACCATTTCTGAATTTAATCATAAAATACATTCAAAAATGGTATATGAAAATAGCATACCATTCTATCAGATAAGACACATTCTTGAACGAGCTTGATTTGGCAATTAGAAATTTCACAAAAACTGATATTTAGTAACCATATTTAACGATTTATTATTATGTTGTATCGTTGTGTATTTAAACGAAGTTTCAATTAATCACAACATCTTTAAAATCTTTCACCCTGCATTATTACGTCTACAGAACCTAGGTGTGGTGAGCCATATTCTTTCTTTCCAATAACAAAACCAGTGTGCATTTAGGACTTTTCCTGGATTACTGTCTGGTAAAATTGGATTTATTTTTTTAATTAATGCCTATGATCCATTTTGTTGTGCTTATCTGTTACACTGAATAAGTTACTTATCATTGCACTTTCATTTGTTGCAGGTGTCACACAATTCTGGGGAGGCCACTTACCTGGACATACAAGGGCTCAAGAAGATGCCTGGGAAAAAATTCTCAAATTTTTCAGACAACATTTAGGTTGCCAGGGGTCAGATTTTAAGTGCAGACTGTAGCGCAATATGTTGATGGCATTAATATTAAAACAGTGGAGGTTTTTTACCACATGACATTTGTGTGGAAAGGATATCCATAGTATTATAAGCCGGATGAAATTTCCATGAGAATGGCGTATTTTCTGAACTGTATTAATAGAAGTATTTAAGATTTTTAATTGTAACAGTATAAATGTACAAGCTTTAACAAAGATTGATATATTTACGAGTTCTCATTCTGTATATATTATTTAAGATGTTTTAGGATTTTGCATATATATTTTTAAATTCTATATTTATATTTAGAAAAAAACAGAATTGTTATAATCATCGTTGATGAAGATTTTACAATGAATGATTATCATTTTAAATTATTTTTTTACAAAATATTTTACACTAATCCTTTTGTTTCAATTGATCAGGGAAGTTTTTCGGTTTTTTTTTTTGTTCAAAATATAAAAATGGATTTTAATGTGAACAACATATTAGTGCTAGATTTTCTTTCACTTGGTAGAAAGGACGCAAATGTGTCAAAGTAGAATGTCTTAGATGTCTATGTATTTATTTTGTTCTTTTATTTATTTGTTGTATCATGAAGTATTTTATTTGGCTGTTTTAAAGTATACGCTGTTAGATTTATCGCATATGTAATTTAAAGCAGAGCACCTTTTCTCCCAGTTTTCCAATCTAGCACACAAATCAGATTTCAAAACACATATACATGTACTTGTTGAGCGTTGTCAATTGAATTCACAAGAAACAGATGGCGGTAAAAAAAAAAAAGTTGTGTTTTAGCATGTGGATAATGTAATCGTTTTAAAACAAACAAGATCTCGAGTTGAGATATTATTATTCATAATACTGACCATGTGTCCAAAATAATTCCCTTTCTTTCGTAACGAGGTTTTTAATTACGTGTGGGATACAGAATAGTCAGCAATACTGACTTAAAACTTTCAATTTTACATAGATTACACAAGAAGAAGGAAAGTAGTAATTTTAAAACTGTATCTTAAATTTAACATAGAATGGTGCACAAAAGAACTGAGCCACCTTTTTAACAGTTTTACATCATTTTAGGAATCAAATGGTCTATGCCAGTTCAGTATATAGAATGATGATCATATTTATTTCTAGCATTTATTGATAATTTCTTATCCAAGCGACGCCTGAAATCTGTAAGTCAGATTGTATAGGTACATAATTCTAACTCGGGAAGTTCTAACTGACATTACAAATCTATTCATCACTTTTTGCAAAAGCTCGCAGAAAAATAACTTTTATTGGAACACACACACACACACACACACACACACTGATTGCGTCGTTTCAAGAGCGATATTCTGTAAGTTATATCTTTGTACAGCCTCACAAGCGGGGTTGCTTTTTGCAGGTACTGGGGTTTCCGGATTCCAAGCGTACGAAACTTGTTCAGTGTATGTATTATTATTTTTTCTTTTTTCAAAACGGTTCTAATTTGTAAATGAAACATTTTGCACGAGTTGTTTTTACATATGCTACTGATCTTAAATGTCGCACACACACACACACACACACACACACACACCTATTTCTAGATTACTTCTGTACAGTTCCACTTAGCGTGCAAATTTTGTTCATCATTCGTCAATTTTTCTCGGTCATTTGGCATTTTCATTCACCTTGTTAGGTAATCGCTGTAAATTATACTTAACAAATTTAAAACGTCTTGGCTCAAAAAATTCCCATTTTACTTTCAAATTTAAACGTTAACTATAAATTTCCGTTTCTGTGATTCCAGGGAAGATTCTTTTTTCGCCAAAATTAATGTAATATTAATGTTTGATCTTACCAAAACACAATAGTAACTAGGCTTTAAGGCTTAGCAGTGATACTATTTCGAATTTGACTTCTATCTCGGGTTTGGCTGAAAATATTATTATCCTAAAAATGCTCTTAACTTTGTTTGAAAATGAGTTTGTTATCTGCAATCAGTTCTACCGAGAGGACATTGTTTTGCTGCTGCTTTAACACAATAGACCATTTGTCAATTAAATGTTCCGAGTCATCGTGAATCATTTTCCTATTTAGATATTACAATGACAGGGGACAAACCTCTGAATTTTCGGGTTTTTTCGTACAAAAGCACTGTTTTTACCAAGTGTAATTTCTATGTTGTCGTTTTATTTAAAAAGTTTACCAGACAAGCCAAAATACATTTGAGACATTATATGCAAAATAAAATGGTTTAAAAGATGAAAATCTTATCTTTAGCTTTTTGTTTTCCAAGAGAAGTCATGTTTAATGTAACGAAAAACCCCGAGAACTGTCCGGTCAAGTTGTAAAATCTTAATAGAAAACCGATTCATATTTCGGTCGGAATTTTAATTGGCAAATTCAGTATTGTTTTTCAGATGGTAGAAGGTATACATTTGATCACGAAGGAAATGTATCATCTAAACTGTTCATCTGCAACAATCATGAAAAATCAAAAAGGTAATAGTCCTTTATAAGAGCATTTTGTCTACTCATTCCTTCGAGAACATACAATGAATTGTCTACTCATTCCTTCGAGAACATACAATGAATGTGCTCAAATGGCCATCCTACGTTGAACTCGAGGTCCTGTGTCATAGACTCAAACGTACCATATGTTTAAAGAACTATCACTGCATATTTTGAATGGCAATAGTTTGGGATTCTGTAAATGTAATTTAGTTGTTTGTATTTCGATTTATGTATATACCTTTGGCTTCGAGGCCAAACATCGTTCAAATAAAAACCGTTTTCCAGCTTGCGTACACAACTTAATGTACACATTAGCGAATTTCCAGTACTAGTATATCATTTTACATTTATCAGCATTTTATCAACGTAAAACATTTAAACAGTCTTTGTATGATTTCAGATACACGATTCATCTTAAGACGTAAACCATGCTCTAATTCTACAACCCATAATTAATGAACAAATATTTTTATACGTCGTGATATTAAACCTTTTTCCGTCAATGTATTTAAATAGAAAAATGCAGGTAACGTTGGGTTTTAATTGACTGACAGGTCTCTTTGTCTGATCTCCATAAAGGCTAAAAAAACAGCTACATAAAATTACTATTTCGAATTTGGTGTGTGTGTGGTAATTAATTTTCAGGTCCTGCATGTGCATATATCAAACTCGGTTTAACATAAAAGTTTGATTACAAAATTTCATTTTATTTTTACCGTTACTTATGTTTATATGTTTCCTACAAAAAGCATGACAACCCTTCATTATTGATAATTTTAAAAAGTTCTAGAGTAAGGTCACCATGAAATAAGATTTTGATTTAATTTGATTTGATTTTATGGGGGTCTCACTTTTCAGTCAAGAGTATTTCACTCATTTCAAGACGTCACCAGCTATAAAAGAAGTGGCGGAGATTTTTACCCTTGAAGCGCGCTTAAGGGAAATGTGCAGGGTGGTTTTTTAACAGGCTACGCCTTTTGTGGCACGGGGCATCGGTTTTTAAGTATCCTTGGAAGGACTCTGTGACTTAAATTTCTAAATGCCGAGTGCTTGGCGAAAGAACTGTCACTACTAACTTTCACGTCGTTGGGCGGGGTTCGCACCTCGACCTGACACATACAAGCGTAAAAATAAGATTTAAAGATTTCTCTTTCATGGTAACAGAAATCATAATTGAAATTCAAAGATCTTCATATTTCAACAGCTTTTGCCAGACGCAACCCGTTAACATAGCGGGAGATGGTATAAACATGTATACGCTTTGAACTAAATAAAGGATTACACACATGGACCGCTACTAAATAATAGTACATCTCGTGCGTCTTGTATATATCGCTTATTTATAATTTTGCAATTTTAGTTATGAAAAATATTTCTGACTTTAATTCTGGACAGTGTATCAAATTAAATTATTCTATTACTACCATTTTGCATCGCCAAATTCATACCTGTTAATATTTTAAACTGATATAGGCAGTTGCATTTTCTTTTTCTTTCACAGTTGCCGGGCGACATTGTAATGTCAAAAGTAATTTAGACAAGAGAATACATTCCGTTTTTTTTTTTGTAAAGTGTCTTGTGTTGCGACAACTACATCGCACAAATAAGCATGTTAATTTTCAAGTCTGTCGTTTACAAATGACGCGATTTTTATTTCTTCAGTTCGAATTTTAGTGCCCAATTTTAACGAGTTTATTTAATTACTTTTCCGCTTCTTTGCATGTGAATATGATATTCCAGTTCCAAACAGATCAATGTCTTATATCCTGCATATATGCCATTAAGCTCAGTCATGCCCCTTTACTAATAAATTATCTGTTACTGATCTGCAAGTCTTTGAAGCAATGAGACAAATTTACAAGCATGTCAAATGAACTTGATAAGGCCCGTTGTTCACACTTGCCTTATAAGAAGAGTACTATAATGTGACTGGTATGTTGTAATTTTGTCTTAAATTTTGAGTTGGTTAAAACCTTAATTTTGTTCTTAACCTGTAGAAATGCATATTTATAGAACCTCACACAAATTTTCCTAAGACTTGGTTTCATTCACTGATTTCCCTTATTTTACATCTAGCAAATTTTGAAATCCTAAAATGATTGTTAATTTGTGAGGAAACCACTTTCAACTCATAACAACCATTTTTATCAATACTGTTTTGTTATAGAACCATAAAAGATTGTAGAAATCTGCTAAGGAAAATCTTATGGCCAGTTGCGTACCTCTGGTTTACCTAAGTCTGATTTACATGGTGATCCACAGTTCAGGTAACCCAGAGTTAAGTCAGAGTTAACCCCCGCTCTCACCTTGAGAATGACAAAATAACTTCTCCTCTACAAGAAATGAAACTTGACGGCTGATATCGGCCATCGTACATTTACTGAAAAAAAACCTTTGCGATTACGAAACAGCTCGGCAGTATTGCCACCAGGTGATAAGATGGGGATGTGGGTACAATCAATAGCACCCAGAATCCCAGGAATTCCGCTTATCTGCATTAATCCTCTTTGTACTTCATGTATTCTATTGCCAGCTGGAAAATTTATTTGTTGGTTATACAAAGACGCAATTGAATTTGTTACTTATAGGACAATTCTGGAAACAGTTGATTTATGAACACCAAATAAATCCCCATTAACTGCTAAAAAATTGCCTGTTGCATAGAATCGCAAGGCCATGAGGAGCTGATTAAGTGGTGATATTGTCATGATTTTGATCTGTTTAGCAATAATTTCATCTTTAACATTTAACAGATGCAAAACAGTTTCTTTGGATAAGCGTAATCTATCCAAGAATTCCTCATTTAAATAAAATAAAAATGGATCATTCCGATCCCTAACAATAATCTCTCGTCTTATCAACCGCTCAACTAACTGAAATCTATCTAATTCATCCAAAAATTCTGCCATTTCTAAAAATAATCCTGTACTGAGCCTACCTTTTACTAGGATTAAATTTACCTATAAATCTGATCTCTACTCGGCTAATTCAGAAAGGTGTGCAATCAAACCAGTTTAATGACCTGGACTTAATCCTGGAATCAAAATAAGCTAGAGGTACGCAACTGGCCATTAGTTAAGGAATGACAGTGAAACTTTACTTTTGCTGGTGATGCTAGTCAATAGCTTTGGGTGTTAATCTTTAACATAGAAATAAAACAGTGGTCTTATTCTTTTTTTGTAATTCATTTATTTTCAAAACATTTTTCTAAACATTAAATAACATATGCCCTTGGTAAAAGATGTTCATTGCAGATTTAAATCATCTTTTTTGAAAATAAAGATTCTTTTCCAATACACAAGAATAAATTACATGGATTCTTTGTGAGCTTAGAACACTCACCAGTAACATAAATAGACCAAAGTTACCTAATGCACCTACTGATATGACCTGGCTCTTTGACCTTTAGCCTGGTTATATTGATTTTTGACAACTGATGTTGTTTTTTTTTCAGATTTTTTTTCCTACCGGTATTTTGATTAGCATAACCTAATAAAATCAAATCAATACATTAACTTTCCTTAAATTCTGTTATCCAGCAATTTTAACATTCAATTGCTCAAACAGTTTTCATATTCAGCGAGTTAATAGTTAAATCAGGCAGGTCAAATTTGTTGATCTATCAGTAGATATTACTAGAGATGATGTCTTTAGGAAGCTGTTGGTGGAAGTTAACAGATAACATGGCACAAAATAAGGGCATAATACAATCATTTGGGAAAACAGTGTGTGTAAGATCGTAGTTACATAGTTGAAACTGTCATAAATATAAATAATATTGACACTCCTGAAAATAAAATGGAAAAATACAGGGGGGGGGGGGAATATAAATTTCAGATACTTTGAAATAAAAAGGAAACGAGAGTCAAAGTCTGAGGTAAAACAACAAATATAACACTGAAATATACTGTCAATATAAATAAAACAATATCTTCATTCAGTATTCCATTGAAAACTCGGAGAAACAAGACATTTCTACTTCATATGATGTTTCATATAAAATATTAAATCTACTTTCTGCTACATAAAAGATAATTTTTTTCGTACAAAGGTGGGATTACATCAAAATATGTTACTACATGAACTATACCAAAAATAACACAGTAACTTCTATTTAGCAGACCCCTTTTAAAGAAAGATAGCTAACCAGTTGTCAAAAGCCAGGTTCCATTAGTTATGTACTATATGATGAACTATCTCTGATTTGACCTTCTTTGTGATGCTGACAGAGAAAATTGTATAATCAAACTAATTGTCAGTTGAAGACATGCAATGGGGTAAACTATTTTATCAAATAAAAAATCAAATATTCAATGTGTGCATTGGATACAAAATATATAATTTACCTTTTTCCCATCAAAGTAAAGACCTTGGAATCTGGCATTTACATTTTCAATATCAATAGAAACTATAGTTCTACACAAACTAGAGATATCCTATTACACATTGAAGAACCCATTATATATATATATATATATATATATATATATATATATATATATATATATATATATATATATATATATATATATATAACAGGGAACATAATTAAAGGAATTAAAGAAGCAAAACTCAATTTTCAACAAAAAAAACATTATTTAAAACAAAATACCTTGTATCATTCTTGACATTTTAACAATTTTTATAAAATCTTATATTCTTATATAACAATCATTTTGTCACTAAATGACCATATATAAATGTTACCGGTACAATTAAATGATATGGAACCCAAAAACATCATTTATATATATATACATGTATTTTTTTCAGAATTGGTGAGCTATATAATATCTGAGGTCCCAAGGATACACTAATTGGTCAGGTTACAATAACATTATAACAATGAAAAGAGGAATAACAAATTATACGTATGATCAAACTTAATGGAATTTCAAGCTATTTTTGTAAGGTATAAATATGGGAAATTGACTATAAAAAGTTTTTTACATGTATTGGACATGTTTAGGTTTGATGGTAAGGAAAACTATATAATCAAGAAAACCATAAGAAAACTTTAGCATGCCAATGAAAATCTTTAATGCTGGATGGCAATGTCCAAGTCAATCATTTCATGAGGGCAAGCTTGATATAACCTCCTTTAGGAAATTTACACTCTTCTTTCCTTTTAATAAAAGCAGGATTCAAGAAAGAAAAATTGAATTTAAAACTCGGAATACAATCACATGCAAAAGAAACAATTCATTTTTACTGTATAAAACATTTCCACTGAGGCTCTTCTATTGACTAGATTTATCAATATATGTAACTTTACTCAGTATAATACATGTATAATGGTCAACATCATGCAATGATAAATGATTTACAAAATCACAATGAACTTTCTGGAAGTGTGAAACACCTACATGTATAATTCTTCCTACATGTGTAAAATTCTTTAGTTCTAAATCTAATGATCATACATTTTTGGTTAAAAGATAAAATATTAAAAGTAGTTTTCATGGAAATTTATTCTTTAAATATATACTTAAATTGATAATAAAAACTATACATATAACTAACTGCATATATCCATCATATGTTTGCTAAATTCAAAGGAGGTAAGTCTAATTTTAGTAACATTTACCTTAATGTGTAAAAAAATCTGTATGACGTTTTTAATAAAATGAATGTGTAGATCCAATTTTGAGGGGAAAAAACCACCTTTTATTTTACCATGTTTCAATTTTTGTTTTTGTTTTGTTTTGTTTTTTTTTTTTTAATTTTTCACTAATGGCAACATAAATCAGTCTATTTTAAAGAACAATGAATGAACAGTTTTATAGCAAATTAAGTGTTAGAAAGGCCAATTGTATATAAAATTTTATGAAAACATATGATCAAAATTTAGAAAAACTTTAGCAATACTTCCGTTTTCCCAAACTTTAAAAATTATGAATAAGTGACCTACTGCATGAACTATGCAACAAGTCATGGACTCTATTGACCTACCAATCAATTATTGAATGGAATTATGACAGCTAAAGGTTACTTTAAAATTCTAAACTAGTTTGACAAAACCAGCAAAGTGCTTTTGCCTGTTTAAGTGGTTTATAATGGCACACATTTAAAAACATCTGCCATCAGATCATGAACAAATTATGACTTTAGTATTCTTCTGAGTCACCATAATTTTTTTTTTTTTTTATATATACTTTTTTTTAACAACAGTAGCCCTTTTCTTCGATGACAAATTTAAATTTACTACCCTGTGTGGTCCAGCTGTAGAATATATTTAGCAAAAAAAGAACTACAAACTGCCTAATTACAATTTTTCAGATGTAGTACCCAAAGAAATACAGCATTAATTTACATGTATAATAAAACCTGCACTACCTTTTATCTTCTAGAATTTAAATAAATTATCACACATCTACATGTAAATTCAAACTATAAACAAATTTGAATATATCCTATACACCCAACAACTAAGCCCAATCTTTCAGATGCAAAAAATATACAAAAAGGTAATGTTGATGTGATACACGTATCCTGAGCTTTTTCTTTTGAAAAATCAAATATTGAACCATTTATCATACATTAATGGTATATTTTAACTGTTACTTAGGTTATATTTGAGTAGATCATACTATTTTATTACTGGCACGACAAATAAAAATGATGTTTATACATGTAATGATATACATGTAGTGATGTTCATGTAATGACGTACATGTAATGATGTACATGTAATGATATACTTGTAGTGATGTACATGTAATCGTATGAATTCGTATCAAAGTTTACAAGGCCACAATTTAAATATAAAACTAACAATTCTATATACAGGTAAGTATATCTTTATGCATGAAATAATTGAATCTATAAATGAAAAAAAAGGAAAAATTTATTTCTTAAAGAAATAAAAATCAAGTACATAATTAGCATATTCCAATAACAAAATTTTGTTGTTGACAGTGACTTGATAAGTTCTAAATAATTTAATTCAGATTACAGGGATAATGTAGAATGTTGTTTTATACTCCAGTCAAGATTGAATCATTAACATCCAAACTGTCAGTTAAGGAATGCTACAGGAAACTAGAGAAACACCTACAATCAAATTGTAAAATAATCTACAAAACAAGAGCTCCGCATGGCAGAGCATGATACGCCCGTCAAATCTGCAAGTCATTTATGTGGATATTTTGTTTATTGTGAACTATAAAGGGACTTATACAGTTTATATGAGCTGTTCATAATCAATAAGTCAATTCAATTATTCATCACAATGATACAAAATGCAGTGCACAAGTCAACAAGTACAATAAAAAACAATAGTAATTATTGAGACAATAACAATTGTTGTTTACATATTACTTATAAGCCTATGTCCACATTGTAATCAGGACAAACATGCTAACTATATGCCTGCTAAAGGTGATATCATTATAAGCTCAGTTGTATTTCTGATAATTACTGAAATATGCCCTGGACATAATTATATAAGTACCAAAAATTATGATAAAAACAATTATGTTTCTTAAGAACTGCAATTCTCTACATTGAGATCAAAGAGAATAACTAAAAATTATGGAAACTGGAGTTACAGTTCTTGTGCAATGTACTTTGTATCACTGTGTTAAGAAAATTTCAAGTTTCAAATCATTCAAACCATAGGTGTTAAAGTTATGATCCGGACAAACATGCGGGTAGTATTCAAAGGGAGATAACTCAAAAGTTAAGGAAGCTTGAGTTACTGTTCTTGTGCACTGCACTTCTCATCATTGTGATAAGTAAACATACCAAGTTTCAAAACATTCCAATCATGGTGTCAAAGTTATAATGCAGACAAACACTCTGGCAGCACACAAAGGGGAATAACTCAAAAATTAAGGAAGCTAGAGTTACGGTTCCTGTGCACTGCACTTGGCATCATCGTGGTAAGTAAGCATACCAAGTTTCAAGTCATTCTGACCATAGATGTCAAAGTTATGATCCGGCCAAACATGATAACAGCATTCAAAGGGGAATAACTCAAAAATTAAGGAAGCTAGAGTTACGGTTCCTGTGCACTGCACTTCGCATTATCGTGGTATGTAAGCATACCAAGTTTCAAGTCATTCTGACCATAGATGTCAAAGTTATGGGCCGGACAAACCCGCCGCCAGTACGCCCGCCCGCCCGCCTGGACGCCCGCCCGCCAAGGGTGATCCCATAATACGCCCCGTCTTTGAAGGGCGTATAAAAATTCTGTACTTTAATAAAATATGTATTTAAAGTTTTAATATCAATTGATTTTAATAAATCAATTAAGACTATATTTAAATTATCAATGTTAACATAAAGAATTTTTGATGGAAAATGAGAATTTAAGAATGAAAAAATGAATCTACTACATTCATACATTAATGGAATTATGTACATTATTTTTAAATAACTGCATCTGATAGAAAAATCCTTTATTTCAATATTAACATACATGTAGATGCAGAAAAACATGATGTCAACATTAAGGAGTCGTACAGCAAAAGAATGCAAATAAAATCTGAAAAAGGTGAAAATGAATGTACCATAACCAATGATGTAAACATCATCAAAATAATGCCAGTATTGAGCTATTGTTAACAAACATGAAACAGTGAATATCATCTATAAAATAACAGCATATTATCAAGTATATGTATAGTGTTTAATCTGTACAAGTAACATTAATAGTCTTAGCTTTTAATTGGTATAAAATAGCCAACAAGAAAAGAAAATAATTATCTTATAACTGAAAAATAAGATCATTTTAATGCTAATAAATTAATATTAGGTTTGCCTAATTTTGATTATTTTTTGAAAATCTGATATCCATCAAAAAGGATTGTTTCTAATACATGTATATTTCATTTTGCTAAATGAAAACCACCTCCTGTTATTTTGAATTTTGACCTTTCATACATTATAAAAAGAAATAGAATTTTGAACTTTAAGGTCATGGCTAGATTGTAAAAATTTTGAAACCCCAAATATTTTCAAATCCAATTAAAACAAGCATTTAGCAGTGTTAATTTAGGATGATTATCCAAAATATTTAGTAACAACATGATGAATACATGTTGCTATAAAGAAAAAAAAAATTATTATTCTGCACCAATATAATACATGTATATACATGTACAATTAAATACTAGTCTTTTTTGGGTTTAGCACTCTGTTGTGACATTTGCTGTACACTATGTTTTACACCCTGTTCCATCATTTTTGCATATATCTGTGCCAATGCCTGAAAAAAAGATTAAAAATATCTTAATACTTGTTATTTGCATCATTTATAGAATCCATGTACTTATTGTCTAAGTTACATAATTTCACTTCCTTGTGTGAAGTTTAAAGTTCAAAATTACACTTGATTAAAACAATTAGTACTATAAACATTAAAATAATCCAATGTCAGAACCAATAACAAAGGGACAACACAAAATTCTTACTGCTATCTGAACATCAATATGTGTGGGATTATATCAATAATTTGCTGAGTTTTAAACTGTAAAAACTGAATTATACATGTAAGTGAAAGCATTACACGATATCTCTAATGTGTGTAATTTGGTTGGCAAAGGTTATGCCACAATAGTAATTTTTGGAGAAGTTAAAATACAGTAGAACTTCGATAACTCGTAGTACTCGGGACTTCAGTGGGGACTTCGAGTTATCGAAGTTGAAGGATGGTGTCCAAGAATGGTGTCACCTTCACATATGTTTTCCACTACAAAATCTTGATGTTGTAAACAGTTACCTGTACTCGAATGTGTAAAAAAAATAAAAAGATAATTTTTAAAGAAAATACAATAAATTATTTATTAAAGAATTGATATTGACGGTAAAAGCATGCGAAACGTGTTATTTTATTATAAAATCACGATACATGTATATACGAACAACGAAATCGGAAATCAGATATATGTATATGTTTATCAAAATGCTTATTTTTTTTTACATTCGTTAGAAAATACGAACAGAAACTTAATGAAATTATAAAGCAGTGCAATAAGTAATTTAAGATTTTAATGCAGTCGTGAGTACAACGGGGTTAGTCGTTTAAATTAAGCTTGGAGAACTTGGCTTCTTTTATTACAGTAGAGGATTAGCATACCTGTTAGGCTTAATTGTCCGTGACGGTACTGGATATTAATCCGTTAATTGATACTAATTAATACGGTAGATAACAAGAACTACTCGGTTATTTTCTCTACTATAACGGTAGCCAAATTACGGATATGTGATTTCTCTGATCGTTTTATTAAACGAGCAATTGATCATACACTGTTAGAAAAAATTCGAGTTTTTGAAGTTAATTTTAATAGATTTTTAAACTACAGACCAAATTTTTACTTCGAGTTATCGGGGGTATTTGAATTATAGAAGTTTGAGTTATCGAAGTTTTCCTAATATAGTTTATATAGAAAACCGGTCGGGACAAAATAAAGACTTCAAGTTATCCATGGTATTCGAGATATCGAAGTTTGAGTTATCGAAGTTCTACTGTATGTATCAAAGTCATAATACGGATTGACACCAAATAATGCTTTAAGTGAAGAAAATGGCTCTATAGTGTTAACAGCAACATTAGTGTTATAATAAAAACAGATGTTATATATTTTCCCTGTACTTACATTATCCCATAATAAATCTGCCACATGGTCTATGTGTTGTCCAACATTTCTGTACTCTCCACTATACCTTGCATATACCCAGGCCACTAATAAAATCAAAAACACACCTAACACAACATTCATTAAATTAGCAAATGATTCCATGCCTACAATACCAAATAATCCTGAAAGTACGTAAGCAATCGCCAAAACAGTAAAAAGTACTGCAGGTGTTCTGGCAGAACTGAATATGTTTTTTCCTTCATTGTGTTTTTGGAAATTTTCATATAACTGTTCAATTTCGGTTTGTAACTGTTCTAAGAAAGGTTGACTGAATTGTGGACCGCCCATTTTACGAGCCACACGGAACATTTCTAATGCCTTCTCCATGTATCTATTGTGTTCTCTTTCAAGGGCATCTGGATGTAAATATGGCTGGTCTCCTCCACAAACCTGAGAATGAAAAAGGTTAATATCAACTCAAACAAGAAAATACTGTCTTAATACGGTAATCTTAAACTTTTAACAACTTCATGGATTTTATTTTTCACAATTTCCATAGAATAATTAGCAGTTTTAGATTTAACATATTATTTTATCTGACAGACAAATGCAATTGTGTGAAAAGATAATGATTTATATTTCAAATAAATAAATTTACATTTTATATTGTAGTTTTGCTTTTTTAGTTTACTGATAATATTACTGACAGATAGAACCTTATAACAAGTGATAATAAAGCTAACAGAACCACAATTTTTCTTCAACATTTTAAAAATAAAAAAAATTTAACATTTCAGAATGCCCACACACACACACACACACACACACACACACACAGAAACTTACTGTTTCCATTTCTTTTTGATAGAGATTTTTGGCATTTGATACTGCAGCTAAATTATTAGCTTCTGCTGTAGCCTAAAAATTAAAGTTGATGACAAATTGTTTTTTTAAGACTCTGAAATCTATATGATGGAAATTGATGATTATAAATAATAATAATAATAATAATAATAATAATAATAATAATTTGTTATCGTTTGTTATAAATGTGTGACAAAAATTAAAAGCCTTTACTATGACAAAGTTACTGTTAAGATGAAATATTCTTGGAAATCGTATATGTTTTCTTTTAAAAGGAAATGGTTTAAAAAACACTAACCAATGTTTTTTACCTGTTGCTGCCTGGATAGCTAAGTAGTAGAGTGTTTGCCTCAAGAACATGTAGCTTTGGAAACAAACCACTACTGCATCGTGAATAAGACTTTAAAATTTAAGATATTGTTTCCTTCTCTGGCTCTCAGCATTAAGAGGTCAGAGTATTAACTGTTTCACCGTGTCAGGGTAATGTGACTGGAGGAGTGATGAGCTATCATTTTAACAAAAATGGCACTCTGATTGTGTGACAGTACAAGGAAGATAATAATACACAGAGCATGTACAATTTTTTCTTAGATTAATCTTAAGAGATTAATAATCTTCCTCTCTGCCTAATGCCTAAACAACATTACAACCAAACTTTTTTACCTGTAACATTGACTTTGGCTCTGGCAATTCTTCCCCTTGATAAATTTTGATATATGCCTGAAAATGCAAAAAAGAATTTTGAATGGATTAATCCATTAATATTAGCAGACAGTGTGTATGTGTGTGTATGTGGAAGGGTGTTATGGGCCTAATCCCTCATCTGAGAAAATGTTTAATAACTGTGGCAGCAGTTTAAAAGACAGTTTTTATAAATACATGTAAAAGGACATTTTCTAGAGTGCAAATTAAATACTACTTAACCAAAAAATGCATCCCTTTATAACCCAAAATTTATCTATTGTAGGCTTGTAGAAGGGGTTTTTGTATGTATAATAGAGTCCCCCCTACTGTTTTGATAATTGGAATCCCAATGCAATTTTCTTTTGGATGCTAAAGCTAAAATATCTAAAGTCTAGGTAATGTATGCTCATCCAAAAAAAAAAAAAAAAGTATTATTTTTGATGTGGCCCCTTCTAAGGTTCTCCACTGTCAAGTTTATGCAAATCCAATACTACTTTTCCTAAGAACACATTTAAAATATCTGAGTGTATAGTTATAGTACTTTAATAGAAAATTATGATCAATTAACTTATAGGATCCTTATGTTCCTCTGTTTTGGGCTCAAATGCCAAGGTTTTTGTAAATTTCACACAACTTTTCTTAAAGATGCCACTTCTAAAATATCTAATATTAAGATTTTGTACACTAATTGATGATAATTACTGATTTCATTTATAGGATCCCCTCTACAATTCTTCTGTTTAAGTCCCAATGCCAAAGTGTATTTCTTTAATTTCTAGGGCCCCACTATTGAGTTATAATTTGGAGATCCATAACTTAAGATTTTAGAAACTACATGGCATAAGGAATGAAAATATCCAAGGATTGCACTTAAAAGATTTTGAAAAGATTCTTTTTGAAGATATTCAGTATTTCCCTCTTCAAAGCCCCAATGGGACATAACCTCTTTATTTTCTTTATTTAAATAAATTTGAAAGTTCTCTTAATAGACATGATTTTGCCAAATATCATGAAATTTGGCCCAGGAGATTAGGAGGTAAAAGGTTTACATGTGCATGGTACACTGGGGAACCAGTTAGAAATGTTGGCCTTAAGGAAGTATGATAAATTTTGACTATTGTTGCAATTATAAGATGTTTTTTACACAGCAAGCTAGAATAGTCTTTTTTTTTTGTATTAGAGAGTACAACTGTTGTAATACCTCAATGCATCATATAAGTATACAAAAAGTTTTACCTTAAAATATTCTACTAATTCTCTACATGTGATTTCTACACCATTTATTTCCTTAACTACAAGATTGGACTCATCTAATAGTAGAGGTACCAGAACTTTTAACTGCTCTTTGAAGTCTGATTCAATATCTGGAAAAACAAAAGTAAAATAAAAATTCATATTTAATTTTTAAGATATTCTGAATACTGAAATGGGAAAGTTCTAAAAACAATAGGTCCATTTCTCTAATGACATCTTTAGTACTTGCAAATTCACCCCCCACACCCCCCCCCCCCCAAAAAAAAAAAAAAAATTAAAAAAAATAAAAATATGTATAATATATGACAAACTATATACATGTACTATATATAAGCACAAAAATGTTTTAAAAAGAAGCTGTTTTTATACAGAGTAGTAATGGCTATCTTCAATGCTAGAAACAAGTACCAGAAAAAAATTATGTTTATAGACCATCAAATGACCTTCTCTACACTGAATTTCATTTAAAAAGGTTCAAGTATGACTACAAGACAAATATTTTAAGATTTGTTCAATTTAACAAATTACTTAAATTTGCATATTAAGTGAAACTCAAGTCAGATAAAATTTTAGTATATTAGAAAACTTTTTTTTTTCAATTTGTATATCCATGTATGCAAAAACATGTACTTACCTTTCAATCTCCCATCAAAGTGGGGATTTGTTGCCACTCTCAGACCTGGATGTGGCATCAAGAAACATCCAATATCTTTAAAACATGATCTGATGTGTCTCCTAATCTGTTGTAATTCTGAATGCTGTTTGTCTGATACCTGAAATTAAAATCATTTCATTCATTATCAACATATACAGTATACTGTCATTGTCAACAAGTGTGTCAGAATAACGTGTAACTTGTCTGCACACTATGTCTTTACATTTCTCTATCAAATCTTTCAATACAGGATACTCATAGACAAGGGATAAAATATGTTCTCTTATTACCTAATCTCCTATTAATACCCATGAAATGGTAATGAATTGATTTTTTTTCTCAAATTTTTCATTCCTCATCTGACAGGCATAAAATAGCATATAAATTGTTTGGTGGGAGAACAAACTGTTTCATGGAAACTAGATGCACATAAAGCTATGTAACAATTCAAGAACTGTTTCACCAGGAACACGTTATGATACCATAAACAATAGTTTTGATTGTTACAAAATCACCCATGAAATATCTGTTTACTATGAGACAAAAAACACTAACTAAAATTAGTTTACCTGTGCATTTTCCACAAATATCCAACAGAACTAAATACAATCATCTAAAAATCTCTTCAGCTAAAATTATTTTATTCCAAAAAGCGAAATGTACATCTCCCTTACCGGTACTTAATACCAATTTTAACGTCTACATGACTTTTCTAATTAACAAAAATCTGACTTTTACTTCAACATGTGTATTATATTGTAAACAATTAAAATCTTCATATTAAAGTTTGTAAACTAACTCACCTGTAATCTTCTTTCCAGTATTTTCCTCCCACCTGCTGCACCATACTGAGCTTCATACGGAAAACTCCAATCTCTAACTAAAAATTCTAAACACTGTAAAATAGATAAAGACATCAACTGAACTAATCTCATGATTAAGCTAATGTTAAATTAAAGTTCATGTGATTTGCATATTTGTATAAATATATATATAGATGTTCTCCCTTGAACTAGTTTGTGTCCGTTACAAATTCCAGGAATGCAGGTACACTAGCTCTAAACAATAAAACAGACAAGTTAACTGTCATTTCTCTATTGAGTCTCCAAGGGTCAACAAAGATCAAACTCAGTGATAAATCCTTTGATATGATGGCTATCACTTGTTTATTGTATCCCTCTTTAACATACATGTACATACTATTTTATTTATAATACATGTACATCAAATTTTATTAATTCACTTATAATTCAGTAAACATAAACATTCCACACAAAATATACTGTGTTCAGGGCAGTATTTTTCTTTTTGATCTTGTAAAATTCCACAAACTCATTGCTAGTAAAACACAAAGAAATAATGTTTAATAATTAGCAAGTTATGAGAATGATAAAGAACTAACCTGGAATGGTTTTGACACATTATCATTATCCTCCAAAGCTAATCTACCATACTCTGTGAATAACTGTAAGAAGCAATAGAAAAGTGATTGTTTTTTTAAAAAAAAAGATTATTACCATGATTAATAATTTAAGGATGATTATTTCAATACCACACTGACAGTCTTGCAAAAGACATGACTGGTCTAATGATCCTAAATTATATAGCCTTATAGATGTATATCTACATGCATATATGTTATATCAGATGTATATGTATCTATGTTATATCACAATTAAAGAACTGTTCCAAAATGGAAAAAAAAAAATATGAAATAGTTATTTATGGTAAATGTTGTTTTTAGACAGAAATTATTCTCATTTCATTTCCTTACATGCTGGTACCAGTAACTCTGCAAAACTAATACATATCATAAGGTAAATGCAGTTTTTTCATCACTGTTATGAGCAGGACTTCACAAATGCTGATTTTTAGCAAAAAACGCCGATTCAAACTTAGAAAAGCCGATTGAAAAATATCAGAATCTGCTTTTTTTCCCAAAATAGTAAGACAAAATCTAATTAAAAATTCTTTAATGCCGACTTGTTAACAATTAAAAGTACTCAGGACAGTGGGGGAGGGGGATGATGTACCCTTTGCCTATGGCCGATTGACCTTACCGGCGTTTGTAGAGCCCTGATTATGAGGGAAACAAGAGATGTCATGAGAATAATTCAACTCACATGTTATAAAAAAAAATTGTGTACACTGAACACTCAAAGGCATGAAAAGAACTTTCTGGCTGGAAGAAAAACCCTATCTGATTAAACTGAAAATCACATTAACAGTAAGAATACAAACTCTTGAAATCTGCTTTCAGCCAAGGTGACATAACAAGAGGCCCATGGGCCTTAACGCTCACCTGAAGATATGTCCAATATTGTTTGCAAAGTGCAATAGACAATAAATTAAGTACAGAAACTTTAAAAGATAATTAATAATTTTCGTATTCCTATGTTGATATGACCTTTAGCTTTGAACATATAACCTTAAACCATATATCAAAATGATTGTTGTTGCAATACCTACAATATTCTAATAAACATGCCTATACAAAAAGTTAATAGTTTTCAAGACAATTAGCAATTTAAGTCTTATTTTGCAGCTGTGTCCTTGAACTTTCAACATATGACCTTGAACCATATATCAAAATGATCGTTGTCGCAATACCTACATTATTCTAATATACATGCCTATACAAAAAGTTAATAGTTTTCAAGATAACTAGCAATTTAAGTCTTCTTTTGAAGCTGTGACCTTGACCTTTCAACATATGACCTTGAACCATATATCAAAATGATCGCTTTAGCAATACCTACAATATTCTAATATACATGCCTATACAAAAAGTTAATAATTTTTAAGATAATTAGCAATATAAGTCTTCTTCTGCAGCTGTGACCTTGACCTTTGAACATATGACATTGAACCATATATTAAAATGATTGTCATGTCAATACCCACAATATTCTAATATACATGCCTATACAAAAAGTTAATAATTTTCAAGATAATTAGCAATATAAGTCTTCTTCTGCAGCTGTGACCTTGACCTTTGAACATATGACCTTGAACCATATATTAAAATGATTGTCATGTCAATACCCACAATATTCTTATATACATGCCTATACAAAAAGTTAATAGTTTTCAAGACAATTAGCAATTTAAGTCTTCTTTTACAGCTGTGACCTTGACCTTTGAACATATGACCTTGAACCATATATCAAAATGATCGTCATGTCAATACCTACAATATTCTTATATACATGCCTATACAAAAAGTTAATAGTTTTCAAGATATAGTGACAAATATATGATTTTTAGCAATTTCCCCACTCAGTGCCTTACAATTTCCCCATTTTGAGCCCCATGGCTACCATTTGTGCAAATCTGAAAATAGATGACCTAAGGATGTCATAAATGAAATAACTAAGGTATATCTCTTGTAGATTCAGAGGAGAAGATTTTTAAAGTTTTTCACTATTTCCCCCTTTATGGGGCCCCAAGGGGACATAACTCCTTCATTTGTGCAAATCTGAAAGGGCTTTACCCAGGCATGATGGTTACAAAGTTTCATTGAATTTGGCTCAGTGGTTTTGGAGGAGAAGATTAAAATGTAAAAAGTTTACGCACGACGGACGACGCACGACGGACGAAGATGGATAGCAATAGCTCATCTGAGCTTTCAGCTCAGGTTAGCTAAAAATTACCTGCAAATGCTGTAAATCATCTTCTTGTATATTCTGTGTAAGGTTAAAAACCTGTAAAGATCAAGATAACAAAATATAAAACAAATTCACTTCAGAGTAATACTTAATCTAAGTTTCCACAAATTTAATATTACTAGTAGCCAAATTTCCAAATTTTGTGAAAACATAGTGCTTTTTAAAGTATTTTTTAACAAATTTGCTAAAATATGTTACTTTTTGAAAGAATTTCAAAGAAATTAGTAGCCAATCGCAATTTTGGCTACCAGGAATAGAAACATAACTGAAATACTGTCTCCAATTCTCTACAACAATATGCTGAACATTGTAAATTTCAGAAATCACTAACAGTGAACAACTGATAAAGTGAAACTTTTTAAATTTTTTTTATTGTTTTAAAATATATAAATCAATTGTATTTTTATAACTGATAAAACAAATGTACTTTTACATATTAACAGCAAAATACTGGTATATTTATAAATAAAAATGAAAATCCAATAATACATAATTTATAAATTATATTTATAAAAATACATGTATATCACAATTGTTCAACTTTAAAAAAAATCTAGTTACAATGGTTTTACCAAATTCTAAATAAAGCATTCGTGATATACATGTTGTATATACAACATATGCTGTTAACAGTCTTCAATCTAGATTGGGCCCTTGCATAAATGGCCACATAATAAAACAACTGTACCAGAAAACTAAGTGGGGTAATAGTTTTAAAGCCAAGATAGGTCAGATTTTAATTTTTTTTTTTCAGATACTGATTCCTAACCTGTGCTTTTCATAAAGAGAACAGAGTATTCACTAGTTCATCCAGTACCAGAATAATTACTGTGAGTATTATGCTTGTCTATAGCATACAGACTCAGTGAGCTAGCACCTTAGCAAAAAGTTACCCTGATTCCCCACTAGTACAGGCACACCATAATAAACACTTGCACATCTAACTCACATATAATCTTGTTCTAAGATTTATCAAAAGAGATAAATAAACTTACTCTCATTTAGAATAACTTAAAAATTACTGATGCAAAATTAAACAACATTACAACTAACCAACAAACCTTTACTTACAAGACAAGAGCCAGTATAACTTAATCAACAACATCCCTGTATTGAACATATTCTTTAAGACTTATAAACCAATGATATTATAAACCTCATAAACAAATACAGGCTTTTACTAGTAAACCACAAATAATAATCTTAGTACATTTATCAGGACATCTACCAACTATTCATTACATAAAGGTAGAAAATAATGCTCTTTATAGACTGGATGATTATAATGATGAGCTTAAATACATATTTAAATCAATTTTTTGTAAACAATTATAATTTGTGTCATCATGGTTGTCTCTATGGGGAAATATATTTTTAAGATTAACCCTTTTTATTAACAATCTTAATAAAACAACAATGTGAATCTCTAACACTAAGTTCTCACAAAATAAAATATTATTCAGTCTTATTTTCAACAAGAGCCGTGGAATTTCTATTAAAAAAAATTACTTGCTTCCATACTTCTTAGATCAAGGAAAACTATTTTCTATTCTGTCTTTAATAAAAGAAATGAATGATGCAAGTGTTGACACAATAAAATTAAATTTATTGTAAAAAATTCAAATTCATTATGTATTAAAATATCTTCAAAAATATTTGAATTGAATTAGTCTTAACACTTTCCTAATTCAAATAAATACTTTCATTTACATGTAAACTTTAATAACATAAAGATAACATGTATTGACATTTTATAATTATCTTTTAAATTACTTGAACTTTGGACTGACAGTCCTAATTAAATTATCCTATTTAGTCTACAGGTTAACTTAAATTGTGTAGTGATAATGTGTGTTACCGGTACAACCACTTGTCAATAAATAAACAAGCAATATGCTTAAACAATGCTAATCCCCTCACTTTTAGATTTGTCAAAATACTTAAAATGAACCAGTCTTGCTTTCATTTTTGCACAACTTTACAACTTTAAGTTACATTATAACATATTTAATCTTAACATAAAACTACTAGTAACCAAAATCAATGAAGCATGAGATATAAGTCAAAGTGACCTACTTCTTTTCAACTGCATAAAAGACACATTTATAATGTACATATACGTTTCAATACTCTGCAATCTTGGTACTAAAATTAAAAAACAACAACAACACACATCCAAAATCAATACATTGAACTTAACCTTGGTCAATGAAGAAAAATTTATGGGTCACAGTGACCTACTTTAGTTCAATTACAGAAAACAGAAGTTTAATGACTGTAATGCATAGCACCAGAGTGTCATTATTGAAATCTTACAATAAGTTTATATAAACCTAAGTCTATGGAGTATTTAAATTCTTTTGAATATTCACCAATGTACATATAGAAATGGAGTTTCATTTGTCTGTAATGTAAAGCACCAAAGAAATACAACATACCGGTACTTGAAATTACAAAATTAATCTTATACACAGCGACAAACTTAATTCTTATCCCCAACACAAAATCAGACTGTGTGGTGCCATTAAACACTTATAATTTTTACCTGAAAAATTCTAATATTACTAACAAAACAAAATCTTTTAACTTAAGAAACTATAACATCTTTGTAAATAAATGCAACTGATCAGTTTTACATATAAATCTATTGAATCACATGTACATATAAACCTACTGACAGCACATGTAATTTAAAGCACATGATAAATTATAAAATTGATATAAACAACATTTTAAATCCAGCAAATATTTGACAAATTTCAAATCCCTTTTTTATAGGAAATGATTTTAAAATTTCCAAATGTTGCTGGATAGACTTGACAGAAACAGAACAAAGAAAAAGCATAAAAAGAAGAAATAGAATTAACAACCATTTTAATATAAAGTATAAAACCAAATATTTTGTAACTCTGATATTGCCCCCAAAAAACCAAAGTTAATTAGCAAACTTTTAGACCCAGAACATCATCTACAAGGAATAAAACTGGCAGACAAGAAAGGATCAATTGTTTTTATTGTAAAAATTACATTAAGGTAAAAATCAAAATGTATTTTTTTGTTTTTTTGGTCAATTTGAACAACTGTTTCCTCTTGAATAAAGTATGTGCCAAGACATTTTACAGATAAAAAAAATTCTGTTTTTATACTAAAATATTATTTTTAATTAACTCTCTCTCTCTCTCTCTTTATATATATATATATATATATATATATATATATATATATATATATATATATATATATATATATATAATGTTCTAATTATGTATATATTTAAAATATTTTCTAACTTCTACTTTTTTCTTTCTGGAAGGATTTTTAATTCTTTTAGAATGGATAAATACAATGTATTTTTAGTGATATAATATGCAAATATGTCTGTCTTAATGTATGTAAGCAAGACTACTGTATGATAAAATATAGGTACAGTTATGTAAATCATTCTTAAACTATTTAAATATTACCTGTAAATTAAAGTGTAGAAATAATTAAATAATTGTCAAGACCAATCATATTGCTATTTAGTTTACAGTTAATTAATTAATTAAATCTATGGTGTAAAATCAGCAGTAAGAAACTTTACAGTGTAAGGTGTGTTAAAACTTGTACTGTCAGTACATTTCTATATGAACCTTACCTGTACTGAACTTATCATTGTACTAAGAGCAAATACTGTAGCACAGTCTTTAACAGTTGATTCACTATCAAATGCTCCCTGTGTGTCCATCAACAGTACAACCACCTGCCGATAAATAAAAAAAAAATATATACATCCATTCAAAATAAATAAAAGTATCATTAGTTAAAAAGCTGACAGGCTTGGTTGGCAATTATATTGTCAAAAACTTTTTGTCAAGGGAAATAACTCTTTTATTGGATATGTATGGATGAATTGATAACATATACTGGTATATACCAATAAATGACAAAGTTGAAAAACCTAATGGAACAATTTTGTATTTTTTAAGTTAGTATTTATGAAAAATATATAAAATCTAGAGATATAAGATACTTGTAACATCAGTTGCAATACTTGGATTATCATAAGAACACCAAATCCAAAACAATAAAAAATGAAGGCATTTAGCCAATTAGCATAGCATGCCTTGAAAATTCAATAAAAAAGGCAGTGCCAACAACATATAATTATACACCTGTCATATTATTTGAATCACTTGCACAGTTAAAAAAAAAATTGGTTGTACACCCTACCAAACATAATGTCACATACATGTATTTCAATTGAATGTGTTGAAATGGGAATGTTAAAACCTTTGAAAATAAAGGAAAAACTACAAGGGGGAAAAAATTGTTCATAGCTTTTAACTTAACTCAATCTCAAAATTGTTGACCAAAAATTATAAATGCTGAAAACCTCATGTTATTATCTTTCCTTTTAATCAAAATGTGGCAATTTAAAGCTTAAAAACTCTAACTTAAAATGTACCAAGAACTGATAAAAGTTCACAAAATGATCAAACTATAGGTTTGAAACCCTACAGATGTCAATATCAGATAAGATTTTTCCCCACTCATCTCTTTCTGTATCTTCTAAGAATCAGTTGTTGTAAAAATCAGTAATATTGTTTAACATCAGCAATTTTTCAGCTGTGTCTTGAAAAGAGCAAGGTTATTACCGGTAATCTCTCTGGATAAAATTATGAACAGGTTACTGTATGCAAGAGATGTGTGAGCATATATTATGGCCTACCATGTACAAGCCTGCACTCATGTCGACTTTTTAGTAAAGTGCTCGCTAACTGAGTAGGTATGCCACACAAGCATACCACTTCTCCAGTGCATTATTATACATGTATATATGTATTTCACTCCGAATTCCTTCATGTGCAATTAAGAGGGTTTTTTTTATTAGAGTTACTCCCCTTTTTATTATTGCGAACGGGTGCCCTGTACTTGTGTCTCGTAACAATTTGGTGCCGCAGGTTTTTCCGAATTGCGTCAACCATTAGACGAGTGAATAACAGTGTACCTTGTCAATGTTGTTTATTATCGGCAACAACTGTCACATCTGTACGTCGACGGCCCAATCCATTATTTTAATTAACCAAACATGTCAGATATAAAAACAATTCAAACAGTGATATAAAATAAATAGAACATTTAACAGTGAAGTATAAATATGAATTTTATTTTGTCTCGTGAAGTGAGAAAATCAATATTTTCTCACTCCACTCGACAAAATAAATTTCATATTCATACTTCACTGTTAAATATCCTCTATTTATGCACATAAAAACGTCATCAAAAGATGAAAAATACAGTTACCATCACTATTCATATAAACTCTTTTCAGATTTTACAGGTAAACTAAATTTTTGATAAATATTTACTTATTGCTTATTAAATATATTACCTCTTCTCCTGATGGTAATTTACATATAAAAGGTTCACTCCATAGGAGGATACCTGTTGTCTCTCGTTCAGATCCACCCCTCCATGAAAATCCTTCCAAAGGTGATTCATCATCACCTAACCAGTCAGGATGACCCTGTGAATTGTAAAATGTTTATATCAATGTTTAATAATAACTACTGTGTCATTCTGATATTCAAGTGTTTGATTAAAAAAAAGCTAGTATGTATATAAGTAGTCCAGGAATTATTTTGTAGCAAAATGTATTTAACATACAGTAGGAAGAATAGGGGAAACATCAAAATAACATGCATGTTCTTTTTATATAATAATGGTGCACAAAAGAGATAAATTCCTAAATCAATGGTGTGTATGTCAAAACCATGAAAATTGATTATAATTGACTTAATATCGAGATGTCAACTGCTATTTATGAAACAAAAACAAAAACAGCATAACAACAACAAACAAACAAATAGATAAATAAACAGATCAATGAAGTGAGGATTCTACTTTGTACAACATGAAAAATCATAGGACTGAAGTTTTGGATTTTAGAAAGAGAAAAAACATGTATACTCCGAAGTCTTTGATAATATATAGCTTGAGTCATGCTTAGCAATTTCAATTTAGCTACCAACCAGTGAAAGCTATATATGCTTCTTTTGTGTTTATAAATTACCATTATTTAATTCTTGCTGAAAATATTTAATACCTTGCATATTTAGACTTAAATATTCTGTTGGTATTTGTGCTTTAAAAATTTTGTTTGCTACATCATTATTATAATCTTCAATAAAGATTGTTTTTAAGAGGTAGAAATTTGCTAAATGGTCATTTTAATATAATTATGGAACTGGCCAGTATATCAAATGATCAATATCTCTTAAAGGTTTTTATGAAAAAAAAAAAAAAAAAAAAAAAACCATTTAAGCATTGTTCAAAAAATAATGTTGTTTACAAAGAAAAATGTTCCCTTTTCAAATCCGGATCTAATAGAAAAAATTGGCTCTGCACAAACATTGTTAGGTAACACATGATAAGCTGGTAAATCCATTTTTATTTTTATTATTTATTATTTTTTTTTTTTTTTTGTATAATCATCTTTAACCTTACCTTGGCATTTAAGTATCTGAGAAAGAAGTCCAATAGAAATGATTTTCCTTTTCTAAATGCTCCAGCTACCGAGACAATAGCTACTTTTTTATCCTGTATGCTGGGGTCTAGCAATACAGTTTCTAAAATTCCTTCATCAAGCTCAAACTGGTGCTCTTCTCCAGCCAAAACAACTTGTAATGGTTTACCCTTTAACAGGGCACCGCTTGCTGAAACTTTAATTTTTGTATACAAGGTTAATAATATTTTTTAAGATTCACAATATATATATATATATATATATATATATATATATACATACATACACACAAATATATATAAATAATATTTGCAGAATATGATGCTTAGTGTGTACATAACACAAAACTTAAGTTTCTTGTGCTTATTAGGTAGTTGATGTCATTTTTGTCACAGTGTCATCTCTGCTATTATAATGAACTGTTCCTCTCAAAAGCCGAATTCAAAATTATATGTCCGCTTATTTTGTCAGCAGAGCCTGTGCTTCTGAACATGTTTTAAAAAATGGGTTTTTATTCTTCAATGTTTTTGTTATATGGTAGTGTACAAAAATAAATATCCCAGTCAAAGTTTTGGACTACACACACTGCATTTTGAAAAGTAGTTAATATTGCAATCTAAATGTCACAATGTGGCTTTATAACACTGTCATATACCACTTTTTGAATTTAATAAAAAAAAATACATTCAAAAAGTGGTATATGACAATATATTGACTACCATTTTAATCGTGTATCAGTTAAAATATGCACTGCTATTTTTAGGTTACATATTGAAAATTTTACCAAACAGAAGCCAAAGTTCATATTTTCAGAAGCTGAAAAAATCCAAACTCGTACATTTTTTGATTGTCTCTTTTATAGAACTTAAACACACAACGAGGAAGGAACTGTTACAGTTTCTCATATTAAATTTTTAACGAACTGTGTTAATCTAACCTACCAGGAGAAGGGTTTTCGTTTTCCATTTTGCTACTTGTTGGCGATATCCGCCATGAAAAATGTCATCACATTTAAATACACGTAACGTTTACGGAAATTTCAGAAACCTTCCGAAAACACTCCCCCCATTTTTTTTACTTTCGAAACACCTTTCGCCCTGACGTCACGAACTATTTTTGACCTGATTACAATCCGGCACTTTTTAATATTATTGGGCAAAATTAAACGAATTATTAAAATCGTAATTAAAAAGAATTTAAATAAAAAAACACAAAGAATCAAACCACAATCTTATTTTTAATCCATGAGAAAACTGCCATTACAAAACTTGACTTTAATATTTTAATTTTTAACTAATTTATTGAAAAATAGTGCAAGTCCTTCCGCTTATAAATAAGTAAATACGTACAGAAGAAAATCGTACAAAAAATCTGACATTTCCAAAATCATGCATGATGAATTTATAATTGAAGAGTGTATGGTTTAGTAGGTGAGATGTTGCAAAATCAACAAGGTCCTGCCATCATCTGCACATGTCATATCTGCAACAATGTCCAGGAAGGGTAGTATAAAACGATGAAACCAGGGACACCCAACAACAACTTTCACATGTGTTTTATTGAAATTTTTCACAAACGTAACAGTTTTGAACTGAATACTTTTAAAAAAGCATAAGCTAGAAGTAGATTTTCATCCTAGTTAGTCAATGTAATCAATTAAATGAAGCACCTATTTTTTAGAATGTTGGATAGGTGGTGGGAAAATTTTGGAAAGGCGCTGTGGACCCCCTAGTGACACAAACTCCACATTTACAGGGAGAGTTGATTATAATGCACATTTGTCACAATAAAATGGCTGATTACAAACATGCTGAACATATTTATAAACTATTAGGATACTTAAGAATAAATTTTGTTGCTTTCATAGATACAGTTAACTCAGTTGATGGATCATTCGATCAATATTGGGAATGTTGTACTTTATCTTGGATGCAATCTTGCAGTGTTAACAAAGTCAAAATTATTGAAAATTCATAGATTTAGATAAATTGTGACTAACTCCCCAGTCCATGTTGTTGATTGCATTCTTAGGCTAACCTTTTTTGTTGTGAAATTAAGACAAATGTACACATACTCTGATGATTGATTGTGTAAAGGGAAAGATGAAATGGAACTCTTCAGCGTACCACATGATCAATACCTCTTATCGTTTGTGTGGAATGAAATTGACAACGTTTTCATCAAATATTTCTGAAAAACCATCGTTATTACTGGAAAACGTTATTTTATGTGATTCCATTTCCAATAGAAATAATTGTCACAAATGCTATGAGGTATCACGTGGAGCTCTGGGGAATTCCATTCAGCTGCCATATAAGGAACAAGGACCATTCTTATACTAATAAGACATTATTCACTTAGCTATACAGTCACCTTTTAAGCCCAATGTGTCACATTCCTCCCTTCTTTTTTTCCAATAATACTAAATTGAATAAAAAATCAATAGATTGCAAAACTCCCCAAATGGAAAGGGGGCCAGGCTTTTTTTGAAAAAACTGCCAAAAACTTTTTCCAATATCTATCTTCAGTTGACTTTAGTTTTTAGCATAGAACATTTGCATCCTCTGTACCTTGCTCTGTGTAACAAATCTGGTAGTATGTGAGATAATGTGTTGCTTTTCCCCATTATTTTTTCCTTATCCTTTACAATCATAAATTTATACTTGGTTTAATTTCCAAATTGTTTCATCATGCATCCTATTCATTATCACTCATTGCTTTTATATGTAAAATCAGTAATAAAGATATGCAAAAAAGTATTTGAATAAGATTGCAGACTGATTTTTCTCTAGTTCTCATACAGTAGTTATAAATTCAAGACAAAAATGGAAAAGAAATACAAAATTTTAACTTTTTACATAATGTATTATTTAGTTCAATGCCCCTTGAGCTGAATATAATTTAAAAAAAAAAAAAAAGAAGAAAGAATGTGATGCCTTTGAATAGACAGTAAAGGTTTTTTTTTTGTTTTTTGTTTTTTTTTTTTTTTTTTTTTTTGTTTTTTTTTTTTTTTTTCCTATATAACATATTTTTGGGTGAAAGTTGTCCAAATCTGCTTGATCTTACAGAACAGGTTGATAGATGCCCCAATCCTGGCACTTATTTTTAATTATATTGATTTCAAGTGACTTTGCACACTAACTTTTCATATTTACGGGGTTTCCATATAAATATTAAACAGTGAAGATTTGGCACAATGAACTAGCTATAACTGGCCATAAATTGTCTTCAAGCACTTGTTGATATTTTGCATCATTAATGCTTCTGTCGACAGCAGCTAAAGTTCCTACACCATTTCATGTGATGCAACCCTATATTCATAATATTGTTACTTCAAAACAAAGCTATATGCTATTCAGGAGTACCAAGTTGGGTATCTATGATAGTGTTGTAGTTGTCATCAAATGGATCCCGTGGGAAGCTTGTATTAAGTGTTGAGAGACAGTATGTAGAAAGGTAACAAACACCAACATTTAATAGTCAGCTGCTTTATTCCATGTTTATGGTGGTCTGGTCAAGCTTTCAGCATTTGTGTGCCTTTATCGTTCATTTTTAAGGAAAGTAATGTGTCATTTAAGTGATGTATGCTCTATTTGGGGGTCTTCTTTTGATTATTCATTGTTTAAGTTTGTATTTAATTAGGATTTTAACTAAATTTTTCAGGTTATATATGATATGGAATATAGCTATAGAAGTTGTGTAAGATTGTATGGCAGAAAGACATCATATGCTGTATTTTGGTGTCCGTTTAAATGTCCATATTGGATGTACTCAGTTTAAGTGCGATGTCAGATCAACATAACATCGTCAAATCTCCACAGGCAACAGCCCCAGGTGGTAGTGTATTTGCCATCGGTGGCCAGGGACTTCATCAGAATGCTCAAGGGCTTTTAGATAATTCTACTTCAGTGACATTGCCATCATCTCTTCATGGATTTCAGTTGGGAAGTTCAGTTTATGACAGCTTAGTTAAAGATGATGGTGGGGCTGAAGGAAAAGGGGACAGTAAAGTAGATATATACTCAGTGAGTGATGACAAAGGGGGGTTAACCGTAGTCTCCATACCATTTCAAGATGGTGGTGAACAAACCAGTCCAGTCACACCTACCCAAAACAGTTCCCAAATACTGTCATATCGGCCATCAGCAACCACTGGTGATGCTATGCTTAGTGCTATTAATTACAACGAGAATGAAATTCTTCAAGATGGTGCCTTTGATGTTTCTGTGGCTGGCACTTTGCCTAATTTAGAAGATGGCATATTGTCAAATATTGGAAGCAGATTGAGTGAGAATCCAGGAAGTTCATTTGATTTATTTGATGGTGAAGGCAATGTTAATGACTCATATTCCATGGATGACCTTTCACCCCAACCATTTCATGATCCATCAAGTTTTGATGGAAATCTTGGATCAGTGATTGACCCAGAGAGTCTTAGTGCAGGTACACACATGCTTATGTTTTTGTCTAATTATAAATGTAAGTAAAACAGTTTTTTAGCAGTAATTCTACAAAGATTTATTAGGTTTATAATATTTACATTAGCCAAAACTGACATTGTGATTTATTTGAAATTCTTTTTAAAATACCTCCTTTTCAACTATTATGATCAAAACATTGTTTTAACTTTTTAAAATTTACCGGTACTTTGATGTAAAAAGATAATAAGTAGCTAACTTAGTGCTTTTAAGTTTTAAGTTAAACAGTACACATTTATACACTAACTTGTTTAAAAAATGCTATGAACATACATGTAGATATACTGTGTTAAGTAACATGTATTCATAATTTATTACATTGATGATAAATTTACAATTTATCCATTATTCATTGTAGATCCAAATAAAGTGCTCGATAAGAATAAGAAAAATAAGACCAAATTCAAAAGCCAAGCTTTATCACCAGGGCGTCAAAATATGACCTGTCCAACTTGTAATAAAGTCTTCAACAATTCAAGTGCCTTGGCTAAACACAGACTTACACACAGTGATGAAAGAAAATATATTTGCAACTTATGTCACAAAGCTTTTAAAAGACAAGATCATTTGTGAGTCAATTATCACTGTTTTTTATTTACATGGGGGGGGGGGGTTACTTTATACAAAATCTTTGAAATTTGCATTTAACATGATTGTTGAGCTCAATTTTTTTAGTACCTATTGCCTGAGATAGGTGAAAATGTCTACTTCAGAACAAAAGACCGTTTGTTAATTTAGCAGTTGTTCATATTGGCTGAACCATGGATGAACATTTCTTAACTTAAATTTCTCACTTAAGCTCTTAGCTTCTAAAATAAACTATCCAAAACAGTGACATAATGAAAACATTTTTAAATATGTTTAAAAATGTTTAAATATGATACACTTTAAATAATATGATTAAATATATTCCTATGGGGACAATTTTTTTGGTTTTTAACAGAACTGTAAGTTTGTTTAAATATAAGATTCCTAGTACATACATGTAGTTTTTTCAAGAAATTCAAAATTGCACATTTATGTCATTTAGCCATAAAGTAGGAAGTAGTGATGGTTAAGTAAATAATGATATCAAAAGTTATTGCAATGAAAACTCCAACCGATAGTTTTGAATTTTCATTGGTACAACAGCTGAAATCATTGCCCCAGAGTTCCATTAGACCCATGAGACTTTGATTTTTTTCTCTTGAAGAATAAGATTTAACTCTGGAGATAGTGGTGTTTGTGTAGCGGTTTGGGTAGCACAATTGGTAGAGCAATCACCTAAAGTGCGGGAGGTCCTGGGTTAGATTCCCAGTCTGACCCTGCTTTTTTTCCTTCCTGTTACAGTTTGGTGGCCAGTGTGGCCTTTGGAAGTGGTGGACTGGCAATTGCAGACCATATATAGTCCATCCAAGGGAATTTAGGGTGAGATTTCCCACAGGACCATGGGAAAGTCAAGATTATCAGGGGAAGAATGTAGATATGAGTAGTGCAGTTGGTAGAGCACTAGCCTATAGTGCAAGAGGTCCCAGATTTGATCCCTGACCCTGCATCTTTTTCTCCTTCTTGTTACATATGAACATAGCATTTGTTATAAGAAATGTAGATGACTCAAATAAATTAAGGGTCAAATGGAAGCCTTGGGTCTTGTGTTAACTGTCTGTGAGACACTTATTCTTTGTTTGATATAAATGTATACTACATTGTGCACGTAGTATAGAAATACTTATTTTTAAAATATATTTTCATGTTTTGTTTAAGAAAAAGCATTTAATGTATTTGTTTCAATTTATTTTCAGAAATGGACATTTGATGACTCATAGAGATAAGAAACCATATGAATGTAATGTAGAAAATTGTTCAAAGAGCTATTGTGATGCACGGTCACTGAGGCGACATCTTGAAAATCACCATAACCAGACACCAGAGGAAATCTCGGTAGCTATTGCTGCTGTTGCTTCAAATGCTGCTGCTGTTATTGCTGCTGCTGCTGCCTCTAATAGTGCTTCCATTAAAGCTTCAGGAATGCTTCAAACTCCAAACAACCAAACAGGTGGTGATTCTACTGATGGAAGTACAGTTCCAAGCCTTGAAACAACACCTGTTAACGACAATTCTACTCCTTTAACGAGTCCAGTTTATAATAATCCACACCAGGCATTCTTTCCTATAGACAGGATACAACAGCAACAAGCACAGACAGTTCCAACAACACAGCAGGTAAAAAAACTCATTTTTGTCAGCTTGCAGAGTTCAAAAAAAATATTAATTAAGTTTTAGGTTAAAAGTTTGGATGGACCAGCTGTAATTGTCAGACCAGCTATGCTGCAGATGTCCTTTCTTCAGCTTGTGTTGTCTTATGAAAGAAAAAAAAGCTGAAGGATACATTGCTTTGGCAAAAATCATTCTATTCCTAATTGGCTAAAGTCATCAACATCAATGTTAATGTTGTTATTCAAGCATATTTTCTCTAAAAATTGTGAAGAACAATGAGACAAGTAATATTTATAGAATTTTGTATTTTTTGTTAACATGAAGAGCTTTGTGTTTGAAAATACTTCCCCATTTGGATAAATGCTTCTATTAAAACATCACCAGTTTGATTTATTTTTTAGTTTTTTCAAACAGAATAACCCATGGTGTCTTACTACTGCAGATTCAGTTGAAAAGGACTGTCATTTTATCTTAGGTCATTTAGTAATGAATTAGATTTTAAAAGTAGCAAAGCTAAAAATAAATGCAAGCAGTTCAGTAAATAAGATCCCCTAGCTTTAGAATCTGGTGCATTACTTAATGACTAAGGAAAAATGATTAAATTCTTATGTATACAATTTTTTTCTCTCATCATTACCATTAATAAACTTGATAGCTTATTCTGTCAAATGTAAAAAAAAATAAATGTTTCTAAAGAAAAACCAATCAGTCATATTTAAACCCCATCTTCTCTTCAGTTTCAGGTCAATTGTTTGATCTGCCTAGTTATACAATATGGGTCATCAATCATCATAAATCATGAGCAAAAATATTTTAACAACATTTGAAAACCAATTGTTCTTATTTATGATCAAATGAGAATTATCAAAGTCTTTGCATGGTTTGAAATACATACATTGAATATGGATTCCAATTCAGTTGGCAAAAATAGAGTGGTTTAGGAAAATAAAACAAATGTATTCTTATGCATTGTAAAAACTCTTGTTCATTGGAAGTTGACTTAGAATTTTCAAATAGGGTTCAACATAGTAATATATGCCTGTTTTAAATATTCCTGATTGATTTCCAGACACTCCAAATTTCCACCCAATTAACTTATATACTCACAGTATCACTATTCAGAAATAAAATAAATCCTTTATATTTCAGCTATATGTTCCCTGTTGTATTGTACCAGTAAATATTGAAAACAACAAGTTATATACATTAAATAGTCCTTTGTCCTCTGATCATGATGATGAGGTGAGAGTAGCTCGGTTGCAAGCATGTTAAAGTTGCATTGTGTTTACTGTTTATTTACTCTACATCAGAGAAAGCAACAAAAAAATGCAAAAGTTTTCAAATTTCATTCAGAGGGAAACAAATCAATAATTCATGTACTCATATGAGCAGAGGTGTTTGTTTTTCGAGGGGGGGGGGGGGGCTGTTTTTTTCCTTCTTTTAATGTAATGTACTTGCAATGGTTTTTAATTTAAAATGAAAAAATTGGCTATTTCACTAGTTTATGCAATTTAAAGGTAAAAACCTGTAGATTTTGGCTTAACTGGGGTAGCCAAAATTGAAATAATAAACTGATAAACATTAAGAAAATGGCATTTTGTCACATAAAAGGAGATACAAAGCAAGAATGGAGGTAATACATGATTATTTGCAATGAGTTTTCAAATATAAAGGAATCATTTCTATCCCATTTAAAAAATCTGTGAAATATTTGTGTTTTTGTTTTCTCTTATGTTGCAGTAATGAGCAATAATTTTACTTTTTGAGGTCTTGGGTTTTTCTGTTATGTAGTTTTACAAGTTCCTGTTCATGTTATGCCTCAAAGTAGCATGGTGAAATTGTTTGGTCTGACGGTTTTTATACATTTTAAGTTTAGGAATTATGGTTCGTTGACTAACAGCTGCAAAAGTAGAAGAATGCATGCAATGTAAATGGAACTATCATTACCATATGATTGTTACGGTGTTGAAAAGTCATTATATCAACCTTTAAACTTTAAAATTTGGAAATTTGTTAAATTGCATGGACATTATTGATTTGAATTACTCACTGTATACATGTTTATTTTATTGAATAAATTTCATGACTGAGCAACCACAACATTTTGCATGGAAATAATATTAGTTTGTTTTCAAAGTTTTAAAATATATAACAAAATATTTTTTATCATATTATTCAAAGAGCTAGAGAAACTATAACTTTATGAAATTATTAAATGATGGAATCAATCAAACTTGCTCCCATTTAGAGAAATGATGATAAAAATCTAAGTGTTTATATTACACCTGCACAGTACCTGTGATAATAACATAAAATTAATTGGTTGATTAGTTGTTTTCGTCACCAAACTTTTTCACATACCTGAAAAAGTATGGATTCAGTAGATATTTGCTCATTGTTAAATACACATGATTTTTTAAAATAATGACTTAATTAGCTCACCTGAGCTGAAAGTTCAGATGAGCTATTTCTATCCATGATCGTGCGTCATCCGTCATGCATAAACTTTTTACATCCTAATCTTATCCTCAAAAACCACTGGGCCAAATTTCATGAAACTTGGTAACCATTGCACTAATTTTGTTCCCTTGGGGCCTCCATAAAGGGGGGGGAAATAGTGAAAAACTTAAAAAATCTTCTCCTCTAAAACTACAAGAGATATACCTTAGTTATTTCATTTTTAACATTCTTAGGTCATCTATTTTCAGATTTGCACAAATGGTAGCCGTGGGGCTCAAAATGGGAAAATGATATGGCACTGAGTGGGGAAACTGCTAAAAATTACATATTTGTCACTATATCTTGAAAACTATAAACTTTGTGTATAGGCATGTATATTAGAATTTTGTAGGTATTGACATGACGATCATTTTGATATATGGATCAAGGTCATATGTTGAAAGGTAAGGTCAAGGTCACAGCTGCAAAAGAAGACTGAAATTGCTAATTATCTTGAAAACTATTAACTTTTTGTATAGGCATGTATATTAGAATATTATGGGTATTGCAACATCGATCATTTTGATATATGATACAAGGTCATATATTGAAAGGTCAAGGTCACAGCTGCAAAAGAAGACAAATTACTTATGATCTTGAAAACTATTAACTTTTAGTATAGGCATGTATATTAAAATATTGTAGGTATTGACATGACAATCATTTTGATACATGGTACAAGGTCATGTTGAAAGGTGAAGGTCACAGCTGCAAAAGAAGACTTAAATTGCTAATTATCTTTGAAAACTATTAACTTTTTGTATAGACATGTATATTAGAATATTGTAGGTATTGTGACAACGATCATTTTGATATATGGTTCAAGGTCATATGTTGAAAGGTCACGGTCACAGCTACAGAAGATGACTTAAATTGCTAATATCTTGAAAACTATTAATTATTTGTATAGGCATGTATATTAGAATATTGTAGGTATTGACATCGCGATCATTTTGATATATGGTTCAAGGTTGTATGTTCAAAGGTCAAGGTCATATCAACATAGGAATACGTGTACTAAAATTATAAATTATCTTGAAAGCTATTTATTTTATGCATTGGCATGTATATTAGAATATTGTAGGTATTGACATGACAATCATGTATGGTTTTAGGTCATATATGTTCAAAGGTTAAGGACATAGCTGCATAAGTGTACTGAAATTGATTAATGATTTGAAAATTATTCATTGCACTACAGTTCATTCATGCATATTATATAAGCTACTTATAAATGAAATGTGAGTGGATATATTTCTGATTAAGTTTTGTGACAGTTCTTAACATGAGAAAACTTTTAAAGTTTCTGTATTTAATATATTGTCTATTGCACTTTGCAAACAATATTGGAAAAATCCTCAGGTGAGCGTTAAAGCCTCTTGTTTATCTTTTAAGATCCAACCTATGTTAATTTTGCACCATATCATAGTTTTGTATTCATATTTGATTTTAATTGAAATGTTTGTCTTCATATTAATTTTGATTTTAATTGAAATATATTAAAAGCACTGCAAATAATTTAAAATCACTTATTTGGCTAAATTCACCCCAAAGCCAATGTAATTACATTTACAGTCTTTGAATATGGTAAAACCTATTTTAAACCTTAAACACAAAACTTGAATACTGAAATATAAATAATTTGATGTAATAAAAATAATGCATAAATCTGCATGATTGAGGATAACAAATTGTTTGATCATTTCATTTAGGTTTTAGGTTATAGATAGTTGATAGGTTTAGTGTTGTGCATTTATGTTACAGGTTATTCATAAATTGGTTTTTTTATTAGATGGAGAAAGAGACAACAAAATTGAGAAATATTTTGGGTCAGTAGAGGTTCAATTTTAACTCTGGCCAAAACAAACTGTTCAATATACATTGGTAGTCATCTTATAAGGTGTCTTGTTTATTTCATTTTAGCATTATAGTGACTGTAGGAACAATTTTAGATAATCTTTATGGCTGAATCAATTTTTAATCATACAGGGATTTAGAAGGGCATGTATCAATTTGGCAGCATAAATTTCAAGATTTATTAAGCTGATGATGGCTGGTTCATTTCTTTTCACATTTGCTGACTTTTTTTTTTTTTTTTGAGGTCTTGTCTTATAATGTGTTTATAAAATCATTGATAAGAACCATTTTTTTCAGTGGTTCTCAAGAGCTAGTGTTGATCTTCACTAAAACACATGTAACATAGTAATCTTGCCTACCATGCTTGATACATCTTTGTTGATTGGCTTACTAACAAAAGAATAAATTGACACATAACTTACAAATATCCAGGGACCATTGTCCTATTGTCAACTTTTTAATTCTCAATCCCAGATAACAAGGCCTGTCTAGTACAACTAACATTTACAGTTGTACACCTTAGAAATGGATTGTACTTTTCTTTTCTTTCCCCACAGTTTTTTTTTTCTTTTTGCTTGCATGCCTAATAGTTTCATCTTCCAAATACAGTAGATTCCACTTAATTGCATACAGGTTAATTGCATATTCCGGTTAATTGCATAATTTTTCTCTGCACCAAACCATTTCCTATTTAAACAATGTAAAAAATTCCGTTTATTTGCATAAACAAAAGTCTAAATTCCGCTTAATTGCATAAAAAATTCTGAAAATTATGCGATCTTGGTCTGAAGTTTCATGATTACAAAATATATTTGCCGACAATGCAAGGTAACTTCGAGAGCTGTTTACATTATATAAACATGTGTACAGCTAACACCAGGTGAGATATGAAGCCAGTTTATTAGTGTTCACTTTGTAGGGTAGTCATCCAATTGGTCTGTCAATACGCGTTTGTCAGGAAACGTAATTAATTATGTTAAACCAATTAAAAAGGGCTATGACAGGTGAAAAATTTGTACCCGGGTCACACAAGTTTTATAACGATCTTTTTTAACTGGAATTTATTTCCATTACATTTTCTAAACCCAGACATGGTTTTACAGTAACTTCGGTGCTGGGTTTTTTAAACAAAGATTAAATAAAACCAAAAACTTTTTTTTTTAAATTAATGTTTTTGTTAACATGGTTAAGGAATGTGTATGTACGTTGACTGTTATCCCAGAGCAAGCTTGATAACGCGTATTTACAGTTCTTTTAGCATAAACTCAATAAATCATACCTCAATCAAATGCTTTATTCTTTATTTATTATTTCCTCTTGAAGATAAACTGGTTGAAATCATCGTTTACGGCTGAAAAACCCTTTATGTAGCAAGTTTTGTCGGTATACAGATTCAACATCAAAGACATTTTTTCACTTTAGGAAGTGACGTTTTATTCATTAATTTCATTGGATCAGACCTAGTTACACATAACAACGGGAATTTCCAATTTATGACTGATCGAATAATTGGTCAATAAACAATTAAAATATAACTTTTTATAAAATAAATAACAAGATAAGACATCTTTCAATTTATTTACACAAAATCTGTTTGAAATTTAACGTTGTCAAGCAACTGGATTTTTTTCTATGTCACATTTAAAAATAGATTATCGTAACGTGAAAGGGAAATAACTCGAACAATATAACTCAGTGCCATGTGCGAACACGTGGATTTTTAAAAAGAAGTAAATAAACAAGAAATATGAATATCGCGAGTGTTAAAGAACAATGAATTAAATACCAACAGATGTTCCAGTTACATACATTTTCTAGGATTAAACACAGATCGATGGTCAGCAAGAAAAGTCCACCTATACCACATTTTGGAATCCCATGTAAATACGAGGTTTAAAACGATCAGCTAGAATTTTAAATCTTTATTTAGTAAAGAAAATAAACTACAAGTCTTGAGATTTTAATTAATTATTTTTTTTAATTATCTTTAATTATTTATTTTTTATGTCAAAGGAATTACAAATTTTCTACTGTTTCTACAGTACACCGACTTTGATGTCTACTTAAAAAAAAAAAAAAAAACGGCCTCACCGGGTGTATCCGTCAATCGATCAGCTAGAATTTTTAAAACATTATACAAATTAAATAAAATAATTTTTTTAATTTTTTTATTCTGAATTATTTATTTCATTTTTTAATTTCAAAGTAATAACTAATTTTCTGTTGTTTCTACAGTGTACTATGATGCCTACACAAGTACTAAAATGGCCCCAACCGATGTATTCATCAATCAGTTGTGCCCAAAGGGCATTTTCGGTTATTCGCATATTCCGCTTAATTGCATAAAATTTTCTGAGACACGGACTATGCAATTAAGCGGAATCTACTGTATTACACGTCTAAGTGATGCTATTTTTTATCAAACCCAGAACCCATGTGTTGAGTATTAGTGGTTCTGTAGTTAATAGTTATTATTCCCTCTTGACTAGTCATGCAGGACATCAGCTTAGATATTTGGAACACAAACAGTATTCTGTGATCTGAATTTTTTTGTTTGTTTATTAGTTCTAATTTTCTTAAGATTATAAAGCTTTGATTAGAATCTGTGTAAACTGAAAAATGTCAGGATTGAAGACTTTGTTAACATTAGTTAAGGAGTCTATAGTTTTGTACAGACTTTGTTAACATTAGGTAAGGAGTCTATAGTTTTGTACAGACTTTGTAAACATTAGTTAAGGAGTCTATAGTTTTGTACAGACTTTGTTAACATTAGGTAAGGAGTCTATAGTTTTGTACAGACTTTGTAAACATTAGTTAAGGAGTCTATAGTTTTGTACAGACTTTGTTAACATTAGGTAAGGAGTTTATAGTTTTGTACAGACTTTGTTAACATTAGGTAAGGAGTCTATATTTTTGTACAGACTTTGTAAACATTAGGTAAGGAGTCTATAGTTTTGTACAGACTTTGTTAACATTAGTTAAGGGGTCTATAGTTTTGTACAGACTTTGTTAACATTAGGTAAGGAGTTTATAGTTTTGTACAGACTTTGTTAACATTAGGTAAGGAGTCTATAGTTTTGTACAGACTTCGTTAACATTAAGTAAGGAGTCTATAGTTTTGTACAGACTTTGTTAACATTAGGTAAGGAGTCTATAGTTTTGTACAGACTTTGTTAACATTAGGTAAGGAGTCTATAGTTTTGTACAGACTTTGTTAACATTAGTTAAGGAGTCTATAGTTTTGTACAGACTTTGTTAACATTAGTTAAGGAGTCTATAGTTTTGTACAGACTTTGTTAACATTAGGTAAGGAGTCTATAGTTTTGTACAGACTTTGTTAACATTAGGTAAGGAGTCTATAGTTTTGTACAGACTTTGTTAACATTAGTTAAGGAGTCTATAGTTTTGTACAGACTTTGTTAACATTAGGTAAGGAGTTTATAGTTTTGTACAGGATATAAAAAAGCCATTGAGTTTACTTGGGATAAGAGTTGGATAGGTACCCCTGTATCTTCTGCATATTAGATTTCCTTCCCCTATATATATATATTTGGTTATCCTGTCTCTCAGACGAGGCTCATACATGTATATAAATATACACATTTACCAAATATTCCAGGAACAAGAACAGGCACAAATGAGTTCACAGGGTCAGGCTATAACCATTCAGCCACATCAAACAGCAGTACAACAAGCAGTGACACAGCAGCAACAAGCGTTACAGAATTTAGAACCATCACCACCACCCCCACCACCTCCACCACAACAACAGGCAGCAACTCATCATCCTTGGCAAGAACATGTGCAAGTAAGTCAAAAAGTAAACATTTTCTCTGCAGTATTTCAGGAAAAGTCCTTGTGAAAAATTGAGAAAATTGCATCAAAATTAACATTTCAGTTAAATGTGCTTTCAAAAATTACGTGTTATTCAAGAAAATTTTCACTTTCTCTTAATTTTAAACAATTATTTATCAAAGCAAATGTTGAAGTTATGTGTTTATATTATACTATCAAGGAGACAAACAGTTATAAGTTTTTACACTAGTTAAAGTAATGAATACGCTTTGTTAAAGTTGAAGCATGTTTTCTTATTTTGAATACAGTCAAACTTCGATTATTCGAAGTTGAAGGGCCTTCATTTTAGGTTCAAATAATGGGGGGGTTCGAATAATTGAATAAGTTAATTATTGGAGAACTTCGAATAACCTAAGGTATTGGAATAATAGAAGTTCGAATAACCAAAGTTTGACTGTATTTGAATATTTGTCATACTTCAGTATCTGTTGACATTTCTTGTTTTTGCTACAGGTTTACAAAACAAACCCTGTAATAAATAATCCTGGAAATGGCCAGAGCCCTAGGAATGGAGAGCAGTCACCTAATTACATGCAGCAAGTTAGTCCCATTAGTCCTGTTACATCAGTAGGTCTAGTTTTACCAACATCACCAGTGCAACCTTCAAGAATATGGCATAACAATCCTTCTCCTGGATCATCAAGTTCAGATAAAAACTTGTAAGTAGACCAAGATATACTATATCCAATATGGGCACAAGACAGATTTGTATTGTTTGTTAAATTTAAACAAGGGCTATAGTGTCTTAAAAGTCAAAATGCTGACTTGCTGTTTGATCACATTATCATCTAACATCTACATTTAGATCTCATCCAAGCAGATCCTAATGTGAGGAATTTCTTTGGTTTACATGCTGAAGGATATTGGCTTTCAAGCTTTCTTCATAATTCCTGAGCCAACTGCCCTGTAATAAGGGAAATACATCTGGATCAGGTGCAAAACACCTTTTCCAATCACACCCGTAATGTAAATCAGTGGACAAGAAGTCTTACTGAACACAATAACTTTCATTACCAAGATTCAAATTTTACTCTGGCAGATCCTGATAAAAGTTTTGTGTGGCTTGCCAGATATTAGGATTTTCTCTTTGAGTATCATTACTTTAGTACATCTAACGGTAAAAGAATTTTAGAATAACATACAAATATATGTCTTTTTTTATTTAGGGATGATGCTTCTAAACCAGTAGTATGTAGTTTATGTGATAGAAGATTTAAAAACATTCCAGCTTTAAATGGTCATATGAGACTTCATGGTGGATACTTTAAGAAGGTAAATCTTACAGTGTTATAGCTTAAAAGTTGAAATAAGATCAGTAATAATCAGTAAGGTGTGTATGTATGCATGTAATTTTCTACAAACTGAAATTTTTCTCAACCCCTTTATTGATTTCTTGTGCATAGACAGTATTGTTTGATGACATTTTTTCTTAGCACAGTTTAATTAATTTTTACATTTTAATATTTTACAATTTTACTCAGTTTTGCATACTTAATTTAATAATTGAGTTAACCCATAGTCAAAGGACTATTAGGACATTTACACTACAGTAAAGTGTTTCTTAATTAAGCATAAAAATTTTCAATTGAATTTTAAGATAAAGATATATTTTCTAATTCAGTAGAAGTATGTACATTAATAAGACAATAATAACTAGAAATTGATATCTTATGCCATAACATTTTCAGATCTTTTTTTCATTGGCTATTATTGGCATAGAACATAAAAAGGAAATTAAAAGACTTAATTTTATACAGTTAATGATACCGAAGGATTTTGTTGTCATAAATTTATCATAAATTACATGATTGTTGTTGAAACAATTCCTGAAGATATTGTTAGCATTTAAAGTTTAATCATTCAACACTCAGTATGAACTTAATATTTCATTATAAATTGCATAGAAATAAACTGTTGCATTATTTTCTCTAATTTAAGGAAGGAAAGGAAGAAAAGAAATCCAAGAAGAATGTAGGGGGAAATAAAGACATGGGTCCACCACCACCTATTGTAAAACAAAATAGATCTAACTCTGCAGCTATGAAACTACCGAATGTACCACAACATGCATTCCAGCAACAACTTGATCAAGTCTCATCACCACCAGGTACTCAGGCTTCTGGAGGTATATAAAGTTGTTAATAAAGGTTGTTGTAAAATGATGTGTATAGCATAAAGCTGTTGGATAATGACAGTCTGATGATGTTCCAGCTTGCTTATGTGACATAAAAAAGAGCTAATTATAGCACCAGTATTTCTGTCAGCAATTTGTTATTAGGTTCAAGTTTTGGACTAGACAGTTGTTCAGATGAACTATGATTTTTGGTGGCTCTTGTTCTTGATTAAAATCTTAGTTATTTGTAGTTGAACTTCATTTTCACTCTATGCCCTGTCCCATTGTTACAAAACTGCCAGTCTGATGACTCACGTTTTCCCTATTTGGTCATGACTGCTTTTCAGTTATTAGTCTTGCACACTCATAGAAGCTTCAATATGATTGCTAACTAAGACAGTTGTTGCTAAATTACAGACTGTCTCATTGGGGTGTAAATAAGCTGCAGGGTCTATTAATTGATAATATAACACTTTTAAAACAGTTAAACCAAAAATGTTAAATTTCAGTTCTATCTGATTAAATTAACAGCAAATTAACACAAAATTATTATATTGCCCATAAAAAGGACCATAGAAATAAAATTAATTGATTAAAAAAAACCCACTTTTTCTCAAATTATAGGTGTGATGATTCCTGAAGATATACAGTCACCAGTCAGTGAGGGTACAGTCCCTGTTTCCCACAGTGATGTGGTATCCATGATCCAGCATCTGCAGCAGTATCAAGCTCATCATCAGATACAGGTTGGAGTTGGATATTGGGTATAGATGTTCCTCTTTTCATAACTTTTTAACAATATGCACAACACTTCTCTTCACTCATAGATTTCTATGTGATATACATTTATGTATGATACACGACTTCATTGTTTTAATACAATCTTATATACTAGTAATGGGAAAACATTTGGTCAGAGACACCAGGATCTGTTGGTCATAAAGAAAATCACATAATATCCATGCAAACATGAATTTGTCATAGACCTTTGACATAATGGATTTCATTTATAATATTGGGATTATTTATAAAATGAAAACATTTTAACAATTTGGGGATAGTCTTTAACCGTGTTTGTATTGCCAATTTAGCTTTTGATCGAACAAAAAATGCTGACAAGCTTCCTGGATTGTCACCAGTGGCCGTACTTGTACAAGATACCTCAGTTATTACCTGTATATAACAATGTTGGTTATTGGTGAAAGGCTCAAATGAAATTACTACAGATCACTGTCATTTATAAACTATGATTACTGTCATTTTATAACCAAGGCATCAAAAATTATGTTAATCGTCAAGGGAGATAATCCCATATCTTAAGTGAAGACTTAAATCTGAACCTAACATCCAAAACTTGTTTAGTTAATATTATATTTGTTCAGCCTTAATTGACAAAGAAATGATGACTAACTGTTTCATGGACACAGATACCTTTGTATTAGACCAATTGTTTTCTGTTAGTGTGTATTTTTTCAGTGTGGTTTCTAGAACAGCATTATCATTATCAGACTAATCAATTACACAAACTTGTTGCACGCTTTAATTAATAAGACTTATTTTCTATTTCACAAAATTTGTGTTTGTTAAAGTAGAATCTAAATTTTACAGAAAATGATCAGAATTTTACATTATGATTTATTTACAACAATTTTCCACATTATTTTGGTAGAGAGCAAATGTTAAATGTTAGAAACATAGACAAGTCTATTAGAGTGAGATTGAACTGTCCCACACAAAAAAGACATAACATGCTACATTGTAGTTTTACGCATGGTGGTACATATGACTTAATGTTCTTTTAGAAACATGTTTATGTAGTAGAATCTGTAGTTCTTGTCATGCAATCAAAGAATTTGCAATTTCTACAAGAACAAAAATTAGTGGAGAACATTTTATGTTTCACAATGAAATAGAAGAAATTATGAGACATGCAAGACACACGTGGTGTTTACTTTTCCAAAATACCATGGACTGTCTAATCGATGATTTATCAAAGTACTTGTTTTGTTAGTTCTTAGAATATAACTTGTTTTTTTAGCTCACCTGAGCTGAAAGCTCAGATGAGCTATTGCTATCCATCTCCGTCCATCGTGCTTCGTCCATCGTGCGTAAACTTTTTACATTTTAATCTTCTCCTCCAAAACCACTGGGCCAAGTTTAATGAAACTTAGTAGCCATCATGCCTGGGTGAAGCTCTTTCAGATTTGCACAAATGAAGGAGTTATGTCCCCTTGGGGCCCCGCAAAGGGGGAAATAGTGAAAAACTTTTAAAATCTTCTCCTCCGAATCTACAAGAGATATACCTTAGTTATTTCATTTATAACATCCTTAGGTAATCTCTTTTCAGATTTGCACAAATGGTAGTCATGGGGCTCAAAATGGGGAAATTGTAAGGCACTGAGTGGGGAAATTGCTAAAAACTATATATTTTTCACTATATCTTGAAAACTATCAACTTTTTGTTTAGGCATGTATATTTGAATATTGTAGGTATTGCAACAATGATCATTTTGATATATTGTACAAGGTAATATGTTGAAAAGGTCAAGGTCAGAGCTGCAGAAGAAGACAAATTGCTAATTATCTTGAAAACTATTAACTTTTTGTATAGGCATGTATATCAGAATATTGTAGGTATTGACATGGCGATCATTTTGATATATGGTTCAAGGTCATATATTCAAAGGTCAAGGTCACAGCTGCAGAAGAAGACTTAAATTGATAATTATCTTGAAAACTAACTTTTTGTATAGGCATGTATATTAAAATATTGTAGATATTGACATGACAATCATTTTGATATATGGTTCAAGGTCTTATATTGAAAGGTCAAGGTCACAGCTGCAGAAGAAGACTTAAATGAAAACTATTAACTTTTTGTATAGGCATGTATATTAGAATATTGTAGGTATTGACATGACAATCACTTTGATATATGGTTCAAGGTCATATATTGAAAGGTCAAGGTCACAGCTGCAAAAGAAGACTTAAATTGCTAATTATCTTGAAAACTATTATCTTTTTGTATAGTCATGTATATTAGAATATTGTAGGTTTTGCGACATTGATCATTTTGATATATGGTTCAAGTTCATATATTGAAAGGTTAAGGTCATGTCAACATAGGAATACTAAAAGTATTCATTATCTTGAAAGCTATTAATTTCATGCATAGGCATGTATATTAGAATGTTGTAGGTATTGACATAACAATCATATATGGTTTGAGGTCATATATGTTCAAAGGTCAAGGACATAGCTGCATAATTATACTGAAATTGATTAATGATTTTGAAATTATTCATTGCATTACAGTTACTTCATGCATATTATATAAGCTACTTATAAATGAAAAGTGTGTGTATATATTTCTGATTAAGTTTTGTGGGTTCTTAACATGAGAAAACTTTTAAAGTTTCTGTTCTTAATATATTGTCTATTGCACTTTGCAAACAATATTGGACATATCTTCAGGTGAGCATTAAGGCCCCCATGGGCCTCTTGTTATTTAATCATTGCAGTGTCACTAATTGTTATTAATGGGCATCAGATACATGTAGATTGGAAAAAGAAAATAATCAAGTTGTAATATTTTTATTACAAATTTCATTTGAATATTTTTGTAATTAAAAAAAAATTAAAAATTGTAATTGTTTTGTAATTTCAACTATTGATAATTTTACTTTGTTTAAAGTTAGATTAATTAGATATTACTGTAACTAACATTCTTCGGCATTTTAAAATAGGAACAACAGCAACAGTTACAGCAGCAACAACAGCAAGAACAACAATTACAACACCAATTACAACAACAGATACAACAGTTACAGGTGGAACAACAACAGTTACATCAGCTTCTAGAGAAAAAGATTCAGGACCAGAAACAACAACTCAAACAACAGCAACAAGAACAACAAATACACCAAGAACAACAACTACAGCATAATTTACAACAACAAATACAACAGTTACAACTAGAACAACAACAAATACAACAACACTTTGATCACCAAATACAACTACAGAAGCTTAAACAACAGGGGTTAGAACAACAGTCTCAGTTCCAGTTACAGAATACTACACCTGGCTCTGTACCACAATCACCACAGGTAAGTCTGATTACCAAATGTAACACCTGGCTCTGTACCACAATCACCACAGGTAAGTCTGATTACCAAACGCAACACCTGGCTCTGTACCACAATCACCACAGGTAAGTCTGATTACCAAACACAACACCTGGCTCAGTACCAAAATCACCACAAGTAAGTCTGATTAACCAAACACAACATCTGGCCTTTGTGTTATAATCACCACAGACAAATATATTTTGGAAAAAAAACAAAAAATTTTATTTACCCAAAAATATGTGAATATTTGACACTGCATTCATAAGTGTATTTAAATACTATATAAAGTACAAAGAATTTAATTTTAAAAGTCCATTGGTATTTCTTGTGCCAAATTTAAAGTTCTTGGTGAAAGTGTTTTTATAGATTAAATGTGCAGCAAAGTAGAACAGTGCTGTTTACACACAATCACTCGCATATAAGCTGCAACTTCCAAATACCAGATCTTACCGCAGGAAGCCAGTTTTCAGAAGTTGCACTGTATTTACACATTTAGGTATATCCATAATTTAAGGAAAAATCACTATATGTACATTTCCTTTAAACAACAGGTTAAGAGTTCTTTTTTTTTAAATCAATTATAATGGATCCATATTAAACACAACTGGAAAATTATAAAAAGAAAGATTTCTGTTTACATTGAACACATACTTGACTATAAGGGCCACTCAAGGGAAGTCAAAAGTGCCTTTATAGACAGATGACTCAAATATAGTAGATAACACCAGTTTAACAATCGTTATAAATAAATATAGAAAAAATATGGTTTGGTTTGTTTGTTTAAAGAACTACAGTAAAACCTGTGGTAGCGGTCACCTGTGTAGAACGGTCACCTGTCAGTAACGGTCAGTCTGAAACGGTCCCTAACGTTTTTACTATAAAATGAACCTCTGTAGAGTGGTCACCTGTCTGCCGCGGTCAGCGGTCACCCTAACAGCTGCCAAATCGGGAAAATTACCCGTGTACAACGATCACTAATCCCATTCTCAGGAACATTTTTTGGGGAAAACAGTAATAAAATCCAATGAAAAAATGGTATTATTATCAAGACATAATGATAAAAACTAACAATATATTAATTTTATCAATCCTTGTGCTCTATGGAATACTTGTAAATCATGAAATAAAGATGTCTTACGTAGAAGTCAGGACAGTAGTCATTTTTGCCGATTTATTCTCAAATTTATAAAATTAACACGTGACATTAATTGATCCATTAATTAGAAGCTAATAATAAAACCCTCTGAAATACTGAAAGATTGTTCATCAATTATCCACAATAACAGTACCAGTTGCAGGTAAATTTAAACACTGTCAAAAAGTCGGTTATTCAAGGTGAAGTATTGATTTTTTTATCACCTCTCAGTTGGGCTCACAAAGGGACCTGGACATGTATTACTGGTAAAACTTTTTATATATATATATTTTATTAGTCCTCTTGTTTCTTAAATACAAGTATTTTTCTTGTCAGTCATAATTATTTTTGAAGTGAAAGTTGGCCAGATTTTTTTATTTTTATAAACAAAAAATCCCCCTTATTGGCAACCCTTCTAAAACTGAAAGTTGTCAGGACAACTTCTAGAAATGGGAGATGCAGATTATTAGCCTAGGGGTTTAGGTAGTGTAAGAATATGCAGGGCTTTTGAAGCTCACCAGAAAAACTGGTTTTGTCAGTAATATTTTGAAAAAGATATATGGATGCATATAAAATTATATATTCAATAAATGACCCAAAGCCGATAATTTTTCTTGCATTTTAAGAGTCCCTAAACTATTAAAATAAAAACAATTGTCTATTTTAATATTATACATTAATATTGGTGTTTTCTGCATTCATTTTATAACTTTACACTGGAGAAGTTATATGTCGAATGCAAATCAAGGGACATAACTGGTCCAGAATATTGACCCTGTGTGCAAAGGTCACCTGTCAACAAAGGCCACTTTTAGCCAGTCCCTAAAGTGGCCTTTGTAGACAGGTTGTACTGTATTACATTGTGACAATGGTTATGTTATTGTTTCAGGTTGTTCAGTCCCCTTTACAAAGACAGACTTCTGTGGATTCAGTGGATTATCATTATCAACAACAGTCACAAGCACAACAAGATTTGACGCCTCACTCAAGTGTTCCTCAGTCACCTGACATAGCTCATCAAGATTTGTCTCATTTATCCAATCAGCAACAAGATTTATCACATATTTCAGCACAACTTCATCTTCAACAACTTGCTCAACAACAACAACAGAGAGATTTAACTCAGCAATTAGACCTAAACTTGTCAAGTCAAGATATAGAATTAAATCTGCTGCAGCATCAGTCTGTACCACAAATACAATCACCACCATTATCACTTAGTTCCGTGTCTATTCAGTCTAACCTACAGGATGCTATTGCTCAAATACCACAGTTTGCTTTACCAACACCAACTTCAGCTAACGAAATAGCAGCTGCTTCTTCTAAATCATTTGTGTCATCTCTTCAGCTAGCTGCTGGTCAAATGAAGCTAGTGACCACCACAGAGAATCAGGATTTAGCTGTTGCTCAGATGTTGCAGAGTTTGCATGATAATTCATCGTCCACATCATTAAGTGAGAATTCATTTGTGCCATTAAATGCTGTTTCAAATATTCCTTCTAGTTTGCATAATACTTTAGAACAGAGTATGGTGGAACAACAAGCATCATTAACTCAACAAGCATTAAATTCATCTAATTCATTACCGCTGACTTCACACTCTTCAGGGATGACTGATGGAGGGCAAACCCTTGACAATTCTGATATCATTAAGTCAGAAATTTTGGATCAGTTAACAAACAAAATGTTTTTATCTAGGGCAGCTGAACCAAATCCATTTTCATTCCCATCATCAACAGACATAAGTTCAATAGGCAGCTCAGTGTTACCTAGTAAAGAACCTATTGTATCTCATCATAATAATATTAGTAATAATAGTGTTGGTGACAATACCACAGCCTCCTCTGCAAAATCCATACAGAATCAACATAAGGAGTTAAGACGAAGACTGTCTATAGGAAGTGAATGTGATTTATTTTCAAAAGGATCATTTACATCTCCGGCAAATTTACACAATGTTTTGTCATCAAAGGGAACAAGTAATACAAGTACCTATCTTAAACCATTTACACCGTCCAATAACAATTCACATAAATCTTCGGAATTGAATCGGCCTAGAATGAGGAGTAAATCGGGCGATGATTATAAGTTGTATAGATCTGCTAGTGTTGATCATTCTTTTATGCGTCCTAGATCTAGAACAGAAGACTTTCTATGGAAATACAAAGTTCCTGGAGATGAATCATGGGACAAACATTTATCAAAATCAGATGGAGCTGGACTATTTAGAAATCCAAATATGTTAGCTAGTCCTTTGAAAATGAAAAGGAAAAATAGACCTTCTCCTTTGTTTATACCTCCACATTTAAATAATGGAGGATTTCAGAGTCGTTTAAGATCTCCACGTGTGAATTTCACCAGTGAAGGAAAGGGAAGTACCCCTCCTCCTTACACACCACCTCCAATGTTAAGTCCAATACGTAGTGGGTCTGGATTATTTTGGTCTCTTCACGGCATGAAGCCACCAATTACACCAAAGTCAGCACCAATTACACCAAGGAGTTTACTGGCATCTAGCAGGGGCAGCAGTAAGTTATATATGTTTTTTTAAACATTAACGGACTTTTAAAGATTCCCCAATTTACAGTATGGATATCATGTATATTGCATATAAAATGAGATACTTATTTCATCATGCCAAAATCATCTTTCTTGATCATATGCTGATAATTCAATTTTTAAAGTTTACATGCAATAGTAATTCAATTTTTTTGTATAGTTTTTATGTTGTTTTTTTTTTCAAAGCAAGATTAAAGTCATGACATAGTTTTAAGTTTTAACCTATTTTTGTAAATTTAGTTTTATACTTTAACTTTATTTTTTCAGTAATGACATCATCCATTGTTTTAGTGAAGAAGATTTAGAATTAGCTCCTCTTTGTTGTAAACTTATTCACAATGAATAGTGTCAAATTTGAAAAAAAATATATAATTGCAAAACTAAATATTACAATTTCATTTGTGTTAAAATAAAATTATAGCAATTCAACCTGCCTTTTTTTCCAGGTAAGCATCCAGGACCTATTGCTCTTCATTAAAATTTAATACTACAATATCTGGTCTTTTTATTAAGGTGCAGCAACTATTCCATTTTTTAAACAAGACAGTTTACCACAAGATACTAAGGAGGAAGAAGAGCAACCACCTGAAACTGATGTATTACCGTATGTAAAACCTATGTGTATCTTAAATCTCATGTTAGGTTATATACATGTACATGTCATTCTTTTGTGACTGGTAACTATAAGATTGTTTTCACGTAGTGTAACCAATGGGTTTAAATATTTCAAAAGGAAATGTTCAAAAAATTTTACTGTCATTTTTCATATGATAGCAGGTACATTATATTATGTCTTTTAGATCAGTCAGTTGCCAATTTGCCAAGTTGCACCGATGAAATAACCTAAAAAATAATGGTAAATTAAGTATTTAATTGTTTTTAGCTCAACTGGCTATAGCCAGCTGAGCTTATGGCATGGTTTTGCGTGCGTCCATGCGTCTGTGTGTCCGTGCGTGCGTGCGTGCGTGCGTAAACTTTAATCTTCTCCTCTGAAACCACTGGGCCAATTGGAACCAAATTTGGTGTGGAAGGTCCCTAGGTGGGGTAGACCAAAGTTTGTACCAGGCGACCCCGCCCGACATCCAAGATGGCTGCTGTTACTATAAATAGCAAAAACACATAAATAGCCATTGCTGAGTCATGTTTAACCGTTTTTGTTCAAATTTGAAATGTAGAGAGTAGATAGCAGGGCATTCAACATATGTAACGGGTTTTTATGAGAAATTTTTCGTTGACCTGATTTTTACGAATTATGCAAATGAGGTGTAATATTGAATCAATTCTTTGAAAATCTTCTCCTCTGAAACCACTGGGCCAATTGGAACCAAATTTGGTGTGGAAGGTTCCTAGGTGGGGTAGACCAAAGTTTGTACCAGGCGACCCGGCCCGACATCCAAGATGGCCACTGTTACTATAAATAGCAAAAACACATAAATAGCCATTGCTGAGTCATTTTTTAACCGTTTTTGTTCAAATTTGAAATGTAGAGAGTAGATAGCGGGGCATTCAACATATATAACAGGTTTTTATGAGAAATTTTTCGTTGACCCGATTTTTACGAATTATGCAAATGAGGTGTAATATTTAATCAATTCTTTGAAAATCTTCTCCTCTGAAACCACTGGGCCAATTGGAACCAAATTTGGTGTGGAAGGTTACTAGGTGGGGTAGACCAAAGTTTGTACCAGGCGACCCCGCCCGACATCCAAGATGGCCGCTGTTACTATAAATAGCAAAAACACATAAATAGCCATTGCTGAGTCATTTTTAACCGTTTTGTTCAAATTTGAAATGTAGAGAGTAGATAGCGGGGCATTCAACATATGTAACGGGTTTTGATGAGAAATTTTTTGTTGACCTATTTTTTACAAATTATGCAAATGAGGTGTAATATTTAATCAATTCTTTGAAAATCTTCTCCTCTGAAAAAACTGGGCCAATTGGAACCAAATTTGGTGTGGAAGGTCCCTAGGTGGGGTAGACCAAAGTTTATACCAGGCGACCCCGCCCGACATCCAAGATGGCCGCTGTTACTATAAATAGCAAAAACACATAAACAGCCATTGCTGAGTCATTTTTTAACCATTTTTGTTCAAATTTGAAATGTAGAGAGTAGATAGTGTGGCATTCAACATATTTAAAAGGTTTTTCTCATTAGCAGGGCATTCAACATATTTAAAAGGTTTTTATGAGAACTTCCTCGTTGACCCAATTTTCAAGAATTATGCTTAAGGTGTAATATTTAGTGAAATCTTTGAAAATCTTCTCCTCTGAAACAACTTGTCCAATTGGAATGAAATTTTGTGTGGAAGGTCCAAATGTCAGCCTGACTAAAGGTGGTACCAGGCAACCCGGCCTGACATCCAAGATGGCCGTCATAACTAAAAATAGAAAAAAAAAAAGACCATTGTTGATCTTTTTTTTCCACCAATTGAGCTCAAATTTTAAATATAGAAAGTATACTGTATGGGATTCAAAATATATAATATTCTTTTCTGAGAAAATTTTTATTGACCCAATTTTCAAGAAATATGCAAATTAGGTGTAATATTAAGTAGAAATCTTTTCCTCTAAAATCACTGGGCGAATTGGAACCAAACTTCCTGTGGAAGGTTCCTACATCGGCCTAAAAAAAGTTTGAACCAGTCTAAGATGCCTGTTGTTACTAGATATATATATATATAAAATAGCCATTGTGGATCCATTCTAAGCTCAACTGGCTAAACCCAGCTGAGTTTATGGCATAGTGAAGCATGCCTGCATGTGTGTGTTGCAAAGTAGGCTTCATTGAAGCAAAAATGGTCATAAGCTCAATTTATTTCCCATCTTAAGCTGATGAACCAATTATGGTAACCACATCACATTGTCTTAAAGGCACCACAGTGGCTGTGTGGTCTTAAACATTCGATGTTACGAATCACAGCACCTTTCACCCCTGACATTGTGCATTAATGCCAAGTGGGCTAGCACTTCATCTTTGAAAGTTTGTCAGTTAACTTGCTGCTTGGTCGTGGTTTTCTCCTATAATCCAGTGTCCTCCACCATTTCCAAAATTGACAGTCTCCATATAAGTGAAATATTCTTGAGTTGAACGTTAAACAGCATTTCAATCAAAAACAAACATTGTCTTACATATGCAGCCAGTTGAGCATCACAGGCCCTATTAGGCCTCTTGTTTTCATTGTATATCAGAAGATTAAATATTATTGATTTAAATGATATAACTTGACAATTAAGCTATTTTCATTGATTTCTTCTTTTTTTCCAGTTTGGTTGTTTTTTAGCTCACCTGAGCCAAAGGCTCAAGTGAGCTTTTCTGATCAAAATTTGTCGTCCTCGTTGTCGTCGTCGGCGTCTGCAGCGTAAACTTTTACATTTTTGACTTCTTTTCTGAAACTACAAGGTAGATTTCAATGAAGCTTGGTCAGATGCATATTTGGGCCAGTGCAATTCAGATTTGTTCGTGACGTTGTCATGGCTCCCAAAACTAGGTCAAGGTGACCCATGGTTCCAACAAACTTAAAAAATCTTCTTCTCCGAAAGCGATGATGGGAGAAAAAATCTGATGTGTTATTTGCCTTCTCTAGGGTCTTAAGCTTATAAATTGTTCATTTCGTGAAATTTGGTAAAAAATTAGGTTACGCGTTTTTGCGTTTAATTTTAAAAATTTCGTAAAATGGCTTCAAATTATTATAACTTGACTATATGAATAGATATTGACATGGGGTTTTCAGTTTTGACTTTTTCTTGAAAAAACTTTCAAAATGGGGTCAAGGTCAAAGTTCAAGGTCATGACTTACTTTGTTATTTGTGCAGTTTTAGCCTACTTTCTTCCAAATTATAAGAGATATATAATATAAAAACATTGTAAAAATGTTCAGCATGACAAAATGTAAAAAGGTTCAAAGTTTCGTAACTGTATGATAATGCATGTAGGAGTTGTTGCCCCTGAAATATTATTTTTTGCTAAAAAAAACTGAAATTGAGCATTAGCTTTAAAACTATAAACTTTTTGTATAGGCATATATATTAGAATATTGTAGGTATTGATATGACGATCATTTTGATATGTGGCTCAAGGTCATACGTTCAAAGGTCATGGGTGCATAAAAAGACTGAAATTGTTTATTATCTTGGAAACTATTAACTTTTTGTATAGCATTTATATTAGAATGTTGTAGGAATTGATATGGTGATTATTCTGATATAAGATTCAAGGTCTTACGTTTAAAGGTCAAGGATGCATAGATGCATTAAAAGACTCAAATTGTTAATTATCTTGAAAACTATTAGCTTTTTTGTAGGCATGTATATTAGAATATTGTATGTATTTTTGCAAATGATTTTGGATATATCCTCAGGTTGGCCATATCCTCAGGTGAGCGTTAAAGCCCATGGGCCTCTTGTTGTCACTGTGTTTTTCCATTTAGCAATCCGGGTCTTTTTACCAAAATATTGTATTCAAACAAGTTGATAATAACAAGACTTATATATAATGTGTATCATTTGCTTAGTTAGTCGGTGTATTAAATTTAATACAATTCTTATTTCAATGGGTGAATAAATGTTTTTAGCCTTCACTACTCACTTGTTGCCTTTGTAATTTTCTGTAATTCCACTTCTCTCTGTTTTTATTCTATGTGCATTTTGTCATCAAAATAATAAATTTCTGTTAAGGCTTACTTTATCATTCTGACCTTATCTTACTATGTAGAAAGGGTAATCTTGTATTTACATTGTACAATATTAATTATTTCAGACATGTAAACATTGGGCCACAATATCAAGCTGAAATTCCTGCTTATAATAGTAAGTTTTCACCATTGTTTAATTTGTTGAACATTTAATAATCATTGTGGTTGGTATCAACATTTCTTCAGAATCCACTTATGTCATATTGATAAGCATGTTAGATGAAATTAAAGGAAAAAAAATGGTTTTAAGCAGTTTGAGTAGATTTAAGATAGATCGATGTATGGTTTATCACGAAATACATAATAAACAGCTAATTTTAGTCATTTTTGGTCTAAAAATTGATTTTGGCTAACATTTGAGCACATTTGAGAATTATTTTCATCCATTGATGAAATTGAGTATTTTTATTCTTTATTTCTTCATATTGTGAGAATTAGAAAAACTTTAAGTAGTCAGCACAATACATGTATGGTAACATACTGTGAAATCTCCTAATGCAAAAGAGCTTTGAATAGGGGCACTTTTTACACCCATGATAAGTGTGAAAAATACATTTTTTTAAGAATAATTTACATGTATGTGTTCCAGACTATTAATCATTTAACCAAATTGGAAAAATAAAATTTGGGATTTCATACTGACTACACTGTATACTAAGTACACTTATATAGATTGACTCCTAAATTTTCAAGTTGGCTCAAATACCTCATTCTAGAATCAGTTGAATTATTTAATGTTTCTATAAAATCTTAATTTAACAAAATTTGAGGAAAGAAAACCATTCATTGAACAGTTAAATGTAATTGAGTTGACAAACATTAGAGTTATAACAATTATACTTCCATTTTACAGAGATCTGTATTTAGGCTTTGTGTTATATATTCAGCTCATAAATATTTTTATTACATACCCATCTTAAATCCTTTATTTAAAAAATTGTTATTGAAATAGAGAAATACAATATATGTATATAAACTTCATACCTAACAGGTAATAGATCTGGTTTGAAGTATGTAACATGTAAAGAAGATCTTGTTTGGGATCCTTCATCAATGAAAGATGAGGAAGATGGTAAGAATACAGGTGTAAAGAAAATTGATTAATATGTTTTATAAAATAAACAGATTTTAGTCAAGATCTGATAGATTGAAATACCTATATAGGTGAATCTTTAGATCTCTGGTTTAAAAAAATCTACAAATTCTGGTCATCAACAGCTGTAATGTCATTGCAGCAGCATTTGGATTGATGGAAGAACATCAGTTTAGAATTAAATTTTGTTAAGCATATTGTTACATTGTAAGGGAACAGAATAAAATATTAATTCTATCTTTTAATAATTGCCTTAATAAGACTTAACTTTGAAAAAAAATTTTTATGTCCACAAATATTTTAAACTGATAATTGTAACCTTTGTGACGGTAAATGAGGGCTTCTATTAACCTGGAAGGATGTAAGAGATGAAGCCTCCATTAACCCAGTAGACAATTGTTATTGCCAGTTGTTACCTGGTTTTTTTTCATACAGAAATATATGTATGTGTATGTACATGTATATTGTCTTATTTGCAGTGCAATATTATCACGACTTCGCTACTTGTGCAGCTGTTAAAGGGAATGGAGCTAATGTGGAATATGCCATGCATCTTCTTCACATGGCAAAAGGCAATATACAGGTATATACTTTAATTTAGACAAAATAGGTAATGGCAATGGAAAAAAAAATTAGTGTCATATTGCATAAGTTCTTGAAACTACACTCTTTTTTGATGACATATTGGTCAGATACAAATGTGATATTGTAGGAATGTCATAACATTACAATGACAATGAGAGTTATTAGATGATAAAGTAAATGGTTTTCCCCTAACTGCTGTTTAATGTAAGCTATAAATAGGGTTCTCAAATTTGTATATTCAGTTGTCCTTTTATATTTTCAATGAGTTCAAACAATTTTTGATAGATAGCATATCTGTATCACATACACTTATTGTGTGATGGTCCTTGATGAGCAAAACTTTAGCAAATTTACTTAATGAAATAAAGAACAAGTACATTAACTGGTTAATCTGACCAATTATTTTACATAATCTTTCAATCTTATGATTATTAAGCGGTGCTCATGATAATGGTCATGTAATTGGTTAATATCTCAAATTTACTTTCTTTAAATATATATGATTGATAGACATTTAAATATATATGATTGATAGACATTTAAATATATATGATTGATAGACATTTAAATATATATGATTGATAGACATTCAATAAAGTTAAGACATGACTTAGAGATGGAAAGTAAAGTTACACACGTAAAGTAATTGAAATACACGGATAAATAGAGTCTTATAGAACAGATGTTCTGTGTATAGAGGTGGTTGCTTTCACTGGTTTTCTGCTGTATCTTTATTCCTATATTTTACTGTATTGTAGGATGCAATGTTGGCTTTGATGGATGGATCTTCTAAGTTACCAGTCAATCATACACTGTTAACATATAAATATCAAGGTAAAAAATATTAAATGTACCTGTAAAAAATGTATAACTTAACGATGATGGATGACCACTGCTACCTACATCAGGTCATTCGTACTCAAAAACCAGATGGAAGAGGTCATCAAAAGTTTAGAACATAGCAAATTTATTGATTTTATATACAAATTAAAATATTTTGTGGCATTAAATGGAAAATTTGTAAATGCAATTTTATGTGCTTTATTATTTAGCAAGGGCTTTGTACTTGAGTCTATTGGTGGTAACTAAGAGAGATGCAGAAACATTGGCAAGAAATGTTGCAGATTAACAATTCAAACTTCCAGTTACATTAATCCAAATCATACACCTTACTAATAAAGGCCAAAACATGGGAAAATTTTCATTTGTGGACACAATGTTTCAGTAGGCTTAGACATTAAATGACTGATAACTTCATAAAACATTGTTGTTGCTAACATGTATTAAATGCATTTGGTAAAAGTGTCTTTTGACAATTCTTTATTATACAGTTATAGATGTTTAGACCATGATCCGAACTATTTATCACTGTTATTTTGAAAATTAAATTTCATTCTGTTGTTTACAGAATCTGATGTCTGGAGTTCAGAAGAGATTGAACAATATACACAAGGGTTGATAAAATATGACAAGGATTTTTACAGCATAGCAAAAGAGGTAAATTTTTGAAAATACAAGTAATTAAACGTTTACTTTTGTGTACAGAAATTGAAGGTTAAGATTACAACACGCAAAAATTTGTGATTTCTATTAACATCTGCTTTTACTCTTTATAATTCAACAGTATGAAGAATTTTAATTGAACCTGTCATGTGAGAAAATATTCAAAATGCAGTCAAAGAGATTTGTATCAAAGGTCAAGGTCACACTTTAGTGTCTACTTCATAACTCATGATCAGTTCAGAGGATTTTACATAAATTTGTCATTCACATTGGTCATACTGAGTAAGGCAGCAGGTGTAAAATATTTCAAAACAACAAAGTGAAACTGCATGTACTTCTAACACACAGTATAAAGTATGAAAGTATTTTATTGATATAATACACATTTAAATCTGTTCATGGACTAACTTGTCATGGATATATAAATAAAGTGCCCCTATTCAGAGCTCTTGTTGCATTAGGAGATTTCACAGCATGTAACCATGTATCAGATGGTGCATTTGTGAATACTTTATATTTAAAGATCATCTACATGTAATTGAAGCTGTTAAGTCACTTCGTCACTGTTTGGTAAGGTTAGCATTGTCTAATGAATCTGTGTTGATATAACGTAGACTGAGAATGAACAATTTAAATGACTTATTTTTGTAGATTGAGGGTAAAACATGTAGGCAGTGTGTGCAACTTTATTATTTATGGAAAAAAGTATGTCCAGATGAACATAAACGTTTACGGATAATCCGACGTAAAAGAGAACAAGAGGAACTTTATAATATTAGAACACGACAACAACAAGAACAGTCACAGGCAGCCACATCTACAGCACCAGCAGCAGTGTCCAACCAAATGGAAGGAACTACTACAACAACAGAACAAGATGCTTATTCAGACTTGGATTCTGATAGTTCAATTGACAATTATGACCAAATGGTAAGATTTTAGACTTGTAGCAGAAAGTTTAGCATACAGAAGATCTGGGTTATTTTTGCAACACTTTTACAACAATATTGCTAATAACTTGCTGTGAATTGGAAAAGTTTTACATTCATACCTTCTCAGTATCTCTTTGGTAAAGCCTCTGCTGCAGGAGTGGGAGGTTTTGAACTCAAACCAAAGCTATGTCAGACATAAGATGGTAGAATTTGAGATAATGCTTCCTTGCCTGACATTCAGTCATTAAGAGGTTAGAGTATCATTTAGTCCATCTGGTGTTGAGATAATGTGACTTGGGGAGTAGTGATTGTGTGTGATGTACTTACAGTTAGTTAGCATTATAAAGTTTCCCTGAGTGTGTGTTATTACAGATCATACAACACACTCGCACAACCATACACAATCTTGTTTTTGGATTAATCCTTAGAGGTCTATAAACTCTTTTAATGAATAGCTTAAAAAACTGCTGATACCAACATAAACAACATAACAAAAACATTCATTCTTTCATTCATTTCTATGTTAATTTTGGAGAGTTACAAAATAAAAATAAAATATTGTAAATATTTAAACTTACTACAATTTATTTGAATTCATTGCTTAAGGAGGTGACAATAAAAGAATGCAAATAAATTGAGTTGTCACTTGTTCAAGTTGACTGACTCAAAAGTTTCCAGTTCTCAATGTTATTGAGTACTTGCATTTCTTTTTTCGAAACCTTACTTTATTAGATGTCATGCCCTATTTTTGTTACCTGCTGATACATAAGAAATCTTATTTATAAATGTACTATCCCCTTTTGTTTTATTAACACGTAGAGTTTGTTATAAATTTAATGTAATCTTTCATTTAATCTTTGCAGGATAAAGATGATGACATGTTATCAAGTTCATCAGTCAATGCCTCACCAGCATCATTTAGAGCTTCTCCAGCACCTGTCTTTTCTTGTGATTACCCAGAATGCAATGCAGTATGTATTTAAATACACTACTTCAGTCTGTTGCCAAACACATATATTCATAATATCAGTCTTTTTACCTGTATATGCCCATTTCATTATTGCTTTTAAAATTCTGTCTATTTATTTGATTGAAAAATTACAACCTTATCTCTACATTGGTTTGATTAGTGTCTTCTGAATTGAAACCAAACTCTTGCTTATTTTTGGTTCAAATGTTATAGGAAACAATGTTCAAGAGCAATTGCTGTTTTTGTTAAACAAATTTTTTATAACACACACACACATTCACAAACACACATACACTGTTATAACATTTTTGTGTTAATTTGTAGACCTTCACATCAAAAAAGGCATTGAGTGGTCATGTAAGAATTCATGGTGGGGGATTATCCAATAAAACAGTACCAGTTTTGCCTCCTCCTCAAGAAACATTGGAATTCCGTGGTCCAGGCCGACCAGCTAAACCCCAGACTTCTACACCAAACAAAACTCAAGCAACAGTCAGTGAGACAGGGGAAAGTTTTCCTTGTAAACTTTGTGGAAGGTAGGCAGCTATTTAATATTGAAGCCTATTTTGTGTAATACATGTGCATATTAAGTATTTTTACTTTTCTCTAAAGCCGGTTTTGTAGTTCATGGATGTACAGGCTTTAATGTAGCAAAGCAAAAATTAATTAACTTTTCTTGTTGGTATAACAGATAGTCCAAATAGGAGTGACTTTATTAGCAGATAGTCCAAATAGGAGTGACTTTATTAGCAGATAGTCCAAATAGGAGTGACTTTATAAGTAGAATATTAAAGAGAATTTGTAAAAACTAAATATCTTATAAGATTTTATATAGATTGATCTGTTACATTTATTCTGGTAACACTCATCAGGTTCTTTTATCAGAGAATAGCATCAATACAGTAATTAAGTTTCCAAAGATTTTCACTGTACTCAAAATCTTGTTTAGACTTGCTATAGTAAAATCATTTTAAGCAAAATTTTTATCCTTGATAATTGGTAATATAATTAATTTTCTTTTTCTTTACAGGGTTTTTGCAAAAGTTAAAAGTCGTAGTGCTCATATGAAAAGTCATCGGGTGGTCGATGGAGATAAAAATAAAGTGAAACAACAAAAGACATTACCACCAACAACAAATAAAGTTGTGGGAAATAAAGTAGCAATCACTTTGAATAATATACAGGAATCACCTAATGGCTGATTACCAAATGACAAGTGATGATGGTGCTTTAAAAATAAATGCATTAGGGCTTTCCTAGAAATATGACTTTATATTATGGCAGCTTTTAAAATGGAATGACAATAAGTCTGTGATTCTTTGTCAGAAAAGACAAGTTTTGTTTGTTTATAATTCTTTTTGTAGATAAACATATTAGTAGATCTGGTTATATTCATGATATTTTTGATTCACTCTGTATCATTTTATCAAACAGGAACAAAATAGTTACGTTTGACATTTTAACACCTAAAATGCAATGATATGGCCAATTGGGTCATATGATTGCAAAAGTAGGGATGACAAGGTTATTTTCTGTTATGATATTGACATGTTATACATGTTTTTTATGAATATATGAAAATATCCAAATCTACAAAAGCCAAGTTCAGGTACCAGAATAATTTTCAACATCTCTCAGCTTATTCAAGCTATGATTAAAAATTATATTTCCAGTACTGAGTAGAAAAAAAACTGATCATGAAAATTTTAGAAAAGTAATATTTATATTATGTAGAAATAGCACAAAAATTGTGTAATCTGTTTTCATGGGTTATTTAGTTCAAGATTTTCTCAGATTTAGTCTAGTGATCACGTGCCTATGATCAAATTGCACTCCAGCAGCAAGTTTGAGAAAGTTTGTTGGCACAATAACTGAAGTTAATTGTTTTATCTAGGCAATCTGGGTCTTTCCATCGTCTTGAACTTATACATCAATACCAGATAATAGATATCATTACCATGGAAACACAGAAGTTAATACAATAAGAGATTGTATATACATGTATCTTGCTTCAAAAATAAAACACGTACATTTATAATTGAAGAGAAATTGAGTTAACTGTTAAAAATTCTGTGCTGTGTAATTAACATCTGTATTAATAACAGAAAAGTACTGTCAGATAAGTTTAATATAAACATTTAATACTTTTTATATTTGACTTTTTAATTTTTTTTTTTAAATATGTGCACCATATAGAAATATTTATAGACACAACCTATTGGAAATATGAATTAATTACTATTTAATGAAAAACCTTTCCATAAGAAGGACATAGATGTTTTATCACCTGACATGAGTTGATTTTAGGATATATTATTGATAATGCGACTGTCAGAAGTCAAAATTAGATCTTGTTTGTGTACAACATTTATTTTATGAAGTCAGATGTAAATGACAGGAATATCTGTTAACAGAATAAAATCTGCCCAAACATCGTGAATTATACTGTAAGATTACTTTATTGTGCAATACAGAAACACAGATATTAATGAAGACAGAAGTTGTTGAATATTTAAATACAGTAATAAATTCTTATATACCGGTAATTGGAAATTCAATGAAGTCTGAAAATCAAATAGATAATAAAATTAATGAAATAATAGATAAATGCGATTTTTTGGAAAGTTGTATTTTTATTAATGCTTTATACAAAATATTTTGATGATATTTTTTAAATTACATTTTATGGTTTGATAAACCCTAATGACAGTTGGGCCTACATCGACAAAAAATTCATTATTAATATACATGTATTGAGAAAAATATGCTGATAAGGTATTGAAATAATTCTTCGGCATGATCAGTGTTATGCTGGCACTTGAGGTTGGCTTGTGTTATCTATATTTTTATTATTATTATTATTATTGATAGAATTAATTACATAATATGGATAGTCGCAACATATCTGTGATCTCATTTAAAAGGAGGTAATATTATCATTCATTGGATCAAAAGGGTTGGAGATATTAGATATTCACAGGTTCAATATTAGTAACTAAAAAACTAGTGCTGAAGACAATTATTTTTTTTTCATTCATGTGTTTGTTTTATTGTACTTATTATGATCTGGTTAAACCAGAGATGCTAAAGTGTTGAAGAAGAAAGTTGTATCCAACTTGTACTATCTTTTATCATTGTATTTATGTTTATATTGTCACAAACTATGTTTTATTATAAATCTTGATTGTTATATTTTAAATAAAAAGAAGTTAGAGATTATGAATTTATAGTTATAAAAGAAATAAAGGAGTCGAGGGGAGACATTTTTAATGCTTTTTTCTCAGTCTTGAGTCATGAACAACATGTTAGTAAATTTTCTGTTAATTTTTCTTATTTTTTAACCATACCTAATCTATAGGCCAAAGTTAGCAAATATATACATCTTTTATATCCCCTACTCATTTTATTTTTATTTCTCAATACTTTTGAGTATGTTTGATAATATTTTAATCCACTTGGGTTCTATATTTGGCATAAATTTAACAAAAAGATCTTGTAAAACAACTTATATCACTGAAAATCAATGAATAACGAATTTACATTGACACCAAAATTTGTAAAATCTGTAGGGTAGAGGAAAAAGAAAAAATCTTTCCTTTTTTTTCTAATCTTGTCTTAAGGTGGGAAGGAAAGAAAATTTTAGTTGTTCTTGTAATAGATTTTAGAAACGATGTCTGTTGAATATTTTATATTATTATATAGACCATACATGTATTTTACAAGATTTTCTTTTTTGTTAAGTTTTCTGTTAAGTATTGTTATATTTTGTAATATCTTATGTTAAGCAACACCAAAAAAAAAAAAAAAGGCATCTTTGACTACATTGTTAAAAAAGATTTACATATATGTAGGATTTGTGCTGCACTTTACTGTTGGTGCTAAGACAAATTTTGTTATATATTGCAATAGGTGAAATTGCCACTTGATAATTTTTTACATCAAAATATTCAAAATGTCACATTGCTATTAATCAAATAAATGTTCTGGCAACAAAGTAGAAAATTAGTGACACAATATTACTACTGGTAATTTTATCGGCAACAGTACACATATCTTTCATTCTGACACTAACCAAGAAAAAAAATTCTGATTCATCAGCTGGTTTTCACACATCTAAAGAAATTAATGATCATACATGTAAGTAAATACTGTAAAATTTTGTTGTCTTGAAAATATTGAACATACAATAAATAGATCAAAGAAGTAGTTTACCCTCAGAATTAGAGAAATAATTTTTGATAATTTCATTTCAGTTTATATAGAAAAAAATTAAAGAAAAGATGCTTCCAACTTCAAAAGAAATTATAAGAATTCAGCAAAAAATTTCCAAAATTCATGCAAAATAAAAATTTTCAATGACTGATGAACTGTTAAGGTAACATATACATGTAGATTAAATCGTGCTTTTCCTAACTTCTGAATTTTGAATCATGATTGTATGATTGAAAGTCTTGAAAACAGTTCTTGTTTCTTCATGCTGTGCCTTGATAAGTCATTATATTGTGTTTTACTTACTATTAACCCATAATATTGAAGGAAGGGATAACTTGAGGTGTAGCTGGTAGAATATGTAGCAAGGTTTGATGAAGTCTTAATGATTAATCAACTGCTGTATTAAGGACGTGGAAAGGAATATTTCTCCTCGTCTATTTTAACGCTCAAATCAAGTGGTAAGAATTGTTTATAAATTGTTTAATGCTTATGGAATATTGTTTCAATGGTTTATTTATTTTCAGCAAGGTTTTTACTGTGCTGAAGATGAATTTTAAGTTGAAAAGGAAAAAAAATCAGCTTTTTGAGAAGTAAGGAAGAGCTTAGTTCATACCCAGTTTACAATCTGCAGCAGTTGTGAAACTTTTGGTGAAAAAATGTTTTTTTATTTAATGATTTTGATAGACTAGATGTTTTGAAAAGCTATGCTGTTATCTTTAAGCTCTAACATGTATTTGGTCTTTGTTATAAATTCTTGTAATCAGCTAATCTGTATAGTAAGACAGGATTGATAATATATATTGCAAGTATCTCCATAGCACAGGTAATAAGTGTTGCTTATGAATTTAAACTGACTTTATTTTAATTTTTATAACATTTTATTTTAGTCCTTTAAAACTATGCCTTTGTATAATGCATCTAGCTATCTGGTAAATAAATATACTTTTTGTTGGGGGTCTTGACATGAAGAGCATATACATATATCCCATTTGGAAAAAACAGGACTTCTGCATACCAGGTACCCAACCTTCTTGAATCTTGTGGACAAAAAAGCCTGTTTAGAAGTGAAAATACCATTTTCAAAAAAGTATCAAGCCAGGCATTATTTTTCAGTGTAGTTAAATTGTTAGTTGACTTCTTGACTAATATTTAAAAAAACAATCAGCATATTAAACACAAACATTATACAAGTAAAAGAAAAAAACGGTGTTTTTAAGTGTCATATGAAAAAGACTAACCTTATTAAAATTGAATCTTCATCCATATTCAAGGAGTTGACAAGTCTGATATGTTCGAAATTTGATAATTCAAGTAAGCATACCAAAATTTGATTATTCAAATAAGCATCCTGTGGCAATAGACATTCCTGAACAGGCCAATTTGTTTGGTTTTAAATATAATGTGGTATCAAGGTGTTTGTGTACATGTACCTGCAGTATTGGTATTGTAGCCAACCAGCCTACATGTACTCACAAAAACTGTTTTTGTGCAATAATATTTTAAAATTGTTTTGTATGTTTTTTTCTCCGAATTTCAATGAAGGAGATGCTGGTTGCCACTTGTCTGTTTGCCCGTCCATCCATGTTATTGTTCATGTTCTTTGTTTATGTTTAAAACTTAGTATTTTTTTGTTTCATTGTTGGGAAAGAATGATGTGTTACTGTTAGGGTGTTGTTAGTTTTACATTTTATGTTGTCAAATTCTTCTTGTATGTAACCGTGGGGAAGAGATGTCAAGATATTACTATGAATAATTCTTGTGTCCATTTCAAATAGGTCTTATTTTATCAAGTTTGTGCAATCTTTTGTCAGGTTGCCATTGTATACAAGTGTTAATCTCCATCATCTTGGTGTCCCTGGAATTCCCTACACTAGTATTTACCTATATGGATAAGGAGACAGATGCTGAGTTGGTCCTCATCTCCCAGATAATGAAGCCAACGTTTGGTGTAATCTGTAGTGAAAAAGTTAACCTTACAATTTTCAAATTTCATTAATTGAAATTGACAAGAAAGATGGTCTTATTATTGTATACCACTGTGAACTTACTGAGTGATCCATAACCATGGAAGCTATGTCATTTGTTTGGAATGTAACACTAAACATCTTTTATTTCATGAATTATTCTTTTTATGAATACCATAAAATGAGTGTTCATACTAGCAGCTTGGTTCATAGCTTCCTGTTCATAACAAACAGAATGAATGAAAGGACAGAATTACAAGTTAATTTGGTTTACCATATAAGATCTTGTCTGTTTTATTGAAAAATGGATTATTAAATCTTCCCATTACGATTACTCATAAATCTTATTTAGAACAGTTTTATTATCTCTGTGTTAAGAATTGAAATGTTTTTGTTCAAGTTTAAGGTATGGGATTTGTGCAGTATAATGCAGTATTGGCTTGTGTAATCTGTTCCAAAACCCATGTAAAAAGGCATTTATTATAAATCATAATAAACAAGTGTAATAGCAATCTGATCTCCATGGTAACTGATATCATCATATTGTTGTAGCATAAGATGTAATTTGCATTGTCTGTATTGATATTTTGATATTTTTCTAAACATAAAATTGTATATCTGGGATCATGCAATATAAAGAACCTTGCATGTGAATTTGTATAAAAATAGAATTTATTAAACTGTTGATTTAATTATTTTGCACAAAGCTTGTTGCATTAAAATTCCTTTAACTGTTTAATAAATTTGTAAGTGCACAAACACAAGAAACTCTCATGTTAGATCCTCTATTTACTGTTTATGGATTGCTCCTCTTAAACCAATTACATTATTCCTTTACAAAAACCTGCAATTAAAACTTTTTAATTTGTTGATAAAGTAATTATGCTTTGTTTTCCTTCCTTCTCTTTTGTAATAGACTTGGATGATATTGCCTATATTATGTCTATTTTTTCTTGGTAGCTGAGTGGTTTTAATCACCAGTTACAGGACCACTTACTACCTAGGATTAAATCTCACTCTGTTAGGTGGCCTGCAGAAAGTTTTTCCCAGCTTTCCGGTTTCCTCCACAATTTGTGAGATAACCATCTCAATAAAAGAGAGATATTCTTGACTGGGGCATCAAACATTATTAAGTTACTCCACTTTATTTTATTTCAGAATAATTATCTCTGAATTAAGAGTGTAATTTTGAACAGTTCAACTTTAAAACTACATGTATTTGCCCATTGTTTCTTCATGAAATGTTCCAAAATGTATTTTATATGCTTTAAATTCCTGTCTCAACTGTTTTCAAAACATGTTGTTAATATTACTGGATCATGTTTTTAATAATTTTAGGAACATGCTTCCTGGAAAACATCTTCAAATTCACTAGAACATGTCTTTAATGGTTCTGGAACATGTCTTTAATGGTTCTGGAACATATTCACTGGAGTATGTCAGTAAAACCTTTAGAACTTGGCTCAGCTATGTTTTTGTAAACATGTCCTTGGTGATAATAGAATTTGCCAATAATGTTATATGGACATGTCATTTATATTATCAGCTAATATCTTAAATGTTGCATTTTAAGAACAAATGTATTCAGTACCATAATACATGTAGTGACATTAGTATGATATCAATGGCCAAGTATATTTTATCCATGTTGTTGTAAAGTCAAATTTTAAGGAGACTTATTTGTAAAAAAAATAATAAATAAATAAATAAATAGATATATATATATATAAATATATATTGTTTTTCATTGTTAAAATACTATATTAAAGATAATATATATACCATCATTTTATCTTCATCATTTAATTAACAGCATTTCTGTATATATTATCATTTTATCAGTTTTCATATATTTTAAATATTTTAGAGATTGGTTGTGGAAAGCCATTTTCATGTTATGAGAGAGAGAGAGAGAGAATAATTTGTAATTTTTTTAGATGATATTTATGTCATTTGATAAAATATGTTATTTTTCATGATTGAATTTTTCATATTTGTTGATATACATTTTATTGCATCATGTGACTTACAGAATCATGTGACATTGATAATTATATAATCATGTGACACTAATGGCTCATTTTGTTTATTGTAGATGTTCATTTCTTACAATTTGATTATGTATGTTATAAATTGCTGTTTGATATATGTGTTGCTAAAGTAATCCACTCATGCTTTTCTTTAATGCTGATATTTGTGCCATTCATTAATTCATTCTTCTTTGTATTAGGAGATAAAATTATAACAAATTATAGCTCTTTTCAGTATTGGAACCAAAATTTGAAATACATATTTTTACTGAAATAAAATGCTCATATGAGCTATCTGTTTTAATTGATGTATTAATGTTGTTTCTACCTCATCAGACAAAAGATTTGAAAGGTGTTCCCCAACATCCTTTCTTGTCCATTCCATACGTACAACAAACATACAATTAACAATGTAATGAAGTTAAATTATATGTCTTTTAGCTGCCATTATGAGCTGTTTATTAGTTGTACATCCTTTAACTGTCATTATGATCTGTTTAGTAATTGTACATCCTTTAACTGCTAATATGATCTGTTTGATTAGTAGTTGTACATCCTTTAACTGCCAATCTGAGCTGTTTATTAATTGTTCATCCTTTAGCTGTCATTATGAGCTGTTTGATCAGTAGTTGTACATCCTTTAACTGCCATTATGAGCTGTTTAGTACATGTAGTTGTACATCCTTTAACTGCCATTATGAGCTGTTTAGTACATGTAGTTGTAAATCCTTTAACTGCCATTATGGGCTGTTTAGTAGTTGTACATCCTTTATCTGCCAATATGGGCTGTTTGATTAGTAGTTGTACATCCTTTAACTGCCATTATGGGCTGTTTAGTACATGTAGTTGTACATCCTTTAACTGCCATTATGAGCTGTTTGATTAGTAGTTGTACATCCTTTAGCTGCCATTATGGGCTGTTTAGTACATGTAGTTGTACATCCTTTAACTGCCATTATGGGCTGTTTGATTAGTAGTTGTACATCCTTTAACTGCAATTATGAGCTGTTTAGTACATGTAGTTGTACATCCTTTAACTGCCATTATGAGCTGTTTGATTAGTAGTTGTACATCCTTTAACTGCCATTATGGGCTGTTTAGTACATGTAGTTGTACATCCTTTAACTGCCATTATGGGCTGTTTGATTAGTAGTTGTACATCCTTTAACTGCCATTATGAGCTGTTTAGTACATGTAGTTGTACATCCTTTAACTGCCATTATGAGCTGTTTAGTAAATGTAGTTGTACATCCTTTAGCTGTCATTATGGGCTGTTTGATTAGTAGTTGTACATCCTTTAACTGCCATTATGAACTGTTTAGTACATGTTGTAAATCCTTTATCTGCCATTATGAGCTGTTTATTAGTTGTACATCCTTTAACTGCCAATATGAGCTGTTTGGTAGTTGTACATCCTTTATCTGCCAATATGGGCTGTTTATTAGTTGTAAATCCCTTAACTGTCATTGTGAGCTGTTTATTAGTTGTACATCCTTTAACTGCCAATATGAGCTGTTTGGTAGTTGTACATCCTTTATCTGCCAATATGGGCTGTTTGGTAGTTGTACATCCTTTAACTGCCAATATGAGCTGTTTGGTAGTTGTACATCCTTTATCTGCCAATATGGGCTGTTTGGTAGTTGTAAATCCTTTAACTGCCATTATGAGCTGTTTATTAGTTGTACATCCTTTATCTGCCAATATGGGCTGTTTGGTAGTTGTAAATCCTTTAACTGCCATTATGAGCTGTTTATTAGTTGTACATCCTTTAACTGCCAATATGGGCTGTTTGGTAGTTGTACATCCTTTAACTGCCATTATGAGCTGTTTAGTACATGTAGTTGTACATCCTTTAACTGCCAATATGAGCTGTTTGGTAGTTGTACATCCTTTATCTGCCAATATGGGCTGTTTGGTAGTTGTAAATCCTTTAACTGCCATTATGAGCTGTTTAGTAGTTGTACATCCTTTAACTGCCAATATGAGCTGTTTGATTAGTAGTAGTTGTACATCCTTTAACTGCCAATCTGAACTGTTTAGTAAATGTAGTTGTACATCCTTTAACTGCCATTATGAGCTGTTTAGTAGTTGTTCATCCTTTAGCTGTCATTATGAGCTGTTTGATCAGTAGTTGTACTTCCTTTAACTGCCATTATGAGCTGTTTAGTACATGTAGTTGTATATCCTTTAACTGCCAATATGGGCTGTTTGGTAGTTGTACATCCTTTAACTGCCAATATGAGCTGTTTGATAGTTGTACATTCTTTAACTGCCAATATGAGCTGTTTGGTAGTTGTACATCCTTTAACTGCCAATATGAGCTGTTTGATTAGTAGTTGTACATCCTTTAACTGCCAATATGAGCTGTTTGGTAGTTGTACATCCTTAAACTGCCATTATGATCTTTTTGATTAGTAGTTGTACATCCTTTAACTGCCATTATGGACTGTTTAGTACATGTAGTTGTACATCCTTTAACTGCCATTATGAGCTGTTTGATTAGTAGTTGTACATCCTTTAACTGCCATTATGGGCTGTTTAGTACATGTAGTTGTACATCCTTTAACTGCCATTATGGGCTGTTTGATTAGTAGTTGTACATCCTTTAACAGCCATTATGAGCTGTTTAGTACATGTAGTTGTACATCCTTTAGCTGCCAATCTGAGCTGTTTATTAATTGTTCATCCTTTAGCTGTCATTATGAGCTGTTTGATCAGTAGTTGTACATCCTTTAACTGCCATTATGAGCTGTTTAGTACATGTAGTTGTATATCCTTTAACTGCCAATATGGGCTGTTTAGTAGTTGTACATCCTTTAACTGCCATTATGAGCTGTTTGATTAGTAGTTGTACATCCTTTAACTGCCATTATGGACTGTTTAGTACATGTAGTTGTACATCCTTTAACTGCCATTATGAGCTGTTTGATTAGTAGTTGTACATCCTTTAACTGCCATTATGGGCTGTTTAGTACATGTAGTTGTACATCCTTTAACTGCCATTATGGGCTGTTTGATTAGTAGTTGTACATCCTTTAACAGCCATTATGAGCTGTTTAGTACATGTAGTTGTACATCCTTTAGCTGCCATTATGAGCTGTTTAGTACATGTAGTTGTACATCCTTTGACTGCCATTATGAGCTGTTTAGTACATGTAGTTGTACATCCTTTAGCTGTCATTATGAGCTGTTTGATTAGTAGTTGTACATCCTTTAACTGCCATTACGGGCTGTTTAGTACATGTAGTTGTACATCCTTTAACTGCCATTATGAGCTGTTTGATTAGTAGTTGTACATCCTTTAACTGCCATTATGGGCTGTTTAGTACATGTAGTTGTACATCCTTTAACTGCCATTATGGGCTGTTTGATTAGTAGTTGTACATCCTTTAACAGCCATTATGAGCTGTTTAGTACATGTAGTTGTACATCCTTTAGCTGCCATTATGAGCTGTTTAGTACATGTAGTTGTACATCCTTTAACTGCCATTATGAGCTGTTTAGTACATGTAGTTGTACATCCTTTAGCTGTCATTATGAGCTGTTTGATTAGTAGTTGTACATCCTTTAACTGCCATTATGAGCTGTTTAGTACATGTAGTTGTACATCCTTTAACTGCGATTATGAGCTGTTTAGTACATGTAGTTGTACATCCTTTATCTGCCAATATGGGCTGTTTGGTAGTTGTAAATCCTTTATCTGCCATTATGAGCTGTTTATTAGTTGTACATCCTTTAACTGCCAATATGAGCTGTTTGGTAGTTGTACATCCTTTATCTGCCAATATGAGCTGTTTAGTACATGTAGTTGTACATCCTTTAACTGCCATTATGAGCTGTTTGGTAGTTGTACATCCTTTATCTGCCAATATGGGCTGTTTGGTAGTTGTACATCCTTTATCTGCCAATATGGGCTGTTTGGTAGTTGTAAATCCTTTAACTGCCATTATGAGCTGTTTATTAGTTGTACATCCTTTAACTGCCAATATGAGCTGTTTGGTAGTTGTACATCCTTTATCTGCCAATATGGGCTGTTTGGTAGTTGTAAATCCTTTAACTGCCATTATGGGCTGTTTATTAGTTGTACATCCTTTATCTGCCAATATGGGCTGTTTGGTAGTTGTACATCCTTTATCTGCCAATATGGGCTGTTTGGTAGTTGTACATCCTTTAACTGCCATTATGGGCTGTTTATTAGTTGTACATCCTTTAACTGCCAATATGAGCTGTTTGGTAGTTGTACATCCTTTATCTGCCAATATGGGCTGTTTATTAGTTGTAAATCCTTTAACTGCCATTATGAGCTGTTTATTAGTTGTACATCCTTTATCTGCCAATATGGGCTGTTTGGTAGTTGTACATCCTTTAACTGCCATTATGGGCTGTTTATTAGTTGTACATCCTTTCACTGCCAATATGAGCTGTTTGGTAGTTGTACATCCTTTATCTGCCAATATGGGCTGTTTATTAGTTGTAAATCCTTTAACTGCCATTATGAGCTGTTTATTAGTTGTACATCCTTTATCTGCCAATATGGGCTGTTTATTAGTTGTAAATCCTTTAACTGCCATTATGAGCTGTTTATTAGTTGTATATCCTTTAACTGCCAATATGAGCTGTTTGGTAGTTGTACATCCTTTATCTGCCAATATGGGCTGTTTGGTAGTTGTACATCCTTTAACTGCCATTATGGGCTGTTTAGTACATGTAGTTGTACATCCTTTAACTGCCAATATGAGCTGTTTGGTAGTTGTACATCCTTTATCTGCCAATATGGGCTGTTTGGTAGTTGTAAATCCTTTAACTGCCATTATGTGCTGTTTATTAGTTGTACATCCTTTATCTGCCAATATGGGCTGTTTGGTCGTTGTAAATCCTTTAACTGCCATTATGAGCTGTTTATTAGTTGTACATCCTTTAACTGCCAATATGGGCTGTTTGGTAGTTGTACATCCTTTAACTGCCATTATGAGCTGTTTAGTACATGTAGTTGTACATCCTTTAACTGCCAATATGAGCTGTTTGGTAGTTGTACATCCTTTATCTGCCAATATGGGCTGTTTGGTAGTTGTAAATCCTTTAACTGCCATTATGAGCTGTTTGGTAGTTGTACATCCTTTAACTGCCAATATGAGCTGTTTGATTAGTAGTAGTTGTACATCCTTTAACTGCCAATCTGAGCTGTTTAGTAAATGTAGTTGTACATCCTTTAACTGCCATTATGAGCTGTTTAGTAGTTGTACATCCTTTAACTGCCATTATGGGCTGTTTGATTAGTAGTTGTACATCCTTTAACTGCCAATATGAGCTGTTTATTAATTGTTCATCCTTTAGCTCTCATTATGAGCTGTTTGATCAGTAGTTGTACATCCTTTAACTGCCATTATGAGCTGTTTAGTACATGTAGTTGTATATCCTTTAACTGCCAATATGGGCTGTTTGGTAGTTGTACATCCTTTAACTGCCAATATGGGCTGTTTGGTAGTTGTACATCCTTTAACTGCCAATATGAGCTGTTTGATTAGTAGTTGTACATCCGTTAACTGCCAATATGAGCTGTTTGGTAGTTGTACATCCTTAAACTGCCATTATGATCTGTTTGATTAGTAGTTGTACATCCTTTAACTGCCAATCTGAGCTGTTTGGTAGTTGTACATCCTTTATCTGTCATTATCAGCTGTTTTATCAGTAGTTGTTCATCCTTTAACTGCCATTATGAGCTGTTTAGTACATGTAGTTGTATATCCTTTAACTGCCAATATGGGCTGTTTGGTAGTTGTACATCCTTTAACTGCCAATATGAGCTGTTTAGTAGTTGTACATCCTTTAACTGCCAATATGAGCTGTTTGGTAGTTGTACATCCTTTAACTGCCAATATGAGCTGTTTAGTAGTTGTACATCCTTTATCTGCCAATATGGGCTGTTTGGTAGTTGTAAATCCTTTAACTGCCATTATGAGCTGTTTATTAGTTGTACATCCTTTAACTGCCAATATTGGCTGTTTGGTAGTTGTACATCCTTTAACTGCCATTATGAGCTGTTTAGTACATGTAGTTGTACATCCTTTAACTGCCAATATGAACTGTTTGGTAGTTGTACATCCTTTATCTGCCAATATGGGCTGTTTGGTAGTTGTAAATCCTTTAACTGCCATTATGAGCTGTTTAGTAGTTGTACATCCTTTAACTGCCAATATGAGCTGTTTGATTAGTAGTAGTTGTACATCCTTTAACTGCCAATCTGAGCTGTTTAGTAAATGTAGTTGTACCTTCTTTAACTGCCATTATGAGCTGTTTAGTAGTTGTACATCCTTTAACTGCCATTATGGGCTGTTTGATTAGTAGTTGTACATCCTTTAACTGCCAATATGAGCTGTTTATTAATTGTTCATCCTTTAGCTCTCATTATGAGCTGTTTGATCAGTAGTTGTACATCCTTTAACTGCCATTATGAGCTGTTTAGTACATGTAGTTGTATATCCTTTAACTGCCAATATGGGCTGTTTGGTAGTTGTACATCCTTTAACTGCCAATATGGGCTGTTTGGTAGTTGTACATCCTTTAACTGCCAATATGAGCTGTTTGATTAGTAGTTGTACATCCGTTAACTGCCAATATGAGCTGTTTGGTAGTTGTACATCCTTAAACTGCCATTATGATCTGTTTGATTAGTAGTTGTACATCCTTTAACTGCCAATCTGAGCTGTTTGGTAGTTGTACATCCTTTATCTGTCATTATCAGCTGTTTTATCAGTAGTTGTTCATCCTTTAACTGCCATTATGAGCTGTTTAGTACATGTAGTTGTATATCCTTTAACTGCCAATATGGGCTGTTTGGTAGTTGTACATCCTTTAACTGCCAATATGAGCTGTTTAGTAGTTGTACATCCTTTAACTGCCAATATGAGCTGTTTGGTAGTTGTACATCCTTTAACTGCCAATATGAGCTGTTTAGTAGTTGTACATCCTTTATCTGCCAATATGGGCTGTTTGGTAGTTGTAAATCCTTTAACTGCCATTATGAGCTGTTTATTAGTTGTACATCCTTTAACTGCCAATATTGGCTGTTTGGTAGTTGTACATCCTTTAACTGCCATTATGAGCTGTTTAGTACATGTAGTTGTACATCCTTTAACTGCCAATATGAACTGTTTGGTAGTTGTACATCCTTTATCTGCCAATATGGGCTGTTTGGTAGTTGTAAATCCTTTAACTGCCATTATGAGCTGTTTAGTAGTTGTACATCCTTTAACTGCCAATATGAGCTGTTTGATTAGTAGTAGTTGTACATCCTTTAACTGCCAATCTGAGCTGTTTAGTAAATGTAGTTGTACCTTCTTTAACTGCCATTATGAGCTGTTTAGTAGTTGTACATCCTTTAACTGCCATTATGGGCTGTTTGATTAGTAGTTGTACATCCTTTAACTGCCAATATGAGCTGTTTATTAATTGTTCATCCTTTAGCTGTCATTATGAGCTGTTTAATCATTAGTTGTACATCCTTTAACTGCCATTATGAGCTGTTTAGTACATGTAGTTGTATATCTTTTAACTGCCAATATGGGCTGTTTGGTAGTTGTACATCCTTTAACTGCCAATATGAGCTGTTTGTTAGTAGTTGTACATCCTTTAACTGCCAATATAAGCTGTTTGGTAGTTGTACATCCTTAAACTGCCATTATGATCTGTTTGATTAGTAGTTGTACATCCTTTAACTGCCAATCTGAGCTGTTTATTAATTGTTCATACTTTAGCTGTCATTATGAGCTGTTTCATCAGTAGTTGTATACCCTTTAACTGCCATTATGAGCTGTTTAGTACATGTAGTTGTACATCCTTTAACTGCCATTATGAGCTGTTTAGTACATGTAGTTGTACATCCTTTAGCTGTCATTATGAGCTGTTTGGTAGTTGTACATCCTTTATCTGCCATTATGGGCTGTTTATTAGTTGTACATCCTTTCACTGCCAATATGAGCTGTTTGGTAGTTGTACATCCTTTATCTGCCAATATGGGCTGTTTATTAGTTGTAAATCCTTTAACTGCCATTATGAGCTGTTTATTAGTTGTACATCCTTTATCTGCCAATATGGGCTGTTTATTAGTTGTAAATCCTTTAACTGCCATTATGAGCTGTTTATTAGTTGTATATCCTTTAACTGCCAATATGAGCTGTTTGGTAGTTGTACATCCTTTATCTGCCAATATGGGCTGTTTGGTAGTTGTACATCCTTTAACTGCCATTATGGGCTGTTTAGTACATGTAGTTGTACATCCTTTAACTGCCAATATGAGCTGTTTGGTAGTTGTACATCCTTTATCTGCCAATATGGGCTGTTTGGTAGTTGTAAATCCTTTAACTGCCATTATGTGCTGTTTATTAGTTGTACATCCTTTATCTGCCAATATGGGCTGTTTGGTTGTTGTAAATCCTTTAACTGCCATTATGAGCTGTTTATTAGTTGTACATCCTTTAACTGCCAATATGGGCTGTTTGGTAGTTGTACATCCTTTAACTGCCATTATGAGCTGTTTAGTACATGTAGTTGTACATCCTTTAACTGCCAATATGAGCTGTTTGGTAGTTGTACATCCTTTATCTGCCAATATGGGCTGTTTGGTAGTTGTAAATCCTTTAACTGCCATTATGAGCTGTTTGGTAGTTGTACATCCTTTAACTGCCAATATGAGCTGTTTGATTAGTAGTAGTTGTACATCCTTTAACTGCCAATCTGAGCTGTTTAGTAAATGTAGTTGTACATCCTTTAACTGCCATTATGAGCTGTTTAGTAGTTGTACATCCTTTAACTGCCATTATGGGCTGTTTGATTAGTAGTTGTACATCCTTTAACTGCCAATATGAGCTGTTTATTAATTGTTCATCCTTTAGCTCTCATTATGAGCTGTTTGATCAGTAGTTGTACATCCTTTAACTGCCATTATGAGCTGTTTAGTACATGTAGTTGTATATCCTTTAACTGCCAATATGGGCTGTTTGGTAGTTGTACATCCTTTAACTGCCAATATGGGCTGTTTGGTAGTTGTACATCCTTTAACTGCCAATATGAGCTGTTTGATTAGTAGTTGTACATCCGTTAACTGCCAATATGAGCTGTTTGGTAGTTGTACATCCTTAAACTGCCATTATGATCTGTTTGATTAGTAGTTGTACATCCTTTAACTGCCAATCTGAGCTGTTTGGTAGTTGTACATCCTTTATCTGTCATTATCAGCTGTTTTATCAGTAGTTGTTCATCCTTTAACTGCCATTATGAGCTGTTTAGTACATGTAGTTGTATATCCTTTAACTGCCAATATGGGCTGTTTGGTAGTTGTACATCCTTTAACTGCCAATATGAGCTGTTTAGTAGTTGTACATCCTTTAACTGCCAATATGAGCTGTTTGGTAGTTGTACATCCTTTAACTGCCAATATGAGCTGTTTAGTAGTTGTACATCCTTTATCTGCCAATATGGGCTGTTTGGTAGTTGTAAATCCTTTAACTGCCATTATGAGCTGTTTATTAGTTGTACATCCTTTAACTGCCAATATTGGCTGTTTGGTAGTTGTACATCCTTTAACTGCCATTATGAGCTGTTTAGTACATGTAGTTGTACATCCTTTAACTGCCAATATGAACTGTTTGGTAGTTGTACATCCTTTATCTGCCAATATGGGCTGTTTGGTAGTTGTAAATCCTTTAACTGCCATTATGAGCTGTTTAGTAGTTGTACATCCTTTAACTGCCAATATGAGCTGTTTGATTAGTAGTAGTTGTACATCCTTTAACTGCCAATCTGAGCTGTTTAGTAAATGTAGTTGTACCTTCTTTAACTGCCATTATGAGCTGTTTAGTAGTTGTACATCCTTTAACTGCCATTATGGGCTGTTTGATTAGTAGTTGTACATCCTTTAACTGCCAATATGAGCTGTTTATTAATTGTTCATCCTTTAGCTCTCATTATGAGCTGTTTGATCAGTAGTTGTACATCCTTTAACTGCCATTATGAGCTGTTTAGTACATGTAGTTGTATATCCTTTAACTGCCAATATGGGCTGTTTGGTAGTTGTACATCCTTTAACTGCCAATATGGGCTGTTTGGTAGTTGTACATCCTTTAACTGCCAATATGAGCTGTTTGATTAGTAGTTGTACATCCGTTAACTGCCAATATGAGCTGTTTGGTAGTTGTACATCCTTAAACTGCCATTATGATCTGTTTGATTAGTAGTTGTACATCCTTTAACTGCCAATCTGAGCTGTTTGGTAGTTGTACATCCTTTATCTGTCATTATCAGCTGTTTTATCAGTAGTTGTTCATCCTTTAACTGCCATTATGAGCTGTTTAGTACATGTAGTTGTATATCCTTTAACTGCCAATATGGGCTGTTTGGTAGTTGTACATCCTTTAACTGCCAATATGAGCTGTTTAGTAGTTGTACATCCTTTAACTGCCAATATGAGCTGTTTGGTAGTTGTACATCCTTTAACTGCCAATATGAGCTGTTTAGTAGTTGTACATCCTTTATCTGCCAATATGGGCTGTTTGGTAGTTGTAAATCCTTTAACTGCCATTATGAGCTGTTTATTAGTTGTACATCCTTTAACTGCCAATATTGGCTGTTTGGTAGTTGTACATCCTTTAACTGCCATTATGAGCTGTTTAGTACATGTAGTTGTACATCCTTTAACTGCCAATATGAACTGTTTGGTAGTTGTACATCCTTTATCTGCCAATATGGGCTGTTTGGTAGTTGTAAATCCTTTAACTGCCATTATGAGCTGTTTAGTAGTTGTACATCCTTTAACTGCCAATATGAGCTGTTTGATTAGTAGTAGTTGTACATCCTTTAACTGCCAATCTGAGCTGTTTAGTAAATGTAGTTGTACCTTCTTTAACTGCCATTATGAGCTGTTTAGTAGTTGTACATCCTTTAACTGCCATTATGGGCTGTTTGATTAGTAGTTGTACATCCTTTAACTGCCAATATGAGCTGTTTATTAATTGTTCATCCTTTAGCTGTCATTATGAGCTGTTTAATCATTAGTTGTACATCCTTTAACTGCCATTATGAGCTGTTTAGTACATGTAGTTGTATATCTTTTAACTGCCAATATGGGCTGTTTGGTAGTTGTACATCCTTTAACTGCCAATATGAGCTGTTTGTTAGTAGTTGTACATCCTTTAACTGCCAATATAAGCTGTTTGGTAGTTGTACATCCTTAAACTGCCATTATGATCTGTTTGATTAGTAGTTGTACATCCTTTAACTGCCAATCTGAGCTGTTTATTAATTGTTCATACTTTAGCTGTCATTATGAGCTGTTTGATCAGTAGTTGTATACCCTTTAACTGCCATTATGAGCTGTTTAGTACATGTAGTTGTACATGTATATCCTTTAACTGCCAATATAGGCTGTTTGGTAGTTGTACATCCTTTAACTGCCAATATGAGCTGTTTGGTAGTTGTACATCCTTTAACTGCCAATATGAGCTGTTTAGTAGTTGTACATCCTTTAACTGCCAATATGAGCTGTTTGGTAGTTGTACATCCTTTAACTGCCAATATGAGCTGTTTAGTAGTTGTACATCCTTTAACTGCCAATATGAGCTGTTTGGTAGTTGTACATCCTTTAACTGCCAATATGAGCTGTTTAGTAGTTGTACATCCTTTATCTGCCAATATGGGCTGTTTGGTAGTTGTACATCCTTTAACTGCCAATATGAGCTGTTTGGTAGTTGTACATCCTTTAACTGCCAATATGAGCTGTTTGGTAGTTGTACATCCTTTAACTGCCAATATGAGCTGTTTGATTAGTAGTTGTACATCCTTTAACTGCCAATATGAGCTGTTTAGTAGTTGTACATCCTTTAACTGCAAATATGAGCTGTTTAGTAGTTGTACATCCTTTAACTGCCATTATGAGCTGTTTAGTACATGTAGTTGTACATCCTTTAACTGCCAATATGAGCTGTTTGGTAGTTGTACATCCTTTAACTGCCATTATGAGCTGTTTAGTAGTTGTACATCCTTTATCTGCCAATATGGGGTGTTTGGTAGTTGTACATCCTTTAACTGCCAATATGAGCTGTTTGGTAGTTGTACATCCTTTAACTGCCAATATGAGCTGTTTAGTAGTTGTACATCCTTTAACTGCCATTATGAGCTGTTTAGTACATGTAGTTGTACATCCTTTAACTGCCATTATGAGCTGTTTAGTAGTTGTACATCCTTTAACTGCCATTATGAGCTGTTTAGTACATGTAGTTGTAAATCCTTTAACTGCCATTATGAGCTGTTTAGTAGTTGTACATCCTTTAACTGCCATTATGAGCTGTTTAGTACATGTAGTTGTAAATCCTTTAACTGCCATTATGGGCTGTTTAGTAGTTGTAAATCCTTTAACTGCCATTATGAGCTGTTTAGTACATGTAGTTGTAAATCCTTTAACTGCCATTATGGGCTGTTTAGTAGTTGTACATCCTTTAACTGCCAATATGAGCTGTTTGGTAGTTGTACATCCTTTAACTGCCATTATGAGCTGTTTAGTAGTTGTACATCCTTTAACTGTCATTATGAGCTGTTTGATTAGTAGTTGTACATCCTTTAACTGCCAATATGAGCTGTTTGGTAGTTGTACATCCTTTAACTGCCATTATGAGCTGTTTAGTACATGTAGTTGTACATCCTTTAACTGCCATTATGAGCTGTTTGATTAGTAGTTGTACATCCTTTAACTGCCATTATGAGCTGTTTAGTACATGTAGTTGTAAATCCTTTAACTGTCATTATGGGCTGTTTAGTAGTTGTACATCCTTTAACTGCCAATATGAGCTGTTTGGTAGTTGTACATCCTTTAACTGCCAATCTGAGCTGATTAGTAGTTTTTTTAGAACCACAAAAAAATGAATAAATAAAAATAAAATTAAATAAATAAAACTGGGTTCTTTAAAGAGTAATGCAGGGAAGAATTCTGCTACATTTGTCAAATCTAGTGCGTGCACTTTGTAGTGTAAAATCTTAATTCTGGTGTTGTAAAACTGGTGCTAGTTTCCTCGGAGTCTAGACTACCCCAAGGCGCCCATACTTGCGAGTTTTGTATGCCTTCTTTGAACTGGTGAACTCTTCGAATGGCGTTAAGGTGCCAGTTAAATGAGACAGCAATTGCAAAGGTTTCTTCTCCACGCCCGGGGATTACTTTTTTTCACACATGCAAACGTAGATTTTTATTTATCCGCTAAAATTATTTTTATATCCTTAAATATGTAAAGTATGATTATAGTAACATTAATTACTCGTTTGTTGAAATAGAAACGGCACCTCATTATTTTAGGGATATACATAAGGGTCTGTTCTGTTCTGGTATCTTCTGTTTCTTCGGAGCACTCCATTAAAATGGATTAAAATAAGTTAAAAATTTTAGATTATAAAATTATTATATTAACAGTCACTACATTGTCTTTTCCTTAGAGTAAAAAAGGGTATTTGTATTGACTCTAAAAAACTATCATTAAAATTGGATAAGATATTTGATTGTAATTAATATATTATAAAAGAATATGTGTTATTTATTTTCAAACTTCCTACTTTAAAAAATATCATTGAATTGCGTTAAATATTTGATTGCATCATGGGCGAAACATTTTGGGACGAAACGTCTTTTGACAAATAACAAAGGCATTATCAGTAAATTGCAAACAATAGACTTATTTCACATTCTGTGGTATTTATTGGAATTTCGACTTTATTTTGATTATACCAGCGTTGTGAAATAAGAAATAAAATTTTGTCAATGAAGACAACGGTGTGTCGTAGATTAACACAAGCACCTGTCTCATGACGCGCGTGTAATACTGCTAACGATAGGAACTCTTTCATTTAGAAGGAAGTTTATCTTAGCAACGCTCAATCAAGCCGGCTACGCAGTAATCGCATTACGTTGGTAATCTGATAAACCATAATGGTAAGCTTTTCCCTTTTATTGACCCAAAAAGTTCATTGATTTTTAATACGTACCTCATGTGTTTGATCAAGAATGTCATTAAATAATGATGTTGGTTACATCAAAATGGATTCTTACATATTTAAAACAATCACGAGTGACAGTCATGAGTTTGGTTTTAATTTAACTAGAATGCTAAATCAACAAAGCTATTCAAATTTTGTTTGACAGTCTCCTCGTTTTGTTTCCTTGATTTTGTGTAACCAATTTGTATGTGTGTCATAAGGAAAGATGATTAGCCTAGAAGACTTTTAGTGGAAGATCTAACAAAACAACAATATATACAAATAGGCCCTTAATGATAAACAAAAAATGTAAAATAAATAAAACAATAAATATAAATTGAATAATTGAAATAAAAAGGTAAAAATAATAAATGTAAATCAATAAATAGGTCATTATAAATATAAATCTATTATACTATCAGTATATATATATATTGATATTCTGTTGCATCACAACAATCAATTTATGTTTGTAATAACAATTCATTTTTATACAAATAATTGTTTGGAAGGCTGCAAATACATATAATCACATCTATTATCTCAGTGGTAGAACGTCTGCCAAGAGAGTTGTCAGTTGCCGGTTTAAAGGCAAGCCAGATCAAACATGCATAAAAAATTATAAATACCATAGAACTTTTATGGTTCAAAGTCCAAAGGACTTCGGCCAAATATTTAAGCCATCAAGGGGGGTTTGGGTAATTAAACATCGAGATACAATCTGAGGTTTAGATTCCATGATGCTCAGTGACAGTCAAAGATTCTTCAAAATTTGATTTAAAATTTCATTATTCATCATATCTTGAGAATGTTTTCAAACTATATTCTTACAATAACATTTGACCTGCAATTTGTTGTACAGTATTTTAAAGACTACCAGGCTAGAACATGACAGTGCATGTAATTTCAACAGGCGGTGATACAAAATAAACATACTTTATTCTCACTGAACATGTAAGACTAAACAAGGCCAAGTATAAATAACAAAAATACATGGCACATTTTTCGTAAGAAATAACAGCAATACTGACTGGCATTCCAGTGACATATATATTACAGAATCCCGTGTGTGGCTTTTGTGGTTTACCAAAAATTTCTGTGTGTCATACTCAGATTAAGAGAAAAAAGACCTGGGTATATCTCATTAATATCTAATCCCCATTTCAGGTAAACAACTAGACTATTTTGTTTCACTCTATTACTTTTTATATCTGTAATATCATAATATGACTTTAGCTTTTATTTTGTTAACAATGGCTGGTCAAATGTCATAACAAACTGTATTCAAGTGAAAGAAGTCGAATTTTCATTGATTATACACTTTTGAAACATGTTATTTTTTTCAAGCAAGTGGGGTATTCGAGTTACAGAAGTATGAGCCATTGAGGTTTATTTACATTGGATATTATAGGAAATTGGTCAGGACAGACGGATGACTTAAAGTTATCTGGGGTATTTGAGGTATCAAAGTTTAAGTGATCAACGTTTGACTGTACTGCTTTTTTGCCTGGTGCTCGGCATTATTATAAGTACAGATTTAGGACTAATCAAATGTTTTATAATGGATTTTTTTTCAGTATGAAATCCTTTTATAAATACCCATCCTGTGGTAATATAGATAAGCATGTACATGTATAACATTTAAACAACAAACTTATCAAAATATAAATGAAATTTTATAGGAAGCCTTCGCTTCCTATTTCACCTCAACTTCCTATATTTGATTTACTATGAGTACCTAATACAAATTTGCAGAATTTTAGATGAACTCTCTCTTATAGAAAGGTATCCTATAAAAATTATTTGTTTCATAACCTATCTTATAACTATATTGTCACATTCACATATGTAATCATGTATTAGGTAAGTAAGGTATTGAACAAGTTAAATCGTACTCTTATTGGAAGGTGTGGTAGTTCTGTTAATATACTGTACCTTGAAGTGTAAAGAACACCTTTAACACCTTTAATCCTTTATATCTTAAATTTGCTGCATGTTTTAAGTATTCATTAGAGAATAAAATAGTTCCTAAATATTTGTAATTATCGACTACTTCAAGTTAAGTTTTATTGAAATGAAAATGAAATTGTTTTAGTTGAGTTTTCCTATGCTAAGTACTAATTGTAGTCTGTCTAGGTTGTCGCCTTTAGTTTTCATTGCTCACCATTAAATATATTTAATAAATCTTGTAAACCTGATTGACTCCCATAATATCAATAATAATAAGTCATTAATAGGACTTGTAACAAATAATTTACCTAATTTATCTATATGTAAAGTATCAAAATTATAAAATATATTATTGACATTATAAGTATACATTGCATATGTTAAATAAAACAGGACCTAATCAATTCCCTTGCTGAACACATTTTTTTTTTTTTTGAAAAAGAAATTTGTGTTATCTCTTAAACTAAGAAACAATATGAAACATCTTTTTATTATTATTATTATTATTATTTTTATTTGAAATTTTACTGCTGTTCATTTAAAAGGATAATCTAGTTCAGAATAATCGGAATCATTCACATAATCAGGAAAGTATTCAAACTGATCTTCAAACCAATAAGGTGTAGTTTCCTAAAATATATAAGTAGATTAGCAGATACAGTATTAAATATGTTAAAACTTTTAGTACTAGACTGGAGTTTGACGTTGTTTTTTTTTTAAAGAATGTTTTGGATTATCACTATAAAAAATCAAGCTGTAATGATTATATATATATATATATATATATATATATATATATATATATATATATATATATATATATATATATATATATATATATTCTTTCTTTGACAGTTTTTTTATAACTTTTGTACTTTTATTTAGTTTATAAAATGTTCAATTCAAATTATAATTATGTGGAGATTTTTTTTGCTACTTTAGAAAGATTTGGTCAGTATGTTTGTGTTTGATTTGGAAAGTTATTTTTTGAATTCTTTTCTTAATGAATGACAAGGTTTATCCTTCTTGTTTTTAGATTTAGAATTAAATTGTTTATATCAAGTAGTGTAAATCTTTCTTTGGCTGATAGAATAATAATGTTTTTTTATTTTTTAAACATATTTGTTAATATCTAGATTGGTACTTAGTTTACCAGTGAATGATCTACATGTTTACAAATTACTGTCACAAGTAAACAAGTTGTTGTGATGCTACTGCCAGTCAAATAACACCAGACTACTCTGGTGGGTATTGCATGCATCTGTTATGTTGTATGCCTAACACAATAACAGCATTATACAGAGTATGCTGTTCTACAAGACCATTATTCTGCAATAAACACAGAATCTATTGATTATGAATTTGAACAATAAAAGATCTTTATATGCCAAATAGATTTTTACATATTAAGTTAAGAAATTTCCTTAGACACAAAAATTAACTAAAATACGTGAAATAAGTTAAATACTGAGTACTTAGTTTCAATGTACTTCCCAGCAGGTGCAAAACAGACATCTGTCTAGTTGTTTTCCACAAAGTTTCAACACAAAGAGTAAGTGGCTTAGATTTATCTTGCATTACAATACATACAAATGCTTGTCTCTTGTGGAATATTACTGTACAGTACCTAGTTCTAAGAATAACCAGGTGTTATTATTTTTATTTTTTTATTTAATTATTTATTTCGAAATTCAGTGCAAAAATTTCTTATGTCTAAATTTTCACCTTAGCTCCCATTGTTAAAAATTAAATTCAAGTTTATTATCCAATTTATCTTATAAATCTGATTGATTTTCCCATCAGCACATACATATTACACACAGTTAACTCTGTGTTTTTTTACTTAAATGAAAAGTATCCAAATTACAAAATATATTTTTAAAATACATTGCATATGTTAAATAGTATGGAACCCAATCCACCCCTTGCTTTACTGTGACCTTTTTTCATAAGAAGAATTTTCTTCTTTATTTTTATCTTTTGAGCTAAGACACAAAACTCACATTTTAACTTTCTTTATTTTACTTTTTACTGCTTTACATGTAAAAGGATTATGAAGATGAGAGTGATTTGAATCATTCACATCATCAGGAAAGTATACAAACTGGTGTCCAGAATCGAAAGGTATAGTGGCTTAAAATAAGTATCCAGGTTTTAGCAGATATTTAAATACATTTATTAGTACCAAGTGCTTCTAATTTTAGATTGGAGTTTTTCTATAGCTTTCTACAAAAACTTTATATTATCGTCAAGAAAAGCTGTAATGATGATTTTTTCTGTATACTTTATTCCTTCTTTGACATTTTTAATAACTTTTTTGTACTTTATTTAGTTTATAAAATGTTTGATTCAAGTTAGAGTGTTGTAGAGATGTCTTACTGCCTTAGAAAGATTCTTTGAAACGATTTCTTACTTTTTTTTAATGAATGACAAGGTTTATCCACCTTTTTATTTATTTAATTTTAATTTTTATTTATTTATTTATGTTTCAATTTATTTTTCAATTTCTTTTCATTCTCAATGTTGACTTGCATGTGACGGGTGTAGCTAGCTAGACATGAGGTGCTTACCCTTCACCCGGCCTCACTTCCTTGATGGAAGTTCACATGAGTAACTAAATTTGCCAGCAGCTTTCAAAGGTTTTACTTTGTTTTAGGATTGTGATTTGGACAAGGACTGGTATGTTTGGGTTTTATTGTTATGTTTGAAACATAGTGTAAACCTTTTTTGGCTGATGTAAGATTAATATTATTCAATTTTCAACATACACGTAGTTGTTAACATCTAGACTGGTACCCAGCTCAGTTATTAATGATCTAAATGTAAACAAATTACTGTCACTGGTAAGTAAGTTATGATGGTACTGCTAGTCGGGTAACATCAGACTACTTAGTTGGTTTATGCATGTGTCTGTTATGTTAGATATGCCTAACATGATTATAGCATTTGCAGAGTTTCTGTTCCACCAGCCATTTTTTTTGCACTGATTATGAAATTGAACAGTAAAATAAAGGTGACCTTTATTCTCAGCTGATTTAGTTAAAAAGTTTTCTAAGACACAAAGCATTGACCAAAATATGATTAAAAAGTTAGCTACTAATAGTAAGTGGCAATGTATGTATCACCAGGTGCAAGACAGACGTAATGTAGTAAGTGGCACTAAATTTCAACTCTAAAACTAAGTAGTTTAAATCCCAAGATCTCTGGTTTAACTGGAAAACACTGACATGATTTGTCACCACCTGACTGTAAAAAAGGCTCATGGTTAAAATCTAAGGCTTAAATTTTTCTTGCATTTCAGGTATACATACATGTGCACCATGGTTTTTTTAATCTCTTGTGGAATACACATATTACTGTAATGTACCTAGTTCTGACTAAAAATATACCAGTTGTTATTTATTTATTTATTTATTTATTTATTAAGGATTGATTAAGTTTTCCTAGGAAAAAATTAAAATGGAAATTAAACACAGAATTTCATTAAATTTGTCATTTGTAACTTTATAAGGGATTTATTTATTTATTTATTTATTAAGGCTTGATTAAGTTTTCCTAGGAAAAAATTAAAACAGAAATTAAACACAGAATTTCATTCAATTTGTCATTTGTGACTTTGTAAGGGATTTATTCATTTATTTAACTATTTATTTATTTATTTATTTATTTATTTATTTATTTATTTATTTATTTGGAAATTCTCTGCAAAACTTTCCATTTCTAAGTTTTTATATCGGCTTCCGTTATTAACTTGAAGTTTATGGAATTTAACTTGTAAACCTGACTTACTTTACGATAATAATACTAAATCATCAGCACATACCTGTCACAAATAATTAGCTCTGTGGTTTTTATTTATGTATAAACTATCCAAACTACAAAATATATTTTCAATATAGATTTCATGTGTTAAATAGTAGAGAACCTAATCCATCCCCTTGTTTTACTGTGACCTTTTTCATAAGAAGAGTTTTCTTCTTTATTTTTGCTTTGAGATTGAGACACAAAACTCACATTTTTAAATTTCTTTGTTTTATTTTTTACTGCTTTACATGTAAAAGGATTATGAAGATGAGAGTGATTTGAATCATTCACATCATCAGGAAAGTATACAAACTGGTCTCCAGAATCGAAAGGTATAGTGGCTTAAAAGAAATAGACAAGATATATTAACACAAGTGTTAATACTTTTAGTTTTTAGTTGGAGAATGTTTATGTTTTTCAAAAAGAAATTTTGAGAATTTTTTAAGCTGTAATCATATTTTCCCCTATACTTTATTCTTTCTTTCAAGATTTTTATAACTTTTTGTACTTTTTATTTAGTTTATGGAATGTGCGATTCATATCATAGGTCTATGAATAATTTTTTTTACCGTTTCAAAAAGATTTTAAATATTATTTTTTGGAAATATTTCTTAATTTTTCAATGAATAATAAGCTTTATCCATGTTATTTATTTTAAATTTTATTTTATTTTTCAATTTACATTGTTTATTATGTAAATGTTGTTTTGCTGATTTAACAGTGTTATTTAATTTTTCAACATATTTGTTAATATTTATATTGGTACCTAGTTCCCCCATAAATAATCGAAATGTTTACAAATTATTGCCACAAGTAAACAAGTTGTTGTAATGGTACTTACAGGCAAAGCCAGTCTATTTTGATTTGTTAGGCATGTGTCAGTTATATGTTTTAATTCTTACATTATTTGCAGAGTTTTCTGTACCACCTGTCCATTTATCTGGACATAGAATCACTTGATTATGAAATTACGCAGTAAAAGATGGATAGCACACCTTTATTCTCAGTAGATTTTAAATCATTAAGTTATAACATTTTCTCACAAACAAAGCATTGACCAAAGTTTAACTAAAATGTTTATTGCTAAGTAGTAAAAGGCAATGCATGTCTGAACAGTTTTACCTGGAAAACTCTGAATTAATTTTTCGTTTCTTTACTGTAACTCACAACTATAAACAAGGCTCATAATGATATTTTAAACCTGATTATCGCTCCCAATTTAATGCTAAATCGTCAGCATATACATGTGAAAAAAAAAAATCAACCTCTGTGTAGTGTTATTCATCTTTGTGTTAAGTATCAAATTTATAAAAAAATGGTATCACTAAGTTAAAATACATTGTAGACATTAAATAAAAAAGGACCTAATCTATCCGTTGCTTCTGTTCTTTTTTTTCATTGGAAGAATGTTATTCTATATTGTAATTTTTTGAACTAAGAAATAAAATTTATCATTTATTAATTTATTTTACCTTTTTACTGCTTTACAAATGAAAGGATACTTTAGCTCAGAATAAATCTGAATCATTCACAACATCAGGAAAGTATTCCAACTGGTCTCGAGAATCGAAATGTAAAGTTGCTTGAAATAAATAGTTCAGTAGATCTATTATAACATACCAGTATATTATAACTTTTAATACTAGACTGGAGTTTGTCTGTAGTTTTCTAAGAAAACGTTTTTGTTGATTATCCTCATGAAAATTTTCAAACTGAAATATATATATATATATATATATATATATATATATATATATATATATATATATATATATATATATATATATATATATATGACGTAATTTGTAAAAACGCCGTTTTCTACGGTTTTCATAAGGTTTGTAATCTTTAGTTGATAAAATGTTTTATTCAGATAATAGTAATGTGGAGATTTCTTTACCACTTTAGAAAGATTTGGAAGTTCTTTCTGTTTAAGAAATTTTCAGTTCTTAAAATAAATGGCATGTTTTATGCATTCAATTCTTTTTAATTTCATTTAGTTTTTTGAATTTAGATGTAAATTGTTTATTAGTTTAATTCTTTCCCGGCTGATAGAAAAATATTTTTGTTAATTTTTTAACATATTTGTTAATTATAATATCTACATTAGTACCTGGTTTAGCATAAATACTTCAGATGTAAACAAATAACTGTCACATTTACAGAAGTTTTGATGGTACTGCTAGTTACGTAACTCCGGACTACTTTGTTGGGATAGGCAAGTGTCTGTACTGTGCCATTTGCAGAGTTTGCTGTCTCACCAGTCCTTTACCTTGTAGCAAACATTGAATCCCTTGATTATGAAATTGAGCAGTAAAAGATGTCCCTTATACCAAGTATATATTGACACATTTAGTTTAAAGTTCTTTAGACACAAAGCATAGACCAAAATATGGGATGACGTCAACAATTTAGTATTATTAAGTGGTTATTGGCAATGTACTTTCCAAAAGGTGCCGAAAAGACAAACTCACCTAGTCTATTTGTTTACACAAAGTTTTATTAGCAAGAGTAAGTGCATGGTTCATCCCTTAGTGCTTAGTTGACCTGAAAAAAAAAAACTCTGACATAATTTTATATCGCCTGACTTATTCAACAATGAAAACAAGGTTCATGATTAAAAGCTGAAACGTAAGATTTTTTTTTGCACAAGAGTTATACAAGTGCACCATTGCTGTTTTCTCTGATGAAATAATAATGTACTGTACTTGGTTCTAACTAAGGATTTTTTATTTATTTTTATGTATTTATTTTTTAAAATTAAGTGAATTTTTTTATATTATCTAAGTTGTCACTTTAGTTTCCATTTAAGTTTATCTATTTTTTCTTGTAAACGTATTATAATAGTCATCAGCATTCTCAAGTAACACAAAATTAACCTTTGTGTCATTCATCAATGTGTAAAGTATCCAAAGTAGAACAGATGTTATTAACATTATTAGTATACATTGTATACATTAAATAGAAGTGGACCTAACTTATCCCTTTTTTCACACCTTTTACAATGGAAGAATTTTCTTCTATATTGTTATCTCTTGATTTAAGTCACAAAATTCATCATTTTTTAATTTCTTTATTTTACTTTTTACTGCTTTACAAATAAAAGAATAATGTAGTTCAGAATCCTCTGAATCATTCACATCATCAGGAAAGTATTCCAACTGGTCTCAACAATCGTAAGGTAAAGTTGCTTGAAATAAGATTCAGTAGATGTATTATAACATTTGTATGACTTTTAGTACAAGATTGGAGTTTATCTATAGCTTTCTGAAAAGAGATTTTGATTATCATCATGAAATTTTCTGGTTGTGATGATAAAAAATCATCTACACCATCTTTTTGCACGATTTGTATTTTATTTAGTTTATAAAATGTTTGATTGAAATGATACTTATGTGGATTTTTTGTACTTCTTTTAGAAAGATCTGAAAGATTTTTCGCTGTAAAGCTTTATTAAATTTTTTTTCTTTGCAATGAATTGTTAGCTTTCTCCCACCTGTTGTTTATGTTAGGTTCTTTTTTTTTTTGCCAATTTAGATTGAATTGTTTAGAGTGGAAATCTTTCTTAAATGCATTTTAGAGAAAATTTTCAACATATTGTTAACTATTGTTAAGATTGGTATCTAGTTCAGCCATGACTGATCTAACTGTAAACAAATAATTTTTACATGTAAGCTAGTAGGTGTGATGGTCCTGCAGGTAATACCAGACTACTTTGGTGTGCCCCTGACTCACTGCAGGTGGGTAACACATGTGTCTGTTATATTTGTCTAGTATGATAACAGCATTTCAGTTGCCATCACAGCACTTCATTATCCTGCAGGTAACAGTGGCAATAAAATCCCTTGATTATAAAATTATTCAGTAAAAGATAGAATACCTTTATTATCAATAGAACTTTTCTTATGATGTTTGTCATAGAAACAAAGCATTGAACATTATTCTTGTTTGTAGGATACAGTTCATTTATGATAATGTATGTCCCATTAGGTGCAGTACAAACATAGTTTTGAGGTTTACCATTTAGTTTTCAAAACCAAGACTAAATGGTTTCAATCCTGAGTGTTCAGGATGATTAGAAAACTCTGATGTTATTTTATCTCCTGATATATACTGCACCTGTTAACAAGTATGTAACATGGTTAGAAGCTGTTTATGGTTAGATTTATTTTCCCTATACCATTATAACAATATACTATGAGTTTCTAGTCCCCTGTCTGGTAAACCTGGAGGGGGCTATAGTGTTTGTCATCGTTTGTCAGAACAGTTTCCAGATTAAAACTTGAGTTAATAATTACCAATTTCATTGAAATTTCATGCTGTGATGGTGTTCATTTTTGGTATGGGATTGTATTTCGGGTCATAAGATCCATTATGAAGGTCACTCTTGCTAAAAATAATTATGGGGTTTCCAAATGAAGACTTGTTTTAAGAATGACAATTCCTATGAAACTTCAGACATTGATAGTATATAAAGAGTTCTCGTGTTTGATTTTGTTTTGGGTCAAATGGTATGTAGTAACTTAAGTCACTGTTAATAAAAGTAGATTTTTGTTTCTGGATGAAAACTTCAGTTATAGGTGACCAATTTTCATTGAATTTTAATACAGTGATGAAATAAAGTCTTTTTTAGCTGTTTATCTTATGTAAACAACCATAGTTAATATTTTTAATTTTTTTTCTGTGGTTTTTACTGGTAATTCAAGTTTTATTACTAAATTCTTATTTCAACATTGAAAATTGGACATTTCATTGCAGATATATCAAAACAACTTGCAGTACATATATGACACAACATAATTATATTGATGAAATTGTTTATTTAATTCATTAGTTCAGAAATTAGTGTCTGATTTGTTACACCTATCTCTCAATTTTCTTTAACCACACTTGTGATAGCAGGGGGGAGTTGAGTGTTTGTATGCACACTGACTGTAAGCTCGTTTTTCTGATGGTATATTACTATTGTACAATACATGATACCAACCAAGAATATCAGTTGTTATATTTTTGTTTTTGTTTTTTAATTAGTGTAATATTATAAAAGTAAAAGTGATCTTGCAATATGTGTGTGTGTGTGTGTGTGTGTGTGTGTGGTGTGTGTGTGTAATTTTTTTTAAAACAAAACATTCTTGTACAGATTGTTGAATATGCTTCCATACCCATCTACTGGCTATTACAACTTTACTCATTGGAAATAGCTATGTTATTTAAGTTTTTCAAAAATATAGCAGAGGTGTCTGCAGTTAATGGTATACCATTGTATATGGATCCATCTCAATTACTGCTAGTTATGAAATAGATTCTTTTGATCTTAAAGAATTAAATATTCTTGTCTTTTAATTACAGTCTAAAGGAACATCAATTAAAGAAGCTTTGCAGAAATGGGTATGTACATTTTACAATAAATGGTTACCAATTAATGTTATTTATTGCTTTAAATTATGGTTAATATTGTTGACCATACATTGCACTGTTCCAGACTGAGCTTGTAAATTGATAACTATTAACCAAATGTTTTCTCTCCTTTTAACTAATTGCAAGCTAAATTTTAGATAATGTACATATCTGTTATTATTATTATTATTATTATTATTACTACTGTTGTTGCTGTTTTTATTTTATTTTATTTTTTTTTGCTGTTATGTAAAGAATTTTAAAATGTAAAGAAGTTTTATTTCCAACATTATCCAGTGATTTTTTAAAATGAAAAAGTTAAAAAAAAAATTATTGTAACACAAGAATAACTTTAGCTTTTGATTTTAAATTTTA